>JAIOJX010000032.1:287029843-288229843 GCA_022376925.1 Tragulus kanchil
GTGCAGGCTGTGCCTTTAATATGAGTTTCCCAAGTGGTGCTAGTGGTAAAGAACCCACCTGCCAATGCAGGGGATATAAGAGATGCAGTTTCAGTCCCTGGGTTGGGAAGATCCCCTGGAGGAGGGAATGGCAACCCACTCCAGTATTCTTGTCTGGAGAATCCCAGGGACAGAGGCGCCTGACGTGCTACAGTCTGTGGGGTCCCAAAGAGTTGAATACGGCTGAAGCAACTTAGCACGCATGCACACCTTCAGCATCTTTACATTTGTTGTGGCCCTCCAGATTGTGGGAGGACATGGGGTGATGCAGAGACGGCAGCCCACCTAATTATCAGCAGCAGCCTCTCATTCACCATAGTGAAATCAGTCAGTGGTATTGGAGCTGACTTCACATGGAAGCTAGCTTGCACAGTCCCCCTCTCCATTTAGGGAAGGTGTGACTAGGTGTTCTGAAACATCACAGTTCTGTTCAGAAATTTGGAACTCCTAAGTTATAGGTGAGATTTGCCCACTGCTGAGTAGTAACTGAAACACTAGACATATTTCGAAGGCTGGAGGCATTTATCTGACTTGAGTGTTGGCCTTTTGGTGAGACCCCTCCTCAGGGTGTTAAATAGGGGCTTGAGAAGTAGGTAGGGCAGGCAGCCAGCTTACAAATGTCTAAGACTCCTTTTCAGGAGCTTATACAGAATATGCAAGCAAAACTTGCAAAGTGGTTTCTGTGTTCTTGGAGTTGTCATTTTTGTCACTTTATTTGGCTGTGAAGCTGATTTTCACACAGTCCTGGTGGTTGTTACAGTAAACACAAGTATAGTATTAATATCCTCTGCATATATTTAGGTAAAATGACATCCAGTTGAAGTCAAGAAGTGCTTTGCTTACTCATAGTTCTTGGAAACAGCACACATACCGATTCAATATTACTTATGTTCTCCACATTTACTTCCTGACTAGCAGTATCTTCTCCTCAACTTTTACAAATTTCTACAAATTTAAGCATATGAAATATGCTTAAAATACCAAGTGAGTATTTTGCAGCCACTCTACTTTGAGAATCTGCCAGGCCTACTCAGAGCATGATTCTGAAATATTTTGCTTTGGAGCTTTGGGAATTGGGGAGTTCTCATTCATTCCTTTGGCTTCCTAGGTCATGGACTGCTATTAAGTCGACAGGTATTTCTTCTGATTAGTCACCCCTATTTGATGAGAATCCCTACTAGACTCTGAAATCAACTTCAGCTTATTATCCATCCCAGCATATTTTAGGAAGGAAGTGATCTGTCAGCCAACACAATATTCAGCAGAAACTGCTCTCGCTAAGAGAAGGTTCACTCCAACCAGGGCTGCAATGGGCATTCAGATTGCTTAGGCAGCTCCAAAGTTTGACTTCATCAAGTGTGACTAACAGTCTTTTATTTTATTCTATAGTGATGCACCAGTGACAGTTCTGTCGTCTCTTTCTACCTCACCCTCTAGATCTCTGTACATGACTAGTATGCATTAAGTGTTCAATTCAAAGGTATGGAAACCTAGGCCTTGACTTCAAGGAGTGTATAGTCTATTTTGGAGACTTAATCATGTAAATTATCTAAAAATTCAATATAAAATTGAACTCCCCCAAACTGTACAGTAAGTCCCAATAAATGGAATTGTTTCTAGGTACTTTATATGTTTAACACTATTGTGGATATATGTTTAGCTGCTACATGGCTATATGGTCTAAATGGATATTGTTTAAAATCTTTCTTTTTTTTTTTTTTTAAATATATTGATCTTGTATCTGACAACTGTCCTGAACCCTCTTCTTGATTCTAAGAGGGCTTATGGTTAGGGAGTTTTCTGATTGTCTTGAATTTTTTTATGCTTAATGAAGGGCCATTTGAATATATCAAATTCCTCTTCATCAACAATAGTTACATCTCTCCCTTCTGTTTTATGACTCTTACATTACTTGGGTCTTTCAAAACAATAGTCAACAGTTTGGTAATGGTTTCCAGTCTCTTATTTCTACTAGAAATTATACTAGAAATGCCTCTGATTTAGTGATTATAAATTTTTGATATATATTAGAATCACCTGATAGAAGACCCACAGGCATACATATTTGGGGTATTGAGGAGAAGAATCTCACAATAAAATTTTGAAGTACATCAGTTTTACTATTATCACTACTATTGTTTATCATCATCATCATCATAGAAGTTGTTCAAAATGCTTTTATATTTTTATACAAAATACAAATGCAATGTACAAATAAAATGATGTACAAATACAGTTTGCAAGGTATTAAAATAGCATTTAATGCAAGTGTTATTATGACACTTAATGAGTATCACTAAATCCCAGGTACTGTACTAAGCACTTAACATGTACCACTTGAATTATTCTTACACTATCTCTATGGGGTAAGAAGTTATAGCGCCAATTTTACAGATAGAACCAAAGCAGGAAAATTAAGTAACTTAGTGAAAGTCTCATGGGTAGAAAACGTATACCCAGAATTTAAACCTAGATCAGAGTGATTTCAGAGCACATTACCCATAACTAACATTGTTTATGGCTAAGTGTGATGATCAGTGATCATACTAAGAATCCTTGTATCTCCAGTTTTATGAAATATACTTTAAAATTTTTATCTACTGTTTGCTTAGTATTTGTTGACATGGTTTTTCTCTTTTGCCATATTGATACTATTCATATAGTGATAGTAATCCTAATATTAAATCACTCATTCATTCCTAGATAGTTTTTTCTGATAGCAGAGGAAAATGGGCTTAGATGCTGTTGAATTTGATTGGCTAGTATTTTATTTAGTATTTTTCTGTGTACATTGATTAGTGTCATTGATTCATAGGTATGGTGTGTGTGTGGGTTTTAGAGTCATATTGCTTTCACTAAAAAACCAAACTGTGTAGCTTTTAGATTTTCCTTTGCTCTGAAACAAACTACATGGCAGCAAACTGATGGATGTACTTCCTTAAACATTTGAAGGAATTCTCCCATAAAGCCTCATGGCCTGTTGACGCGGTGTGTAGATAATGTTTTGTTTTTTTTTTTTTTTTTTTTTTTAGTTTTTCTTTTGGGGGGGCAGCCACTTCTATTGGTCTTTCATTTGTCTATTTTTTCATCTATTTTTGTTTTTTGGCCCGCGTGGGCCTCCCATCACGGTGGCCTCTGTTGTCACAGAGCACTGGCTCTGGGCACATGCGCTCCAGAGCTCTGGCTCGGTAATTGGACACATCGGTTCAGCCGCTCCGCGGCACGTGGGATCTTCCCAGGCCAGGGATCAAACCGGCGCCCCTTGCACTGCAAGGTGTTGTCCTTACCCACTGGACCACCAGGGAAGCCCTGTAGATAATGTTTTAATAGCTGATAAATTTTTTTTACATGGTGATTGATCTGTGGGATATCATTCATTACAGGTGAAAAGGTGTCATGGCTATCCTCTGCAACTTGTTCATTATTGAAGACTTAGAAAATGCATAAAAGTAGAGAGCAGCAGAAAAATAATCACCAGTGTCCCATACCTGAGATCCATTGCATTATTATTAATGGATTTCTTTCTACTTTTTTCAAATTCACAATTTGAATTTATGCTGCTCAGTGAATTTTGTGTCTTGTTCTATTCAATTAAGGTAATAGCATAAGCATTTTACTTTTATTATAAAGATTGTTTTAAAATACTGAATAATATTTACCCACTTTAATGGTACTCTATCTGGATTTAAGTTTCACACAAGCGTTTAAGGAGTGCATTCTAACTCAAGTAGCTGTGAAACAAAGGAATGATAATGTACAAGTGAATTATCATTAAGAACCATCCCGCTTTGAGATGTTCCTAGGCTATGAGTGCAAGAGAGAACCAGGGTAGATTTCTATGTTGTCTAATTTAACTTGCTTATATCTTAATATTAAATATTTATTTGAGTGGTAATAGTGTCATTCTGAGCTAGGAGTAATCAGAGTGGAGAATAACTCCATTGTTGTAGGGGAATGAAGCAAGAGGATATCTGGAAGAATGGACAGCTTTAGTATGTTTTAAAAGAAAAATAGAAATGTCTAGGATAATGGCAATAGAAAAGTCAAAGACATAGGAGCTAAAGACATATTTCATAGGAGATATGAAACAGAGAGATATTGTGGAGGGTGGATTATAGTTCCTGAAATGTCAGGAGTGAAGGGCAGGTGGTAGAAAGTAGGCCCAGAGAGACAGGTGCTGTTGAGATCCATGAACAGAAACTCTCAGTAGCCAGTGATCTGGAAGCCAAGTGCAGTGGGATCCTCTAACTTAGCTATGCCTGTCAATACGCTAGCATGTAGATGCTGTCAAATTGCCAAGTTTTAAAAAAATATTTTTAAATAGACCTTTTACTATTGATTTCTTCAAATTCTGATTTAGTAGGCAATTATTTTTTGCTTGTTATCACTCAGTTGCTAAGTCATACCCAATTTTTTGCAACCCTGTAGATTGTTCACTGGAAGTTTGCAGACTTTTTTTTTAGGGTTCAGTTCAGTTCAGGAGCTCAGTCATGTCTGACTTTTTGCAACCCCATGGACTATGGCAAACCAAGCTTCCCTGTCCTTCACCATCTCTCAGAACTTGCTCAAACTCAAGTCCATTGACTCAGTGATGCCATCCAGTCATCTCATCCTCTGTCATCCTCTTCTCCTTCTGCCTTCTGTTTTTCCCATCATCAATGTCTTTTCCAGTGAGTCGTCTCTTTGTATCAGGTAACCAGAGTACTGGAGTTTGAGCTTCACCATCAGTCCTTCCAGTGAATATTCAAGGGTTGATTTCTTTTAGGATTGACTAGTCTGATTTCTTTGCAGTCCATGGGACTCTTGAGAGTCTTCTTCAACACTACAATTCAAAAGCATCAGTTTTCTGCTTAGCTGGCAGTAATGGGTTAGTGTCTTTTTGTCCTCCCATAGGCAGACCCTAAGACAAGGATTTGAGTGTAAGTAATTTATTTGTGGAGTGATCCCAGAAGGTACCAGTAGATGACTGGGGAAGGAGGAAAGGAAAGGAAAGGGAGCCAACAGCATTACTGCTGTGGACAACTGGAGCTTCACCCCTCCTGGGGACTTGGGGACTCTAAAACACTCCCGTCTTCTCCAAGGAAGAATGGACAGCTTTAGTATGTTTTAAAAGAAAAATAGAAATGTCTAGGATAATGGCAATAGAAAAGTCAAAGACATAGGAGCTAAAGACATATTTCATAGGAGATATGAAACAGAGAGATATTGTGGAGGGTGGATTATAGTTCCTGAAATGTCAGGAGTGAAGGGCAGGTGGTAGAAAGTAGGCCCAGAGAGACAGGTGCTGTTGAGATCCATGAACAGAAACTCTCAGTAGCCAGTGATCTGGAAGCCAAGTGCAGTGGGATCCTCTAACTTAGCTATGCCTGTCAATACGCTAGCATGTAGATGCTGTCAAATTGCCAAGTTTTAAAAAAATATTTTTAAATAGACCTTTTACTATTGATTTCTTCAAATTCTGATTTAGTAGGCAATTATTTTTTGCTTGTTATCACTCAGTTGCTAAGTCATACCCAATTTTTTGCAACCCTGTAGATTGTTCACTGGAAGTTTGCAGACTTTTTTTTTAGGGTTCAGTTCAGTTCAGGAGCTCAGTCATGTCTGACTTTTTGCAACCCCATGGACTATGGCAAACCAAGCTTCCCTGTCCTTCACCATCTCTCAGAACTTGCTCAAACTCAAGTCCATTGACTCAGTGATGCCATCCAGTCATCTCATCCTCTGTCATCCTCTTCTCCTTCTGCCTTCTGTTTTTCCCATCATCAATGTCTTTTCCAGTGAGTCGCTCTTTGTATCAGGTAACCAGAGTACTGGAGTTTGAGCTTCACCATCAGTCCTTCCAGTGAATATTCAAGGGTTGATTTCTTTTAGGATTGACTAGTCTGATTTCTTTGCAGTCCATGGGACTCTTGAGAGTCTTCTTCAACACTACAATTCAAAAGCATCAGTTTTCTGCTTAGCTGGCAGTAATGGGTTAGTGTCTTTTTGTCCTCCCATAGGCAGACCCTAAGACAAGGATTTGAGTGTAAGTAATTTATTTGTGGAGTGATCCCAGAAGGTACCAGTAGATGACTGGGGAAGGAGGAAAGGAAAGGAAAGGGAGCCAACAGCATTACTGCTGTGGACAACTGGAGCTTCACCCCTCCTGGGGACTTGGGGACTCTAAAACACTCCCGTCTTCTCCAACCCAAGAGTTATCCCACCTGGGAAGCAAGGGGGCTTGGATATGTATACACCACCTCCTGACAGTTAAAGATTTCTGAGAAACAATGAATGGTTTGTTCCCTACACACCTGGCTTGCTGCATAGGCAAGCAAGATAAACTCTGGAGGCCTGAGAAAGACCTCAGGTAGAGTCAGATGGAGCTCAGGCCAGCATGCCTTGAAGTAAAGAAGGCTCAAGGGAATGTGGGTAGGGTGCTTATGACTGAATACTTTGTACTCTAGGCAAAATATTATAAAATAAAAAATTTAAAGCTGCTCTGTGTCTATTGGCCTTTTTTTTTTTTTTTTTAATACTTATTTATTGATTTCTTTTTTTTTGGCCTTGCTGGGTCTTAGTTGTGGCATGTGGGATCTTCAACCTTGGTTGCAGCATGTGGGTTCCTTTTTTAATTTAATAGTTGCAACATGCAGAATCTTTAGTTGTGGCATGTGAACTGTTAGTTGTGGCAATGTGGGATCTAGTTCCTTGACCAGAGATTGAACCTGGGTCCCCTTCATTGGGAGCACAGAGTCTTAGCTAGAGGACCACCAGGGAAATCCCTATCAGCCTTTGATTCTTTCGATAAATACCATAGGTTCTTGAAAATTATAGAGACCATTACCACTCCTGCTCAAACCTCTTATATTTTATGCCTATAAATTATTCATGTAGCCACATTTGAACTCCCAGTGATTCAGCACTCTATTCCTTTCTCCCAAGGGATCCCATCAAATTTCAGACGGCTCTGTGTTTTAAAAAATGTCTCCTAACAGTCTGCAGAGATCTGTCTATTAGACACTCTTTCTTGGTCACATGCTGAGAAAATCCGATTTCTCATTTACATGGGTGTCCCAGCCCTGGCTGTGTGTCAAAATCACCTTAGGGATGTTTAAAGTGTACAGATTTAGAAAAGGTGTTCTCCCTCCAGGACCCCTAAATAAGAATGTCTTGGGACTGGGACTGAAGTATTTACAGATTTATCCCAGTGTGGTTCAGTGGGGCTAGTCCAGCTCTGGTCATTACTGCTGGGGACAACTGGAGCTTCACCCCTCCTGGGGACTTGGGGACTCTAAAACACTCCCGTCTTCTCCAACCCAAGAGTTATCCCACCTGGGAAGCAAGGGGGCTTGGATATGTATACACCACCTCCTGACAGTTAAAGATTTCTGAGAAACAATGAATGGTTTGTTCCCTACACACCTGGCTTGCTGCATAGGCAAGCAAGATAAACTCTGGAGGCCTGAGAAAGACCTCAGGTAGAGTCAGATGGAGCTCAGGCCAGCATGCCTTGAAGTAAAGAAGGCTCAAGGGAATGTGGGTAGGGTGCTTATGACTGAATACTTTGTACTCTAGGCAAAATATTATAAAATAAAAAATTTAAAGCTGCTCTGTGTCTATTGGCCTTTTTTTTTTTTTTTTTAATACTTATTTATTGATTTCTTTTTTTTTGGCCTTGCTGGGTCTTAGTTGTGGCATGTGGGATCTTCAACCTTGGTTGCAGCATGTGGGTTCCTTTTTTAATTTAATAGTTGCAACATGCAGAATCTTTAGTTGTGGCATGTGAACTGTTAGTTGTGGCAATGTGGGATCTAGTTCCTTGACCAGAGATTGAACCTGGGTCCCCTTCATTGGGAGCACAGAGTCTTAGCTAGAGGACCACCAGGGAAATCCCTATCAGCCTTTGATTCTTTCGATAAATACCATAGGTTCTTGAAAATTATAGAGACCATTACCACTCCTGCTCAAACCTCTTATATTTTATGCCTATAAATTATTCATGTAGCCACATTTGAACTCCCAGTGATTCAGCACTCTATTCCTTTCTCCCAAGGGATCCCATCAAATTTCAGACGGCTCTGTGTTTTAAAAAATGTCTCCTAACAGTCTGCAGAGATCTGTCTATTAGACACTCTTTCTTGGTCACATGCTGAGAAAATCCGATTTCTCATTTACATGGGTGTCCCAGCCCTGGCTGTGTGTCAAAATCACCTTAGGGATGTTTAAAGTGTACAGATTTAGAAAAGGTGTTCTCCCTCCAGGACCCCTAAATAAGAATGTCTTGGGACTGGGACTGAAGTATTTACAGATTTATCCCAGTGTGGTTCAGTGGGGCTAGTCCAGCTCTGGTCTATTGATTAGAGTTTCAGACCATTGTTCTGGGCTTTCCAGGTGGCTCTAGTGGTAAAGAATCTGCCTACCAATGGAGATATTAGAGATACAGGTTCAAACCCTGGGTCGAGAAGATCCCCTGGAGGAGGGCATGACAACCCATTCCAGTATTTTTACCTGGAGAATCCCATGGACAGAAGAGCCTGGTGGGCTGAAGTGACACAGTGTGTTAGTTCCATTGCTCTAGAGAGCATTCTTCAGTAAGCTGTAGGCAGCTGTCTCGTTCATCTTGTTTGTTTGGTTGTTTTCATTAAAAAGATTTTTTTTTAAATTTATTTGTTTATTTATTTATTTTGGGTGGGGTTGGGTTGGGGTGGGAGGGGAGCGGATGGGCCACTTCTATTGGTCTTCCATTTCTCTATTTTCATCCATCTGTGTTCTTTGGCTCCTGTGGGCCTCCCATCGCGGTGGCGGTCTGTCGTTGCAGAGCACTGGCTCTGGGCGCATGCACTCCAGAGCTCCGGCTCGGTAATTGGACACATCAGTCCAGCCGCTCCGCGGCACGTGGGATCTTCCCAGGCCAGGGATCGAACCGGTGCCCCTTGCACTGCAAGGCGGTGTCCTTATCCACTGGACCACCAGGGGAAGCCCTAAAAAGATTTTTTTAGCCATTTTAAAATGAAGTATAGCTGATTTATACTGTTGTGTTAGTTTCAGGTATACCACGAAGTGATTGAGTTTATTCTTGAAAATTATAGAGACCATTACCACTCCTGCTCAAACCTCTTATATTTTATGCCTATAAATTATTCATGTAGCCACATTTGAACTCCCAGTGATTCAGCACTCTATTCCTTTCTCCCAAGGGATCCCATCAAATTTCAGACGGCTCTGTGTTTTAAAAAATGTCTCCTAACAGTCTGCAGAGATCTGTCTATTAGACACTCTTTCTTGGTCACATGCTGAGAAAATCCGATTTCTCATTTACATGGGTGTCCCAGCCCTGGCTGTGTGTCAAAATCACCTTAGGGATGTTTAAAGTGTACAGATTTAGAAAAGGTGTTCTCCCTCCAGGACCCCTAAATAAGAATGTCTTGGGACTGGGACTGAAGTATTTACAGATTTATCCCAGTGTGGTTCAGTGGGGCTAGTCCAGCTCTGGTCTATTGATTAGAGTTTCAGACCATTGTTCTGGGCTTTCCAGGTGGCTCTAGTGGTAAAGAATCTGCCTACCAATGGAGATATTAGAGATACAGGTTCAAACCCTGGGTCGAGAAGATCCCCTGGAGGAGGGCATGACAACCCATTCCAGTATTTTTACCTGGAGAATCCCATGGACAGAAGAGCCTGGTGGGCTGAAGTGACACAGTGTGTTAGTTCCATTGCTCTAGAGAGCATTCTTCAGTAAGCTGTAGGCAGCTGTCTCGTTCATCTTGTTTGTTTGGTTGTTTTCATTAAAAAGATTTTTTTTTAAATTTATTTGTTTATTTATTTATTTTGGGTGGGGTTGGGTTGGGGTGGGAGGGGAGCGGATGGGCCACTTCTATTGGTCTTCCATTTCTCTATTTTCATCCATCTGTGTTCTTTGGCTCCTGTGGGCCTCCCATCGCGGTGGCGGTCTGTCGTTGCAGAGCACTGGCTCTGGGCGCATGCACTCCAGAGCTCCGGCTCGGTAATTGGACACATCAGTCCAGCCGCTCCGCGGCACGTGGGATCTTCCCAGGCCAGGGATCGAACCGGTGCCCCTTGCACTGCAAGGCGGTGTCCTTATCCACTGGACCACCAGGGGAAGCCCTAAAAAGATTTTTTTAGCCATTTTAAAATGAAGTATAGCTGATTTATACTGTTGTGTTAGTTTCAGGTATACCACGAAGTGATTCAGTTTATTCATATTATTTCCCATGATAGTTTGTTATAAGATATTGAATATCGTTCCCTGTGCTATGCAGTAGGACCTTGTTGTTTATTTATTTTACATAGAGTAGTGTGTATCTGTTAATCCTAAACTCCTCATTTTTTCTCCCCCTATCCCTACCATCACATCCATTTAAGAATTCCCATTTCCAGGAAAAAAGCTTCCCACTCTGTGCAAATATCCTTACTAGGACATGGCTTCAGCATTCTGTCCCTGATTCTGAATATAGTTGTATCTCTTTTTACATGAAAATATGTCATCAAGAAGTGAATATTACTGTGATCTGAGAGGGTAGAGTGCAGTAAAATCCACCCCCCCTTGCCTTCTAAACTTGTAATTTAATTAATGTAGCCTCAGGTCATTTTAGTGCTTTTTGAGGCCAATTAAGTTATGGATGCAGGATGAACTCACCATGGACTAAAGCTTCTAACTCTTCTTTCTTTACTTTGGAAGTTGGACTGTTAGTTTAATTTGATTTCGACTCAAAGGCAGTCCTCTTGTTGTCTTCCCTTTTCTTCAATGTTTGTCCTAATTCCAAAACCTACTCTCACATATACAGTAAGGAGATGGAGTCAACAGCATTTGATCAGTTAAAGTGTGTTTAAGATGAGTAGGGCTTCCCTGGTGGTCCAGTGGGTAAAGAGTCCACCTTGCAGTGCAAATGGCACCAGTTCGATCCCTGGCCCAGGAAGATCCCATGTGCTACAGAGCAGCTAAACCCGTGTGTCCAATTATGAGCCAGCGCTCTGGAGCGCATGTGCCTACAGCTGGTACTCTGCAGTGAGAGAGGTCAGTGCAGTGGGAGGCCCACACAGGCCAAAGAACAAAGATGGATGAAAATAAATAAAGAAAAAGCAATAAAAGAGGCCAAAAAATTAAAAAAAAAAAAAAAAAAAGGGTCAACGATGCCTCTAGGGATTCTAGCTTGAGAAGTTACATGCCGTTTCTATTAGGGATTATAGGAACTTCCCTGGAGGTCCAATAGTTAAGACTTCCCCTTCATATTCATAGGGTGCAAGTTCAATCCCCAGTTAGGGAAATAAGATCCCAAATGCCTCATGACCAAAAAGCTAAAACATAAAACAGAAGCAGCAGTACCATAGCACATTAATTAAAGACTTTAAAAATGGTCCACCACATAAAAAAAAAAAAAAAATCTTAAAAAAAGAAAGAATTGTAGAAAATAAAGCAGTTGAAGGGTGGAATAGAGGTGATTAATTCAGCTTTAGCCATTTTTAGCCAGTAGAAATATCTACTAGATAGATATGGAGCTCAGAAAACAGCCTGGAGGTGTAAATTTGGAAAATGTAGGTTTTTAAGTTGGTAGTTAAAGCTATAGAATTATTCCTTCTAGCTTACGTTATTAGTCACAGATTTTATCATTTTAGTTATAATTTATTTACTGAAAAAAAAAATATATAGGACTGTAACACGGTTTTAAAGAACTTCCTCCAGGTTGCCATTGATTATCCAGTACATATTTCTATATTAAATCCATTGAGATAGCAGAAGAAATCTTGGTCAGATTTCTAGATGAAGTTCAGGTGTATTATTTCTATCTCATTTCCCTGATGTTCCAGATTAATAACCAGGTAGGAGGAGGGAGATCTGAATTTAGGAACAAACATTTGATCAGTTAAAGTGTGTTTAAGATGAGTAGGGCTTCCCTGGTGGTCCAGTGGGTAAAGAGTCCACCTTGCAGTGCAAATGGCACCAGTTCGATCCCTGG
Source organism: Tragulus kanchil (assembly GCA_022376925.1). NCBI lineage: Eukaryota > Metazoa > Chordata > Mammalia > Artiodactyla > Tragulidae > Tragulus > Tragulus kanchil. The sequence continues at coordinate 287,041,840 of JAIOJX010000032.1, forward strand.
CCCAGGAAGATCCCATGTGCTACAGAGCAGCTAAACCCGTGTGTCCAATTATGAGCCAGCGCTCTGGAGCGCATGTGCCTACAGCTGGTACTCTGCAGTGAGAGAGGTCAGTGCAGTGGGAGGCCCACACAGGCCAAAGAACAAAGATGGATGAAAATAAATAAAGAAAAAGCAATAAAAGAGGCCAAAAAATTAAAAAAAAAAAAAAAAAAGGGTCAACGATGCCTCTAGGGATTCTAGCTTGAGAAGTTACATGCCGTTTCTATTAGGGATTATAGGAACTTCCCTGGAGGTCCAATAGTTAAGACTTCCCCTTCATATTCATAGGGTGCAAGTTCAATCCCCAGTTAGGGAAATAAGATCCCAAATGCCTCATGACCAAAAAGCTAAAACATAAAACAGAAGCAGCAGTACCATAGCACATTAATTAAAGACTTTAAAAATGGTCCACCACATAAAAAAAAAAAAAAAAAAAAAATCTTAAAAAAAGAAAGAATTGTAGAAAATAAAGCAGTTGAAGGGTGGAATAGAGGTGATTAATTCAGCTTTAGCCATTTTTAGCCAGTAGAAATATCTACTAGATAGATATGGAGCTCAGAAAACAGCCTGGAGGTGTAAATTTGGAAAATGTAGGTTTTTAAGTTGGTAGTTAAAGCTATAGAATTATTCCTTCTAGCTTACGTTATTAGTCACAGATTTTATCATTTTAGTTATAATTTATTTACTGAAAAAAAAAATATATAGGACTGTAACACGGTTTTAAAGAACTTCCTCCAGGTTGCCATTGATTATCCAGTACATATTTCTATATTAAATCCATTGAGATAGCAGAAGAAATCTTGGTCAGATTTCTAGATGAAGTTCAGGTGTATTATTTCTATCTCATTTCCCTGATGTTCCAGATTAATAACCAGGTAGGAGGAGGGAGATCTGAATTTAGGAACAAACATAATTTAGCAAATTATGTTTCTGTTTATAATTCTAGTCACAAAGTTATTTATTCATAGTTTTAAGTGATGCCTTTTGACTTGCTCTAAAGCCTTTGCATATGAATTACATTCTAAGCCTGGCTCTGTTTTAAGTTTTTATGAATTGTTTTAAGACTTTTGGTGAATTAAACATAGTTTTGACGCACACTCTTTCTTCAGGAAGAAACTTTTAGGAAAAGCGCTGATGAATTAATTTATAAAATAAAAGCTAAGACAAAACAATCTTAATGAATTTACCAACTGTTTCTCTTTCTCACCACTCAGGTCTCAAGATTGAACATGTTTAAAACAAGAGAAATCATTTTGGATTTTCATGGGAGAAATGGTCCCTGGGATGAAATTCCTCTTTGTCATGACTTCAAACAGAACAGAGTAACAGGCTGGGGTTCTCCGTGCTTTTGGTATGTATGTGATCGTTTCCTTGTTATGAATTGCTTTTAAATTATTCCCTTTGCTCCTGTTTACCTCATTATTCTTTGAGCATAAATCTTACCCTCAAATAATTTATGCGTAAAGGAATCTGATAGAAGAACAGAATAGGCTCACCAAGTGCCTCCTGCTCATTACAAGTGAATAAATAAATACGAATACTAAACAATCATTCTCATCAAAAGAATGTGGCAGGATTTTTTTTTTCCTAGACATCTCTAATAATTACTAAGGGATTAGGGGAATCTAACCACTGTGAAACTTGGTAGTTAAAGCTATAGAATTATTCCTTCTAGCTTACGTTATTAGTCACAGATTTTATCATTTTAGTTATAATTTATTTACTGAAAAAAATATATAGGACTGTAACACGGTTTTAAAGAACTTCCTCCAGGTTGCCATTGATTATCCAGTACATATTTCTATATTAAATCCATTGAGATAGCAGAAGAAATCTTGGTCAGATTTCTAGATGAAGTTCAGGTGTATTATTTCTATCTCATTTCCCTGATGTTCCAGATTAATAACCAGGTAGGAGGAGGGAGATCTGAATTTAGGAACAAACATAATTTAGCAAATTATGTTTCTGTTTATAATTCTAGTCACAAAGTTATTTATTCATAGTTTTAAGTGATGCCTTTTGACTTGCTCTAAAGCCTTTGCATATGAATTACATTCTAAGCCTGGCTCTGTTTTAAGTTTTTATGAATTGTTTTAAGACTTTTGGTGAATTAAACATAGTTTTGACGCCACTCTTTCTTCAGGAAGAAACTTTTAGGAAAAGCGCTGATGAATTAATTTATAAAATAAAAGCTAAGACAAAACAATCTTAATGAATTTACCAACTGTTTCTCTTTCTCACCACTCAGGTCTCAAGATTGAACATGTTTAAAACAAGAGAAATCATTTTGGATTTTCATGGGAGAAATGGTCCCTGGGATGAAATTCCTCTTTGTCATGACTTCAAACAGAACAGAGTAACAGGCTGGGGTTCTCCGTGCTTTTGGTATGTATGTGATCGTTTCCTTGTTATGAATTGCTTTTAAATTATTCCCTTTGCTCCTGTTTACCTCATTATTCTTTGAGCATAAATCTTACCCTCAAATAATTTATGCGTAAAGGAATCTGATAGAAGAACAGAATAGGCTCACCAAGTGCCTCCTGCTCATTACAAGTGAATAAATAAATACGAATACTAAACAATCATTCTCATCAAAAGAATGTGGCAGGATTTTTTTTTTCCTAGACATCTCTAATAATTACTAAGGGATTAGGGGAATCTAACCACTGTGAAACTTGGTAGAAGCCTATCAAAATCAGCAGAGTCAAGTATCTGGGATTTAGCCTTGGTGACATTATTTTCTGCCATAATAAACCTGTTCGTAATTAATCAGAGATTTTATGCTGTTGGGAGCTCTGTGGAGTTAGTATAAGGTTAGGGGTAAGGTGTATTTCATTGGAGGAGGGGGTGGTTAAAAGAGAGCACTTTTGTCATGACATGATTCAAGGAATTGATATAATCTTTCACCTCAGATTATCTGCTAATGCCTGTTCATCCCAAGTGAATGATGATCAAAAGAATGAATATAATTGGCACAAATGGGTGTTCAGTATACATCTTTAGTCGTGTTAGCATAGCACACCAACCAGCCAAATATTCTCACTTCTGATAGCTTTCTTCTATCAGATCTAAGAGTCCAACGTCCAATCCAGTCCAGTCTCATTTTATTCCTATAGGTTGATCACTCAGAGTCTCTCACATTGGCAAGGGTATTAGCTCCTGATTCTTCTTTGACATCCAGGGGCTCATACTAGGTAGTGAGCTTGGGTAGGGCAGAATGTGCTGGCTTTCATGCCAGCCTAGACACAAATATGAATCCCATCTGATGTTTAACCCCATGTAGTAGATGCTCAGATCCTTTTTCAAGAGTAAAAGATGAATAAAAATGTTCCCCCAGGTACTGGGAGTGGTTACCAAAGACAGCCCTTGAGGCCTTTTTGGGAATTGTCTTGGCTGAGGAAAATTGCCTTGTCATCAAAGGTTGCACTTCCTTCCACGGGCAGCTCACATTCAGTTCAATGACTGATTGACAGAAGGATATAATAGTCAACCCCTCTGCCCCAACTCATGACAGCTTGAGAAGACCATCCCAGCTCCAAAGCTCCCCACTGGGTCTCCCAGGGGCTTGCACTGAGATTCCACTATAGTTAACATCTCCCTCTGCCCAGTTCTGTTTCCATCCCTCACTTCCACAGGTGCTGTTCCAGGAACTTTCCCTGATAAAAGCCTTGCATGCAGGTCTCCATCTCAGAGTTCATTTCCCAAGCATCTATTCAACTTTGATGTGTGGTGATGTTTGTGTTCTGTCACTCAGTTGTGTCCAACTCTTTCTGACCCCATGAACTGCAGCACTCCAGGCTTCCCTATCCTTCACCATATCCCAGAGTTTGCTCAGACTCATGTTCATGGACTCAGTGATGCCATCCAACCATCTTGTCCTCTATCATCCCCTTCTCCTACTACCTTCAGTCTTTCCCAGCATCAGGGTCTTTTCCAGTCAGTCAGCTCTTCACATCAGGTGGCCAAAGTATTGGAACTTCAGCATGAGTCCTTCCAATGAATATTCAGGGTTGATTTCCTTTAAGACTAACTAGTTTTATCTCCTTGCAGTTCAAGGTACTCCCAAAAGTCTTCTCCAACACCACATAATTCAAAAGCATTAGTTCTTCAGTAGACAGCCTTCTTTATGGTCCAAGTCTCATATCCATACATAACTACTGGAAAAACCATAGCTTTGACTATACAAACCTTTCTTAGAGAAGTGATGTTTCTGCTTTTTAATACACTGTCTAGGTTTGTCTTGGCCCTTCCAAGGAGAAAGTAGCTTTTAATTTCATGGCTGCAGTCACCATCTGCAGTGGTTTTGGAGCCTAAGAAAATAAAGTCTGTCACTGTTTCCATTGTTTGCCCATCTATTTGCCATGAAGCGATGGGACTGGTTGCCATGATCTTGATTTTTTTGAATGTTGAGTTTTAAGCCAGCTTTTTCACTCTTCTCTTTCACCTTAATCAGGAGGCTCTTTAGTTCCTGTTCATGTGGGTGGTGTCATCTGCATATCTCAGGTTATTCATATTTTTCCCAGCAATCTTGATTCCAGGCTATGCTTCATCCAGCCTGGCATTTCACATTAGGTACTCTGCATAGAGGTTAAATAAGCAGAGTGCCAGGATACAACCGTGACATACTCCTTTTCCAATTTGGAACCAGTCCTTTGTTCCATATCTGGTTTTGACTTGCTTCTTGACCTGAATACAGGTTTCAAAGAATGCTGGTAAAGTGTATAAAGTACCTTTATGTTATTTCATTGGTTATACCCCAGATTATTCCAAAAAAGGTTTAGTTCAAGTCAAGACAAAGTCCGATTAAGCAAAATTTAGAGGCTATTGCTGCCATTTCAGTGACCATATGTATATGGGGGTTCATCAGAATGAATGAGAGAGATGAGAAGGCTCTTAACATAGAGATTCCCAGGCCCTCTTTCTTAATAGGACTCTCCAGTGAGGTCTGGAGAGTTCAAAATCCCTCCTCTGTTCTGAAGTTCAGTCTTGTTTTAGAATCATGGCTCCCGGCCATGCTGGCATCTTGACTTACTATGGAGAATGTAAGGTACTAAGCCCCCAGACTGGTTCTTCCGGTGCCCTGACAGAAATGTGATAGTTATTAATCAGTTCAGAATGGATCACTTATGTTGTCCTTTGGCTCCAGGAGAAATGTATCTCTGGGAAAGTTTCCAGGGTGTCTTTAGGTCTGCCCTCTAACAGATACTCAGATCTAGCCAAAAACTGATATAGGCTCCAGACATAGGAACTCCAGTATGATTGAGTGAGGAGGAGGAACACAATCCTCTGGCCATTGAAGAGGCTGGAGAGCTCAAGGCTGTGGCCAAGACTGGCCTGCCCATGTGCTCCATGAGGTGAAAGACATGCACAAGCTCTCAGGAGCTTTGAATAACCTTGGGACACCTCAGGCTTTGTGAACATAAAGCTGCCCCTCCACCCTCCTCAGATACAGAGTCCTTGGTGAGAGTGTTTGGACCAGAAGAGTACTAGGTTGTTTTTTTTGTTTTTTTTTTTTTTAAAAAAAACATTTGTGTATTTATTCGGCTGCAAAGGAGTCTTAGTTGTTGCATGCAGTGTCTTTAGTTGTGGCATGTGGGATCTAGCTCCCTGACCAGGGATTGAACCTGGGTCCCCTGCATTGGGAGCATAGAACCTTAGCCACTGGACCACCAGAGAAGTTCCAGTGCTAGGTTTTAAGAGCGTGCTTCATCCCCCAACACTGGGTTGCCTTTCTGGCAAAAAACAGCAAAGAGCTCAGTTGGGTCAAATGCTTTCCCAGTGTTCCCTGAAAACCAGGTGTCCTTGGACAAGGATGGAAGTTTTCAGATTTTTTTTTCAGGGTTCAGTTCAGTTCAGGAGCTCAGTCATGTCTGACTTTTTGAAACCCCCTGGATTGCAGCACACCAGGCTTCCCTGTCCTTCACCATCTCCCAAAGCTTGCTCAAACTCATGTCCATTGACTCAGTGATGCCATCCAACCATCTCATCCTCTGTCATCTCCTTCTCCTTCTGTCTTCTATTTTTTTCCAGCATCAAGAGTCTTTTCCAATGAACCATTTCTGCATATCAGATAGCCGAATTACTGGAGCTTGAGCTTTAACATCAGTCCTTCCAGTGAATATTCAGGGTTGATTTCCTTTAGGATTGACTGGCTTGATCTCCTTGCAGTCCAAGGGACTCTTAGGAGTCTGATTCAACACCATAGTACAAAGGCATCAGTTCTGTGCTCAGCCTTCTTTATGATCCAACTCTCACATCCATGCATGGCTACTGGGAAGCCACAGCTTTGACCATACAGACTTTTGTCAGTTCACCCAAGACTATTTCTCAAAATGATAGCGCCCTCATCCTCTAATACCCACCCCCACCACAGTCATGGCCACTCCCACTCTCATGTCTTTATCTGGTGCTCAGTGGCATAAGCTCTTTATCTTGGAAGCTATTAAATTAATCCTTTGCTAAAGAGACTTGGGAGACCTTTGGGAATCAATTTCTAATGGTGGAATTTCAGTCACTCTGGCAGGACATGAGGAAATATTTTTTTTCACACCACCTGAATTCCTAGTTCACCTTAAAATCTGACAGGAGAAGAGGCTGTTTCCTGTCTCTAATGCTGAAACTGTCCCATGGAGGGCAGGAGGGTGTGCAGGGGATTGGCCTGGGACAGCCAAGAGAACTCACCTACCAGGTTTCCAGCACAGGACTGCGTTGAGCTGTTGCACCTCTAAATCCATCACTGCATTTGCACTGAGGCCATGCCTTCCATGAGTTTCTCTTTGCTGCAAACTGAGGGTGGCATAGATCACAAGGCCAGCCCATTTCTGGAAGACACAGAACTCACTGACAAGGCCACATGGGCTCAAGGGCTCGCCAGTAACCTTGCAGACCCTCTCTTACACTGCATGGCAGTCTGGGATGCCCTTTCTATCCTGTAGTCCACTGAGGGATATGCCTGCAGTCTGACAGCTCTTTCAGATCTCCCAGTTCTGCCCCGTTTTCTCTCAATAGCACTTCCTCTAATAAAATCCCTGTGTATTTAATCCCTTCTTGGCTTCACCTTTTCCAAAACCCAGATTAACGAACCAGTCTTCGTCTTAGCTACCAATATTTGACTGTTAACTAATCAACTCCTTCCACACCCCACTCCCCCATCTAAGAAGAATCAGAAATGATCCTTTCCACTAGGACCAAGGGTTTCAGATTTAGGAGGCCTGAGAGAAAACCTGAGGTAAGCAATAGCAGCGACCAACTAATAATAAGATAATAATGAGAATAGCTTTAAATCATAAAGAGATCATTCCTACCTGTTATCAATTTAATCTTCCTAACTACTCCATAAGAAGGAGAAGAGCTACCAATTTTTTGTTGCTGTTTGTTTTTTTAATCTTTGGTCATGCTGCATAGTATGCAGGATCTTAGTTTCCCAGCCAGGGACTGAACCTATTCCCCTTGCAGTGGAAGCTCAAAATCTTAACCACTGGACTACCAGGGGAGTCCCAACAGCTAGTTCATTGAGTTCATTGAGTGCCTAGTACATGCCATGCACTTTCCTCACAATTTTCACAAAGCAAGTATGAATGCCAACCCAAATGAACAGATGAGGAATCCAAAGTATGGAAAGACAATGTAATTACTCCAAGGTCACACTTCCAGTAAGAGATGACCTGGTATTCAAACACAGCATTGTTTCTTTTGGGGTGCTGCTAATGCTGAAACTGTCCCATGGAGGGCAGGAGGGTGTGCAGGGGATTGGCCTGGGACAGCCAAGAGAACTCACCTACCAGGTTTCCAGCACAGGACTGCGTTGAGCTGTTGCACCTCTAAATCCATCACTGCATTTGCACTGAGGCCATGCCTTCCATGAGTTTCTCTTTGCTGCAAACTGAGGGTGGCATAGATCACAAGGCCAGCCCATTTCTGGAAGACACAGAACTCACTGACAAGGCCACATGGGCTCAAGGGCTCGCCAGTAACCTTGCAGACCCTCTCTTACACTGCATGGCAGTCTGGGATGCCCTTTCTATCCTGTAGTCCACTGAGGGATATGCCTGCAGTCTGACAGCTCTTTCAGATCTCCCAGTTCTGCCCCGTTTTCTCTCAATAGCACTTCCTCTAATAAAATCCCTGTGTATTTAATCCCTTCTTGGCTTCACCTTTTCCAAAACCCAGATTAACGAACCAGTCTTCGTCTTAGCTACCAATATTTGACTGTTAACTAATCAACTCCTTCCACACCCCACTCCCCCATCTAAGAAGAATCAGAAATGATCCTTTCCACTAGGACCAAGGGTTTCAGATTTAGGAGGCCTGAGAGAAAACCTGAGGTAAGCAATAGCAGCGACCAACTAATAATAAGATAATAATGAGAATAGCTTTAAATCATAAAGAGATCATTCCTACCTGTTATCAATTTAATCTTCCTAACTACTCCATAAGAAGGAGAAGAGCTACCAATTTTTTGTTGCTGTTTGTTTTTTTAATCTTTGGTCATGCTGCATAGTATGCAGGATCTTAGTTTCCCAGCCAGGGACTGAACCTATTCCCCTTGCAGTGGAAGCTCAAAATCTTAACCACTGGACTACCAGGGGAGTCCCAACAGCTAGTTCATTGAGTTCATTGAGTGCCTAGTACATGCCATGCACTTTCCTCACAATTTTCACAAAGCAAGTATGAATGCCAACCCAAATGAACAGATGAGGAATCCAAAGTATGGAAAGACAATGTAATTACTCCAAGGTCACACTTCCAGTAAGAGATGACCTGGTATTCAAACACAGCATTGTTGGACCTCAAAATCTGTGTGATGCCCAGCTGCTGGGAATAAAGCAAGGATTTATACCCCAGCTTTTTGACTGTAGGATGAGGAAACAGCTGCTTCAGCAGCTAGGCAAGCAGTAGGGGTCATTTTCTAACCATGCTGATGAGCCAAGGGTAAATTCTTTGTGTTTTCTGATGAGTCTTTGCACCAAACAATTGTGAAAACAGAAGCTCAGTGCTGTGCTGTGCTTAGTCACTTAGTCGTGTTCAACTCCTTGCAAGGCCATAGACTGCAACCCTGGATTTTCCAGGCAAAAATATTGGAGCGGGTTGCCATTCTCTCCTCCAAGGGATATTCCCAACCCAGAGATCAGACCTAGATCTCCTGCATTGCAGCAGATTCTTTTCCATCTCAGACACTAGGGAAGCCCAAGAACACTGAAATGGGTAGCCTACCCCTTCTCCAGTGGATCTTCCCAACCCAAGAATCAAACTGGGATCTCCTGCATTGCAGGTGAATTTTTTACTAGCTGAGCTACTAGAGAAGACCCCCACTTCCCTAGAAGCTCTAAACAAGAACAAATGCTCTCAACTCCCAGGGGAAGAATTGCCAGGACTTATGGCAAAGACTGTGAGAGCAAGAGGATGGTGAGGAATGACTTAAATGCACAGAAGGTCCAAGAGGGAACCATGAACAGTAAAGCCTTTCTCTAGAAGACAGAGCAGAGCTACATCCTCACTGAGTATCCTTGCCAAGGCTTCCTTGCCTAGCCGCTTCTGACTCTGAGTTGTTTTTCTTGCATTTTGCCTGGATAGAAACTGGGTTGTGATTGAAGAGTTGGAGGTAGGAGGGGATTTAGACAGAGGTGTACGGTCTTAGTTGTGTTGTATTAGGGCAGGGCTCTGCTCCCTTCAGCAGGTGGAAAGTCTCATTCAGCCCAATAGGTAGTTCTGTTTGCTGAAGAAGCTGACTTCTGGAGATTTGGAGGAAGTTTAAATCCCCTTATCTGATGCAAGTGGTGGTCAAGGAGCTTAGGAATGACTTCTACCCTCTTTTAAGAGACAAAAGATGTTCTTTAACAACAAAGAAATTATGTATAGAAGCTCTTTGGAAGATTCTACTTTGGCTGTGACTAGAGAAGAACTTAGAAGAAAACTGTACCAGTCTTTTGGAAATCAACCCTGAATACTCATTGGAAGGACTGATGCTGAGGCTGAAACTCCAATACTTGAGGCACTTGATGTGAAGTGATGACTCATTGGAAATGACCCTGATGTTGGGAAAAAATAGAAGGCAAAAGGAGAAAGGGATGACAGAGGATGAGAAGGTTACATATTACTGAGTCAATGGGCATTATTTTGAGCAAACTCCCAGAGATGCTAAAGGACAGGGAAGCCTGGCGTGCTGCAGTCCATGGGGTTGCAAAGAGTCGGACATGACTGAGCGACTGAATTGAACTGAACTTTTCATTCTAGAATTCTTTGCAATTCCTAGCATATCATTCCACTGTAGTGCCCTGAGCAAGAATATGAATGCATATCCCCCAAAGTTAAGATGAGCACAGATCCCCAATTTTAGTTCTCTACTTATATGTACATTTTTTGATAAATTGTATAAACATGCTCTTATGATTTGCTGCTGTTTCAAGGCCCAATATATGTAATTGCATCAAGGTTTAGGTTCTATGGGAGTACATATAAATCTGTATTTAAGATAATCTTTTATCACTGCTGATCTTCTTTAGCTGACCTCGGTTTTGATTTAATTAGATCATCACTGTTTATATCATCTAAAAGGGCTTGCTCATTCTGGGAGTAGAAGGAAAAGATGAGATATTTTCTTATTTTCATTTGTACTTCATTAATACATAATATCTTCTGTGAGACAGGTCTTTATGGTTCTCCGTTTTTTTTTTTTTGTCTTGAGAGCAGAGGCTCAGGAAACTCTTGTCCTGATCTATCTTTTCAAGGATGTTTGTAAAGCAAACAGCCTTGAAACATAAAAATAGTGGCTCCCAGAGCAGAGAGCAAGTTTGTTTGCTGTCCAATATTATAAAGAAAAAGCTCTATGTCCTGATCTTCTGGAGATTTGGAGGAAGTTTAAATCCCCTTATCTGATGCAAGTGGTGGTCAAGGAGCTTAGGAATGACTTCTACCCTCTTTTAAGAGACAAAAGATGTTCTTTAACAACAAAGAAATTATGTATAGAAGCTCTTTGGAAGATTCTACTTTGGCTGTGACTAGAGAAGAACTTAGAAGAAAACTGTACCAGTCTTTTGGAAATCAACCCTGAATACTCATTGGAAGGACTGATGCTGAGGCTGAAACTCCAATACTTGAGGCACTTGATGTGAAGTGATGACTCATTGGAAATGACCCTGATGTTGGGAAAAAATAGAAGGCAAAAGGAGAAAGGGATGACAGAGGATGAGAAGGTTACATATTACTGAGTCAATGGGCATTATTTTGAGCAAACTCCCAGAGATGCTAAAGGACAGGGAAGCCTGGCGTGCTGCAGTCCATGGGGTTGCAAAGAGTCGGACATGACTGAGCGACTGAATTGAACTGAACTTTTCATTCTAGAATTCTTTGCAATTCCTAGCATATCATTCCACTGTAGTGCCCTGAGCAAGAATATGAATGCATATCCCCCAAAGTTAAGATGAGCACAGATCCCCAATTTTAGTTCTCTACTTATATGTACATTTTTTGATAAATTGTATAAACATGCTCTTATGATTTGCTGCTGTTTCAAGGCCCAATATATGTAATTGCATCAAGGTTTAGGTTCTATGGGAGTACATATAAATCTGTATTTAAGATAATCTTTTATCACTGCTGATCTTCTTTAGCTGACCTCGGTTTTGATTTAATTAGATCATCACTGTTTATATCATCTAAAAGGGCTTGCTCATTCTGGGAGTAGAAGGAAAAGATGAGATATTTTCTTATTTTCATTTGTACTTCATTAATACATAATATCTTCTGTGAGACAGGTCTTTATGGTTCTCCGTTTTTTTTTTTTTTTTTTGAGAGCAGAGGCTCAGGAAACTCTTGTCCTGATCTATCTTTTCAAGGATGTTTGTAAAGCAAACAGCCTTGAAACATAAAAATAGTGGCTCCCAGAGCAGAGAGCAAGTTTGTTTGCTGTCCAATATTATAAAGATAATGTCTTTCTATGGAGCAGAGTATGGGCAGGTTTATAGCAGTCTCTTCATATTCAATAGAATATTTAGGTTTCCTTCACTCAGGTTTTGTTCAGCTGTGGCACCCTGGGTGTCCACGTTGGCTCTGAGGGACTTGTGCAACAAGGGAGCCAGGACAGGTGTGTGTCTGGTGCTGCCTATCATGCCATAAATAGTCCCATATTTCATTTCTGACTCAGGAGTCTTATCTTCTGCCGGTTTCCATGAAATGTGGCAAACTAGCTCATGAACTTACAGAGAACGGAAAAACTCAGAGTCCCCACAGTTTGTGATGATATCTTTAATGCCCTTTTTTTAAAAAAAGAAAAAAATTCTTTTTTGGCCTCTTTCATTGGTTTTGTATTTATTTATTTTCATCCATCTTTATTCTTTGGTCTCTGTGGGCCTCCCATCACAGTGGCCCCTTTTGCTGCAGAGCACTGGCTCTGGGCACATGCACTCAAGAGCGCTAGTTCACAGTTGGACACACCGGTCCAGCCAGTCCACAGCACGTGGGATCTTCCCCGACCAGGGATTGAACCAGTGCCCCTTGCACTGCAAGGCAGACTCTTTACCCACTGGACCAGGGACGCCCTTTTAATACCCTTTTTCAAAAAGTCTTTTCATTTAATTTGTTACAACACTGCCTCTGTTTTATGTTTTGGTTTCTTGGCCAAGATAATGAAGGACAGGGGAGACTGGCATATTGCAGTCAGTGGCGTTGCAATAGTAGACACGAGTGAACAGCAAAAGCAGCATATAGGATCTTAGCTCCCTTATTCCCTGCATTGGAAGGCAAAGTCTTAACCACTGGACCACCAGGGAAGTCTCAATACTCATTTTTTTAACTAGAGCAGGAATCCTTTTTAGTCATTTGTCTAGTCTGTAAGTTTTAGTTTGGTTAAAACTCTGTAATTTGACAGCCCATTTGACTGCACACACCCTAACTCATCTCAGCACGCTGATATGAAGCCCAGTGCAAGAGCCCCCCTGCCCACCTGTCCCTGTGATGAGCCCACCCTTCCCTTAAGATAGCACACGGGCCTCCAGGTCACGTGGACACTGACATGCAGACTGAGGGAGGCTGTGGCTCAACCCTTGTTTCAAGTGTTCACAAAGCTGTTTTCTTTTCTTTGTAGATAAAATACAAATTTCAAAGGCAATCACAGTATCTTCTTCGCACACTTTCAAAGGATAACCTTGGTACCCTCCTGGGGACCAGGGCTTCCGGCTGCCTTCCTCACCGTTATACGTGTTTATAGAACACTGGTATGAACCAGTCCCTGCACCAGGTACTTCAAATGAAGGATTTTATTTACTTCATATCACATCTGAGAAATACTATATCTATTCCATGTGTGAGTTAACTGTGGCTTAGATACATTAAATAACTTCTCATAAAACAAAGTGGGTACCATCCTTTTGGCCACAACCTGAGCTCCATACTCCTTTTATACTGTCTCCATTTTGGAGATGGCAAAATGGCAGGTCAGGGTGATCGATTAGCTAGTCCCTATCTGGCACCAATACCTGTTTATGGCAGTGCCTTCCTTGTCAAGATGCTGTAAGATAGGCCCTCTAGTCTTTCTTGAATAACTCTGCTTGTGAGCACAACTGGATTAATTTCTTTCTTTTTTTTCTTTTAAACATTTATTTTATTTATTTATCTTTTGGGGGGTGGGGTGGGGAGGGAGGGGGATGGGCGGGGCACTTCTATTGGTCTTTCATTTATCTATTTCCATCTGTCTTTGTTCTTTGGCTCCCATGGGCCTCCCATCACAGTGGCCTCTGTCGTCGCAGAGTGCCGGCTCTGGGCGCATGCACCCCAGAGCTCCGGCTCGGTAATTGGACACATCAGTCCAGCCGCTCCGCGGCACGTGGGATCTTCCCAGGCCAGGGATCAAACTGGCACCCCTTGCACTGCAAGGCGATGCCCTTACCCACTGGACCACCAGGGGAAGCCAGGATTAATTTCTATTTAGTGAAGTCTTCCTTGTTCTGAAACAGTATTAGAAGAAGATATTTAAATGTCCTCTTTATGTTTGTATTTTTAAATGTGAAGATTGGAATTTTGTTCCCTAAGGATTTGGATCGGGGGAGAGGGTGGGCAGGTTTGCAGTAAAAGAGACTTCGATTAGTTTACGAAACAAAAGGAAATGCAAGCCTGTCAAGTGATTCTGTCATACTTATGGACATATGCACGATTAAATACATACATGCACGGGAAACAATTAATCCAGCTGATCCACGGTTAAGATATGATAAATTATCCTCCTCAGCAGAGACTCCAGCAAGTCAGATGCGTCGGATTCAAGCTCTTGAGCACTGTCACACTTCACGCCTGCAGGTTTTTAAAAAGATTGATTATCCTGACATGCTCTGAGAAGACCACCACCGCGCTCTACTACGATTTTCCATGTTCTAAAAATGATATTTCAATTTAACAGAACTCAAGAAACTTTCAAAAACTGCCAGGCTGTCTCCTTCTCTGAAGTTCTAGAGGGAAAAATCATCTAAGCTTCCAGAAGTGGGAAGAATGCTTGTGTCTGTGTAGATGGGGAAGTGAAGAGATGAGCGGGGAAAATGAGAGAGAAAGGGAGGAGGGAGGCATAAGTTACAATAGGAATTTAAACAGATGTGACAATTTGTTGTGCATCCTAACCATGCAACACTGCTCAAATGTCCCGTTTGTATTCTGTAGCTGTGTACGAGATGGAAATCTCTCTAGGAGTTACTAAATACATTGCTTTTGGAGGCTGCAAAGCCACATGGCTGGGAAGATTCCTGAAGATGGACAGTGGTGGGAGGAGAAGGTGGGCAAGAGAGGCGGGATTTGGAGCTGGGCAGCAGCAGTAGAGTTTCTGGAATTATGTTAATTGCAAGTCTTTCCCACTTTCACATCCTTGAAAGCCCTCTAATATTTCATTCATTAGCCAGTCCTGTCTTTGCCACTCCCAAGATGATTCAGGCTCATGCTCATTTTAGAGTTCATGACGGAGTGTTATAAATGCAGAAACAGGATATTCCCTGGTGGCCCGTGGTTAAGACATAGGCATTCACTGCCATGGTTCAATCCCTTGTTCTAAAACAGTATTGGGAAATTTAACCTCTTTATGTTTGTATTTTTAAATGTGAAGATTGGAATTTTGTTCCCTAAGGATTTGGATCGGGAGAGGGTGGGCAGGTTTGCAGTAAAAGAGACTTCGATTAGTTTACGAAACAAAAGGAAATGCAAGCCTGTCAAGTGATTCTGTCATACTTATGGACATATGCACGATTAAATACATACATGCACGGGAAACAATTAATCCAGCTGATCCACGGTTAAGATATGATAAATTATCCTCCTCAGCAGAGACTCCAGCAAGTCAGATGCGTCGGATTCAAGCTCTTGAGCACTGTCACACTTCACGCCTGCAGGTTTTTAAAAAGATTGATTATCCTGACATGCTCTGAGAAGACCACCACCGCGTCTACTACGATTTTCCATGTTCTAAAAATGATATTTCAATTTAACAGAACTCAAGAAACTTTCAAAAACTGCCAGGCTGTCTCCTTCTCTGAAGTTCTAGAGGGAAAAATCATCTAAGCTTCCAGAAGTGGGAAGAATGCTTGTGTCTGTGTAGATGGGGAAGTGAAGAGATGAGCGGGGAAAATGAGAGAGAAAGGGAGGAGGGAGGCATAAGTTACAATAGGAATTTAAACAGATGTGACAATTTGTTGTGCATCCTAACCATGCAACACTGCTCAAATGTCCCGTTTGTATTCTGTAGCTGTGTACGAGATGGAAATCTCTCTAGGAGTTACTAAATACATTGCTTTTGGAGGCTGCAAAGCCACATGGCTGGGAAGATTCCTGAAGATGGACAGTGGTGGGAGGAGAAGGTGGGCAAGAGAGGCGGGATTTGGAGCTGGGCAGCAGCAGTAGAGTTTCTGGAATTATGTTAATTGCAAGTCTTTCCCACTTTCACATCCTTGAAAGCCCTCTAATATTTCATTCATTAGCCAGTCCTGTCTTTGCCACTCCCAAGATGATTCAGGCTCATGCTCATTTTAGAGTTCATGACGGAGTGTTATAAATGCAGAAACAGGATATTCCCTGGTGGCCCCGTGGTTAAGACATAGGCATTCACTGCCATGGTTCAATCCCTAGTCAGGGAGCTAAGATCCTATTAACCTTTCTGTGCAGCCAAATAAACAAACAAATTCCTCTTAGAAAAAATGAATAAATGTAGAAACAATGGAGACCCATCTGCCTCCTGAGACTGTGTCTCACAAGAGGCGTGTTGCATGTTTCTGAACCTTTTGTGGAGAAGGAAGAAGAACGTGAATAAAGGGACTGAGAAAAACGAAGTGTAGTCTGGGTAAATATAAATCACCATTTTTTCTTGACCATGGGTCAGGAAATTTTGTAATTTCCTAGTTGTTAGAAAAAAGTCTTTTTCTATCCGCAAATAGCTTTCAAAATGTGACAGCCTTCAGTTAGGGATGAGCATCCTGAGATCAAAGGTTTGGCATCTAGCCCAGCCTCCTCATTTCACAGAAGAAACTAAAGCTCAGAGACATAAAGGTTCTTAGCAAGATCACACAGCACACCAGAGCTAAAACCAGATCTGGAACCCAGGGGCCCATGTGAAGTATCAGCTCTCTTTTTCAAATGCAAAATATTTGAGAGAGAGAAAGAGAGAGAAAGAGAGAGAGGAGAGAGAGGAGAGGAGAGAGAGGAGAGAGAGGAGAGAGCACTGAACATGTTTGGTTTCAAGAGACAGAGAGGGCATAGAAAGGGCTGCAAAAACCCTGACAACAAACTGTTCTCTAGTATCATTGTCCAAACGCATGCAGTCCACTCAGTCATTTTCTCAAAACTCTGCTGTCATTGTGTCACTCTCCTGCTCAAAAATCCTCCACAGGTTCAATCATCCCCTAAGAATAAAGACCAAACTCCCTAACTGTACTCAAACCAGCTTCAGCTTTCCAGTCCACCGGGTCAGGTGCCTCCTTTGTGCTGGGCACTGTGAGAACAGGGGGGACACGAGTAGTAGGTCTCTCCCTCATGGGGCTCACATTCAGGAGGCAGGGGACAGTGGCCACACAGAGAAAGGAATGGACAAAATAATTATGGCTTATGTTGATTTACACGAATAGCAAATGTGATTAAGTGACAGAAGTCGCTGGTGATGGTGACAGCGGGGGGATGGGAGGGAGTTCCTAAGTACTTTATCTGAAATTGCTATGTGAACTAAGATCCAAAGGCAAGGATGAGTCACCCTATGAAGAGGTAATGAAAGAACTTTCTAGATAGAATGAACTGTCGTTTTTCCAACTGAAAGGCTAGCTGGTGCTTGCCTGTCTTCACTTCTTTGTTAATGCCATTTGCGCTGATGGAAATGCCTTTCCACCACTTGCAATGTGGAGAAGGAAGAAGAACGTGAATAAAGGGACTGAGAAAACGAAGTGTAGTCTGGGTAAATATAAATCACCATTTTTTCTTGACCATGGGTCAGGAAATTTTGTAATTTCCTAGTTGTTAGAAAAAAGTCTTTTTCTATCCGCAAATAGCTTTCAAAATGTGACAGCCTTCAGTTAGGGATGAGCATCCTGAGATCAAAGGTTTGGCATCTAGCCCAGCCTCCTCATTTCACAGAAGAAACTAAAGCTCAGAGACATAAAGGTTCTTAGCAAGATCACACAGCACACCAGAGCTAAAACCAGATCTGGAACCCAGGGGCCCATGTGAAGTATCAGCTCTCTTTTTCAAATGCAAAATATTTGAGAGAGAGAAGAGAGAGAGAGAGAGAGAGAGAGAGAGAGAGAGAGAGAGAGAGGAGAGCACTGAACATGTTTGGTTTCAAGAGACAGAGAGGGCATAGAAAGGGCTGCAAAAACCCTGACAACAAACTGTTCTCTAGTATCATTGTCCAAACGCATGCAGTCCACTCAGTCATTTTCTCAAAACTCTGCTGTCATTGTGTCACTCTCCTGCTCAAAAATCCTCCACAGGTTCAATCATCCCCTAAGAATAAAGACCAAACTCCCTAACTGTACTCAAACCAGCTTCAGCTTTCCAGTCCACCGGGTCAGGTGCCTCCTTTGTGCTGGGCACTGTGAGAACAGGGGGGACACGAGTAGTAGGTCTCTCCCTCATGGGGCTCACATTCAGGAGGCAGGGGACAGTGGCCACACAGAGAAAGGAATGGACAAAATAATTATGGCTTATGTTGATTTACACGAATAGCAAATGTGATTAAGTGACAGAAGTCGCTGGTGATGGTGACAGCGGGGGGATGGGAGGGAGTTCCTAAGTACTTTATCTGAAATTGCTATGTGAACTAAGATCCAAAGGCAAGGATGAGTCACCCTATGAAGAGGTAATGAAAGAACTTTCTAGATAGAATGAACTGTCGTTTTTCCAACTGAAAGGCTAGCTGGTGCTTGCCTGTCTTCACTTCTTTGTTAATGCCATTTGCGCTGATGGAAATGCCTTTCCACCACTTGCTCAGAGTGGCCAGTCCCATTTGAAGCAATGCTTTCAAGTGCGGGCTCTGGGTTAGATGTGGTCGGTTCGTAGTCACCACCTTGGGCAAGTCTCTTCACCTCTGTGGACATTTGCTGCCTTATTTTTAAAGCAGATATGACAGTATTGCCTACCTCGTGTAATCACTATGAAGATTAAGAACAATATCTCGTATAATACACTTCACATAGTAAAACAAGCAAAAAGCAACAAATCTTGGTTATTATCTACTCTTTCAGACCAAGCACAAGTCATAGCTTCTGTATGTACTTTGTGAACAGTAAAACCCAAAGTAGAATTTATTTTATTGGAATTCTTATGTTTCTGAATCTGAATGTCCCCCTGAACCCTTTCCTTCACAATTTTCTCTATAAATATTCTCTTGTTTATTTTGTGTCACATTTTCCTCCATATTGTGAATCCTTCCACTGTAAGCGTACCATTGCCTAGCTCATAGTTAGTTACACTGGGTGTGTGTTCAAAGTACATATGTATGATTGGCCAAGGACGGGCAAGTGAAGAGGCAATGCTTATCACAGATTGTAGTCCTGGTTTTCTTTGCCTGAGTTTGTTGGTCAGACCCTAAGATAGGGTCCTCCCACCCTGCAGTGACCTGCTCCTGATATTCATGCCCCAGTATAAGCCTCCCCACCTTCAGGGACAGGTGATACTTGTGACTTACTTGTGTTCAGTAGACTATGGCAAAGGTGATGGGAGTTTGCTTCTTTGACTAGGTTGTAAGAGTGTGATTTCCATCTTCCTAGCGGAATCTTTCTCTCTCTCTCTTTATTAAATCCTAATTAACATATTTTTATTGTTGTTTATTAAAAGCTTTCAGTGTGCAACATAGCAAATGTGATTAAGTGACAGAAGTCGCTGGTGATGGTGACAGCGGGGATGGGAGGAGTTCCTAAGTACTTTATCTGAAATTGCTATGTGAACTAAGATCCAAAGGCAAGGATGAGTCACCCTATGAAGAGGTAATGAAAGAACTTTCTAGATAGAATGAACTGTCGTTTTTCCAACTGAAAGGCTAGCTGGTGCTTGCCTGTCTTCACTTCTTTGTTAATGCCATTTGCGCTGATGGAAATGCCTTTCCACCACTTGCTCAGAGTGGCCAGTCCCATTTGAAGCAATGCTTTCAAGTGCGGGCTCTGGGTTAGATGTGGTCGGTTCGTAGTCACCACCTTGGGCAAGTCTCTTCACCTCTGTGGACATTTGCTGCCTTATTTTTAAAGCAGATATGACAGTATTGCCTACCTCGTGTAATCACTATGAAGATTAAGAACAATATCTCGTATAATACACTTCACATAGTAAAACAAGCAAAAAGCAACAAATCTTGGTTATTATCTACTCTTTCAGACCAAGCACAAGTCATAGCTTCTGTATGTACTTTGTGAACAGTAAAACCCAAAGTAGAATTTATTTTATTGGAATTCTTATGTTTCTGAATCTGAATGTCCCCCTGAACCCTTTCCTTCACAATTTTCTCTATAAATATTCTCTTGTTTATTTTGTGTCACATTTTCCTCCATATTGTGAATCCTTCCACTGTAAGCGTACCATTGCCTAGCTCATAGTTAGTTACACTGGGTGTGTGTTCAAAGTACATATGTATGATTGGCCAAGGACGGGCAAGTGAAGAGGCAATGCTTATCACAGATTGTAGTCCTGGTTTTCTTTGCCTGAGTTTGTTGGTCAGACCCTAAGATAGGGTCCTCCCACCCTGCAGTGACCTGCTCCTGATATTCATGCCCCAGTATAAGCCTCCCCACCTTCAGGGACAGGTGATACTTGTGACTTACTTGTGTTCAGTAGACTATGGCAAAGGTGATGGGAGTTTGCTTCTTTGACTAGGTTGTAAGAGTGTGATTTCCATCTTCCTAGCGGAATCTTTCTCTCTCTCTCTTTATTAAATCCTAATTAACATATAATGTTGTATTAGTTTCAGATGTGCAACATACTCTATACATTATAAAATGGCCACCGCAATATCATCCATCACCATACAAAATTGTTACAGTGTTGTTGACTACATTACTATTTGTACATTACAGCCCTGTGACTTATTTATCTTAGAGCAGGAAGAGACTTCCTGCTTTTTCTATTTCATCCTTCCCTCCACCCCCACCTTTCTATGGCAACCACCAGTTTGTTCTCTGTACCTTTGAGTCTGTTTCTATTTTGTGTTGTTTTGTTTGCTGTTGGCTTTGTTTTTTAGATTCCACATGTAAATGAGATCATACAGCGTTTGTCTTTGTCTAACTTGTTACACTTAACATAATACCCTCAGGTTCAGTTGTGTTGTCTCAAATGAAAAGATTTTAATCTTTTTGAATTAGATCTTCTTTTTCTTTGGATAGATGCCCATAAATGGAATTTCTGGATCATGTGGTAGTTATGTTTTTAGTTTTTTTGAGGAACTTCCATGTTTTTGATGTGTACCTGAGAAGAGTGTGTTACTTTTGGATGGAAGAGTCTATATGTCTGTAAGTTTATCTAGTCTACTGTGTCACTTGAGGCATGGTTTTCCTTACTAATTTTCATCTAGATGGTCTAACATTTGATAAGTGGCATGTTAAAGTCCCCTACTATTATTGCATCGCTGTCTCTTTCTCCCTTTATCTCTGTTAATATTTGCTTTATGTATTTTAGGTCCCCCTATTTTGGGTAAATAGATTTCTGTTCATGTTATATCCTCTTCTTGAATTGACTCCTTTGTCATTACCTAATATATTATCTCATTTTTTCTTACGACTCCAACTTTCTTTTCTTTTCCATTTATATGGAATATCTTTTTCCATCCATTTATTTTCAGTTTATAAGTGTCTTTAGATCTTTGTTGAGTCTCTTGTGGGGTATGTATAGATGCATCTTGTTTTGTTTTTTTTATTCCACTTAACTACCTTGTGTGTTTTGATTGAAGCATTTGGCCCATTTGTGTCTAATGTAATTATTAATAGGTATGTCCTTAATGTCATTTTATTAATTTTTTATGATTATTTTTGTAATTCTTCTCTATTTCTGTTTTCTTAATTTCTTCCCTTGAAGTTTGGTGGATTTATTTAGTGTTATGTTTTGATTCTTCTCTCTTTATTTTTTGTGTATCCATTGCACATTTTTTGATTTGTGTTTACCAGAAGGTTCATATATATCAACATATATATACATATATATACACACACACACACACACACACATATTTTATGATAATTGTCACCTTAACTGATAGTTCAAAAAACACTGTATTTTTACTCCCTACTACCACATTTTATGCTTTTTTATGTTATGTTGTACATCTATTTATTTTGTGGTTCCCTTAAATACTTACTGTAGTTATGGTTGTTTGTAATATATTTGTCTTTTGACTTCACACTAACTCTTTTTAAGTGTTTGGTCCACTGCCTTTATTATATATTTATCTCTCCCAGTAAGATTTTTCCTTTTACATACATATATCCTAGTTATGGCTTTTTCTTTTCTGCTTAGAGAAGACTCACTAACATTTTTTTGTGATGCTGGCTTAGTGGTAATGAACTCTTCTAGTTTTTGCTTGTCTGGGAGTCATTCTTTCCTTCAAATTTGAATGATAACCTTACCAAGTATGGGGTTTTTTTAGGTTTTAAGTTTTTTCCTTTCAGTGTTTTAAATATATCCTGCCATTCCCTGCTGGTTTGTGAAGTGTATGCTGAAAAATCAACTGATAGTTTTATGAGTTTCCTTTGTATATAATTAGTTCTTATTTTCTGCTGCCTTAAAAGTTTTCTCTTTATCTCTGAGTTTCGCTGTTTCAATTA
Source organism: Tragulus kanchil (assembly GCA_022376925.1). Lineage (NCBI taxonomy): Eukaryota > Metazoa > Chordata > Mammalia > Artiodactyla > Tragulidae > Tragulus > Tragulus kanchil. The sequence goes on from JAIOJX010000032.1 coordinate 287,064,135, forward strand.
TGATATGTCTTAGTGTGGATTTCTTTGGGTTCACCTTATTTGGAACTCTCTGAGCTTTCTGGATTTTCTTTTCTTCCCCAGGTGAGGGAAGTTGTCAGCTATTGTTTCCTCAAATGTATTTTTCATCCCTTTCTTCCCCTGTTTCCTTCTGGAATCCCTATAATGTGAATATTAGTATATGTTTGAAGTTGTCCCTGGGTCACATTTAAAAAACGAAAACTTTCTTTTTTTTTTTTTTTCTGTTTCTACTGGCTGATTTTTACTATTCTACCTTCTAGATAACTTATCGATGTCTTTGTATCATGTAATCTGCTGTTGATTTTTTATAATAAATATTTTTATGTCAATTATTATATTACTCTACTTTATTATCCCTTGTATTTTCTTTTTTAAAAATTTTTTGGCCACTTTTATTGGTCTTTAATTTATTAATTTTCATGCATCTTTGTTCCTTGGCCTGTGTGGGCCTCCCATCACAGCGGCCTCTCCTGTAGCAGAGCACCGGCTCTGGGCACATGCACTCCTGAGTGCCAACTCTCTATTGGACACACTGGTCTAGCCAGTCCACAGCCCATGGGATCCTCCCGTGCCAGGGATTGAACCAGTGTCCCTTGCAGTGCAAGGTGGACTTTCTACGCATTGGACCACCAGGTAAGCGGTCCCTTATATTTTCTAAGTCTTTGTTGAAGTTCTCACTGAGTTTCTCCATTCTTCTCTCACTGAGTTTGGTGAGCGTTCTTATGACCATTTCTTTGGCTTCATTATCAGTTAAATCACTTTATTTCTGTTACATTAGGGCTTTTGGAGGTGGAAAGTAGGAGGAGTTATTTTGTTTTTTTTAATTTGAAACATATTCCTCTGTTTCCTAATTCTGTTCAGCTTTTGGTTTCTGTTTCTGTAAATGAGGCAAAACAACTACTTCTGGTCTTGTGGGAGTGGCCTTGTGTGGGAACATCCCCCACGTAGACTGCTTGCACGTAGGCAGCTTTTGCAGGCCAGCTGGCCCTGGAGCAATTGTGAGAGAGGGACTGTCCCAGGGCGTGCTGTGCCTGAAGCTGTCCTGGCGGGGCAACTGGGGCTGGAATGACCTAGACCAAGGTTATTCTCTGGGGAGTATTTAGTTCAAGGCTGACTTGGCAAGGCAACTGTCAGGAGTTGACTTCGGTTGGGGCAGACCAATGGGCCAAGGCCGCCTTGGGAGAGTGGCTCAAGCTAGAGCAAGCGTGGCCAAGTGGGCCCTTGGAGGGAGTCAAAGAGTAACATCGAGCAGTGCTTCTCCTACTAGGGAGGGCTTCAGGAGTTCTAGGGTTAGTAAATGGATTTCCTTAGCAGTTGTGTCTTTTGTTGTTGTTGACGACTGTGTCTCAGGGCTGGGGAGTCTACCCCAGGACCCACAGTAGCACCCCCTCTTTACTGTAGGTCGGTATGTCGGGGTGGGGGTCCCGTGAAGAATGTGTCTCCATCTTTCCTACTACTTTTTATGTGGTTCTTCTGTGTGCAGTAGTTGTTCATTCTGCCCCAAGTCTTCTTCAAGGGGAATTGTTCTATATTGAATAGTTTTGGTGTGTCCGTAGGAGGAGGTGAGCTCAGGGTCTTCCTCTGCCCCCACCTTGGACCTCTCTCCCGGACTCTTTTTTGGAAGAAGCAAGTGACCACCTTTTGAGGAGGCCTGGAGGCAAGGAATAGAGTGTGGCCTCTTGCCAACCGTGAGCAGAGTACTAAATCCTGCTAACCAACAAGGAAGAGAGTTTGGAGGGGAGGCCATCCCCAGTTGAGCCTTCAAATGCAGTGCAGCCTGGCTGATACCTTGATCACAACTGTGAGAGACTCTGAAGCAGAGGGCCCAGATAAGCTGCACTGGTTGTTCTGGTTCACAGAAACCATGAGGTAGTATGTGTGTGTCATCGGCATGTGTATGTCCGAGCCCTTAGTGATAATTTGTAATAAGTTTATAGTGATTTGTTAGATAACATATATACTTTTAATCTTGGAAAGATGACATCACCTCTCTGAACTATAGTTTCCTGATTAAAGACCTTCTTTTTGTTGGGCAGTAGAGTGGACACCAGCTCTCCAGTAGCCCGTGAGACAGGCAGCGTCCTGTTCGCATGCAGCCACTAGTTCATCTTCGGTTCCCATAGGCTGTTTCTTTCACCCTGCTGGCTGCACACAGGACTTAAGCAGTTCCAGGCCTTTTCATTAGAAAAAGAACCAAACCAGTGTTCTTTTTATTCAGCAGAAAGAGTAAAGCCTGTGGCATTCCAGAAACTCTTAAGAAAGGAAATCAGGGACTTCCCTGGTGATCCAGTGGCTGAGATTCTACACTCCCAGTGTGGGTTAGATCCCTGTCAGGAAACTAGATCCTACATGCTGCAACTAAGAACCAGCACAACCAAATAATAAATGCACTATTTTTAAAAAATAAATACATTCTTTCGAAGAAGAAAAAGTCATATCAAACAGATAGGGGCTTTCAACATAAGCAAATGAACTCAGGCTTTTATTTTGTTGTTTAGATGACTATGATTTTAAAATAAAGGCAAACCTGGAGCTTCTTCCAAGTAATGCGTATAGCACCCCTCTTTACTGTAGGTCGGTATGTCGGGGTGGGGGTCCCGTGAAGAATGTGTCTCCATCTTTCCTACTACTTTTTATGTGGTTCTTCTGTGTGCAGTAGTTGTTCATTCTGCCCCAAGTCTTCTTCAAGGGGAATTGTTCTATATTGAATAGTTTTGGTGTGTCCGTGGAGGAGGTGAGCTCAGGGTCTTCCTCTGCCCCCACCTTGGACCTCTCTCCCGGACTCTTTTTTGGAAGAAGCAAGTGACCACCTTTTGAGGAGGCCTGGAGGCAAGGAATAGAGTGTGGCCTCTTGCCAACCGTGAGCAGAGTACTAAATCCTGCTAACCAACAAGGAAGAGAGTTTGGAGGGGAGGCCATCCCCAGTTGAGCCTTCAAATGCAGTGCAGCCTGGCTGATACCTTGATCACAACTGTGAGAGACTCTGAAGCAGAGGGCCCAGATAAGCTGCACTGGTTGTTCTGGTTCACAGAAACCATGAGGTAGTATGTGTGTGTCATCGGCATGTGTATGTCCGAGCCCTTAGTGATAATTTGTAATAAGTTTATAGTGATTTGTTAGATAACATATATACTTTTAATCTTGGAAAGATGACATCACCTCTCTGAACTATAGTTTCCTGATTAAAGACCTTCTTTTTGTTGGGCAGTAGAGTGGACACCAGCTCTCCAGTAGCCCGTGAGACAGGCAGCGTCCTGTTCGCATGCAGCCACTAGTTCATCTTCGGTTCCCATAGGCTGTTTCTTTCACCCTGCTGGCTGCACACAGGACTTAAGCAGTTCCAGGCCTTTTCATTAGAAAAAGAACCAAACCAGTGTTCTTTTTATTCAGCAGAAAGAGTAAAGCCTGTGGCATTCCAGAAACTCTTAAGAAAGGAAATCAGGGACTTCCCTGGTGATCCAGTGGCTGAGATTCTACACTCCCAGTGTGGGTTAGATCCCTGTCAGGAAACTAGATCCTACATGCTGCAACTAAGAACCAGCACAACCAAATAATAAATGCACTATTTTTAAAAAATAAATACATTCTTTCGAAGAAGAAAAAGTCATATCAAACAGATAGGGGCTTTCAACATAAGCAAATGAACTCAGGCTTTTATTTTGTTGTTTAGATGACTATGATTTTAAAATAAAGGCAAACCTGGAGCTTCTTCCAAGTAATGCGTATATGACATAAAAAGGATTCTATAACCAAATTGCATTCTGTTTACTTCTAAATCAGATTGGAAGCCATTTTGCTTTTTCAAGAGAGAAACATGATTGCAAGTATCATTTGATGCAAGGCACACCAAGACATTATCTTAGTCCTGGTGTCAGTTTTGGAGTATAAAAAAGGCATCTCTGTAAGAAGCCTTTTTTTCTTTTTAGTAGCCCTGCAGAAGCTATGAGCCCCTGGTCAGAAAGAAAGCCCCAGTGTCCTAACCCTGGACTTCTGACTCTGCCCCCTGCTTCCTTTATGTGTCTTCTCCCAGCTTTCCCTGCCTAAATGACACCCCCTCCACCACACTTTCTGTCGACACCACTTTTACACTTACCTACAAAATTTTAATTCCACCTCTTTTCTTTTTTATTAGTACTCCATGGCTTCTGTGAGATCACGCTTTGAAAGGATTCATAGCCCTTAAAGAAACAAAACTTGTTTTTCTTCTTTCAGGGCTAAGTAGAGGGCTTGGAACTAAATAGCCTGTTGGTCCTCCCTGGAAAGAAAATGCAGTTACTCTTTTTTCTTTTCTTTTTAAAATTTTGGCATTTATTCTTCCGCCTGTGTGGGCCTCCCATTTCAGTGGTTTTTCTTTTCTTTTTTTTTTTTTTTAGAGACACATCCACATGCCCTCCTAACCCTTACGTAGGATGGGCAGAATGTTGTCTTTAAGAATAGGACTCTTTCACTGGGTCTGTAAGTCCTTGCTCATACATGTGTGTGTGCTTAGTTGCTCAGTCATGTCTATCTCTTTGCGGTCCTGTGAACTGTAGCTCACCATGCTCCTCTGTCTATGAGATTTCCCAGGCAAGAATACTGGAGTGGGTGGCCATTCCCTTCTCTAGGGGATATTCCCAGCCCAGAGATTGAACCCTGGCTCTCATGCATTACAGGTGAGCTCTTTACTGTCTGAGCCATCAGGGAAGCCCCTGTCCTTGCTCAGGCACTTATAACTGTGTGGCTTATGACAAATGGTTTAACCTCTTTGGTCCCTGTTATTTTTTGGCCATTTATATTGGTCTTTCATTTATGAAAATATTCATCTGTGTTTGTTCTTTGGCCTGTGTAGGCCTCCCATCACAGTGGCCTCTCTCGCTGCAGAGCACTGGCTCAGTAGTTGGACACATTGGTCCAGCCACTCCACGGCACGTGGGATCTTCCCAGGCCAGGGGTCAAACTGGCATCCCTTGCACTGCAAGGCGGTGTCCTTACCTACTGGACCACCAAGGAAGCCCTGGTCCCTGTTTTTTTAAATGGGAACAGTAATAGCAACTACCTCATAGACATGATATAAAGTACTTAGAATAGTGCCCGGCACAGAGCAAGCACTCCATGAACATTAGCTCTTCCTATGGTGTCCCAACAGGAACTAAGAAACAAAAACAGACAACTTCATTCCTGATTACAGTAAGTTTGATCAGGACACAGCTAGCAGAGCCTAGAAAGATAGATGTTTGTCCTCCACATTTTGCATGTTTTATTCAGATCCTCCTCTATCACTGCTAGTTGCCAGTTCCCTTCCTCCGTCCCCTTCTTGGCCAAAGTCCCGCAGGGCAGTACCCCATCTGGGGCCACCTCTTCCAAGCCTCAGATTTCATTGTCCCACTTCCTTCCTCATCACATCGCTTCTCTCCCCTGGCCTTGTCCCTAGGGCTTTTCCTAGCATCTGATCAACTAATTTGTGCCAAAATGTTAATCTCTCTTGGTTTAGATCAATCATTCTCACTGTTTAAAAAACATCTCCACACCGTGAGCATGAAATACATAATGAATCCCTTTGTAACAGCATCCTTCACCACCCCCATGATGTCGGCTCAGTGGAGGAAGGGGGGTTAGTTAGTCTTGGAAAGCACGCCCACCCTTATCAGGGTCTCACCCCCAGTCCCTCATGACTTTTGAGAATCACAGCAAGTACTGCCTCCCACGTTTGTCTTTTGGCAGGCACCTTCAATGACCTAACCCAAATACTATCTGATAATGAAAATTTAAGGTTCTGAAGCAGAGTCATATTTAAAGCCTATCAGGGTTGCTGGATGGAGACTTCAGAGAAGGCATATTCGATCACATTTCTAATCACAAATGTAATCTGTCCTCTTCATCCATCTCTTAAAAAACCCAATTAACTATGGTTTCTTAGGCTGATTTTCCTCTGGCTTTCAAATATGATGTTAGACTAATCCTCCAAGACCAACTTATCGTAGTGTGTTTAGAGCTGGTTCTGGGAAAAGGGCAACATCTTTGTTTAGAAATAGGAGTAATTTGGAAATTCTACTCTCTACTTACTCAATGCAATATATTTTTAAAACTTTATTTTTAATTGAAAGATAATTGCTTTACAGTATTGTGTTGGTTTCTGCCAGACATCAACATGAATCAGCCACAGGAATGCATGTGTCCCCTCCCTCTCGAGTCTCCCTCCTGCCTCCCTCCCCATCCCACCCTTCTAGGTTGTTACAGAGCCCTAGTTTGAGTTCTCTGAATCATACAGCAAATTCCCATTAGCTATCTATTTTACATATAGTAATGTGTATTTCCATGTTATCCCCAAATATCCCATTCTCTCCTTCCTCCTCACCCTGCCATGTCCATAAGTTTGTTCTCTATGTCTCTGTCTCCCCTGCTGCCCTGCAAATAAATTTACCAGCACCATCTTTCTAGGTTACATATATATGTGTTACTATACAATATTTATTTTTTTCTTTCTGACTTACTTCACTCTGTATAATAGGCTCTAGGTTCATCCGCCTCATTAGAACTGAATCAAAAGTGTTCCTTTTTATGGCTGAGTAATACTCCACTGTATGCACGTACCATGGCTTCTTTATCTATTCACCTGTCAGTGGACATCTAGGTTACTTCCATGTTCTAGTTACTGTAAATGGTGCTGCAGTGAACATTAGGGTATATGTGTCTTTTTCAGTTTTGGTCTCCTCAGCATATATGTCAAGGCACTGTATCAGTTGTGTAGGGGAAACCTTCTTATTTCTGAGGGCTCTAGCTGGCCTGGAGGGAAAGTTTGGCTGGGAAGGACAGGATGGGCTCTGATTCTATCCCTTAAGTCAATCAGGGCACAGTCACTACCTACACCTGGCATTGGCGTCTCAGCCCAGGAAGTCCTTGATGGCCCCAGTTCCCAGTCTTCATTAGAGTACTCTAAAAAGCAAATTTCTACAGGAAGAAATGTATCTCATGCTATAGTCCTATTTAGCTTGAGCCAGGGAAAATGGTGATTGGTCAGACCAAATTCCAAGTATTTAATTTTGTCTCCATAAAATCACCTAAGATATTTAAATATTTTGGCATCAGAATAAAGTCTTCTAATTTGATTTGGGAAATGGTAGATGGATGGTGCTTAAAAATATCCTGGGAAAAGGGCAACATCTTTTTTAAATGGGTTTTCAATATATTTTTAAAACTTTATTTTTAATAGAAAGATGATTGCTTTACAGTATTGTGTTGGTTTCTGCCAAACATTAGTATGAATGAGCCATAGGTATGCCTGTGTAGTCTCCCTCCTGCCTCCCTCCCCATCCCACCCTTCTAGGTTGTTACAGAGCCCTAGTTTGAGTTCTCTGAATCATACAGCAAATTCCCATTAGCTATCTATTTTACATATAGTAATGTGTATTTCCATGTTATCCCCAAATATCCCATTCTCTCCTTCCTCCTCACCCTGCCATGTCCATAAGTTTGTTCTCTATGTCTCTGTCTCCCCTGCTGCCCTGCAAATAAATTTACCAGCACCATCTTTCTAGGTTACATATATATGTGTTACTATACAATATTTATTTTTTTCTTTCTGACTTACTTCACTCTGTATAATAGGCTCTAGGTTCATCCGCCTCATTAGAACTGAATCAAAAGTGTTCCTTTTTATGGCTGAGTAATACTCCACTGTATGCACGTACCATGGCTTCTTTATCTATTCACCTGTCAGTGGACATCTAGGTTACTTCCATGTTCTAGTTACTGTAAATGGTGCTGCAGTGAACATTAGGGTATATGTGTCTTTTTCAGTTTTGGTCTCCTCAGCATATATGTCAAGGCACTGTATCAGTTGTGTAGGGGAAACCTTCTTATTTCTGAGGGCTCTAGCTGGCCTGGAGGGAAAGTTTGGCTGGGAAGGACAGGATGGGCTCTGATTCTATCCCTTAAGTCAATCAGGGCACAGTCACTACCTACACCTGGCATTGGCGTCTCAGCCCAGGAAGTCCTTGATGGCCCCAGTTCCCAGTCTTCATTAGAGTACTCTAAAAAGCAAATTTCTACAGGAAGAAATGTATCTCATGCTATAGTCCTATTTAGCTTGAGCCAGGGAAAATGGTGATTGGTCAGACCAAATTCCAAGTATTTAATTTTGTCTCCATAAAATCACCTAAGATATTTAAATATTTTGGCATCAGAATAAAGTCTTCTAATTTGATTTGGGAAATGGTAGATGGATGGTGCTTAAAAATATCCTGTAAATGGTACTTATGTGTGTGCGTGTGTATGGATCTCCTATAACAGTGGTTCTCAAACACTGTCATGTATTAGAATCAGGCTGCACCTCAGTACAATTAAATGAGAATCCCTCAGGCATTGGTGTTTCTCAGGTTTCCCAGTTGGTTCCAGTGTGCTGCTAGTTTGAGAACCAAAGTCCTAGAAGGAAAAGATCTCTTGAAAAAACAAAACAAAACAAAAAGATTTTAGTCCCCATGAAGCCATATCTCTAAGATCCTTTTTTTTTTTTTTGGCTCTAGTGTCTATGACTAAATAAATCTTTGTTGCTTTACAGAAAGAAAAATACATCTGCCAGACTATTACTTGCACCTGACAGTTGTAAAAATATGAACAAACAAAAAAGATGTTTTCTGGTTTAGAATACACAGTCCCTAGACTGAAACTTTTTTTTTTTTTAAGATTTCTTTCTTTATTTATTTTTGGGGGGTGGGGTGGGGAGGGAGGGGAGCAGGCGGGCTACTTCTATTGGTCTTTCATTTGTCTATTTTCATCCATCTTTGTTCTTTGGCCCGTGTGGGCCTCCCATCGCAGTGGCCTCTGTTGTTGCAGAGCACTGGCTTGGGCGCATGCGCTCCAGAGCTCTGGCTCGGTAATTGGACACATTGGTCCAGCCGCTCCGCAGCACGTGGGATCTTCCCAGGCCAGGGCTCGAACCGGCGCCCCTTGCACTGCAAGGCGGTGTCCTTACCCACTGGACCACCAGGGAAGCCCTAGACTGAAACTTTGAGAATGGCCAAACACAAGTTCTGATCATGTCCCAGCTGTCCTGTCGGCTGGCCCTGTCTCGTCATCCACATATATTCTTAGATGCACGTTTGGTTTCTCCAGGGAAAGTACCCCACCACAGACAGACAAAGACTAAAAGGTACAGGCCAGGAGCAAACCCAATTCACTGGCTAAGTGCTGAGTCCTGCCCGCTGCATGCGCATAAATGGTGGCATGGGACTCAGTCGAGGCTGCCGAAGGCATTCTTAATTTCAATTAAGTGGAAAGTCTGTGGCGTTGCTTTCTCCGGTGACAGTCATTTCAGGATGTCCTGCTTGCATGGTGTGTTTTTTTTTTTTTTTTCCCAAGGATACTGCTAATGGAGTTTAAGGTCCTTTCATCTCAACAGAGGCTTTATTAAGTCTCCTCACGTCTGTGAGTACCTGGAGCTGCCCCTCTCCCTCCTAATTTATTTTCTGTGCCACATTCAAGACTATTTGGAATCTCCACAAGAACAAATAAACCTCTGAACTCTGATACACGTGTAATCTGCCAAGGTGCACCCCACAACTCCAGACTGTCCCCACACACCGCTGAAACAACATCAAAAAGCATCGGTGTTTCCTGTAATCCATTTGCCAAAGACAGTGCACCAGACACGCCACGTTTCCCATTTCAGCCATGCCCAGCATTGCTTTCCCTCAATCACTAGGGCAAGGGGTCAAGGGCGACTCTCAAGGTGACAGTTTTGTTCAAGAAGAAGAAGAGAAGAAAAAGAAAAAAAAAAGCAGCAGTCACTTTAGCCCCAGGGCTCAGCACTAACCCCTCCTGATCTGTTTTTCTTTCTTTTTATTTCTACGCGGTGGATGAGTGCAGACTTTGTGTATAGCATAGTTGAAAGTTCTTACAGGAGCCAGCTGTGCGACCTTGGGACTCGTTGGCTGCCTCTGTGAGACAGAGCGTTCCTTAGCACACTCAGAATTTCTCTTCTCTAACAAGGATGCTATTCTAATAAGGACACAAAGGGAAAATGAGTTCATTTCTATTGCCACAGGTACCCTTCTGACTCAGCTCCCTCTTTATAGCAAGTTGGTGGCCCTGAAGACATGCAGACCATTTTCCAAATGCTGGACAGAGGCTCCCCCAGTTTACTGGGGAAGCAGGGAGACCAAGGTCTTGGTAGATGTGTGCAAAGCCCCTTTGTAGCTTTCTGTGTGAGCTACCAGCGACCAGAAAGGCTGGGGATGCTTCTCCCACTCGTAATTACTTAGGAAGGCGTGTCATAGCCTCAGGCGTAATTAACAGCATTTTAATTCATTCTCTCTTTTTAGGCTGTTCACATACTTGCTGTTGCAAGAACGAGCACAGCATTATGGCGTGTTAAGTTATTTAAAACGAGGCCAGCCATGTTGAACGCTGGCCATCCCCTTGAGGCCAGTGGTCTCAGTTTAAATGTGGGTTGGGGAACAGGCTCTGGTGAGAATGTACAGGCCTGCCCTGGTCCCATCTTCCCCAAATGAGATACAAACAGCATTTAGCTATGCTTATCTGAAAGTGCTCCCGCTCATTATGTGGCCAGCGGGAGAAGATTCTACAAAGTGCCTGCTGACAAGTTACACAGGCAGGCGTGAGACTGTAATGGTGCATCTGTGGGCTTGCCCTTTGTCTCCCCACCTTCCGGATCTCTGAATGAGCACCTCTTCCTGCCTGCCACGGAAGCCACCCACACCCTCTCCAGCCCAAATTGTATCAAAGAGAAATGGTTCCTGTGTATTTGCTTGTGAAAGACACTGCATGTTGTTCCCTAAAGTGAAATGTGATGATCTCTTTTCTTAGAATGTTTGTAACTCTCATGAATACCTTTTCTTCACTTAAAACACACAAAGACACCTGTACACACACCTGCAGATGTCGACTTTATAGAAGCAGGTAGTTCTGTCTTTTAATTTCCTTCTTGGTGGTAATAAGTTATTTCAAACAGAAGCAGTAAAATGTGCAACTGACATTGGTTGAAATTTAGGGCATCCTGATTTCCTATACATTATTCCTCACTTCTTAAATATTCATAATCACTTAAAGATGATTTATAGATGTATATCTAGAATTGTATCCTGACAATAAGAGCTGTACATATTTTTATTTCTCAGGGTATAGGTATGTTTGGTAGCAATTGGAGACTAAAATGTAGTAAAAATATGTGTGGGTTAATTATGTAATATAAATATACATGTAATATATATATATATATATATATATATATATATATATATATACACATACATACATATACATAATGGCCAAAGCTCTACAATGAGAGATACCATGTCAAAAAGCAGTAAACTGTCAGGAATCTATGAATATAAATAGTTTTTAGCAATAGCATATTATCAAGGCATTCTTAACTACATTTGGCATTTTTGGAGCAAGAAAAATGCTGGGGTTTCATTAAACTGCAGTGCAAAGGAAATGGAGAATCTGGATCCTATATGAGCATGTCCTTGAAATGAAAAGATTGCACAGAAAAGCTGAAAGGTTTGTTCATGCAAAATTGTACCCCTACCTCCCACCAAAGAAATCTCGATTCATTTTTAAGTGCTCAGAAATTAGCAGAAAAAATGTGGTAAATAATTAAAAGTATGTTTAAATGTCATATATAATATTATTCATGATGAAAGGGAAGTTCATAAAAGATTCATTTGGTTTTTAGTCATGTAAAATAATGAGATCAAATAGAGTAAAAACTCTATTTTTGTGATTTATCTCAATTGTGTACATTGTTATTTCATTGTAGGAAAATTCCAGATGATGTTTAGTGATTTACTGCTAAAAGAATATATATTTTTTTCAACGATGTCAGCTGAAGGTATATGGCACATTGAAATTTCAAATGATTCTTAATGAAATATCATACAAATGTGAAGGGATCTCTTTTCCTTAGAATGTTTGTAACTCTCATGAATACCTTTTCTTCACTTAAAACACACAAAGACACCTGTACACACACCTGCAGATGTCGACTTTATAGAAGCAGGTAGTTCTGTCTTTTAATTTCCTTCTTGGTGGTAATAAGTTATTTCAAACAGAAGCAGTAAAATGTGCAACTGACATTGGTTGAAATTTAGGGCATCCTGATTTCCTATACATTATTCCTCACTTCTTAAATATTCATAATCACTTAAAGATGATTTATAGATGTATATCTAGAATTGTATCCTGACAATAAGAGCTGTACATATTTTTATTTCTCAGGGTATAGGTATGTTTGGTAGCAATTGGAGACTAAAATGTAGTAAAAATATGTGTGGGTTAATTATGTAATATAAATATACATGTAATATATATATATATATATATATATATATATATATATACACATACATACATATACATAATGGCCAAAGCTCTACAATGAGAGATACCATGTCAAAAAGCAGTAAACTGTCAGGAATCTATGAATATAAATAGTTTTTAGCAATAGCATATTATCAAGGCATTCTTAACTACATTTGGCATTTTTGGAGCAAGAAAAATGCTGGGGTTTCATTAAACTGCAGTGCAAAGGAAATGGAGAATCTGGATCCTATATGAGCATGTCCTTGAAATGAAAAGATTGCACAGAAAAGCTGAAAGGTTTGTTCATGCAAAATTGTACCCCTACCTCCCACCAAAGAAATCTCGATTCATTTTTAAGTGCTCAGAAATTAGCAGAAAAAATGTGGTAAATAATTAAAAGTATGTTTAAATGTCATATATAATATTATTCATGATGAAAGGGAAGTTCATAAAAGATTCATTTGGTTTTTTTAGTCATGTAAAATAATGAGATCAAATAGAGTAAAAAACTCTATTTTTGTGATTTATCTCAATTGTGTACATTGTTATTTCATTGTAGGAAAATTCCAGATGATGTTTAGTGATTTACTGCTAAAAGAATATATATTTTTTTCAACGATGTCAGCTGAAGGTATATGGCACATTGAAATTTCAAATGATTCTTATTATGAAACACTAAGGCAATATTTTTCACTGTATTTTGGGTGCCAGGATATCACCCCAGGTACCTCACTGACGCCAGCCAATCTGTACTGTTCTCAGAAAAGAAGAATTCATTTCTGGGAAATTCGCCAATTGAAATTCCAATGGTTGCTTATCCCCTTCTTAGGCTAATGGTGCCAGTTGCTAAGAAAACAGGGCTTCTTGGCTGGCCAGGGGACGTAGCTCTTTCTCTGTGTCACTGCAGGATCAGGGATCAGCTCTGAGACACTCATTGTCCTGGAAAATTAGTGTATTGTGAGCCTTCTCAAATTTGGTATCCAAGAGTATAATCCGTATTGCTTGTTTTTTGATCCCAGGGAAGGTGCTGCTAACAGTTTTGTAGTCAGTCTGTGTGAGCTCCCAAGATGCTCATATTGTAAAAAACTTGAGGTCTGGCTGACTCGTAGGAAGACTTAGGGGAAGAATTTCCTAAAAGATAGAGCCAAAGGAAGAGGAGCTGGCTACAGCTTCTGGACAAATTTTAATCTCCCCATCCCTGCACCGTTGTTCTTCCTCTCCCAACCCTAATGATAAGGTACATTAATTCAGGGCTGTGCTGGCGTATGCTCTGACTCTCTATGCTCTCTTGAGTTCTGTGCTGGCCCCCTGGCAGGGATGCTAAGAATCCATTGTTAAGACAGAATCCCTTCATTTTTCTGTCTGGTTGGATGCCAGATGTGGCCAGAAACAAAATGGCTCACTGTCTCAAGACAGGACTCCATTGTCAGCTACTGGAGGTCAGAGTCAGATCTGTGGACATAGTGTCGAATCAAGTTTTCTCCACCATGCAAAACCTAAGTCTCATTTATGAACTCTATTCTTTCTCCAAACTCTTCCGAGTATGACATGCAAAGCCTTTCCATTGAGGATAATGAAAGAGTATGCTAGATGGAAGAAGTGGAGTTAAAGGGAGAATTTTCCTAAGGGAGCTAGTGACTGTAGGAAAATTCCAGATGATGTTTAGTGATTTACTGCTAAAAGAATATATTTTTTTCAACGATGTCAGCTGAAGGTATATGGCACATTGAAATTTCAAATGATTCTTATTATGAAACACTAAGGCAATATTTTTCACTGTATTTTGGGTGCCAGGATATCACCCCAGGTACCTCACTGACGCCAGCCAATCTGTACTGTTCTCAGAAAAGAAGAATTCATTTCTGGGAAATTCGCCAATTGAAATTCCAATGGTTGCTTATCCCCTTCTTAGGCTAATGGTGCCAGTTGCTAAGAAAACAGGGCTTCTTGGCTGGCCAGGGGACGTAGCTCTTTCTCTGTGTCACTGCAGGATCAGGGATCAGCTCTGAGACACTCATTGTCCTGGAAAATTAGTGTATTGTGAGCCTTCTCAAATTTGGTATCCAAGAGTATAATCCGTATTGCTTGTTTTTTGATCCCAGGAAGGTGCTGCTAACAGTTTTGTAGTCAGTCTGTGTGAGCTCCCAAGATGCTCATATTGTAAAAAACTTGAGGTCTGGCTGACTCGTAGGAAGACTTAGGGGAAGAATTTCCTAAAAGATAGAGCCAAAGGAAGAGGAGCTGGCTACAGCTTCTGGACAAATTTTAATCTCCCCATCCCTGCACCGTTGTTCTTCCTCTCCCAACCCTAATGATAAGGTACATTAATTCAGGGCTGTGCTGGCGTATGCTCTGACTCTCTATGCTCTCTTGAGTTCTGTGCTGGCCCCCTGGCAGGGATGCTAAGAATCCATTGTTAAGACAGAATCCCTTCATTTTTCTGTCTGGTTGGATGCCAGATGTGGCCAGAAACAAAATGGCTCACTGTCTCAAGACAGGACTCCATTGTCAGCTACTGGAGGTCAGAGTCAGATCTGTGGACATAGTGTCGAATCAAGTTTTCTCCACCATGCAAAACCTAAGTCTCATTTATGAACTCTATTCTTTCTCCAAACTCTTCCGAGTATGACATGCAAAGCCTTTCCATTGAGGATAATGAAAGAGTATGCTAGATGGAAGAAGTGGAGTTAAAGGGAGAATTTTCCTAAGGGAGCTAGTGACTCAGATCTGTGGGGGGAATGGGAAAGGAAAGCAGGACAGACCAGTATTCTCTACCTGAGCAGTTGGTTCACTCATTGATATAACTCATTGATTATGAACTCTAGCGGGCTCCCTGACTGCCATTAACATCCTTCCCTCTACCCTTCTTCTTTCTTCACAAAAATAATCATACAAATGTACAAATAAGCATTTATTATCTATTATGTTCCAGGCCATATAGATGTACTATTAATAATCCTTGCATAGACTTTTCAAGGGAAGTTAAACGTTCCTCTGCTTCCAGGTAAGAAAATTGGGAGTAAGAGAAGTTAAATAGCTTACCCAAGACTACTAGGCTAAGTAGATGGCGTAGCTGGTTTGTAATTGTCAGTTTCTAATCCAGGCTGTCTGAAACCAGACTGCTGTCTTAGCCACTATACTGTATTCCTGCCTTTGTAGGGGTACAGACAGAACCCTTTTTCTTCTTACTTCCTCTCTCCATCATTACTCAATAGCAGCAGCTCAAGATTGTCCCCAAACCTGAGGCCCCTAATCCAGGTCTGTTTGATGCCAGAGCCTCACCATTTTCTACCAAATTTACTCTGTCCACTGCAGTAGTCACTAGCCACTCATGGCTATTGAGTACTTAAAATGTGGCTCCTCCAAATTAAGATGTGCTTGAAGTGCCAAGTACACACAGCTTTCAAAGTCTTATAACGAAACAAGGTAAAATGTCTCATGAATAGTTTCATATTGATTTTATGTTGAAATGGAACTATTTTTAATATGTTGGATTACATTAGATGTATTATTAAAATGATATTACGCAATTATTTTTACCTTTTATGAATGTGACTCCTAGACAATCTAAAATGACACGTGAAATTCGCACTCGTTTTCCACTGGGCAGAGCTGCATGAGACCAGATAGCGTCTACGCAGAAGGCTGCCGTGAGAAGGGCTGCCAGCCTGCTCCAGGAACTTCACTGTCTCTATTGCTCCAAGCCGTCATCTCCCTGCCTCAATATGTCAAAAGTAATTGCTTCCCAGTAAAAAGTTGGGGAACTCTGGCATATCATAGAATCTCAGGGTTAGGAGTAAACTTACAAATCATCCAACTTAAACCACCCCAGTAGTTCTTTTATAATCTCTGTTTTGGCACAGATGTTATGGAGATTATGTTGCTGTCCCAGAGATTCACTGCTCCTTATGCTTCCCTGCCCATCGATGCCAAGTTTGGCCAGAGGACTAGCAGTGCTCCTCCCTGAAGGAGGATTATACATGCCAATCCCCTTTAAAAACTGTATTTATTTATTTGACTGCCCTGGGTCTTAGTAGCAGCACATGGGATTTTAGATCTTTGTTATGACGTGTAGAATCTTTAGTTGTGGTATTCAGACTCTTAGTTGTGGCATGCAGGATCTGGCTCCCTTACTCAGTGATCAAACCCAGGCCCCCTGCGTTGGGAGTGCTGAGTCTTAGCCTCTGGACCACCAGGGAAGTTCTCATCCCCACCATGAGCTTACTTTGGTCAATTAAGTATAAGCACAAATGTCCTTTCTAAGCCATGACTCAAAGAAAGAAACAGCTCATGGTTTCTCATAATGCTTTTTCTTCTGACCTGAGGCTTGCAGTGTCCCAGGTAATGGCTGCTCTGTCAGCTTGGGCTCTAAGGAAGAACAGTGAAGAGAATGTTCACTACCATGGTGGACATTTTCACCTGAGTGAAAGTAGACCTGAGTTGTTGCAAACCACTGGAATTTGAGGAGTGTTTCTTACTGTATCAGAGCCTAGACACAAGACTTCCCTGGTGGTCAAGTAGGTAAAGAGTCTGCCTTGCAGAGCAAGGGGCACCTGTTCGATCCTTGGCCCAGGAAGATCCCACATGCTGCAGAGAAGCTGGACCAATGTGTCCAGTTACAAGCCAGTGCTCTGGAGCGTGTGCACCCAGAGCCAGTGCTCTGCAACAAGGGAGGCCACTGTGATAGGAGGCCCACACAGGCCAAAGAATATAGATGGATGAAAATAAATAAATAAAAGACCAATAAAAGAGGCCAACATTAAAAAAAAAAAAAAAAAAAAAAACCCTAGGTACAGATGCTATCCCCATCGATCCCCACCATATCCTCATGCAAATATATATGAAACCCATCAGTGACAAAAATTGTAACTACCACCCCAGGTGAGTCTCCAGTCTTTGGCTAGCCCTGGTTCCTAGAAAGATCTTCCTCATATGGCATCGAGATTTGCTTCCTGGGACAAACTTCTTCCTGGGCAACAGAATGGCCTTCCTTCCAACTGTCTACATAAGTGAGGGAGTAACAAGCTGAACCTGAGGCTGAGATCAGACATCAGCAAAAACCAAACAGGTCACTGTGGGCTCCTCAATAGTCGCCAAAATCCTCCTCCTGAAGGAGGATTATACATGCCAATCCCCTTTAAAAACTGTATTTATTTATTTGACTGCCCTGGGTCTTAGTAGCAGCACATGGGATTTTAGATCTTTGTTATGACGTGTAGAATCTTTAGTTGTGGTATTCAGACTCTTAGTTGTGGCATGCAGGATCTGGCTCCCTTACTCAGTGATCAAACCCAGGCCCCCTGCGTTGGGAGTGCTGAGTCTTAGCCTCTGGACCACCAGGGAAGTTCTCATCCCCACCATGAGCTTACTTTGGTCAATTAAGTATAAGCACAAATGTCCTTTCTAAGCCATGACTCAAAGAAAGAAACAGCTCATGGTTTCTCATAATGCTTTTTCTTCTGACCTGAGGCTTGCAGTGTCCCAGGTAATGGCTGCTCTGTCAGCTTGGGCTCTAAGGAAGAACAGTGAAGAGAATGTTCACTACCATGGTGGACATTTTCACCTGAGTGAAAGTAGACCTGAGTTGTTGCAAACCACTGGAATTTGAGGAGTGTTTCTTACTGTATCAGAGCCTAGACACAAGACTTCCCTGGTGGTCAAGTAGGTAAAGAGTCTGCCTTGCAGAGCAAGGGGCACCTGTTCGATCCTTGGCCCAGGAAGATCCCACATGCTGCAGAGAAGCTGGACCAATGTGTCCAGTTACAAGCCAGTGCTCTGGAGCGTGTGCACCCAGAGCCAGTGCTCTGCAACAAGGGAGGCCACTGTGATAGGAGGCCCACACAGGCCAAAGAATATAGATGGATGAAAATAAATAAATAAAAGACCAATAAAAGAGGCCAACATTAAAAAAAAAAAAAAAAAAAACCCTAGGTACAGATGCTATCCCCATCGATCCCCACCATATCCTCATGCAAATATATATGAAACCCATCAGTGACAAAAATTGTAACTACCACCCCAGGTGAGTCTCCAGTCTTTGGCTAGCCCTGGTTCCTAGAAAGATCTTCCTCATATGGCATCGAGATTTGCTTCCTGGGACAAACTTCTTCCTGGGCAACAGAATGGCCTTCCTTCCAACTGTCTACATAAGTGAGGGAGTAACAAGCTGAACCTGAGGCTGAGATCAGACATCAGCAAAAACCAAACAGGTCACTGTGGGCTCCTCAATAGTCTTGGGAGTGAGCCAAGGGAAGAAGGAGGGGCTAACATGAGAAACTGAGCCTAAGAGACAGGTGATCTCCAAACTATGGGGCAGATGAAGAGGAAAAGCCAGGGAGAGTAGGAAATCCATCCATGGTTGGTCTACTGGAAGTTGTCCGGATGGCATTGTAATGTGATGTGACAAGCTGTCTTATGAACACTGTGCTCGCCAGGCGGACTCTGGCAGTATGAGGGGCCCCAACTCTGAACCTCCCATTGCCATCCTCAGTTATCCATCTACTGGCTTCGCCCTTGGACTCATAATGTAAAGCCCACTGCTTTTGCCACATGACAGCCCTACATATATTGAAGACAGTTTCATTTTGTGGCCTAACATCAATGCTTTGTAATTTAGCTTGAAGTATAGGGAAATGGTTCTGAATTTGTGTCTCAGAGTTGAGGTAGATCTGGATTCAAACCCTAACCCATAAATTGATCATCAGTAGATAGCTGTGTGACCTTTAGCAATTTTCTAACCTCTATAAACCTCATTTATCTATAAAATAAGGATGTTTTCCAATATCTCACTTTGAAGGGCTATTGTTTGAGGATTCAGTGAAATAATACAAAGGGTTTTCTCTTATACATACCCTTCAGTAAATGATAGTTCCATATTTTCTCTCTTAAAACCAAAGGAAAAATAAAAAAGATCCATCATAAGATGACAGCCACACTTGTAACACACACCATATTTTTAAGGACTCATTCAGAGTCTTGCGAAATGCTCAGTAATTATATTGGTCCTTATATTTTAGGACAGAAACTTCTGCTATTGAAATTTTGCCCCATGATCCCTTAAAGGTTCATTTAAGGTAATTCAGAAAAGGGATGCATTCCTCATTTCTATTTGTGTCCTATATTCTATTGTATTTCCTTATCTAATTTCTCCCCTTCTCTTTTATTGAAGTCAGTGCTGAGAACCAGCACCTTACAAGAGCATTACAGCAAAGGAGTGTAGGAATTCCACAGCCAATTTCATATAAATATTTGAAAGCACAAGAGAAGCAAGAGGTGAAGAGAACACTTATCATGCAGTGTGCAGTCATAAAAGCATCAGAAATGCTGCAACAGAACTGGCCCCGCCAGCCAGCCAGCTCAGGAGTCTGTCCCTGGCACCCAAGGTTGTCCTTTCCTATGCCACCTTGAAAAGTTAGTTCTGCTGCAAACAACTCTGCTTTCCCAGAATAGTTATTAAGCCCATTAACAGAGCATAATACATGGTTTGTAGAGGTTCCTACCTCAGTGTGTGTGTGGAGAGAGGGAGCAAAGAGGAGGGGAATGGAAGGAAGGAAAGGAGGGAGGAAGTGAAGAAAAACAAGGAAATCTGTTGGACCTCTTGAAATCCTTATGTGTTGTTTGAACTTACACTCTACTGCCTCTAGGTCTTCCTCAATCCTGTGAGCAGGTAGCCTGGTTATTTATTCCGTTAGTCGCTTCAGATGTCCTCCTCCAGCCTTCTCCAAGATGCTTGCATTTTACGGAGGGCCAATAACCAGAGCTGCTTTGGGTGGTGAGATGCAGTGTGATACTTGATTTGCTCTGTCAGACATGAGTTCCCTTTTTGATGGCATTTGGGATGCAGACCTTCTGAGCCCTACTGTATTCATCTCAAACTCCAGACTGTAATAATTTGTATATAAATTATACATATCTCCAAATATACAGAGAGAAACAATACAAATTTGAGTCCTACAGTTCTGTAAGTATACTGAGGATCTTATATTTACATAAATCATTTTATTGTGTTTTTTCCAAGTTTCTAACCCAATTCAAAGTGTTATTGCAGCTATCACCATCTTTCTATTCTGTGTCCCTTTTTATTCTAATTGTATTTGGTCCTTATATTTGAGGAAAGAAACTTCTGCTATTGAAATTTTGCCCCATGATCCCTTAAAGGTTCATTTAAGGTAATTCAGAAAAGGGATGCATTCCTCATTTCTATTTGTGTCCTATATTCTATTGTATTTCCTTATCTAATTTCTCCCTTCTCTTTTATTGAAGTCAGTGCTGAGAACCAGCACCTTACAAGAGCATTACAGCAAAGGAGTGTAGGAATTCCACAGCCAATTTCATATAAATATTTGAAAGCACAAGAGAAGCAAGAGGTGAAGAGAACACTTATCATGCAGTGTGCAGTCATAAAAGCATCAGAAATGCTGCAACAGAACTGGCCCCGCCAGCCAGCCAGCTCAGGAGTCTGTCCCTGGCACCCAAGGTTGTCCTTTCCTATGCCACCTTGAAAAGTTAGTTCTGCTGCAAACAACTCTGCTTTCCCAGAATAGTTATTAAGCCCATTAACAGAGCATAATACATGGTTTGTAGAGGTTCCTACCTCAGTGTGTGTGTGGAGAGAGGGAGCAAAGAGGAGGGGAATGGAAGGAAGGAAAGGAGGGAGGAAGTGAAGAAAAACAAGGAAATCTGTTGGACCTCTTGAAATCCTTATGTGTTGTTTGAACTTACACTCTACTGCCTCTAGGTCTTCCTCAATCCTGTGAGCAGGTAGCCTGGTTATTTATTCCGTTAGTCGCTTCAGATGTCCTCCTCCAGCCTTCTCCAAGATGCTTGCATTTACGGAGGGCCAATAACCAGAGCTGCTTTGGGTGGTGAGATGCAGTGTGATACTTGATTTGCTCTGTCAGACATGAGTTCCCTTTTTGATGGCATTTGGGATGCAGACCTTCTGAGCCCTACTGTATTCATCTCAAACTCCAGACTGTAATAATTTGTATATAAATTATACATATCTCCAAATATACAGAGAGAAACAATACAAATTTGAGTCCTACAGTTCTGTAAGTATACTGAGGATCTTATATTTACATAAATCATTTTATTGTGTTTTTTCCAAGTTTCTAACCCAATTCAAAGTGTTATTGCAGCTATCACCATTTGTTAATGGAAGTATTCTCCAGTTACATTGTGCTTACTTACCTTTAGGGGATACAATCAAATAAGATGCCTACATTTTATAAAATTAGGGTTGTTAATTCCCTTGTACCATCTCAATTAGCCCATTTTCTGTCTTCATTTTTTAGCAGACTTTAAAACTCTAATCCATGAATATCATAAGCAGGGAATTTTGAAAATGTACTCAGGCCTCTCAGCTTCTGAGTTGTCATACTGGTAGTTTGTATGTACCCAGTATACCTTTTCCCAGCTTCCTATCAGAATGCTCCAGGAATACTTAAAAACACAGAAACTGATGGCAGAATTATCCACTAAACTTGCCACAGTCAGAAATGTCCATTAATGGAGCCACTGATGATTATGGATTGAGAAGTCAACTGTAGGACTATCCGTCACAAACTGTCTATAGCACCCTGTGAAGCACAGCAGGCCAGATGCTTGCTAAGAAGGCTGTATTTGTGCACACTCTCTGGTTGTCACCAGCACTGCTCTACTGAGGAAAATAGGGAAATGCAAGCCAGTGAAACACTGACCTCCAAGTCCAGGGCCCTACTCTTCCTTGCCCACATCAGCTGTTCTTCTATATACAGACAGTCACTTTTAACTGAAAGTTTTCAATATACCGTGAATAACTCCTAATTATCAGAGGAAAATATCACATATGGGAATAAAAGCAAAAAGATATTTGTGAATAGTGGATGTTCAGACTGGGTCTGCTTGTCCATATTATATCAAAAAAGCATATACCAGATCAGCATTCAAGCATATATCAGGCTTAAGTGGAAGAAGCCTGGCTGTAGAAAATTGTGCAAGGGCACTGCTTGTTCAATGACCCAACAATCCCACTACTGGACATATACCCTGAAGAAACCATAATTTTTTTTTTTTTTAGCTTTTATTTTACTTTTAACTTTTACAGAGTTTTATTGTTTACACATATGTATGTTCCCAGATTAGTCATATGTATACCCCCCCTTCCCACCCCTCCAGACCATCACACAGCACCCCTGCAGGATCCCACTTTCTCACAGAGCAATGACTATAGCTATTTTCTTCACATATGATAGTACAGGTTTTCATGCTACTTCCTTTACACCTCCCACCCACTGTTCATTCCCCACAATGTCCATATGTCTACTGTCCATGTCTGTTTTTCCATTGCTTCATTGCATGTGTTATCATCACCATCCTACTAGATTCCATATATATGTGTTAGTATATTGTACTTCTCCTTCTCTTTTTGACTTCACTTTTTATGATATGTTCTAGATCCAGCCAGCTAATTAGGACTGATTCCTCTGCATTTCTTTTTACAGCTGTGTAGTATTCCATTGTATATATGTACCAGAGCTTTTGGATCCATTCATTTGTCGATGGACATCTAGGTTACTTCCATGTTCCAGCTATTGTATAGAGAGCTGCAATGAACATTGGGGTACAGGTGTTTCTTTCAGTTTTGATAGGAAACCATAATTGAAGAGTACATGTATGCCCCAATGCTCATAACTATTTACAATAGCTAGGATATCGAAGCAACCTGGATGTCTATCAACAGATGAATGGATAAAGAAGTTGTGGTACATATGCACAATGGAAAATTACTCAGCTGTAACAAGGAATGCATTCAAGTCTGTTTTAATGAGGTAAATGAACTTAGAGCCTATTATACAGAGTGAAGTAAATCAGAGAAAAACAAATATTGTATATTAATGCATATATATGTAACCTAGAAAAATGGTACTGAGGAATGTATTTGCAGGGTAGCAAAGGAGACACAGATATAAAGAACAGACTTGTGTGCAGAGTTGGGGAAGGAGAGGGTAGGACAAATTGCGACAGTAGCATCGAAACATATTTATTACCATATGTAAAATGGATAGCCAATGGGAATTTGCTGCATGAGGCAGGGAGTTCAAATTTGGCCCTCTTTGACAAACTAGAGGGGTGTGATTGGTAGAAGGTGGCAGGAAGGGGACATATCTATATACCTATGGCTGATTCATGTTGATGTACGACAGAAACAAAATAAACTGAACCAAGAAGCAAGAGCTGGCAATACTCAAGTGAGCCACAGGGCTGTCTAAGGAAATCTCTGGATGCCATGTTTTGTGTTGATGAAATAGTAGCCCTAGAGAGCACTGTTTTTCTCTTTAAGAAAGGTTCGTGGGCTGGCTGGAATGGATGGAAAAGAGGGAGGGAGAAAAGAAAGGAAGGAAGAAAGGGAGGTAGGGTAGGAAAAAAACATATAGCAAGGAAATAGAGATATAGGTATAGATATAGATTATAGATACAGAAACATACATAGGTATAAATATATGTTCATGCTTATGAACCAATAGTAAAACATAAAATGAAGGGACACTTTTTTTGGCCACTTCAATTGGTCTTTCATTTATTTATTTTCATCCACCTTTGTTCTTTGACCTGTGTGGGCCTCCCATTGCAGTGGCCTCTCTCGCTGCAGAGCACCGGCTCTGGGTGCATGCACTCCAGAGTGCTGGCTCAGTAGTTGGACACATCTGTCCAGTTGCTCCATGGCATGTGGGATCTTCCCAGGCCAGGGATTGAACGGGTGCCCCTTGTACTGCAAGGCGGTGTCTTAACCCACTGGACCACCAGGGAAGCCCAAAGGGACACTTTTAAGATAAAAATGATTTTCTGAAATTGAAATGAAAATCTTACGTTTCTCTGATTTCCTCAGAAAAATACAGAGTAGCATGACTTCTTTGAAACAAGATCATATTTTCCAAACAGAAATGACTAAGATAAGGACAAACATGCAAAAATTTTCTAATCAAAACAAAAAATGACAGAGAAATCCATATTTCAAAATTGGATTAAACATTCTTGTTGGGAGCTACAAATCATTTAGAATGCAGAATAATTGACTCAGACTTGTGGGTATAAAGAACAGAGTTGGGGGAAGGAGAGGGTAGGACAAATTGCGACAGTAGCATCGAAACATATTTATTACCATATGTAAAATGGATAGCCAATGGGAATTTGCTGCATGAGGCAGGGAGTTCAAATTTGGCCCTCTTTGACAAACTAGAGGGGTGTGATTGGTAGAAGGTGGCAGGAAGGGGACATATCTATATACCTATGGCTGATTCATGTTGATGTACGACAGAAACAAAATAAACTGAACCAAGAAGCAAGAGCTGGCAATACTCAAGTGAGCCACAGGGCTGTCTAAGGAAATCTCTGGATGCCATGTTTTGTGTTGATGAAATAGTAGCCCTAGAGAGCACTGTTTTTCTCTTTAAGAAAGGTTCGTGGGCTGGCTGGAATGGATGGAAAAGAGGGAGGGAGAAAAGAAAGGAAGGAAGAAAGGGAGGTAGGGTAGGAAAAAAACATATAGCAAGGAAATAGAGATATAGGTATAGATATAGATTATAGATACAGAAACATACATAGGTATAAATATATGTTCATGCTTATGAACCAATAGTAAAACATAAAATGAAGGGACACTTTTTTTGGCCACTTCAATTGGTCTTTCATTTATTTATTTTCATCCACCTTTGTTCTTTGACCTGTGTGGGCCTCCCATTGCAGTGGCCTCTCTCGCTGCAGAGCACCGGCTCTGGGTGCATGCACTCCAGAGTGCTGGCTCAGTAGTTGGACACATCTGTCCAGTTGCTCCATGGCATGTGGGATCTTCCCAGGCCAGGGATTGAACGGGTGCCCCTTGTACTGCAAGGCGGTGTCTTAACCCACTGGACCACCAGGGAAGCCCAAAGGGACACTTTTAAGATAAAAATGATTTTCTGAAATTGAAATGAAAATCTTACGTTTCTCTGATTTCCTCAGAAAAATACAGAGTAGCATGACTTCTTTGAAACAAGATCATATTTTCCAAACAGAAATGACTAAGATAAGGACAAACATGCAAAAATTTTCTAATCAAAACAAAAAATGACAGAGAAATCCATATTTCAAAATTGGATTAAACATTCTTGTTGGGAGCTACAAAGCATTGAGAATGCAGAAATAAATTGACTCAGTGATATATAGACAAATATAAATAAATCAGTAGTCCAGAATTTGTATAGAAAACCTAGAATAAAAGTCAATGAGTGAGAAAATATTCAATAGGAGAGCAGAAACTAACTTTTCATTAAAAGAATTACAAGTAATTTTGAGGATTAAACCAAAGTGATAGAAATAGAGATAGTAATCAAAGATATAATAGAAGATGATTTTCTGTGCTAAATAATGAATTTGAAGAACTTAAACAGAAATCTAAGTTCACACTCTAGATTTAGTGATGGCTTAATATCCTATTAATGTTTCTGAATTTTGAAAATAAGGAAAGACACAGATCAAGGAAGTTTAAAAGTTACCTATAAATCAAGTTGACCTCAGATTCCACTTGCAAACAAAACAAAAAAGCAGAAACAATGGGGAAATGCCTACAGATTTTTAAGAAAGAAAGTTTGTAATACATTTCTAAACCCATAACTCTATTATTTATGTGTGACAGAAATAGAACATTTTAGAGATTTTCTAAATCTCTAAACACAACAGATAAAACACACTTATAGCAAAATTAGAAACTCAAGAATTGGGAAGTGAAAAAATAAGAAATAATAGTGCTGGGTATTGAAAGCATTTAGCTACTTTAAGGGGAACAGGTACTCCCAATTTAAGTCCATACTTTTGAAATCGTTTTTTTTTTTTTTTTCACTGAGGTATATAAATATTTTTTTTCTTTTTTTTTATTATTATTATTATTATTTTTACTTTATTTATTTATTTATTTATTTATTTTTGTACATGTATGTTCCCAGATCATTCATATGCATATCCCTTGACCATCCCCCTACCCAGTTCCCCCCCTCCCATCCCTCCAGACCATCGCTCCAAGTGGTTGTAGGTACTCCTATTCCCCTAGCACAATGACAATAGCTATCTTTTCTACACATGACAGTATAGGTTTCCATGTTACTCCCTCCCACTGTTCGGTCTCCACAATGTCTTTATGTCTATTCTCAGTTTTTTTCATGAGTTCACTGCGTGTGTTATCATGAAATCGTTTTAACAGGTTCTTACGCTCATCTCAGATCTTCTGAATCAGAATCTTTGAGACACGGATCTGGAATGTTGTGTTTTTAAGAACTCCACAAAGGATTATAATGTACAGCCCAGTTTGAGAATCCTTGTAATAAATGGACAATATCTTTGCTTGAATTTGCCTTCTTAATCAATAGTAAACTTAAAATTCTATCTATTAGCTATTTTATTTCTTCTTTTATAAATTATCTGAGTCTTGGTAGTGTTTCTCTTAGTATATCAGCATTTGTCTTCCAGCTTTGAAAATGTTTGCGTATTACAAACATTAAGTATTTATCATAAATTATGCAAACGTTTTTCACAGTTTATCATTGCATTGGATTTTGTTAAAAGGTCTACCTAGTCATTCCCATTTGTAGACATGGATTTTAACTCTTCTAGACTCTCTGGGTTCCTATGGATTTTGTTAATTCTACTATTCCATGGGGAAATGCCTACAGATTTTTAAGAAAGAAAGTTTGTAATACATTTCTAAACCCATAACTCTATTATTTATGTGTGACAGAAATAGAACATTTTAGAGATTTTCTAAATCTCTAAACACAACAGATAAAACACACTTATAGCAAAATTAGAAACTCAAGAATTGGGAAGTGAAAAAATAAGAAATAATAGTGCTGGGTATTGAAAGCATTTAGCTACTTTAAGGGGAACAGGTACTCCCAATTTAAGTCCATACTTTTGAAATCGTTTTTTTTTTTTTTTTCACTGAGGTATATAAATATTTTTTTTTTTTTTTTTTTTTTTTTTTTTTATTTTTACTTTATTTATTTATTTATTTATTTATTTTTGTACATGTATGTTCCCAGATCATTCATATGCATATCCCTTGACCATCCCCCTACCCAGTTCCCCCCCTCCCATCCCTCCAGACCATCGCTCCAAGTGGTTGTAGGTACTCCTATTCCCCTAGCACAATGACAATAGCTATCTTTTCTACACATGACAGTATAGGTTTCCATGTTACTCCCTCCCACTGTTCGGTCTCCACAATGTCTTTATGTCTATTCTCAGTTTTTTTCATGAGTTCACTGCGTGTGTTATCATGAAATCGTTTTAACAGGTTCTTACGCTCATCTCAGATCTTCTGAATCAGAATCTTTGAGACACGGATCTGGAATGTTGTGTTTTTAAGAACTCCACAAAGGATTATAATGTACAGCCCAGTTTGAGAATCCTTGTAATAAATGGACAATATCTTTGCTTGAATTTGCCTTCTTAATCAATAGTAAACTTAAAATTCTATCTATTAGCTATTTTATTTCTTCTTTTATAAATTATCTGAGTCTTGGTAGTGTTTCTCTTAGTATATCAGCATTTGTCTTCCAGCTTTGAAAATGTTTGCGTATTACAAACATTAAGTATTTATCATAAATTATGCAAACGTTTTTCACAGTTTATCATTGCATTGGATTTTGTTAAAAGGTCTACCTAGTCATTCCCATTTGTAGACATGGATTTTAACTCTTCTAGACTCTCTGGGTTCCTATGATTTTTTAATTCTTAAATGTATTTCCTATGTGTCTGGCATTCTTTCATCAAGAAAAATAAGGAAAATATGTAGATCTCTATCTCTAGGACAGCTATAACACTATGTATAGGGAAAATATTAATGTTATGTGGTAAAAATATAGAAGAAATTTGGACAACAGGAATATCATTGGGCCTTCTAAAATCATTCCATGTTGAGGAATATTTCAAATCCCTGTTCAGACACAGAAAGGAGAAAAGATAACCACTTTTTAAACCATAAAGCTCACCCAATTCTGACTGAGAACTTCCTTTCTGAATTCTCACAGAGGACCTTTATTTTTTCTTCTTTGGTTCCTTCCATTGTTTTTATGTTGAGAAAATGTTTTTTTTTAAGACTGATCTCTATTCTGGCCTTATGGATTCACCTTTAAGTCATTAATTATCCTTGCAATTGATGTACTATTTCCCATTTTCAAATGATAATATGAAAGTTCAAAAATGATTTTAAAACTTGACTCACCATCAGATCTTCTGATTCTAGATCAATTCATTCTCAACACCTCTAGGATATGAACATGACTTTCCACCATGGTAGCCTATAATCCTTGCTATCCTAGGAACTGGATTAAAGGACATGACATGGCATGGGTCAAAGACCTGGATGGAATAATGTCTGGCGTATTAGCCCTTGACCCTATCCAGTGCAACAGCAGTGTTTGGGCTGCTTTGACACCACATAAAGCAGTGAGGCTGCTTTAGAGACCAAGTGGGAGCCACCAATATGTATGTTCAAACTTCAGCACAAGACCTTTTTCCAGGGGGATCTGTGGAACCTTCTAATATATTACTCCCAGTTATTTCTCTATTGTTTAGTCACTGAGTCATGTCTGACTCTTTAGACTCGCTGGACGTCTGCTAGGCTCCTCTGTCCATGGGATTCTTCAGGTAAGACATAGAGTGGGTTGGGTTACCATTTCCTTCTCCAAGGGATCTTCCCGACTCAGGGATCAAACCCACATCTCCTGCTTAGCAGGCAGATTCTTTACTGCTGGGCCACTTTTACTTCCAGTTATTTTTCTATATGTCTTAGCTTTTAAAGAAACTGTAGGACAAGATTTAAAAAACAGAATTGTTTCCATATACTGTAGATACCAAAAAAACTAATCAGTTTGAGTGGTTTGAATTGAATATTTATTCCAGTGTTTGTTCGAACCTTTTAAATGAAAAATAATTACTTTGATCTTTCAGAAATATGCTTGGTTTTGTTTTGAGAATTATTAAGAAACAGTTTAACATGAGACAAAATTGGGCTGGATAGTGTCATACATTCACTTCTACCTTTTCAAACACTTCTTTAATAACTCTACCTCTGAAATGTGGGTACCCACAAGTACGTTTTGGGTTAAGATTGACCCAATATTAAATATGTCAGTTTGTCACTACAGAGATTTACATAAGGACTGAGAAGAGATTTATGTATTTTTTTGAATGAGTAAACCCCTACTTGGTATAGTGGATTGTTATTAAGGAAAAGGAAAGTGATCCCAGTGTACACAGTCTTAATTAAAACTCAAGTCTGCCCTTTGTTCTTTCTTCCTTTACCGTCAAAAAAGAGAAATGATTAAATAGATTCTGTTCTATAAACACCCAATTCTTCCTGAGATCTCATTGACAGAAATCTCCTGTTCTTAATGTATAAGCTAATTACTTTGACTTTCTGAATCTTTGCTGTTTTGTGGTAAGGATAAACTGTAAATCATTTTGGACGCTGTCTCTTAAACTTTCCCTGTGAACATTCTTTTCTGAGAGGACTGAGATAGTTACATAAGTGAAATATAACTTAATGACCTATGGTTCATCTTCCAAATTTATATTCATTGTCTACAAATCATTCATCAAGCACTTATTGAATACTTAGATAAGCCAGGTACTCTGCAAGATATCTGAGGCACACAGATGTAGACAACTACCGTCACAGGCTAATAAGGGACTCTCATGAGTGAGCTAAGTGCAACATTATGGTAATAATGCTATAATAGAAGTGCATATAAAGTTTTAAGACAGAATGGAGGATCGAGGGGCCAATCTGCTTGTGGGAGTTGTGGAAGGCTTCACAGAGATTCTAATGTCTGTGTTGAGTCTTGAAGAAAGAAAGCCATTTTAGCAGTATGAACAATGTGTTCAGAAGTAAGTAATCTTAGATGACAGTGATATGTTTGGGAAATAGGAAGAAAATCTGTCTAATTTTAGAATTTTGGAAACATGTTGGAGATAGACATAAAAGGAGATAGAAAAAGTAGATTGACTTGGAAACAGATTTCTGTAAAGATAGTAAATATTTATGTCTCAAGAGAGACTTACTCCATTCTATACTTGAAGTATGACAGCAGCTGTAGACAATATGTGTACAAATGGACATGACTGTGTTCCTATACAACTTTTTATACAGAAAGGCTTGATTGGCCAGATTTGGACCATGGGTTGTATTTCCAACCCATGACCTAGAATATGAAGGATAGTTTAACATCATATTATTGGTTGGAACCCTATCCTGTGGTTATCTATAAGCATGTTTATGTCATGATCTAACCTGACTCCTTGGAAGTTAACTATCTTATCATCATGCAGGCACAGTGAGAGCAGAGACAGACATTAGAAAAATGTCTTTTTTGTGTTGAGAGATAAAGAAAAGGGGAAGAGAAAAAAGGGCCAGATGTTTGAAATAGTTCCAAAGCAAAATGAACAGAAACTGAAAGAGTGGTGAGAGAGAGGATAAAGTTGACTTTCACTCTGAAGTCTCCCTTATGTGTCTTGACAATCAATGTAGGAAGGATGGGATCTTTCACTTCCATATACCAATTATCCTTTTGTCTATTTGGAAGGTGAAACCAGAAGAGAAGTCCCAGAAGTCTGTATCTAGGATAGGAATTGCCTGGTTTTAGGGCTCGGATCTTATTTTCATTGTCATGCGTCAGTTATAAAATTATTGGAACTGACCACACCCAAGGTAAGCAAATCAGTTCCCCTGATGTTAAGTGCTATTATTTTCTGGAAAATCTTTAGAGATTTGGAATCTAAATATACAGTAAAAGAAAAAAAAACATAAAACAAGAAAAAAATCCAACTTATTTCATTTATGTTCTTGTTTTGCATTCTTCTGACTACAATTTGAGTGAGCTAAGTGCAACATTATGGTAATAATGCTATAATAGAAGTGCATATAAAGTTTTAAGACAGAATGGAGGATCGAGGGGCCAATCTGCTTGTGGGAGTTGTGGAAGGCTTCACAGAGATTCTAATGTCTGTGTTGAGTCTTGAAGAAAGAAAGCCATTTTAGCAGTATGAACAATGTGTTCAGAAGTAAGTAATCTTAGATGACAGTGATATGTTTGGGAAATAGGAAGAAAATCTGTCTAATTTTAGAATTTTGGAAACATGTTGGAGATAGACATAAAAGGAGATAGAAAAAGTAGATTGACTTGGAAACAGATTTCTGTAAAGATAGTAAATATTTATGTCTCAAGAGAGACTTACTCCATTCTATACTTGAAGTATGACAGCAGCTGTAG
Organism: Tragulus kanchil; assembly: GCA_022376925.1. NCBI lineage: Eukaryota > Metazoa > Chordata > Mammalia > Artiodactyla > Tragulidae > Tragulus > Tragulus kanchil. Next base: position 287,095,739 of record JAIOJX010000032.1, read on the forward strand.
ACAATATGTGTACAAATGGACATGACTGTGTTCCTATACAACTTTTTATACAGAAAGGCTTGATTGGCCAGATTTGGACCATGGGTTGTATTTCCAACCCATGACCTAGAATATGAAGGATAGTTTAACATCATATTATTGGTTGGAACCCTATCCTGTGGTTATCTATAAGCATGTTTATGTCATGATCTAACCTGACTCCTTGGAAGTTAACTATCTTATCATCATGCAGGCACAGTGAGAGCAGAGACAGACATTAGAAAAATGTCTTTTTTGTGTTGAGAGATAAAGAAAAGGGGAAGAGAAAAAAGGGCCAGATGTTTGAAATAGTTCCAAAGCAAAATGAACAGAAACTGAAAGAGTGGTGAGAGAGAGGATAAAGTTGACTTTCACTCTGAAGTCTCCCTTATGTGTCTTGACAATCAATGTAGGAAGGATGGGATCTTTCACTTCCATATACCAATTATCCTTTTGTCTATTTGGAAGGTGAAACCAGAAGAGAAGTCCCAGAAGTCTGTATCTAGGATAGGAATTGCCTGGTTTTAGGGCTCGGATCTTATTTTCATTGTCATGCGTCAGTTATAAAATTATTGGAACTGACCACACCCAAGGTAAGCAAATCAGTTCCCCTGATGTTAAGTGCTATTATTTTCTGGAAAATCTTTAGAGATTTGGAATCTAAATATACAGTAAAAGAAAAAAAAACATAAAACAAGAAAAAAATCCAACTTATTTCATTTATGTTCTTGTTTTGCATTCTTTTCATGGATGTTAAATGTTCCGAATGGTTGTATCTTGACTGCAAGGTGTCCAGAGTACATTGAAGCTTAAAAATAAATCACTGCCATGACTCAGAATTGAAATTACCATATCATAAATTTCTTAGTAATCTGTCTGTCCCTAGGCACCTGGCCTTGTCACTATGTGTTTAAATCCTGTGATTTACTCCTCACCCCTTCTTTGCTCTCTCACCTCCATTTCTGTTGTAATAGACAAGAGTCAACTCTTCTAGACAGAACATTTTTGCTCACCATTAGCATTTTGACTTGGTTTAATCGACATAGATCAACTCAGAGGTTCCCTGAAGTGGCTTTTAAAAACTAAAACGTTTGACTTTCTGTGGTCATTGTTTATGACTTACCAGCGAAACTCATTTGAACACTTCTCCTATATCCTTCTTCTAAGTAATTGCTGGCTTTTAGACCTCAGTCTTCCCTTGTTTTGGGTTCAGTTGTGGGGCTGTCTTGCTTTGTGGAATTGTTGAGAACCCAAGACTTCCCTATCTCTTCAAAGTATCACCTGGTGACCCTGAGATTCACAGTGCTGCAGGAGCATGCTTCACTGGCTTGCCTTCCATCCCTTGAAAAGTACAGGTCATCTCTCAGCTCCAGTATAAGGTACAAACACAAAGTGATAAATGAACATAGGTAGTAGAATTTGTACTCCAAAAATCTTCCCTCTGAAAGTCATCTGCATGTCAATGAGGAAATTGCAACTCATGTTCTTGCATGTATTCTGTTTTTTTGATTGAGTGTATAGGCAAGCCAAGTACTTTTTCTTGAGGACATTTCTTTCAAAATGAAGGAAAAATTAAACGTATTTTAGGCTTTTAAAAAATAGCTTAATTTGGCTAAAATATTATGGGTTAGGAAGACTTTCAGAACACCCTATTACTAAAAATATTTTATGGAGAAAGAGCCAAATGTAATTAAAGCACAGTTAGGAGTTAAGAGAAGTAGGTTCTTGTTTTGATTACTGCAAGAATGCGTGTGCTGGGTAACTAATTTCTTATTTATAAAATAACAGAGTTGAATTAATGCTTGATATCATGATCAACTTTTAAAGCATCATAAATTTTGTGTATATAATTGCAACTACTATTGACTTTTAGTAGTGTTCCAAAGTAACTGTGCTAAATGTGTAGCAAAAGTCATTATTGGGCTTCCCAGGTGGTGCTAGTGGTAAAGAACCTGCCTGCCAATGCAGGAGACACAGAGACATGGGTTCAGTCCCTGGGTCAGGAAGGTCCCCTGGAAAAAGGCACAGCAACCCACTCTAGTATTTTTGCCTGAAGGATCCCATAAACAAAGGAGCCTGGAAGGCTACAGTTCATGGGGTCACAAAGAGTCCAACATGACTTAACCAGCTTAGCACACATGCAAGTTTACTGAAGTAAATTTTTTCATCCTAAGTCACATCAGTCATGTTCAACTCAAGTTACTTTAGTCATGTTCGACTCTACTAAATGTATAACTGAAATCATTCTCATTAAACTTGATTAAGGAATTCAACATTAGGTTCCAGAATTATTATTGAATATTTGCCTGATGGATTAGGAATTCCCAAACAGTAGTGTTGTGCAAAGAAAATGAGATATGCCAGCAAAGTCTTCCTATGGTTTTATGGGTAGATTTTCTTATTGCTTCTTTTCCTACTTAGAGCATAAAGGAGCAGTCCAGACATTCAGATACCTGAGAAGGGTGAGTTTCATTGATCCTCAAAGTGTGACCGTAAGACCATCTTAATTCAAATCACCCATTGTTTTTTCAATCAAAATTACTGAATCCAGGCCTTCCCTGGTAGCTCAGTGGTAAAGGGTTCGCCTGTCAATGCTGGAGACATGGATTCGTGATTTGGGAAGATCCCACATGCTGTAGAGCAACTGAACCTGTGAGCCACAACTATGGAGCCTGTGCTCTAGAGTCCAGGAGGCACAACTACTGAGCCCATGTGCTGCAATTACTGAAGCCCGTGTGCCCTAGAGCCCGAGTTCCACAATAAGAAAAGTCACCTCAACGAGAGGCCTGCTCACCTTAGCTACAGAGTAGCCCCCACTTCCTGCAACTAAAGAAGAGCCTGTGGCAGTAGTGAAAACCCAGAATAGCCAAAATAAATAAATTAATTAATTAAGAAAAAATGACTGCATCCATTATTTAGTTAAAGAATCTAAATGCCTAAGGGTGGAACTCAGGACTTTGCATTTTAAAAAAGAAACCTGGGTGAATTGTGGAAAACCAGCTGCTCTATTGAGAAGGTTGGGAGATAAGTCGCTGAGGGGCTTCCAAGTGCTATAAACTCATGGTAAAAGTGACGATAATGAAATCCCCATCACAGGATTTCAGAGTATCAAGTGCCGGGGACATAGTAAGCATTCAGCATGTGATAGTTGTTATTGTCATCAATTCTGTTGTGGTTCAGTCTTTAAGTTGTATCTGACTTTTTGCGATCCCCTGGACTGCCACATGTCAGGCTTCTCTGTCCTAGTATGACCAAGCTCCCAGAGTTTGCTCAAACTCATGACCATTGAGTTGGTGATGCCATCCAACCATCTCATCCCATCACCCCCTTTTCTTCCTGCCTTCAGTCTTTCCCAGCATAAGGTCTTCAGCATCAGTCCTTCTGTTGCAGGGAGGAAACCAATTCAGACTCCATGTTGCAAACTGTTTCTTTGACTTGCTTTTTGTTACTTTTGTTTTTATAATCATACTTAATGACTTGCCTGGAGGACCCTGCTGCTATGCTTGACGGTGAGCTTAAGTGCCTTTGTTCAAAATCTTGTCCACCTGTAGATGGCAGGAAGGAAGAAATTAATGCATCCTCTGCCTGAGGCTTGCCTTTCTAAGAGATGTTTGCAAGATTCATGGCCTTTTTGCTTTGCTTCCTCTTCTCCCCCCATCTCTGATCTATAAAAGAACCTGGCACCCAGAACATAATAAGCTGGGTAGCTTGCCATCTTCTTGGTCAGCTGCCTTCCAAATAAAATTGTTTTCCTTGCCTCAACACCTTGTGTCTCGGGTTCATTGTCCCATTGTGTGGAGAGAAGAGCCAGCGTGGACTGGGTAACAATTCCAATGAATATTCAGAGTTGATTTGCCATAACTATTTGACTCAGTTCTCCATTTTAACAAACGGAGAGAGAACTACATTTTGTGGCAGAGATCTTTGTCTTTCAAAGTGGTACATTGGTAGTTTTTCATCCCTCTTAATGACTGTCATTTTGGCTCAGGAATGAGCTCTGTCTGAGATTAGAGACGTGGCTTTTGATACCTGGTGCTGCCACGGTATCCTCAGAGGCAGAGGCGGGCTTACTACTGTCTCCTGTCTCTGTTTCCTTTCTTTTGCTGGATCTAGAGCTCAGAGAACGCAGGAAATCCCAGTCTGGGTTGTTGTTCTCTTTTCTGACTTTCTTCTCCTTTGTCAGACAACAAAGAAGGATGGATGGAATGGTCTGTTGGGGCTCTTCAAGTTCTGGAGTTCAAAGATAGCATGTAATGTAACATTTTTGAATCATATTGTTTAAGAGCCGGAAGAGAATTTAGTGGTTGGATTCTGTGACATTAAGTGGCATACTATCTTTGTGAAAACTGGTAAAGCAGAGAGAAAATAATATTGATCTGGGAAAACTGGAAATTGTCAAGTTTCTTGTATCACAGCCCTCATTTCAGTCCATGTAATTGAACTGACCTACAATAGTTTTGTGATAAAATCTGACTAGCTATGACTATATTGTGCTATTGTACAGCACTGACAGGGAATATTTTCTCGAAGAATAATTGAGTCAGGGAACTTGACATTGACATTTGGTCATTGTCTTAGGTTGGGCTTCTAGATTCAAAATCAGAGATGTGGCTTGTTGTCAGAGATTTATTGAGGGGAATTGTTCTCCACTGAAACCTGGATGAAAGTGAGGGAATCAGGAGAGGGCAGGGAAAACAGCTAGGCAAATATGTGGGTCGAGCTGACACCTGGCCAGAGCCTGACCCCTACCCCAATCCAAGAACTCAGGAGAACACTGGCACCTCCCTATCATCCTGCCTGGAAACAACAGAAAAGGCCTTTTCTATCCTATCAGTCATTGGCCGGAGGCCATCATCCCTCCTTGTTGGATTCTTGATCTTAAAACGTCTTATCACCAAATGGGTTTGCCCTGGGCTTTTAATAACTTTAAAAAATATGATGTGCTTTTCCTTTGTTCCAGCCTTTCTTAGAATTTTATTTTAATCATGTAAATATTATGAATTTTTTAACATTTATTTTCTGTATCTTTTTTAAGACAATTAAGACAATTCTGTCTTTAAGACAGTTAAGACAATTCTGTATCTTTTTTTTCTTTATGTTCTTAATGAAGGCGAATAGCTTTGTTTCTGTTAATCTACCCTTGCATTTAAAAGATAATGCCTTCCTAGGTAGAGTATATTATTTTTCAGGATGCTCACATTCTGTTTGAAATTTATGTATCTGATGACATAACTGAGTTTAGCTTATTTGCTATTGAGATTGTACTTGGTTTATCAAATGAGTTTCAAGCTTTCTTCTTCTCCCCACCCTAATAATTAAAATAGAACAGTTTTTATAATATTGGCTTTATCTCTGTATTACTTTCTTGAAGCTGCCTTAACAAATTATCACAGACTCAGTGGGTTAAAACAACATAAATTTGTTCTTTTATAGTTCTAGAAACCGGAAGTCCAACCCCAAGGAGGCAGCAGGGCTGTGTACCTCCAGAGGCCCTCGGGCCTCGTCTTTGTCTCTTCCAGGTTCTGATGGCTGTGGCCACGCACTCCACTCCCTCTAGCTTCCCCCCCCACCGTGATCCACTCCTTTATTTTTGATTTGTGGTCCTTTTTCGAAGAATAATTGAGTCAGGGAACTTGACATTGACATTTGGTCATTGTCTTAGGTTGGGCTTCTAGATTCAAAATCAGAGATGTGGCTTGTTGTCAGAGATTTATTGAGGGGAATTGTTCTCCACTGAAACCTGGATGAAAGTGAGGGAATCAGGAGAGGGCAGGGAAAACAGCTAGGCAAATATGTGGGTCGAGCTGACACCTGGCCAGAGCCTGACCCCTACCCCAATCCAAGAACTCAGGAGAACACTGGCACCTCCCTATCATCCTGCCTGGAAACAACAGAAAAGGCCTTTTCTATCCTATCAGTCATTGGCCGGAGGCCATCATCCCTCCTTGTTGGATTCTTGATCTTAAAACGCCTTATCACCAAATGGGTTTGCCCTGGGCTTTTAATAACTTTAAAAAATATGATGTGCTTTTCCTTTGTTCCAGCCTTTCTTAGAATTTTATTTTAATCATGTAAATATTATGAATTTTTTAACATTTATTTTCTGTATCTTTTTTAAGACAATTAAGACAATTCTGTCTTTAAGACAGTTAAGACAATTCTGTATCTTTTTTTTCTTTATGTTCTTAATGAAGGCGAATAGCTTTGTTTCTGTTAATCTACCCTTGCATTTAAAAGATAATGCCTTCCTAGGTAGAGTATATTATTTTTCAGGATGCTCACATTCTGTTTGAAATTTATGTATCTGATGACATAACTGAGTTTAGCTTATTTGCTATTGAGATTGTACTTGGTTTATCAAATGAGTTTCAAGCTTTCTTCTTCTCCCCACCCTAATAATTAAAATAGAACAGTTTTTATAATATTGGCTTTATCTCTGTATTACTTTCTTGAAGCTGCCTTAACAAATTATCACAGACTCAGTGGGTTAAAACAACATAAATTTGTTCTTTTATAGTTCTAGAAACCGGAAGTCCAACCCCAAGGAGGCAGCAGGGCTGTGCTACCTCCAGAGGCCCTCGGGCCTCGTCTTTGTCTCTTCCAGGTTCTGATGGCTGTGGCCACGTCACTCCACTCCCCTCTAGCTTCACTGTCCTCCTCCTGTTCTGGCTGTGCTGCTCTCCTCTCTGTAGCTCATACAGGACACACCATTGAATTTAGGGCCCACCTGGATAATCAGGGACAGTCTCTGCATCTCAGAATCGTTAACTTAATTATAACAGCAAAGTTTGTTTCCTCAAATAAAGTTGATATTCACAGGTGCCAGTAATTTGATGTGAACTTTTGAGGAGGTGACCATCCAACCCACTACAGTTTGTTTCTTGAAAGTTTAGTAGATTTCATCTCTAAAATCGTTCGCTCCTAGAGGGTGTGTCTGTGCGTGCTCAGTCGCTTCAGTCATGTCCATCGTTTTTGCAACTCTATGGACTATAGCCCAGAAGACTGCTCTGTCCGTGGGATTCTCCAGGCAGGAATACTGGAGTGGATTGCCATTTCCTAGAGGGTGACTTGGGGTTGAATTTTAGAATGCTCATTCATCTTCTTTAATAATTTTAGGTTTATTCACTACTTCTTGTGTCTGTTCTGATGCTTACATTTTTTCCAGAAAAGTATTAGTTTTGACTGTGTTTTCAAATTTACTTATATGAAGTGGTACTTTGAATTCTCTTAAGATTTTCTAATCAGAAGTTGTATGTACACTTATATGATTTAGTGCTTTCCTAAAATTCTTTATATATTTATTACTGTTTATATATGTTCACTGATATTTAATATATTACATTACATATGGAGCTTTTGGGTAGCTCAAATGGTAATGAATCTGCCTGCAATAAGGAAGATCTGGATTTGATCCCTAGATCAGGAAGATCCCCTGGAGAAGGGCATGACAACCCACTCCAGTATTTTTTTTTTTTTAAATTCAATTTACTCTTTTTTTTTTTTTTTTTTAATTTTGACCTCTTTTATTGGTTTTATCTATTTATTTTCATCCATATTTATTCTTTGGCCTCCCATTGGGAGTGTGGGCCTCCCATTGCAGAGCACCAGCTCTGGGCACATGCGCTCCAGAGTGCTGGCTGGTAAGTGTACACATCAGTCCAACTGCTCCATGGCACATGGGATCTTCCTGGGCCAGGGATCGAACCAGTGCCCCTTGTACTGCAAGACAGACTCTTTACCTACTGGATGACCAGGGAAGCCCCACTCCAGTATTCTTGACTTTAGAATTTCATGCATGGGCAGAGGAGCCTGGAGGGCTACAATCCATGGGGTCACAAAGAGTTAGACACAACTGAGCAACTAATACACACACACACATTACATATAAATATTTGTATCATGTATTAAAGTGCTAGTATTGTTTTGATATACACTGTTGTTCTCCTTTTATCAATTTTTGATCAGATGTTCCAGAGTTATCCAATATATTCATTTTTAAAAGAACACAAGACACTTTCTTTTGAGGTCTTCTAGAGTCATCTCCTCTAAGATTTTCACCTCCCAGGCTCCATGCAATTTCTGTCTCCAACTTCATTGCTTCATTTTTTTTTCTCTCCATAATACCCATGAGCATTTACCATACTATACTTTTTAAAATTTATTTTTAATTGGAGTATAATTGCTTTACAATATTGTGTTGGCTTCTGCCATACAACAACATAAATCAGCCATATGTATACATATGTCCCCTCTCTCTTAAATCGCCCCCTCCCATCACCCCATCCTATTCCTCTGGGTTGTCACAGAGGACCAGCTTCCTGTATTATACAGGAACTTCCCACTAGCTATTGAAACATGTACTTTTTACTTGTTCATCTTATGCATTTTCTGTCTCCCTAGTGGAATGTAATTTTTCAGTAAGAGCAGAGATTTTCAACCATTTGGATCACTGTGAATCCTCAGTACCTCTAACAGTCAAAAATTATTTGCTGAATGAATGAGCCAAAATTTGTCTTAAAATTTTGTCTGCTATTGCTTTATTTTCTGCTAATTTTTGCTCTTTGTTTTCCTTTATTTCCCCTAAATGTCAGTACTTTTTCTACTTGTTTTAACTTTTTATGTTGAATACCTAAGTTATGAATTTTTTTATCTTTCTTCTTTTTTAATACAAGCATTAATGATAAGCATTTTTTCTCTTTGGGGAATTTTCATTGCTGTTCAATTCTAGATGTTTTACAGTTTCTTTATGATTTCCTCTTTCCTCCATGAATAATTTAATCCAACTGCTCCATGGCACATGGGTTTCCGGCACCAGTGCCAAGACAGACTCTTTACCTACTGGATGACCAGGGAAGCCCCACTCCAGTATTCTTGACTTTAGAATTTCATGCATGGGCAGAGGAGCCTGGAGGGCTACAATCCATGGGGTCACAAAGAGTTAGACACAACTGAGCAACTAATACACACACACACATTACATATAAATATTTGTATCATGTATTAAAGTGCTAGTATTGTTTTGATATACACTGTTGTTCTCCTTTTATCAATTTTTGATCAGATGTTCCAGAGTTATCCAATATATTCATTTTTAAAAGAACACAAGACACTTTCTTTTGAGGTCTTCTAGAGTCATCTCCTCTAAGATTTTCACCTCCCAGGCTCCATGCAATTTCTGTCTCCAACTTCATTGCTTCATTTTTTTTTCTCTCCATAATACCCATGAGCATTTACCATACTATACTTTTTAAAATTTATTTTTAATTGGAGTATAATTGCTTTACAATATTGTGTTGGCTTCTGCCATACAACAACATAAATCAGCCATATGTATACATATGTCCCTCTCTTAAATCGCCTCCCATCACCCCATCCTATTCCTCTGGGTTGTCACAGAGGACCAGCTTCCTGTATTATACAGGAACTTCCCACTAGCTATTGAAACATGTACTTTTTACTTGTTCATCTTATGCATTTTCTGTCTCCCTAGTGGAATGTAATTTTTCAGTAAGAGCAGAGATTTTCAACCATTTGGATCACTGTGAATCCTCAGTACCTCTAACAGTCAAAAATTATTTGCTGAATGAATGAGCCAAAATTTGTCTTAAAATTTTGTCTGCTATTGCTTTATTTTCTGCTAATTTTTGCTCTTTGTTTTCCTTTATTTCCCCTAAATGTCAGTACTTTTTCTACTTGTTTTAACTTTTTATGTTGAATACCTAAGTTATGAATTTTTTTATCTTTCTTCTTTTTTAATACAAGCATTAATGATAAGCATTTTTTCTCTTTGGGGAATTTTCATTGCTGTTCAATTCTAGATGTTTTACAGTTTCTTTATGATTTCCTCTTTCCTCCATGAATAATTTAATAGTATGTGGATTATTTTCACGGTTCTTAGAGTGAAACAGCCGTTCTTTTGCTGTTGATTTGCTATTTTATTGCACTTTGGTGGAAAATATGCTCTGCATGATATTAATTTGCTAAAATTCATTAGTATTGTGTAGTCTTTACAGATATGGCATTTTTGTGGTGTTCGCGTAGACTGTTCTGTTGCTGTCTGCCCTCGCTGTTCACACTGTCTGTGGATTCAACTGACTGCCGGTGGAATTTTGGTTGGTCATGCCGGTGGAATTTTGGTTGGTCATGCCGGTGGAATTTTGGTTGGTCCCATCTACAGACCTGGAACCCATAGAAATGGAGGGCCTACCATATTTTCTTCACACTGAACTGGGGCGTGTGATTCTCCTTAGTAACAATATTTGTATTTCAAACCTTATGGAAATTCCCTCTTATCACTTAGATTTGTCTTTCTAGTGGTATGATTATCATATTGCAATTTATCCAAATCCGCTGACTTTCATAAAAAAATGTGTGTTTTTGCAACATATGTGAAAAAGTTATAGTCAAATATCACTCTTCAGGCTATTCGTATCAATGCTTTTCAATATTACTCCATAATATGAAACTTAAATTTCAGGAACATATCTTAATATTTTTTATAAAATATAGTGAAATATCCTAAATGCTTTCCCTCACTGTGCCAATTGAAAAAACTCTTATAAACATTTCCTCTATTTGTTAAAACTAATGAATTAAAAATGAAAAATGACTTTTCAAGTATATATAATGCTCTAAGTTTTAAAATTTTGTCTGCTATTGCTTTATTTTCTGCTAATTTTTGCTCTTTGTTTTCCTTTATTTCCCCTAAATGTCAGTACTTTTTCTACTTGTTTTAACTTTTTATGTTGAATACCTAAGTTATGAATTTTTTTATCTTTCTTCTTTTTTAATACAAGCATTAATGATAAGCATTTTTTCTCTTTGGGGAATTTTCATTGCTGTTCAATTCTAGATGTTTTACAGTTTCTTTATGATTTCCTCTTTCCTCCATGAATAATTTAATAGTATGTGGATTATTTTCACGGTTCTTAGAGTGAAACAGCCGTTCTTTTGCTGTTGATTTGCTATTTTATTGCACTTTGGTGGAAAATATGCTCTGCATGATATTAATTTGCTAAAATTCATTAGTATTGTGTAGTCTTTACAGATATGGCATTTTTGTGGTGTTCGCGTAGACTGTTCTGTTGCTGTCTGCCCTCGCTGTTCACACTGTCTGTGGATTCAACTGACTGCCGGTGGAATTTTGGTTGGTCATGCCGGTGGAATTTTGGTTGGTCATGCCGGTGGAATTTTGGTTGGTCCCATCTACAGACCTGGAACCCATAGAAATGGAGGGCCTACCATATTTTCTTCACACTGAACTGGGGCGTGTGATTCTCCTTAGTAACAATATTTGTATTTCAAACCTTATGGAAATTCCCTCTTATCACTTAGATTTGTCTTTCTAGTGGTATGATTATCATATTGCAATTTATCCAAATCCGTTTGACTTTCATAAAAAAATGTGTGTTTTTGCAACATATGTGAAAAAGTTATAGTCAAATATCACTCTTCAGGCTATTCGTATCAATGCTTTTCAATATTACTCCATAATATGAAACTTAAATTTCAGGAACATATCTTAATATTTTTTATAAAATATAGTGAAATATCCTAAATGCTTTCCCTCACTGTGCCAATTGAAAAAACTCTTATAAACATTTCCTCTATTTGTTAAAACTAATGAATTAAAAATGAAAAAAATGACTTTTTCAAGTATATATAATGCTCTAAGTTTTAAAAAGTTTATTTTAAGCAAAAACCATTTTTCAAAAAACATTCTTTTCTGGGAGAAAGAGATTTTCATTCTGAAATGAGAATTTTTGACCTAAAAGAACATTTCCTTCCACTTAAAAAATATTTTTGTCAATCTGAGAGTTACTGTGAAATGTCCAAAAGATTAAACATCAAAAATGTCAGCAGCACCTAGTGACCCAAAATGTGTTGAGTATATATGTCATGTGTTATGAGATCCAAGATAGCACAAGCAAGCCTCAGCTCACAAAAAAAGATGCATTATAGAAATATTCCTTCATAAACCAGTTTTTGGAGTTTGACCCACAGTGGTCCTCAAATCATGTTACAGAAACAGAGTGAGGTCCTAGGATAGTGCCATCCCTAATGATCTGTTAAATCCAAGGGTACTAGGAATGCAGAATGGTATTCCATAATCACTGATAAAATAATGTGTCTAAAAGAAAAGACCTTTAGAAATGCAGCTTGGAATGTCAGGCACCCTCTCTGCATTCAGTCAAGAGAGAGCCTCCCCTTCCTCTGCCCGCCTCAACCGCAAGCTGCCCGTGGGAGACTGATGGGCAGTTACATAGAGCAGAGTTTTCTTGGGAGCCTGGGCCACTGCAGGCACAATGCCCTCCTTTCCTAGCCCTACCTCCAATATCCCTCCATCTTCTTACCTCATTGTGTGTACTCATTATGAATTAGTGGGAAATCACCTGACTGAAAACAGCAGTGGAGGCCAGGAGAAGGGCAGCTTTGCCTCATGGCTGGAATCTTTCCTCTGCCTCTTGCCCATGGTCCAGTTTTGGTTATCAGTGCCCTCTCAATCAAAAGTTATAGTCAAATATCACTCTTCAGGCTATTCAGATCAATGCTTTTCAATATTTCTCCATAATATGAAACTTAAATTTCAGGAACATATCTTAATATTTTTTATAAAATATAGTGAAATATCCTAAATGCTTTCCCTCACTGTGCCAATTGAAAAAACTCTTATAAACATTTCCTCTATTTGTTAAAACTAATGAATTAAAAATGAAAAAAATGACTTTTTCAAGTATATATAATGCTCTAAGTTTTAAAAAGTTTATTTTAAGCAAAAACCATTTTTCAAAAAACATTCTTTTCTGGGAGAAAGAGATTTTCATTCTGAAATGAGAATTTTTGACCTAAAAGAACATTTCCTTCCACTTAAAAAATATTTTTGTCAATCTGAGAGTTACTGTGAAATGTCCAAAAGATTAAACATCAAAAATGTCAGCAGCACCTAGTGACCCAAAATGTGTTGAGTATATATGTCATGTGTTATGAGATCCAAGATAGCACAAGCAAGCCTCAGCTCACAAAAAGATGCATTATAGATATATTCCTTCATAAACCAGTTTTTGGAGTTTGACCCACAGTGGTCCTCAAATCATGTTACAGAAACAGAGTGAGGTCCTAGGATAGTGCCATCCCTAATGATCTGTTAAATCCAAGGGTACTAGGAATGCAGAATGGTATTCCATAATCACTGATAAAATAATGTGTCTAAAAGAAAAGACCTTTAGAAATGCAGCTTGGAATGTCAGGCACCCTCTCTGCATTCAGTCAAGAGAGAGCCTCCCCTTCCTCTGCCCGCCTCAACCGCAAGCTGCCCGTGGGAGACTGATGGGCAGTTACATAGAGCAGAGTTTTCTTGGGAGCCTGGGCCACTGCAGGCACAATGCCCTCCTTTCCTAGCCCTACCTCCAATATCCCTCCATCTTCTTACCTCATTGTGTGTACTCATTATGAATTAGTGGGAAATCACCTGACTGAAAACAGCAGTGGAGGCCAGGAGAAGGGCAGCTTTGCCTCATGGCTGGAATCTTTCCTCTGCCTCTTGCCCATGGTCCAGTTTTGGTTATCAGTGCCCTCTCTCAATCAAAAGAACCTCCCCCTTGAACAGATTCCTACACTATACTTGGAACAGAAGATTTTGAGCCCTCCCTTAGCTCTTTGAGATATAATTCTCTACTATGAGTTTACTTCTACCAACTTGTTTTTGTGAGCCCTTGACTGCCTGATTTGTGAGAATCAGAATTGATCTAGTTCAGCTGGATGCCCTTGAATCTAGGATCTGTCCCAAAGAGAGCAGCTAATCCAGGCTTTGGTCAAGCACTGGGATAGGTTTTTCTTCTTTAACTTGGAATGCGAATTTCTTAACTCTAAAAACCAGCTCAAAATTCTGGGCAAAGCTTGGATTCGATTTTTTTTTTTAATTCCTAGACCTACCAAGTGCCAGAGCTTGACATAAAATAGCGATTATATTAGTTGACAAATCATTGGCTACTAGTAACAGAAAATCTGACTGCTGTTGCTTTCACAAATAGAGGTTTGTTTTCCCAAATAAGCAGTCTGGGGTAGACATCTGCTGGTGTTGGTTCAGTTGCTCAGCCATGCCACTGGGATCCGGGTTTTGTCTCCTTCGTGCTCCATAGTGTATTGAATTTTTGTTCTCATAGTTGTTGACCATGTTCACAAATGATCACCCCAAGGTCCATTCATTCTGAGGTAGCATCCATACCCACCATTGCCTGCCTTCTGATATACTGCAAGATCTCCAACCCAGCTCTTCCTCTTTGCCACCACCCCCAACTACATTTTCCATGGCACATCCAAGATGGTCTTTCTAAACATAAAATGAGATTTTATTTTTTCCATTACCTGAAACACTTCTTTCTTCCTAGTAGAATTAGAAGAAAACCTTACAGGCTGTAAAGCTCTGGGGTAGCAATCTCTAACTTTTTGGTACCAAAGACCAGTTTTGTGGAAGTTAGCTTTTCCTTGGACTGAGGTAGAGGAGATGATTTGGGGATGATTCAAGTGCATTACATTTATTGTGTACTTTATTTCTATTATCACTGCATCAGCTCCACCTCAGATCATCAGGCATTAGACCTGCACTTGTTCTAGGGGATCTGACCACGGCCTCTTTGATCCTCAACTTCTGTCCTCCTCTCTGTCTCCTTCAGCTCAGCTGGCCTGCTTTCCTGCTGCTCCTCAGAAATATGATGCTTAGCCGCACTCTAGGCACTTTGTACTTCCTGTTTGTTTTGCATGAAATGTTTTGTTGATTCTTGTTTTCCATATTTCTGCTCAAAGGCCAGATACTCAGTGAAGCCCTCCTGACTTCCCAGAATAAATCAGCCATGCCCTCTGCTCTCTCCCCTCTACTCCCAGTCATGGGGTTATACCATGGTTACTCTAATTCTCACTCCTGGCTGCAAGTGTGAATCACTTGGGAAACCTTAAAAAATTCCACATTTCATCCCTATTTCATAATTCAAGTTTAACTGGTCTGGGATGGGCCCCAAGCACTGGTATTATTTTTAAAGTGTCCCACGTGATTCTCTTGTGCAGCTCTGATTGAGAACTCATTGGCTACTAGTAACAGAAAATCTGACTGCTGTTGCTTTCACAAATAGAGGTTTGTTTTCCCAAATAAGCAGTCTGGGGTAGACATCTGCTGGTGTTGGTTCAGTTGCTCAGCCATGCCACTGGGATCCGGGTTTTGTCTCCTTCGTGCTCCATAGTGTATTGAATTTTTGTTCTCATAGTTGTTGACCATGTTCACAAATGATCACCCCAAGGTCCATTCATTCTGAGGTAGCATCCATACCCACCATTGCCTGCCTTCTGATATACTGCAAGATCTCCAACCCAGCTCTTCCTCTTTGCCACCACCCCCAACTACATTTTCCATGGCACATCCAAGATGGTCTTTCTAAACATAAAATGAGATTTTATTTTTTCCATTACCTGAAACACTTCTTTCTTCCTAGTAGAATTAGAAGAAAACCTTACAGGCTGTAAAGCTCTGGGGTAGCAATCTCTAACTTTTTGGTACCAAAGACCAGTTTTGTGGAAGTTAGCTTTTCCTTGGACTGAGGTAGAGGAGATGATTTGGGGATGATTCAAGTGCATTACATTTATTGTGTACTTTATTTCTATTATCACTGCATCAGCTCCACCTCAGATCATCAGGCATTAGACCTGCACTTGTTCTAGGGGATCTGACCACGGCCTCTTTGATCCTCAACTTCTGTCCTCCTCTCTGTCTCCTTCAGCTCAGCTGGCCTGCTTTCCTGCTGCTCCTCAGAAATATGATGCTTAGCCGCACTCTAGGCACTTTGTACTTCCTGTTTGTTTTGCATGAAATGTTTTGTTGATTCTTGTTTTCCATATTTCTGCTCAAAGGCCAGATACTCAGTGAAGCCCTCCTGACTTCCCAGAATAAATCAGCCATGCCCTCTGCTCTCTCCCCTCTACTCCCAGTCATGGGGTTATACCATGGTTACTCTAATTCTCACTCCTGGCTGCAAGTGTGAATCACTTGGGAAACCTTAAAAAATTCCACATTTCATCCCTATTTCATAATTCAAGTTTAACTGGTCTGGGATGGGCCCCAAGCACTGGTATTATTTTTAAAGTGTCCCACGTGATTCTCTTGTGCAGCTCTGATTGAGAACTGCTGGGCCACAGGGGTTAAAGGTAAGAAACTGTGAACAACAATTTTGGATAATCCTGTAATACTGACTTTTTTTCTTGATATGACTTAACTTGATGAGGAGGAATTAGGATGATACCCACTCCTGGTATATATTCCCTGTAGCAATGGGTGAGTATTTGTGTTGCATCAATACTTAAGGTAAAGATTTCTTTCTTAGAAGAAAGTGATCCGGTATTTTTTTTGTGTGTGTGCGTGCAATGTGTGTGTGCATGCTTTCTCAGAGTGTGGTTTCTCAGTTTAGCTGACCCTCTCCACCCCCTCTTCTAACTGCTTGGGAGTTGTCAGTCAGTTTTGGGGAGATGGACTGTGGAGGCGGGGACCTTGGGAGGTTCTCAGCAAGCCTGGAGCCGGCCCGAGTGGTCTGTGAGAGGCAAGGCACGGGTCAGAGGCTGACAGATGGTCTTTCTGCCACACGGACGGCAGGCAGATGGCTCTGACAGTTTGGACAAGGCCACCACTTTGGGCTGCTAAGGCGGAGCTCTGAAAAGATACTTGAAGAAGCTGCTGATGACAACCCTCTCTCTCGCTCTGACCAGACATTGAGCCTGAAGACTCACAGGAGGTGGGGAGAGGGAGAGAAGTCAGAAAATGAAGATGAGTGAAAGACTGTGGTTTGCTTGCTCCCTGAGGGCAGCCCTTCCACCCCCCCCCTTTCTGCTTTCCTGCTGCTCCTCAGAAATATGATGCTTAGCCGCACTCTAGGCACTTTGTACTTCCTGTTTGTTTTGCATGAAATGTTTTGTTGATTCTTGTTTTCCATATTTCTGCTCAAAGGCCAGATACTCAGTGAAGCCCTCCTGACTTCCCAGAATAAATCAGCCATGCCCTCTGCTCTCTCCCCTCTACTCCCAGTCATGGGGTTATACCATGGTTACTCTAATTCTCACTCCTGGCTGCAAGTGTGAATCACTTGGGAAACCTTAAAAAATTCCACATTTCATCCCTATTTCATAATTCAAGTTTAACTGGTCTGGGATGGGCCCCAAGCACTGGTATTATTTTTAAAGTGTCCCACGTGATTCTCTTGTGCAGCTCTGATTGAGAACTGCTGGGCCACAGGGGTTAAAGGTAAGAAACTGTGAACAACAATTTTGGATAATCCTGTAATACTGACTTTTTTTCTTGATATGACTTAACTTGATGAGGAGGAATTAGGATGATACCCACTCCTGGTATATATTCCCTGTAGCAATGGGTGAGTATTTGTGTTGCATCAATACTTAAGGTAAAGATTTCTTTCTTAGAAGAAAGTGATCCGGTATTTTTTTTGTGTGTGTGCGTGCAATGTGTGTGTGCATGCTTTCTCAGAGTGTGGTTTCTCAGTTTAGCTGACCCTCTCCACCCCCTCTTCTAACTGCTTGGGAGTTGTCAGTCAGTTTTGGGGAGATGGACTGTGGAGGCGGGGACCTTGGGAGGTTCTCAGCAAGCCTGGAGCCGGCCCGAGTGGTCTGTGAGAGGCAAGGCACGGGTCAGAGGCTGACAGATGGTCTTTCTGCCACACGGACGGCAGGCAGATGGCTCTGACAGTTTGGACAAGGCCACCACTTTGGGCTGCTAAGGCGGAGCTCTGAAAAGATACTTGAAGAAGCTGCTGATGACAACCCTCTCTCTCGCTCTGACCAGACATTGAGCCTGAAGACTCACAGGAGGTGGGGAGAGGGAGAGAAGTCAGAAAATGAAGATGAGTGAAAGACTGTGGTTTGCTTGCTCCCTGAAGGCAGCCCTTCCACTCCCCTTCTGCTTCCTGCTGTGGGGCATGGAGGAGAGAGGAGTTTTGGTGGCAGGACAGGAGAGGTTAAATGCAGGGCCATCCTTGTGCACAGCTGCCTAAGTTCCAGCTCTGGATAACCTTCCAAGGGTACCAACAACTTCTCATTCCTGTGTGCTCTTAATGCTTGAATCTAACTCAAAGCATTGACTTGTTGGGGTCACATCAATACCATACTCAGTGTGAGGGCTTAGCAAGTGGGCTCTGACTTAGGCAGCTCAAGGTTTAAAAGGAAGTTAACTAAATCATGGCTTTCTTATTAACACACCCAATGGCTTTACTTCTGCTATGTGACTCCAGTCTTCTCTTTTCGCATCATATGCTCCTCTTTCTAGTTATCAGTGAGGTCTATTTCTACTGAAAGGAGGCGGGGTGCCCCGAGAAGGGAGCGGCATGTAGAGTGAGAGACTAATCCCATGTTTACTGCTAATTAGTAATTACCTCTATGAATCCCATGAGGCCCAGGTGCATTGCTTGACCTTCCACAACAATTGTTTGCATGGGTAGGATATCTGTTTCCAGTTATCTCCACCAAGGGCCCAGTGGAAGGACCTTATGATTCACCGCTGTTTCAGGAGACGTTTGGGAATGGCCACTGTAGTGAGCACGCCTGTCCTCTTTCCCCCATGTGCTGGGTTTTGCAAGGCCTCTTGGCACAGAACTACAGCAGACGTTTAATTAACATAAAACACTGTATAACACCATCAAGACAGTAGCTAGATTGGGATGCTGGCAACTCCCCAGCCCTGTGGGGCCAAGTTCTCAGACTCTGGTCTGTCCTTCAACTTGCTCACAGTGGTTGGAGACGTGGGCAGTCTCTCCTGTCTGGAGCTTTTTGGGGCCCCTTGGCTAAGGCGGAGCTCTGAAAAGATACTTGAAGAAGCTGCTGATGACAACCCTCTCTCTCGCTCTGACCAGACATTGAGCCTGAAGACTCACAGGAGGTGGGGAGAGGGAGAGAAGTCAGAAAATGAAGATGAGTGAAAGACTGTGGTTTGCTTGCTCCCTGAAGGCAGCCCTTCCACTCCCCTTCTGCTTCCTGCTGTGGGGCATGGAGGAGAGAGGAGTTTTGGTGGCAGGACAGGAGAGGTTAAATGCAGGGCCATCCTTGTGCACAGCTGCCTAAGTTCCAGCTCTGGATAACCTTCCAAGGGTACCAACAACTTCTCATTCCTGTGTGCTCTTAATGCTTGAATCTAACTCAAAGCATTGACTTGTTGGGGTCACATCAATACCATACTCAGTGTGAGGGCTTAGCAAGTGGGCTCTGACTTAGGCAGCTCAAGGTTTAAAAGGAAGTTAACTAAATCATGGCTTTCTTATTAACACACCCAATGGCTTTACTTCTGCTATGTGACTCCAGTCTTCTCTTTTCGCATCATATGCTCCTCTTTCTAGTTATCAGTGAGGTCTATTTCTACTGAAAGGAGGCGGGGTGCCCCGAGAAGGGAGCGGCATGTAGAGTGAGAGACTAATCCCATGTTTACTGCTAATTAGTAATTACCTCTATGAATCCCATGAGGCCCAGGTGCATTGCTTGACCTTCCACAACAATTGTTTGCATGGGTAGGATATCTGTTTCCAGTTATCTCCACCAAGGGCCCAGTGGAAGGACCTTATGATTCACCGCTGTTTCAGGAGACGTTTGGGAATGGCCACTGTAGTGAGCACGCCTGTCCTCTTTCCCCCATGTGCTGGGTTTTGCAAGGCCTCTTGGCACAGAACTACAGCAGACGTTTAATTAACATAAAACACTGTATAACACCATCAAGACAGTAGCTAGATTGGGATGCTGGCAACTCCCCAGCCCTGTGGGGCCAAGTTCTCAGACTCTGGTCTGTCCTTCAACTTGCTCACAGTGGTTGGAGACGTGGGCAGTCTCTCCTGTCTGGAGCTGGTGCCGCCTTTACCAGCCTCTTCTGGTGCAGACTTCTGGAGTAGAAGTTGGGGGCACTGCTGCATCTCCTTCTGTGAATCTTTTGGGACTTACCACTTCCTCTGCAGTCTCTGGGTCACCCCAGCTACAGGCTGAATGACTTCTCAAGTCTGTAGCTCCAGTTCAGGATACTCATGACCCCCACAGTCTCATCATCTTCCCTGGCTTATGTCAGCGTGTCTTCTTCAAAGTTCACTCTCAGTCCCCACTCTTCAGCTTTCTCCCTTGATGTGACCAGAGCTTCACACCCCCGTTGGAGGCCTTCATGTCACACCTAATTTGCATGTCACATCTTATTCTCCAGTTAATTGGATCATCCCCATTTTAACTCATATTCCATGGAAAAATGTGGTCTATTATTAGACAAAATGTAATTAAGTGCTTGCTGTTTGTCCAGCATCTAAAAACAGAAGATTGAATAAGATATGGTCCTCCTTGCTGAAAGGACCTGTGGTCTGATGGTAAGTCTCACACATACACCTCACTTTTTAAAAAAAAAAAAAAATTGGAATATAATTGATTTATACTGGTGTGTTAGTTTCTGCTGCACAGCTGAGTGAATCAGTTTTACATATACTGACTTTTTAAGATTCTTTTTCATTATTTATTTTAAGTAGTTTTTCTAAGAAATTTTAAAAAATAGAAAATTAGAATAATGAATAATTACATGTATCCTATGATTACAGTTTCTCACTTATTGTCATATTTGCTTTATATTTTAAATGAGTCATGTGAATGTCAGTAATACAGACAAAAAATTGAATTATATTTTATTTTCATTCCTATGGCCATTACTCACTTCCCTTTACTAGGATTATATTTGTTTAGTTTGCATAACATATGGTACAGAAGTTATTAATCTGTATCTTGCTTATTCCTCTATCTTGTCCTTTTTAAAAATCTATTCAATGTACAGTTCTAACTGTATATACACCTCACTTTAATGCCATAAAGGACACTGTGGAAGCAGACAACAGGTTGACCACTCTGCTAGGCAGGCTGGTGTGTAGAATCAGAGGACAGCAAAGGGTTCTGAAAGCAGCAGGTTTAGCTAAGGTTTTCTCATGGCCCCACCCTGCCTTATTCCTTGTTTCAGGTGCATGTCTCCATGTTCACAGATGCAAGGAATTGAATGATTAGGGGTGCCGAGAAGGCTCCATAGGATCTTCCTCTGTGGCACGGCCTAAATCTGTGATGTCAGCATTTGAGATTGTTTGTCATCATTTAAGGAGCCAGCACATTAAGCCTAGAGGATGTCATTTAGGGTTAATTTATCCTGCTTTCCTCCTTTTTTTTTCCTCTTTGGTTATTCTTTACTCCTTCTAGGAGTGTCTGACAAACTCTGATTGGAAGGTTGAGATATGCATAGAGGTACTTGGGGTTAGGCCTGCACGTGGGCAGATTTCCTTTTCTCCTTAATTTAGAAAGGGAAATTGCTTGATTTTCCAGAAGTTACTTGATTAGAAAACCAGTGACTGGGGTGGGGTGGAAGTGGTGGGCAGGGGAGGAGATAGCAGATGGAAGTACAAAGCCAGAAATAGTAGCATTTCCTAATGCCATTTGCAGCAACATGGATGGACCTAGAGATTATCATCCTACGTGAAGTCAGACAGAGACAAATATTATATAATTACACTTATATGTAGAATGTAAAATACAGCACATAAGAGCTTATTTACAAAACATAAACAGATTCACGGATATATAAAACAAACTTATGGTTACCAAAGGGAAAATCAGGGATAAGAATAATTTAGGAGTTTTGGATTAGCAGATACAAAGTACTATACATAAAATAAACAACAAAGTACTGCTGTACAGCACAGGGACTATATTCCGTATCTTGTAATAAACTATAATGGAAAAAATATGAAAAAGAATATGCATATACATATATATATATAACTATATGTGTATATATATATGTGTGTGTGTGCGTGTGTGTGTGTGTGTGTGTATACATCTCCCTGGAGTAGGAAATGGCAATGTGCTCCAATGTTCTTGCTTGGAAAAGTCCATGAACAGAGGAGCCTGATGGGCTACAATCCATGGGGTCACAAAGAGATATGACTGAGTGAGCATGCACATGTATGTAACACATATGTATATATATGTATACACACACATAAAATATGTACATATATATGGGTTTCTCTGGTGTCTCAGTTGGTTAAGAAACCACCTGCAGTATAGGAGACCCAGGTTTGATCCCTGGGTCAGGAAGATCCCCTGAAGAAGAAGATGGCAACCCACTCCAGTATTCTTTCCTGGGCAATCCCATGGATGGGGGGGCCTGGCAGGCTGCAGTCCATGAGGTTGCAAAAGAGACAGACACAACTTCACGACTAAACCACCACCACCGTATAACACACACGCACATACCTGAATTACTTTTCTCTGCACCAGAAACTAATACATTGTAAATCAAGTATACTTCAATTAAGAAAAAAAATAGGCAAGAATTGAAATTCATGGGTCTAAGAGAGAACTTTAGTTTTGAAATGAATATGAATATACTAAAAAGAAAAGAAACAATAGCATTCACAAAGCATGACATAGAAGGGCGATGATGATCTTGAGTATTAGAAGACCTAGGCCCAGGTTTTTGTGTTTACTGATTTACAGTTTTTTTTCTGAATTTTAGTCTCCTCCTCTGCACTGTTTACCTTTCAGGTTTGTTTTGCAGATACCATTGTATACTGTTATATGAATGTCCATAGTTTGGTTAGATGAGCCAACTTATTTCACACAGATCCTATTCCAACTGTGATCCATGGACCAATAACACCGGGCTTACCTGGGGCTTATGAGAACTGTGGACACTTGAGCCCCACCCAAGACCTAACAAAAATCAGAATCTGTATTTTAACAGTAAGAGCCCTAGTGATTCATTAGAAAAACCTTCATTGAGACTACTAGTTCTCAAATGTGGTGGTACATTAAAATCATGTAGGGAATGTTTAGAATACTGGGAGTCGAAATTCCTTTCCCAGAAATTCTCATGTAATCAGTATAGAGAATCAGCCTGGGCATCAAGGTGTCAAAGAGTGCCCTAAGGTGACTTTCACATGAAACATATTTTGAGAATCATGACTCTCAACTAGTGCTTCTCAAACCATCTCTGATGAATGACCATTGTGCTTGTAAATTTCCAATCCATCTGGCTGTAAAATTGAAAAGTGTCTCATGCCTTGAATATAGCAGAAAAATCAAGTTGGTATAAAAGTGCATAAATTCTTACTCTCAGTTTGTTCCTTCACTTGTCACAAACCTGTAACAGAAAGTTCTTGGGCCAGAAGTGGTCTCTGGGTCACAGGTAGACTGAGATACCCAGCCGACCTCCAGTATTCTTTCCTGGGCAATCCCATGGATGGGGGGGCCTGGCAGGCTGCAGTCCATGAGGTTGCAAAAGAGACAGACACAACTTCACGACTAAACCACCACCACCGTATAACACACACGCACATACCTGAATTACTTTTCTCTGCACCAGAAACTAATACATTGTAAATCAAGTATACTTCAATTAAGAAAAAAAATAGGCAAGAATTGAAATTCATGGGTCTAAGAGAGAACTTTAGTTTTGAAATGAATATGAATATACTAAAAAGAAAAGAAACAATAGCATTCACAAAGCATGACATAGAAGGGCGATGATGATCTTGAGTATTAGAAGACCTAGGCCCAGGTTTTTGTGTTTACTGATTTACAGTTTTTTTTCTGAATTTTAGTCTCCTCCTCTGCACTGTTTACCTTTCAGGTTTGTTTTGCAGATACCATTGTATACTGTTATATGAATGTCCATAGTTTGGTTAGATGAGCCAACTTATTTCACACAGATCCTATTCCAACTGTGATCCATGGACCAATAACACCGGGCTTACCTGGGGCTTATGAGAACTGTGGACACTTGAGCCCCACCCAAGACCTAACAAAAATCAGAATCTGTATTTTAACAGTAAGAGCCCTAGTGATTCATTAGAAAAACCTTCATTGAGACTACTAGTTCTCAAATGTGGTGGTACATTAAAATCATGTAGGGAATGTTTAGAATACTGGGAGTCGAAATTCCTTTCCCAGAAATTCTCATGTAATCAGTATAGAGAATCAGCCTGGGCATCAAGGTGTCAAAGAGTGCCCTAAGGTGACTTTCACATGAAACATATTTTGAGAATCATGACTCTCAACTAGTGCTTCTCAAACCATCTCTGATGAATGACCATTGTGCTTGTAAATTTCCAATCCATCTGGCTGTAAAATTGAAAAGTGTCTCATGCCTTGAATATAGCAGAAAAATCAAGTTGGTATAAAAGTGCATAAATTCTTACTCTCAGTTTGTTCCTTCACTTGTCACAAACCTGTAACAGAAAGTTCTTGGGCCAGAAGTGGTCTCTGGGTCACAGGTAGACTGAGATACTCTTCAGGCCAGACCACCCTTCACCCCAGTTAGGAAGTCAGCCCCCCACCCTGACTCCATCCCCACTGATTCCTTCTTCCAGGTTAGAGGACAGAGTAGATTATTTTATGAACACTCAGTTATATAGCACTTATCTTGTACTAAGTACTGTTTAAGTGTTATGCATGTTTCTACTAATATTAATATTAAACTAATTAATCATGACCCTCTTCACTTCTGTGGGAGCAGAAACAGGTAACAAAGTTGGTAGAGAGCAGAGGCAGAATTCTGAACCCTGGTTGTCCAGGTCTTAATCACTATGCTGCCTCCCCCACAGGTCTTGTGAGAGGATGATCTAGTCTCTCACATCCACCACGTCTCATCAGTCATCTGTCCTGTCCCCTTGACTCCTAAATGTCTCCAAGTCCCATCCCTCCCTCCATCTCCCTCTCTTCATTCTCTTTCCATGCATTGCCTCTATCCAGGTTCTCATCCTCTCTCCTGCATCATTACGATAATCTCATCTCTCCTTTGTCAGGTTTACTCTGAACCTTCATCAGGGTGATCTTTGTCAGATGCAAAACTGAGTAGGTTCTAAATTCTTTCATGGGTCTAAATGAGTCAAGTTAAGTTTCCTAAGGTCTGGGCAGCAGCCGCTTTGCAACAAAGCGCTGCCTGTTCAGCTTCTTTCTTGTCCCTTTTCCCCTCCTCTCACTCCAGCCATGTGGAACCAGCTGCCCTGACCATGGGCTTTCTAGCCTCACGTGTCCAGTCTTGTGTCAGCTCCAGAAATTCTCATGTAATCAGTATAGAGAATCATCAAGGTGTCAAAGAGTGCCCTAAGGTGTTTC
Organism: Tragulus kanchil; assembly: GCA_022376925.1. Lineage (NCBI taxonomy): Eukaryota > Metazoa > Chordata > Mammalia > Artiodactyla > Tragulidae > Tragulus > Tragulus kanchil. The sequence continues at coordinate 287,120,918 of JAIOJX010000032.1, forward strand.
ACATAACATATTTTGAGAATCATGTCTCTCAACTAGTGCTTCTCAAACCATCTCTGATGAATGACCATTGTGCTTGTAAATTTCCAATCCATCTGGCTGTAAAATTGAAAAGTGTCTCATGCCTTGAATATAGCAGAAAAATCAAGTTGGTATAAAAGTGCATAAATTCTTACTCTCAGTTTGTTCCTTCACTTGTCACAAACCTGTAACAGAAAGTTCTTGGGCCAGAAGTGGTCTCTGGGTCACAGGTAGACTGAGATACTCTTCAGGCCAGACCACCCTTCACCCCAGTTAGGAAGTCAGCCCCCCACCCTGACTCCATCCCCACTGATTCCTTCTTCCAGGTTAGAGGACAGAGTAGATTATTTTATGAACACTCAGTTATATAGCACTTATCTTGTACTAAGTACTGTTTAAGTGTTATGCATGTTTCTACTAATATTAATATTAAACTAATTAATCATGACCCTCTTCACTTCTGTGGGAGCAGAAACAGGTAACAAAGTTGGTAGAGAGCAGAGGCAGAATTCTGAACCCTGGTTGTCCAGGTCTTAATCACTATGCTGCCTCCCCCACAGGTCTTGTGAGAGGATGATCTAGTCTCTCACATCCACCACGTCTCATCAGTCATCTGTCCTGTCCCCTTGACTCCTAAATGTCTCCAAGTCCCATCCCTCCCTCCATCTCCCTCTCTTCATTCTCTTTCCATGCATTGCCTCTATCCAGGTTCTCATCCTCTCTCCTGCATCATTACGATAATCTCATCTCTCCTTTGTCAGGTTTACTCTGAACCTTCATCAGGGTGATCTTTGTCAGATGCAAAACTGAGTAGGTTCTAAATTCTTTCATGGGTCTAAATGAGTCAAGTTAAGTTTCCTAAGGTCTGGGCAGCAGCCGCTTTGCAACAAAGCGCTGCCTGTTCAGCTTCTTTCTTGTCCCTTTTCCCCTCCTCTCACTCCAGCCATGTGGAACCAGCTGCCCTGACCATGGGCTTTGCCTCAGCCACTCACGTGTCCAGTCTTGTGTGCATTTGGTTTCCTGGATGGAGGTCCTCTATCTGAGGCTAACTCATCCTTCAAGGCATAGCTGAGGTATTGCCTCCCTTAGAAAGTCTTTACTAGACACCCTTGACTGGTCCCACACCACTCCTGGTGGCTGGTCTTTCTCCTTTCATGTTTCTCCTGTTGCATTTGTATCCTAGTTTTAGTGTTAGTGTCCCTCTTGTCTGTGACTTCCTCAACTTTATATCTTTAAAACTAGTACAAATTCAGGAGCATAACAAGTTATCCCACACAATTTATTTGGAATGAATGAGGGAGGGAGGAAATGCATGCAAGCAAAACCACTACACCTTTTAGAGACACAACAGACACCACTCTTGTTCCCTTTCTCCCTGTCTTAGTCAATTCCCTTGCACCCCCAACGCCCTCTGCCTTTGAACAGGAAAGCTGTGTGTCCTCATCTTGGCCTTGCCGAGACTCTTCAGACTGTCACCTTAGAAAGTCTGCCCCTTTCTCCTGAGAGCATCAGCTGTTGGGTGGCCGGCAAACTGTGGTTTCGTTTCCTCTTTCCTCTTTCTTCCTTGCTGTCTGTGCTCTGGAGAGAATATTAAATGTGTACACAAAATAGATGCTAAAATATTCATGAATATATTCAGAAGGTTTTTTTTCTTAAGCCCCCTTTGTCTGAAAATAGAACAAGAAGAGGCTAATAGACGAACGTGACACACAAAAGTGTGGAGAGAAATATACAGAAAAGCAATTACACGCAGTCGATCACTTTGCACTCGGTTGGCTAACGACTAGTCTTAAAACTTCAACATCCAAGGAGAGACATCCCTCTGTTGTTGGAGGAGAATGCTTTTGAATGTGTGTCTTCCTTCTGTCTTTAGGACTGTGAGTCATAAAGTCCTTCTGCCTTTCTTCTCACTTTTTTTTTAACATCTGTCAATTATCCCTTGAGGTGACCAGGCCTTAATGAACATGAGGAGTTGGGTCAGTCTGGATGGCTTTGTCCTGGTGTCGTGCCTTGGTAGGACCACGGCAAGCCCCCAGGACAGGCATCTGAGTGGTGGTCATGGTTAGTGTTTCAGGTCCCCTTAGACAGAAGCACAAGCCTCACTTACATAAGACGGAGGGCTCTCTGTCCTTTAGGGCCTCCTTCCTCTGTTGTTCATCACACTAGTTTCCACAGAGGGACCCAGTTCCTTCATTAAAACCTTCCCAGTCAGCCTTTTCCACTGGTGTGTTTCATACTTCTGACCCCCTATGTTATTACCTTTTTTGTTCATTTCCTTCCATCCACCCTTCCTTCTTCTGCCCATCTTTTCTTCCCTCTGTGAAGCATCGTCTTATCCTTACCAAACCTGGAACAGTAGGCATGTCATAAGTGCTGTTTCATCATTTATTCAAGGGTAGGGAACTTATGCTTCAATGAGGAGACACAACAGACACCACTCTTGTTCCCTTTCTCCCTGTCTTAGTCAATTCCCTTGCACCCCCAACGCCCTCTGCCTTTGAACAGGAAAGCTGTGTGTCCTCATCTTGGCCTTGCCGAGACTCTTCAGACTGTCACCTTAGAAAGTCTGCCCCTTTCTCCTGAGAGCATCAGCTGTTGGGTGGCCGGCAAACTGTGGTTTCGTTTCCTCTTTCCTCTTTCTTCCTTGCTGTCTGTGCTCTGGAGAGAATATTAAATGTGTACACAAAATAGATGCTAAAATATTCATGAATATATTCAGAAGGTTTTTTTTCTTAAGCCCCCTTTGTCTGAAAATAGAACAAGAAGAGGCTAATAGACGAACGTGACACACAAAAGTGTGGAGAGAAATATACAGAAAAGCAATTACACGCAGTCGATCACTTTGCACTCGGTTGGCTAACGACTAGTCTTAAAACTTCAACATCCAAGGAGAGACATCCCTCTGTTGTTGGAGGAGAATGCTTTTGAATGTGTGTCTTCCTTCTGTCTTTAGGACTGTGAGTCATAAAGTCCTTCTGCCTTTCTTCTCACTTTTTTTAACATCTGTCAATTATCCCTTGAGGTGACCAGGCCTTAATGAACATGAGGAGTTGGGTCAGTCTGGATGGCTTTGTCCTGGTGTCGTGCCTTGGTAGGACCACGGCAAGCCCCCAGGACAGGCATCTGAGTGGTGGTCATGGTTAGTGTTTCAGGTCCCCTTAGACAGAAGCACAAGCCTCACTTACATAAGACGGAGGGCTCTCTGTCCTTTAGGGCCTCCTTCCTCTGTTGTTCATCACACTAGTTTCCACAGAGGGACCCAGTTCCTTCATTAAAACCTTCCCAGTCAGCCTTTTCCACTGGTGTGTTTCATACTTCTGACCCCCTATGTTATTACCTTTTTTGTTCATTTCCTTCCATCCACCCTTCCTTCTTCTGCCCATCTTTTCTTCCCTCTGTGAAGCATCGTCTTATCCTTACCAAACCTGGAACAGTAGGCATGTCATAAGTGCTGTTTCATCATTTATTCAAGGGTAGGGAACTTATGCTTCAATGAGGAGATCCATACCCCACTGCCCACTAAGATACAGCTCTTTTTATGGAGCTGTAATCTAATATGATGATACAATAAAAGGGTGATTGTTCTAAAGTAAAACCCAGGATTTGGGAAATGGACTAATGTCAGAGCTGGGACCAAGTGGCCAGGATATGAGGGCTAGGCCACACACAGAGTGGAACAAGAGTGGAGTTTTTCCCAAAGAGTGAGGACTTTTTCACTGTGTCTCGTCCTGGAAGGACAGCCCCAGGGAAAGAAATGAGAACTTGAGAGGCAGGACTTACACCTACCCCAAAATGACAAATGTCCCCCTTTCCCAATGCAGAGCTTATGTAAGCCCAGATCCTAAGGCCTACAGCAGTTTCTTCAGTGGTGGGTGACCTGCCCCTTTCCAGTCCCATGTGAGGTTTCAGTGGTTGTGGTATTGCTCTGTGATCAGTACATCCATTTTTCTTTTGTTCAACTCTCACTTGAAGTAACCAGTAGTCTCTTTGCTGTGTGGAAAGCTAGGGAGAGAGACACCACTGTTCATGTCTGGGGTTTGTAGTAGGAAGGTCAGGGTCCTTTCCCTGAAACAGGACTGGGGATGGAAGCAGCTCCATCGTGGTCTTGGAAGAGCCATGGAAAGCCAGTTAGTGGGTGGTGAGACAGGAGGTCCAGACAAAGAATTTAAGTGTTCATATCCTGAGCAATGAGAGCCCTAGACAAACTCCGACACACCTGAGGGCGTCTGAGGAGGACAGAGTGGTGGTCATGGTTAGTGTTTCAGGTCCCCTTAGACAGAAGCACAAGCCTCACTTACATAAGACGGAGGGCTCTCTGTCCTTTAGGGCCTCCTTCCTCTGTTGTTCATCACACTAGTTTCCACAGAGGGACCCAGTTCCTTCATTAAAACCTTCCCAGTCAGCCTTTTCCACTGGTGTGTTTCATACTTCTGACCCCCTATGTTATTACCTTTTTTGTTCATTTCCTTCCATCCACCCTTCCTTCTTCTGCCCATCTTTTCTTCCCTCTGTGAAGCATCGTCTTATCCTTACCAAACCTGGAACAGTAGGCATGTCATAAGTGCTGTTTCATCATTTATTCAAGGGTAGGGAACTTATGCTTCAATGAGGAGATCCATACCCCACTGCCCACTAAGATACAGCTCTTTTTATGGAGCTGTAATCTAATATGATGATACAATAAAAGGGTGATTGTTCTAAAGTAAAACCCAGGATTTGGGAAATGGACTAATGTCAGAGCTGGGACCAAGTGGCCAGGATATGAGGGCTAGGCCACACACAGAGTGGAACAAGAGTGGAGTTTTTCCCAAAGAGTGAGGACTTTTTCACTGTGTCTCGTCCTGGAAGGACAGCCCCAGGGAAAGAAATGAGAACTTGAGAGGCAGGACTTACACCTACCCCAAAATGACAAATGTCCCCCTTTCCCAATGCAGAGCTTATGTAAGCCCAGATCCTAAGGCCTACAGCAGTTTCTTCAGTGGTGGGTGACCTGCCCCTTTCCAGTCCCATGTGAGGTTTCAGTGGTTGTGGTATTGCTCTGTGATCAGTACATCCATTTTTCTTTTGTTCAACTCTCACTTGAAGTAACCAGTAGTCTCTTTGCTGTGTGGAAAGCTAGGGAGAGAGACACCACTGTTCATGTCTGGGGTTTGTAGTAGGAAGGTCAGGGTCCTTTCCCTGAAACAGGACTGGGGATGGAAGCAGCTCCATCGTGGTCTTGGAAGAGCCATGGAAAGCCAGTTAGTGGGTGGTGAGACAGGAGGTCCAGACAAAGAATTTAAGTGTTCATATCCTGAGCAATGAGAGCCCTAGACAAACTCCGACACACCTGAGGGCGTCTGAGGAGGCTGACTTCCAATGCAGCGTCATCAGGGGCCATCATTTGTGGCCAATGCATCTCCATCATTTTTGGCCAATGGAAATTTGACCTTGGATAACAATGACTCCAATTTGAAAGAAGACAGAGATAACCCAGGATAGAGCCAGGATCTTTAAGTTAGGTAGGTTCTGGACCTACTCCCTTAATAATGGTTTGCACAAGTTACAAAGTGTATCTGAGAACCAGTGAATTCTCAGTAACATAGCAATTAGTAATAAGTAAGAAGTCTGGTTGGTATCAACAAAAATAAAGGCAAAATAACTGCAGTGCCTTATATGTATTGTTACAGAATTTAATGATCATGATTGTTAGTTTCTTTTCCCTTATATCTAAAATGGCAGCGGAAGGACACTTGTCTCAGCAACAGGCATACCCAGTCATACTACTCTTCACGATATTTGTACAGATTTCACAAGCCCCAGTAGAAGGGGTCCAGATAGCTGTTGCTAAGGCCTGAAATCTCTGTGAGAAATGGACTTTCTCTGTCATTTTGCCTGCAAATCATGCCGTTTAAGCAAGTGCTTAGCTCTCATGTTAATTGTAGAACCTAGTTCTAAGCCTACCTAGAGAAGCAAGCAATGTGGTATGGAAGGTCTCCTACTTCAAAGGTCTAGAGGCTAAGGATACTGAGATTAGCCCCTGAACTCTGCAACCTAGTGACAAGGACAACATTTCAGCTTTATGTGGTGTATGCTAGGGCAGAAACATGGATAATGTCTTATGGAAAGTATGGATAATATTTTCTGGAAGTAGCAGCAGCAGCAGAAAAGGGAGCAGGATAGCCAGAATGCTTCCTGGAAAAGATAGCACATGGGCTAAGTCTTGAATGAAAAAAAGAGAGCTGAGCAAATGAAGAGGGGATAGAGCATTACGTAGGTGGCAAGAGATACTGAGTAGGAAAACAGACATGGGAGAACTGAGTATGTGCAGAAGAATAAGGCTTCTGGAGAATAAAATTCAAAGGACGAAGTGAGTGGAAGTGAGAATTGGGTGTAAAAAGGAGCCAGGTCATAGAAAATCTTAAATTCAATGTGAAGAGACTAGTACTCTTATTCATAGCCAGTGGTAACCACCAAAGCATGTTTAGCAAGAAAGAAGCATGGCCAGGATGAAGTCTTGAATCTAAAGAGCCACGTGTGGCCTGGAAGGAAAATGACTGAGAAACAGGTTAGGAGGATGAAGCTTCTGCTGTGCAGATGGGGATGGAAAGCAGGAGTGTGACAGCTCTTTAGGAGCTAAAACAAGGACTGCATGACTGACAGGAGGTCACAGGAGCAAGTCTGGAAAACAGAGGCAGCACAGGAAGGCCTCAGAGATCCTATGTGCCTAGAGTCAGGAAAAGTCCACTGTAAGAAAAAAACTGAGGCACAAAGACAAACCTTACTTTTCAAATTTGATAAAGGTGGGCCTTGTGCTTGAGACACCCGAACTACAGAGAAGAGCCCTCCTCACATGGATAGAAATTCTTCTTGCTACGTAAGACAAAGGAAAATAAGAAGTGGTACCCTTTTAAAATGTGTTGACCTCTGTGGTCAATAAACTCTAAGATTATGCACTGTCTGATCACAGAGTATCCCATATCTTCCACTTAATTTAAAGGTAATTTTTATTTGTTTTTGCCTGTGTGCTGGGTGCTTGCTGCTATGCACAAGCTTTCTCCTGTTGCAGTGCACAGGCTTCTCATTGTGGTGGCTTCTCCTGTTGGGGAGCATGGGCTCTGGGGCACATGCACTCAGTAGTTGTGGCAGCATGGGTTTTGTTGTCCCATGGCATGTGGGTCTTCCCGGACTAGGGATCAAACCCTTGGCCCCTGCCTTGGCAAGCATTTTCTTAACCACTGCACCGCCAGGGAAGTCCCAAAGGTAACTTTCATCTTAATTTTTTTCGAGACACAAGCCCCACCAACATTTATAGGAATGATACTATTTTATAACCCAAAATGAGTGAAAGAAAACGGCGAGAAAGGAGAGCAAATGGGACCTGAGTTTGCTGTTGAATGAAGATGTGCTTAGTCGCTCAGTGATGTCTGACTCTTTGCAACCCTTTGAACTGTAGCCCACCAGGCTCCTCTGTCCATGGGATTTCCCAGGGAAGAATATTGAAGTGGGTTGCCTAGTCCAAGGGATATTCCTGACCCCGGGATCTCCATCTCCTGTGTCTCCTTCATTGGCAGGCCGATTCTTTACCTGCTAAGCCATAGGGGGTCCCCAGAATGAGGCTACTACTATTCATTATCCCAACCGTGGCCATCCCTGTGGCCCAGCTTTCCCTGCTGGGGTGGAAACTTGGCAAACTGGTCAGTCATAGTGCAGAACACTCACTGGGTCACATTTTACCAGCAAGCATGGTCCTCTGTGCCTGAAAGGGCAACGCCCTCTGCTCTCCTGCTCTGCTCTCGCATCCCACCTTCCACCCTGCACCTGAGTTGTTGAGGTAAGACCTCCCTCTTTCTTTGTCCCCATATGGTACCCATGGATGAGTTGCTGTCTCTATCCTTCTTCCCAGCCTCACTTTGTCCATTCTGGACTTAAAAGTTTATTTTTAATTACTTTTCAAATTTGATAAAGGTGGGCCTTGTGCTTGAGACACCCGAACTACAGAGAAGAGCCCTCCTCACATGGATAGAAATTCTTCTTGCTACGTAAGACAAAGGAAAATAAGAAGTGGTACCCTTTTAAAATGTGTTGACCTCTGTGGTCAATAAACTCTAAGATTATGCACTGTCTGATCACAGAGTATCCCATATCTTCCACTTAATTTAAAGGTAATTTTTATTTGTTTTTGCCTGTGTGCTGGGTGCTTGCTGCTATGCACAAGCTTTCTCCTGTTGCAGTGCACAGGCTTCTCATTGTGGTGGCTTCTCCTGTTGGGGAGCATGGGCTCTGGGGCACATGCACTCAGTAGTTGTGGCAGCATGGGTTTTGTTGTCCCATGGCATGTGGGTCTTCCCGGACTAGGGATCAAACCCTTGGCCCCTGCCTTGGCAAGCATTTTCTTAACCACTGCACCGCCAGGGAAGTCCCAAAGGTAACTTTCATCTTAATTTTTTTCGAGACACAAGCCCCACCAACATTTATAGGAATGATACTATTTTATAACCCAAAAATGAGTGAAAGAAAAAGGGGAGAAAGGAGAGAAAATGGGACCTGAGTTTGCTGTTGAATGAAGATGTGCTTAGTCGCTCAGTGATGTCTGACTCTTTGCAACCCTTTGAACTGTAGCCCACCAGGCTCCTCTGTCCATGGGATTTCCCAGGGAAGAATATTGAAGTGGGTTGCCTAGTCCAAGGGATATTCCTGACCCCGGGATCTCCATCTCCTGTGTCTCCTTCATTGGCAGGCCGATTCTTTACCTGCTAAGCCATAGGGGGTCCCCAGAATGAGGCTACTACTATTCATTATCCCAACCGTGGCCATCCCTGTGGCCCAGCTTTCCCTGCTGGGGTGGAAACTTGGCAAACTGGTCAGTCATAGTGCAGAACACTCACTGGGTCACATTTTACCAGCAAGCATGGTCCTCTGTGCCTGAAAGGGCAACGCCCTCTGCTCTCCTGCTCTGCTCTCGCATCCCACCTTCCACCCTGCACCTGAGTTGTTGAGGTAAGACCTCCCTCTTTCTTTGTCCCCATATGGTACCCATGGATGAGTTGCTGTCTCTATCCTTCTTCCCAGCCTCACTTTGTCCATTCTGGACTTAAAAGTTTTTTTATTTTTTAATTACGCATTATATGAAATTTATCACTATATGAGAGGAAATTAAGATGTAGTTTTATGTAGTTTTTATATGTTGTAATATTCCCTATTTTAAGAAGTAAATAAATATTCCCTATTTTAAGTAAATCTCTCCTATTTAAAAAGAAAAAAACCTAACGGCCTCCTAGTTGAGATTTTGGGGGTGAACATAGAGACGGGGAGAGTGGTGGGTGCTTGTGCACTTTAGTTTCAGGGTCTAAGCTACATGCTGCTACCGGGATTTTTATCAGCATCTTGGTTTAGGGGCTGGACTCTTGCACAGCTATTAATAATGTGCCACCTTTGTTTTCATTCTGTTATTGTATCAATACCTACTGGTGATTTACTGCAACAATGGGTTCTGTTATTGTACCTTGTGCACGTAACACTCGTAGGGCAGGGGGTGGGGTGGAGAGAATGGGAAAGAATGGTTTGGGGGCTAGGCTATAACTGTTCCTGGGTCTCTTTGGTCAAAATCTCAACATTGTGGGCAAACCTAAATATCGATTTCTAATGATTATACAAAGGAAATCTGTCCCAGAAAGGATGAACACTACTGTGGAAATTTGATCTAGACTTGAGGTTTCCCTCGTGGCTCCGAAGGCAAAGAATCTGCCTGTGATGCAGGAAACCTGAGCTTGATCCCTGGTTGGGAAGATCCTCTGGAGAAGGAAATAACAGCCCACTCCAGTATTCTTGCCTGGAGAATTTCACAGACAGATGAACCTGGCAGGCTATAATCCATGAGGTCAGAAAGAGTGAGACACAACTGAGCAGCTAACATTCTCTGAGATTTGGAGATGCAACTTTTCTTTGAAATTGGAGGCCATGGCCCTTTCTGATGTTGCAGTTACCCATCCTTCTCCCTTTGGGCTATGAAGTCCCAGGTCATTTGCTGCCTGATCCTATGTTCTGAAACCCTCGAGATTGGGTTGGGGAACTAAATGTGATGGCCAATCTTCACTATTTTATTAGACCCAGAGCTTAATAAAGGATATGATCTACACAAATCCTTTGAGTAGAAAACAATAAATAGTATATGAATAAAGAGAGACAGAAGCAAGGCCATGTTTTACGTGCCCATTATGTGCCAGGCACAATGATGTTATTGTACTTACATCACTTCCTTTATTAAGAATTACTGGGGATGTGCTTGGCACTTCACTAGGCACCGTATACTGACATCAAGTACACCTATTGTAGTAGAGGGGAAACTGTGAATTCTAGTGGAAAAGAGTCAAGTTTACATTCCAGCTCTGCACTGACTAGTAATGTGACCCTGAGCCACTTTCTCATCTTTCTGGGTATCTCCATCCTTGTTGGTAAAAAGTAAATAGGGAATGATGATATCTTTCATGCCTGGGATAGTATTTGCAAAAGACCTTCATAAGCTAGAAACATAGGGAAGCATTTTAGAGCTCAGAGATTGTTATTAAGGGCCCTTTGTATGTGTGTGGTTGGGGGTTGGACTGGCCCTGTGAATTGCCATCAGGTGAAGGGGCAGGTGGGGAGGGACCACGTAGAACCAAGCGGTCTGCAGGGTCCTCAGCTGATTCCTATCAGTGTTTTCAGCTGTAGATGAGCGCCCTGGTCTTGTAAGCTCTGGATTTTGCTAAGTCATTTAGGAGTTACATGCCTGCCAAGGAGGTGCTGGAGGAACGTAGCTTGCTGTGCTGCTCTTGTGAGTGTGAACTACACCTCTCAGGTACGACAGGGCTGGCAGGACTATTATAATATTTGGTGTGATGTTGCCTTCTATTATCACCATCTTACCCTCTCCTCTTTCCCCAAGCTGTGAGAATGGGAGAGGTGCTATATGGTTCATATGACTGGGCTGTATTTGTGGGTTTGGAGAAAAGATAGATACATGCATTGTACCTTAATAAATTGCCCTGCATGATGTGAGAGTCCTTTATACAGAGTCTGGTGGCACTGGACCACCCACAATCTACGAGAAATTGGAATATGTGTTTGGGATTTTTTTCTCCCCATCTTTGGTCTTCAGTAGATATTCAGTACATGTTGAATAATTTTTTTTTTAGATTCAGTCAGCTCACCACTCAAAGAGGCTTAAGAATCAAACCCATTGTTGCAGTAAATCACCAGTAGGTATTGATACTGTCAAGTGTGGTGGCTAATCTCAACAGAAGGCCTCAAATTAGTGGTTCTCATCCACACAGTAGACTCACCCTGGGGTCTTTAGGGACAATCACAAGCCTTGGCTTCTTCCTAGAGATTCTGGTTTAACTGGTCTGGAGAGGACTCTAAAAGTTTATATCTTTTGTAATCCACTGATACTGAAGGCTTGATTTTACTTTGAGTAGAGGGTCTCAAAATTGACTATGCATTAGAATCACCTGGGAAACTTCAGCAGTACTGATGCCGGAGTCTCATTCTCAGGGGTTTTGATTGTGGCCTGGGTAAAAGCTCTCTACTTATTTACAATGGAGTGAAGGTTGAGAACCAAGGTCTTAGAGAGAAAAGCATCCTTTCATAAAAATGTGCAACTCATAATTAACACAGTCCAGCTTAAGAAGATACATAGAGCTATTCCTTTACTGTTCATGATATAATGTTCATTTAAGTACATTCTATTAAAAGAATTTAAACCAAATATCTCATCCTTTTTCATAAATCCTAGCCCTGAATATAATCTTAGACCTGAATAAATTACTTTTTTTCTTAACTTAGAGTTTGGTTCAGGCTCTCACTGAGATGACTCATGATTTTTTTGGCCTATTTGTTGTCAAAAGTCTCTGGAAATTTATTCTCAACCTTCTGCCCCCTTTTTCTTGCTTCAGCCATAAAGAACCTCCTTTATATATGGATTTAGAGAGCTCTTCAAAGGCTCATTTTACTATGCCTTTTTGAGCATCAGTTAGGACAATTAGCTCTTCCTCTGATCCTCCAGGGTTCCCTCTCTCCCTCCAGCTGGAACACATGGTTCCTAGCCATATATATTCTGGTTTCAGCTGTTAAATTCAACCCTAAATCCTGTCTGGATTTCACTTGGGATGCAATGACTATATAGATCACTTTGGAAGAGAATTAATATCTTTGCTGTATTAAGTGTTCTACTTTATAAAGACCATCTACTTCTTAAAATTAGATATTCTTTAATGTCACTCCGTAACGTTTTATAATCTTCTCTGAAAGATCTTGAGAATGTTTCATTATATATATTCCTAAATTATTAAGGCATTAATTATATATCTTTTAATGATTTATTTGTTGCCAGTATATGATTTCTGTATATTGATTTTTTTTAACCTGGCACACTTCCTATAGTTTTAATAATTTAAAAATTTATTTGGAGAATCTTTTGGATGTTCTAAATATGGAAACACATAATCTGTAACAAGACAGTTTTATTTCTTCTTCATTGAAAATGATGCTTTTTATTTTTATTTTTCTTACCATATTAGTGAAGATCTCTGGTGTCCAATAAAAATGTCCAGTGAAAGTGGTAATGGAGGCATCTTTCTTTTCTCCCTGTCTCAAAGGGAAATTGTTCAGTCGTCATCTATGTTACTTGTTGCAGATTTGGAAATTATATTGTGTAGACATCTGCTATCAGTTTAGGGAAGTTCCCTTCTTCATCTAATATGATAAATTTTATGATAATTCCTGATTTTTCACCTTTCCCTGTGTTTGATTTCTGTCATGTGACATTGCAATTCCTGCCACTTGTGCTGACGTTTCCCTCCACCAAGGGATATTGATCTAGGCTTGTCATGACTTTAACCAGTAGAATGTCAGTAGAAATGTCTGTGTGGCAGTTCCAAGCCTAGACACTGAGAATTGACCTGTGTTTTTACTTACTCTTTCATTGCTTCTGCTGTCACAGGAAAACACATCTTTATAGCCTATTCGCCCAAATATGGACAGACCTGAACCTACCTGAAACTCAAAACCAAGCCTAGATTATCCCATATAGATGAGCCAACTGTCAGGTGACCTAGCATTTTTGTTACGTGGCATTATTGTCTCAATAGCTCACCAGTACATATAATTTGCTAATATATATATATTTTTTTTTTTTTTTAAGTTTTATTTATTTATTTATTTTGGGCGGGGGTCGGGTTGGGGAGGGAGGAGGGGCGGGCCACTTCTATTGGTCTTCCATTTCTCTATTTTTCATTCGTCTTTGTTCTTTGGCTCCTGTGGACCTCCCATCGCGGTGGCGTCTGTTGTCGCAGAGCACCGGCTCTGGGCGCATGCGCTCCAGAGCTCCGGCTCGGTAATTGGACACATCAGTGCAGCCGCTCTGCAGCACGTGGGATCTTCCCAGGCCAGGGATCGAACTAGCGTCCCTTGCACTGCAAAGCGGTGTCCTTATCCACTGGACCACCAGGGGAAGCCCCTGGGAAGCCCCTGCTAATATATTTTTAAAGTCATAGATGAATTTTAAATTGTCTCAAGGTTTGTCCCTTTGCTTATTGAAATGACTATTTTTTTTCTCTTTAATCTATTAATATGGTGATTACATGGTTTTCCTAATGTAAATCAGTCTTGCATTTCTGGAATAAATCCTACTTGATCATAATATATTCTAGTTTTTATGAATTTCTTAATTTGGTTGGTTAATTTTGTTTAGACTGTATTTGGAACCTTATCTAATATGATAAATTTTATGATAATTCCTGATTTTTCACCTTTCCCTGTGTTTGATTTCTGTCATGTGACATTGCAATTCCTGCCACTTGTGCTGACGTTTCCCTCCACCAAGGGATATTGATCTAGGCTTGTCATGACTTTAACCAGTAGAATGTCAGTAGAAATGTCTGTGTGGCAGTTCCAAGCCTAGACACTGAGAATTGACCTGTGTTTTTACTTACTCTTTCATTGCTTCTGCTGTCACAGGAAAACACATCTTTATAGCCTATTCGCCCAAATATGGACAGACCTGAACCTACCTGAAACTCAAAACCAAGCCTAGATTATCCCATATAGATGAGCCAACTGTCAGGTGACCTAGCATTTTTGTTACGTGGCATTATTGTCTCAATAGCTCACCAGTACATATAATTTGCTAATATATATATATTTTTTTTTTTTTTTTTTTTTAAAGATTTATTTATTTATTTATTTTGGGCGGGGGTCGGGTTGGGGAGGGAGGAGGGGCGGGCCACTTCTATTGGTCTTCCATTTCTCTATTTTTCATTCGTCTTTGTTCTTTGGCTCCTGTGGACCTCCCATCGCGGTGGCGTCTGTTGTCGCAGAGCACCGGCTCTGGGCGCATGCGCTCCAGAGCTCCGGCTCGGTAATTGGACACATCAGTGCAGCCGCTCTGCAGCACGTGGGATCTTCCCAGGCCAGGGATCGAACTAGCGTCCCTTGCACTGCAAAGCGGTGTCCTTATCCACTGGACCACCAGGGGAAGCCCCTGGGAAGCCCCTGCTAATATATTTTTAAAGTCATAGATGAATTTTAAATTGTCTCAAGGTTTGTCCCTTTGCTTATTGAAATGACTATTTTTTTTCTCTTTAATCTATTAATATGGTGATTACATGGTTTTCCTAATGTAAATCAGTCTTGCATTTCTGGAATAAATCCTACTTGATCATAATATATTCTAGTTTTTATGAATTTCTTAATTTGGTTGGTTAATTTTGTTTAGGACTTTTGCCTCAATGTTTATGAATGAGATTCCCTGCAATTTGCTTGAATTGGCCTTGTCAATTTGGGTAGCAAGGTTATAGTAGCCTGATAAAATAAAAGATACACTCCCTCTTTTTTCTGTTATTTGAAAGAGATCATATAAAATTGAAATAATCATACCTTAAATATTTTTAGAACTTGCAGGTGAAAAAACTGAGTCTAAAATTGTCTTTATGGGAAAAATTTTGACTATTACTTGATCTTTATTTGTATCTTTGTATTTTTAGGTCTTCTGCTTATTCTTGAATCAGTTTTAGTGGTAGATATTTTTCTAGGAATTTGTTGATTTTATCTAAATTATTCATAATATCTGTTTATCTATTTGACATCTACAGCAATGATTATGTTCTTCATTTCATTCCATAATGATTATTTGTAACTTTTTCTTTCATTATAATTTTGATCAATCTCATGTTTTGAAGGTTTTTAAACTATAATGTGAACTTTTAAAATAATTTTTTACTTCG
This sequence comes from Tragulus kanchil, assembly GCA_022376925.1. NCBI lineage: Eukaryota > Metazoa > Chordata > Mammalia > Artiodactyla > Tragulidae > Tragulus > Tragulus kanchil. Next base: position 287,136,175 of record JAIOJX010000032.1, read on the forward strand.
TTGGTTTTCTTTGTTGTGTATTTTCTCTCTGTTTTACATTTCTATTCTTTAGTATTTCTTTCCTTCTGCATAATTATCTTGAATTTCTTGATTTTATTATAATTCAAGCTAATTGATTTCTGAGTTCTTCTGAAATTATCTGCATAATTTCAGCACTTTAAAATTGTTGAGAATGGCTTTATGGCTCAGTGTGGAATACCTTCTCATATTCTACTTTTAAGGAATATTCAGTCTGCAGTCACTTGGTGGTGTGTTCTCTATTAGTTAAACCATGTCTGTCAAGCATGTTATTCCAATGATCTCTGTCTTTTCTGGTTATTGTTGTGGTTGCTTTTGCTATCAGTTACTCCTACAATGATTGTGAATTTTTTGTCTTTCTCCAGGTAGTTCAGTAATTTTTGCTTTATATAGGCACTCTGAATTTCAAATCACTATATCTCACTGGTTAATACAGTCTTTTGTCTTTATGAAGATATCCTCTTTATCTTTAGCATGTTTTTCTCTTGACTTCTGGTCCATTTGGTCTGATGTCAGTGTAGTCGCACTTGCTGTCTCTTGATCAGAATTGGCCTGGTATGTCATTTTCCGTCCTTGTACTTTTAACCATTCTGTAGTTAAACGTTGTATATGTATATCTCATAAATAGTATATGTTTAACTTTCAAATTCATTATGATATTCTGTCATATCCATTTACATTTAATGAAATTACCAATATATTTATATTAACCTCATATTTTGTGATTTTTTTTTTTTAACCCTCCTTTACAGCATTCTTTTTCTGTTCATTATTTCTATCTTACTCAAGTTTTTTTTCATCACTACTTTGGAATTAATGCTCTGTAACCCCCTTTAGGGGCTACCTGGGAGAAAACTGTAGGTGTATATAATGTATCAGACGCTAAAGTTAATATTTTAACCTGGGGGAAACTTGGGGAAAGCCCCAAGACAAGAAATTCAGGAGAGTTAAAGTCCATATCTACCTGCTACTTAACTTATATGTGTTTTCTGCCGTTGTTGTTCTAGTGCTCGGTTTTACCTGAAATTTTGCAGTCCTTTAGACTGTAACTCACCAGGCTTCTCTGTCTATCAGATTATCCTGGCAAGAATACTGGAGTGGATTGCCATTTCCTCCTCCAGGGGGTCTTTCCAAGCCAGAGATCAAACCTGAGTCTCCTGCATTGGTAAGTGGATTCTTTACCACTGAGTCACCTGGGAAACACATGAATTTGCTAAACTGTGTTATAGCTCAGTCTTAAAAAACACCTCTTAGTGAATGTATTAGTTAGGTAATGGTTGGGCTTCCCTGGTGGCTCCCAGACAGTACAAGAATCTGCCTGTAGTGCAGGAGACCTGGATGCAAATGACTACCCACACCAGTATTCTTGCCTGGAGAATCCCATGGACAGAGGAGCCTGGCAGGCAAAGAGTTAGACATGACTAACACATGTACACATACAGATTATGACAAGTAAGTCCTGAAATCTTGGTGGTTATACTATGTTCCAGTCCATAGGGGAAATATATATATATATATATATATATATATATATATATATATATGGTTGGGCTATGTTCTGTGTCATCATTCAAGGATTCAGGCTTCTTCCATCCTGTGGCTCCACCCTCATTTTCATCTCTTGATCACTCTCCATTAAGTCAACAAGTGGAGAAGGCATATCCAAATTTTTACCACTTTCTTCTGGAAGTAGCCCAAATGCTGTTGACCAAAATGCAGTCATGTGCCCATATGTAATTGTGCTTAATTCAGGCTCCTCAACAGAGAATAAAGACAATAATGGTAACTACCTCATAGCATTTTGTGAATCTCAGTGTATGGCTGAGTGTCTAGTAAAAGCTCACCATGTGTCAGGTATTGTACTAAGTGCATAGTTTTTATCATTGGGTAGATTCCTCACAGTAACTTGTAACATAGGAGCTGATTCATTTAAATCAACAGGCAAAGCAACTAAAAAGTTTCAGGTGAAGTAACTCTCACCTGTAGCTTTGTCCTACTTATTTTCTCCTATTTTCACATATAAACTATAATATTTGCACTTATATAAACCATCTTGCATGTCTGTTTGTTTCATGTGAATTAATGTTGTTTTCCCCTCTAAATGGTAACTTCCTAATGGCATGTAACATGCCTTACACTTAATTTTTCATCCCTGAACTGAAAGCTCAGAACACTGCACACATAAAGGCCTATTGTTGATGATCCCTGAGGAACTTTGTTTTTATTAATTCTTCACTGTTCTTAACATAGTGCTAAGCAATTAAAGCATACCCCATAAATTGTGTTGACTGATGGATAAGTATATATGCAGAATTTGCAGAATGTCAGTGTGGCCACAAATAGAATGAACTAGACTGCCATTAATTTATTTATGTGATTGTGGAGTTTAATTCCTTGGGCTTTACCTTCACTGTAAAATCAGGTGTCTGAACTCTATATCATAGGTCTCTCTTACCTCTAAAATTCCATAATTTTGTGGAATTTGAGGATAGCAAGTATATTGAACTTTTTTTTTTTTGATGGGGGGGGGCGGGTTGGAGAGGGATGGGGGGCAGGTGGGCCACTTCTATTGGTATTTCATTTATTTATTTTTATCCATCTTTGTTCTTTGGCCTGTGTGGGCCTCCCATCGCGGTGGCCTCTGTTGTCACAGAGCACCAGCTCTGGGTGCATGCACTCCAGAGCTCCGGCTCGGTAGTTGGACACATCGGTCCAGCCGCTCCGCAGCACATGGGATCTTCCCAGGCCAGGGATCGAACCAGCGCCCCTTGCACTGCAAGATGGTGTCCTTACCCACTGGGCCACCAGGGAAGCCCTATGTTGAACTCATATGATTTATTCACTTAATCCTTAAAACAAGCCTGTTGATAAGTAGCTATTATCCCAGTTTTAAGATGAATATATCTGGGACTCAGAGAGGCTGAATAACTTGTATTAGGTCATACAGTTACTCAATGGAAGAATTGGAATTCATGCCTGGGTCCATAGAAACCGGAGCACACATTCTCTCTCCTTTACCACTCAGCCTCCTAAAAACCTCTGCCTTAGTAGTAATGGAAGATTTTTATCAGATTTCCTTTAGCTGCTTTTCCTCTAAATGTACTGTCTCAAGCCTAACCATGTCAGAGAAAATCCTAAGGCTATTAGATCAGAAATCAGTCGCTGGCAGCTCCTCTTTGCAAGGTGCGTGTTTGGCTCACTTTAATTTGTCATTCATTAAGCCTGGAGGAACAGGAGGAGAGCCATCTTTGACTTTGCAGGAACCAGAAGAACAAAGTTATTACCCATGCTCGACATAAGCAGTTGGGTTTCATTTGGGTTTGAGATTTTGGCAAAAGTTCAAAGCTTTCCATTTTCTGTGAAGCCATTGCCATTCCTGTCAGGAGATCAGTAAATTTTGAAAGAGATTCCAGAGCTGATGGATGAGTCACAGATGTCCGGACTCCATAGAGCCTTGCTTGCACAAATGAAATGACCAGATAAGATCCTGCGGCTTCTTTGTGTTGCATGGACGTTTGCCATCAAACACGACATAGAACTGGGCTGTTAATGCCAATGGATAAGAGGACAGGAAAATTGTAAAAGGGACGCTTAGCGCAGTGTCCAGTGGATCGCCTGAGACTTTGGTCTGACTTTGCTTTATGATACTGTCAAGTGCTACCGAAGCATCACGGGTGTTCAGGCACAGCTCAGGGGAGTGGTAAGGATGTGAGATGGGAACAGGCTGCCTGGGGTGGCACTCTAGTCCTGCTATCTACTCATGAACTTCATCCGGTTACCTAACTTCTCTAAGCTTCAGCTTTCTCATCTGGAAAGTAGGATATGAAATAACACATATGACATTAGCACAATTCCTCGAACACACGAAATACTCCGTAAGATGTAGAATTTCTTTAACATTAAAATACGCTTTCAAAGCCTTGATCCTCTTTATCTTTTCAGCTGAGGGCACTGAGGCCCAGACACATGAAATAAACAGGTCCTTCATTTCACAAGTGTTACACAGGAAGGGGAAACCTACGTTTCTTGACACATGAAATATCTCTCCTCTGTTTCTTTCTTTTTTTTTTTTTTTTAATTTATTTATTTTGGGCGGGATTGAGTTGGGGAGGGAGGGGAGCTGGCGGGCCACTTCTATTGGTCTTTCATTTATCTATTTTCATCCGTCCTTGTTCTTTGGCTCCTGTGGGCCTCCCATCGCGGTGGCCTCTGTCGTCGCAGAGCGCCGGCTCTGGACGCATGCGCCCCAGAGCTCCGGCTGGGTGATTGGACACATCAGTCCAGCCGCTCTGCAGCACGTGGGATCTTCTCAGGCCAGGGCTCGAACCGGCACCCCTTGCACTGCAAGGCGGTGTCCTTATCCACTGGACCACCAGGGGAAGCCCTCTCCTCTGTTTCTTGACTGAACTATCTGGAGAACCCTTCCAGGTTCCTTTCTTCATTGGCCATGGATGAACAGAAAGCAGAAGGGGACAAGAGCAGGGTACCCCTGAGTGCCTTTGAGCTGTTGTAGGTCTCTGGCCGACTGGGTCACATAAGGAGCTTCTTTGTGGAATTTGATGTTATGACTCCATACTGGCTTGTGTTTTGTTTATTTTGGCAGACACATAGGTCGTAAAAAGTTTGATGGAATTCTGGGAGAAAGAAAACCTCTTTCTGGTTTGTCCCTGGCCTTTAGCAGTCTAGCTAGGATTTCAGGTAGCTGATATTTTCAGTCTGGAGCAGACCTGCGAGGCATGTTGATTGTGTGCTGGGAGAAACTTCACAGAAAACCAGAAACTGTCTTAAAGTTTCCCTAAAGTATCAGAGGAAATTCCATAGAAAACAACAAAAATAATAATAATGAAGAAATTTCACATGTTGAATTTGTTTTTAGACTCTCTTGTTATAGCCTGGGATGTCAATGGAGTAAAATGCCTGACTAGCTCTTTGCCATCAGGTTTGCTTGCAAAGAAGGAACAGCTTTTAATGCACCACTACCCGAATCCGTAAGATGTAGAATTTCTTTAACATTAAAATACGCTTTCAAAGCCTTGATCCTCTTTATCTTTTCAGCTGAGGGCACTGAGGCCCAGACACATGAAATAAACAGGTCCTTCATTTCACAAGTGTTACACAGGAAGGGGAAACCTACGTTTCTTGACACATGAAATATCTCTCCTCTGTTTCTTTCTTTTTTTTTTTTTTTTAATTTATTTATTTTGGGCGGGATTGAGTTGGGGAGGGAGGGGAGCTGGCGGGCCACTTCTATTGGTCTTTCATTTATCTATTTTCATCCGTCCTTGTTCTTTGGCTCCTGTGGGCCTCCCATCGCGGTGGCCTCTGTCGCAGAGCGCCGGCTCTGGACGCATGCGCCCCAGAGCTCCGGCTGGGTGATTGGACACATCAGTCCAGCCGCTCTGCAGCACGTGGGATCTTCTCAGGCCAGGGCTCGAACCGGCACCCCTTGCACTGCAAGGCGGTGTCCTTATCCACTGGACCACCAGGGGAAGCCCTCTCCTCTGTTTCTTGACTGAACTATCTGGAGAACCCTTCCAGGTTCCTTTCTTCATTGGCCATGGATGAACAGAAAGCAGAAGGGGACAAGAGCAGGGTACCCCTGAGTGCCTTTGAGCTGTTGTAGGTCTCTGGCCGACTGGGTCACATAAGGAGCTTCTTTGTGGAATTTGATGTTATGACTCCATACTGGCTTGTGTTTTGTTTATTTTGGCAGACACATAGGTCGTAAAAAGTTTGATGGAATTCTGGGAGAAAGAAAACCTCTTTCTGGTTTGTCCCTGGCCTTTAGCAGTCTAGCTAGGATTTCAGGTAGCTGATATTTTCAGTCTGGAGCAGACCTGCGAGGCATGTTGATTGTGTGCTGGGAGAAACTTCACAGAAAACCAGAAACTGTCTTAAAGTTTCCCTAAAGTATCAGAGGAAATTCCATAGAAAACAACAAAAATAATAATAATGAAGAAATTTCACATGTTGAATTTGTTTTTAGACTCTCTTGTTATAGCCTGGGATGTCAATGGAGTAAAATGTTCCTGACTAAAAGGACTAGCTCTTTGCCATCAGGTTTGCTTGCAAAGAAGGAACACCACTGACTATCGTAAAGCAATTCTTTCTTCCTGTGAACAGCCTCTCAAGCCAGTATCCTCATTACTTAAATTCAGAGGTGTGGCTGCTGTATAGCTTTCAGAAAAGGAACCAAGATCTTTATTTAAAAAAACTATCGAAGTCTTGTTCCCACAAAGTGTAAGAAATACAGTGATGATATGCATTACAACTTGTACTTTAGGTTTATATAGTTTTATTGGTTGTTAAGTCTGTGTGTACATTAAATATATCCCGTGTGTGTATCTTTTACTACATGGTCACTGCAGATGGATTAATTATTAATTCAATAAATATTAAGGGCTTGCTATATCCCAGGCATTCTTCTAATTAGTCTGTTGCTATTTCAGCTTTATAGATAATCATGTCCCTAAAACATCTTTCACACTATCAGTTGACAAGAATTAAGAGAGAAACATTAAACTTATTTTGAGGAACCTTGGTAGAAATAGTCTCCCCTGAGAGCTCATGTTTCCATTTATCTAGATATGTTCCTTGAAAAGATAAGAACATCATGTCCAAAACAAATGCCTCCTCATAAGGAAAAATCAGAGAGGACTTGTTTGTCCAAAGTAGCAACAACCACATTTCTACTAAAATTAAGATATTCAGGTCATAGTATTAATACTGTAATTTTTCAAAAAGAAATAGCCTATTCAGATATCTAAGACTTTACTTTTAGAGAAACTTGATCTTCAGATGAACTATAACTTCTATACTGAAATATATATCAGCTTATTTAAAAAAAATTGTGCTCAATTATATTTTAAAGCTTTTATTAAAAAACACAACTGTAAAACATTCTTTACCTTATAATAACACTATGGGACAAAAGATAAAAAAATTACTAGAAAAAGGTTCTGGTTTATCTTATTATATGCTTTAAATATATGTATTAATAACATGCATGCGTGCTCAGTTGCTGAGTCATGTCTGACTCTTTGCAGCCCCATGGACTGTAGTCTGGCAGTCTCCTTTGTCCATGGGATTTCCCAGTCAAAAATCCTGGAGTGGGGTTGTCATTCTTCTCCAGGGAATCTTCCCAACTCAGTGACTGAATACTTGTCTCCAGCATCACCTGCATTGAAGGCAGATTATTTACTACTGAGTAATAGTTAATATTGGTAGAGCACTTATTATACGCCAGGCACTAGTACTGAGTTCCTTGGATTCATTACTTCATATAATCCTCATAATATCACAATGAAATAGACGCTATTCATATTCCTTTTTAGTGGATGAAGAAAGTTAGGGAGTGAGAAGGTATGTAACTTGCTCACAGTCATGTAGCTGGTCAAGTGATGAAGCCAGGTAATGTGTCTGGAGCCTGCTCTCCCCAGAGGCAGCACAATGTAGCAGAGGAACATGGGCCTTGGAGACAGAAACCATCTCGTGTTAGAATTCTTACCCCATCACTTACAGGCTGTGTGACCTTGGACCACACTATATATTCAGCACTGCTATGTTGCAGACTGCTTGGCTTGTGGACAACACTATATTGATTAGGAATCCTGCCAGTTGAGTCACCGTGTGATATGGCATACAAGGTACCTATATTAACTCATCAATAAGTTAATACAGGACAGGAAAAGTGAAGTTGCTCAGTTGTGTACGACTCTTTGCGGCCCACAGACAAGCCATGGGATTCTCCAGGCAAGAATACTGAAGCCTTTCCCTTCTCCAGGGGGTCTTCCCAACCCAGGGATCAAACCCAGGTCTCTTGCATTGCAGGTGAATTCTTTACCACCTGAGCCACCAGGGAAGCCCCAAAATACTCGAGTGGGTGGTCTATGCCTTCTCCACAGGACCTTCCTGACCCAGGAATTGAACCAGTGTCTCCTGCATTGCAGGCATATTCTTTACGAGCTGAGCTCCAAATACAGTACAGGAATATTCTGGTAAATGCGGAGCCACAAACGCGGAGCTCTGGAGAAAAGAGATCCCTTTATTTTTATTTCTGTGGTGTAAATGTTCCCATCTGACTGATTTCAGGGTGGGGTAACTGAATGCTGAGTCATGTCTGACTCTTTGCAGCCCCATGGACTGTAGTCTGGCAGTCTCCTTTGTCCATGGGATTTCCCAGTCAAAAATCCTGGAGTGGGGTTGTCATTCTTCTCCAGGGAATCTTCCCAACTCAGTGACTGAATACTTGTCTCCAGCATCACCTGCATTGAAGGCAGATTATTTACTACTGAGTAATAGTTAATATTGGTAGAGCACTTATTATACGCCAGGCACTAGTACTGAGTTCCTTGGATTCATTACTTCATATAATCCTCATAATATCACAATGAAATAGACGCTATTCATATTCCTTTTTAGTGGATGAAGAAAGTTAGGGAGTGAGAAGGTATGTAACTTGCTCACAGTCATGTAGCTGGTCAAGTGATGAAGCCAGGTAATGTGTCTGGAGCCTGCTCTCCCCAGAGGCAGCACAATGTAGCAGAGGAACATGGGCCTTGGAGACAGAAACCATCTCGTGTTAGAATTCTTACCCCATCACTTACAGGCTGTGTGACCTTGGACCACACTATATATTCAGCACTGCTATGTTGCAGACTGCTTGGCTTGTGGACAACACTATATTGATTAGGAATCCTGCCAGTTGAGTCACCGTGTGATATGGCATACAAGGTACCTATATTAACTCATCAATAAGTTAATACAGGACAGGAAAAGTGAAGTTGCTCAGTTGTGTACGACTCTTTGCGGCCCACAGACAAGCCATGGGATTCTCCAGGCAAGAATACTGAAGCCTTTCCCTTCTCCAGGGGGTCTTCCCAACCCAGGGATCAAACCCAGGTCTCTTGCATTGCAGGTGAATTCTTTACCACCTGAGCCACCAGGGAAGCCCCAAAATACTCGAGTGGGTGGTCTATGCCTTCTCCACAGGACCTTCCTGACCCAGGAATTGAACCAGTGTCTCCTGCATTGCAGGCATATTCTTTACGAGCTGAGCTCCAAATACAGTACAGGAATATTCTGGTAAATGCGGAGCCACAAACGCGGAGCTCTGGAGAAAAGAGCTCCCTGATTGATGGGTGGTGTTTGTCAATTTCTGTGGTGTAAATGTTCCCATCTGACTGATTTCAGGGTGGGATAACTGAATGCTGAGTTGGGAGGAGACCCATACAATCCAAGTCCTCCAAGCTGACACAAGCAGGCTCAAGCACATCACTGAAGGAGACTTATTCTCATATGCAACACCAGGTAAGCATTCAGCTGCATAATTGTTCAGATTTTGAGGGTGAGTGAGAAGATCTGGACATCAATCAAATCACAATATGGTAATGGTACATTTTACTTAAATGCTTGAAATAAGGTTCATCACAGCATTGCAATAGCACAAAACTTGGACACAACTCAGAGACAAAAAGTAAGGGATAAGGAGATACTCCAGTGCAATGCTGAAGTACTCAAAACATTGACCAGAGTGAATTTGGATCAACGAATATTATATTTTTGCTACAATTGAGTAAAGTACTGTCATGGATATGTTCAACCAGTGGAATCTTGTTGTGGGTGGGCAGGTAGACTAGGAAAAGAAAGAAATATCATTTTAGAGGTACAAGGAGTGTCATGCCAAACCAATGACAAACAAAGATTTTGTGTTTATTGTAAAGTAAGGCAACTTGTTCTGTTGGCAATACAAAGATGTTGTATGGCAAATAATAATGTTAGTTGTTAACACAGCAGTGAAGTGGAACTAAAACTATATTGCAAAGCTCTTAGCATAATGCCTGGTACATAGTGTTCAGTATACATTGGCTGTAATTATTATTGTGATCAACTACAGTATCATATATGATAGAATAATGGTTGTTACATTTTTGTAGGTTATATATTGATATGAAAAGATAGTCACCATTTATTTTAAAGTGAAAAAGCTTTTATCTTATTTCTGGGGAAAAATATATTGTGTTTTTTGATAATAGAAAAACAGCTGAAATTTCATAAGTGATTCTTTATGGAGAGCATGATATTGCATGATTTTAATTTCTTTGTTGTATTTGTGATATCTAAGATATTCTATAATGAATTTGTCTTGTTTTTATTATTAAAAATATTTTATTCAAATTAAGAAACAAACCACACCTGTATTTCTCACCTTGTTTCTTTAGAGAAATAAATCGATACTTGTTTTGTGGTTCAACACTGGACAATCTGGCAAAACTTTTCCTTGTTAGTTTTGTTGAATAGTAGATTGGTTAATATCTAGCTGGAGGGCTTGGATATGTTGAGTCCTGTACTACGCCCATGAACTGCATGACTGAAAAATAGAGCAAGTTGAAAGAATGAGAAATGCAACTAGGAAAAACTTAAAGACTCACTTGAGGTCCTTTGTCTATTTTGTTATTCTAAATTGTCTTCCTATTTAAAGTAGATTTTAGACCACAAATCCAGTGTGACAATCTCTGTCTTTTAGTTGGTGTGTTTAGAGCATTTACATTTAATCAATGTATTAGTATGCTTAGGTTTAAATTTATCATCTTGCTATTGTCTTTCCTATCTGTCCCATTTGTCATCTTTCTTTTCCTTTCTCCTACTTTTGTTTGCTAAGAAACAGCTAATTGAATTGTTTAGCAATTCCATTTTCTGTCCATTATTGGCTGATCAGTTATATATGTCTTTTTCTATTTTTTATTTGATTGGCTGCTCTAGGGTTTATGATATGGATTTTTGTTTATATATGTATATCCCAATCTAATTTATACTTCATTGTGCAATAGTTATGAGTCTCATATCCTTTTTTATGAGATTTTTTTTTTCTTTTCCCTATCATGCCTCTTTTTTTATTTATATTTATTTTCATTCTTTTTTTTTTCTTTTTTTTGGCATGTATGGGCCTCCCATTGCAGTGGTCCTCATATCCTTTTTAGAGTGTAGGTAGTAACTTGGTTAGAATTAATGAGTGAGACCTGACAAAAATACAGTGAATCTTTATGTCAGATAGAATATAGTTCAGCTTTTCATTGTAAGAGTGTCTGAATAGATTTTATTATAAGTTTTTTATCCTTTTGTTCTGGAGTTCTAGAGAAGTAGCATGATATAATAGAAAGAGAATGGGTTTTGGAATTAGGCCATCTAAGGTTCAGTACTCTGGACCACCACTTTCTGTTGTACAACTTGAGACAAATTACTTAAAATGTGTAAACCTTTTATGTAAAATGGGAGTAATAATCCCATCCTTCAAGACCTGTATTTCTCACCTTGTTTCTTTAGAGAAATAAATCGATACTTGTTTTGTGGTTCAACACTGGACAATCTGGCAAAACTTTTCCTTGTTAGTTTTGTTGAATAGTAGATTGGTTAATATCTAGCTGGAGGGCTTGGATATGTTGAGTCCTGTACTACGCCCATGAACTGCATGACTGAAAAATAGAGCAAGTTGAAAGAATGAGAAATGCAACTAGGAAAAACTTAAAGACTCACTTGAGGTCCTTTGTCTATTTTGTTATTCTAAATTGTCTTCCTATTTAAAGTAGATTTTAGACCACAAATCCAGTGTGACAATCTCTGTCTTTTAGTTGGTGTGTTTAGAGCATTTACATTTAATCAATGTATTAGTATGCTTAGGTTTAAATTTATCATCTTGCTATTGTCTTTCCTATCTGTCCCATTTGTCATCTTTCTTTTCCTTTCTCCTACTTTTGTTTGCTAAGAAACAGCTAATTGAATTGTTTAGCAATTCCATTTTCTGTCCATTATTGGCTGATCAGTTATATATGTCTTTTTCTATTTTTTATTTGATTGGCTGCTCTAGGGTTTATGATATGGATTTTTGTTTATATATGTATATCCCAATCTAATTTATACTTCATTGTGCAATAGTTATGAGTCTCATATCCTTTTTTATGAGATTTTTTTTTTCTTTTCCCTATCATGCCTCTTTTTTTATTTATATTTATTTTCATTCTTTTTTTTTTCTTTTTTTTGGCATGTATGGGCCTCCCATTGCAGTGGTCCTCATATCCTTTTTAGAGTGTAGGTAGTAACTTGGTTAGAATTAATGAGTGAGACCTGACAAAAATACAGTGAATCTTTATGTCAGATAGAATATAGTTCAGCTTTTCATTGTAAGAGTGTCTGAATAGATTTTATTATAAGTTTTTTATCCTTTTGTTCTGGAGTTCTAGAGAAGTAGCATGATATAATAGAAAGAGAATGGGTTTTGGAATTAGGCCATCTAAGGTTCAGTACTCTGGACCACCACTTTCTGTTGTACAACTTGAGACAAATTACTTAAAATGTGTAAACCTTTTATGTAAAATGGGAGTAATAATCCCATCCTTCAAGAAATTTATGAGAATTAAATGACATCATATATGTAAATGCTTTATGAGTACAGAACATATGTTTAGTGCGTGATAGTAGTTTTCAATCAGGAAAATGTGTTCGTCTTCACTTAGTAATTTTTAAATACCTTTTTCTTGTCAAATTTATCTTGGAGTGAAAAATGACTTTTTATTTCTCTTAAGCACTGCCCCCTCCCCCCAATTCAGGTTTTATATCCTCATTGTGACACTTCACTATTTAAAGTTAAATAAATCACAAAATTTCAAGCTTTTGCTTCCTCCTCTATGACATGGAGATAATTTTGACATAATTTTTTCAGAAAGTGATTGTGAAAATGAGTAGAGATCTCTTTTTAAAATGGTTGTACCAATAGCCTATCTTTATCAAAATCTAAGATACTGTTAAGACTTGGATCATGATGATGATAAGATGATAATGATGAGTTCGTTACCATGTACTTCCTAGAGTTTCTTATCATGTACTTACACAGAAATGGATAATCAAGACATAGATTGTTCCCCAATGATCTTGGAAAATTTGAAGTCGTATCTAGTGATAATGAGTAGCATGTAATTATCAGATGAGGGGCATAAACAGAAAGTGTTAAAATGTTTCAGGGAAAGGGGAAGTTTGTGGAGTTAAAGGATAAGAAAAGACTTCCATGCTGGTGAAGGGGAACATGATCAGGGTTATAAAGATGGGTGAAAGTCATGTGAGTAAGACAGAGGGAGGAGGGAGAAGCCGAATGGAAGAGCCAACAGTTGGTGTGAGCGATGTGGAGGCTTTTGTGCTTATCCCAGAATATGGATTCCACTAGTGCAGCTGGAATATGGTTTTATGGTTTTATAGTGGGAGTCAGGGCCAGACAGGTCCACTGAAGCCTTGAATCATCACTGAGGAACTGAACCATTTTTCTGTAAGCTAAGTGTTTGGGAATGGAGTAGGATAGCAAGGGATTGGCACTATATGAGGGAAGAAGTGTAACCTTAATCAGGCCCCATATTTGTTGTTTCTGTTAAGGTAGCATTCAGCCAAGAGTGTCATTCCATTAAACTAACATCTTGCAACCTACAAATATGTTTTGATAAATCTAGTAATTTTTCAGGAATATGGCAAAATGTTTTTATATAACACTATTTACCTGAGTAATCAACTAGTTTTGAACTAAATATGTATGTTTTGTATAATAAGAGAATGTTATACAGAAAACAGTATGTTTCTAAACAATATTTGTTCCATCTTGTTGGAAACCTTACTTAAGTACCACACACTCTTTAAAAATTGATTATGGAACCTGAGAGTTAGAGGACACTGTTCTTTCAAGGCTACTTTGCCATAAACCCCCGACACTGAAAATGGATTCTTCTAGAACAGGGTTTGGGCTCTGATTTAAGAGACAATCCACAGGCTTTCACTTTGGCTGTTTCCAATCTGTGGCTTTTTTGTCCTGTTCTTTATTGACGAGTTTCCTCCTCACAAGGGAAAATGTGGGTAGCAAAGTTTTGCAGGTGAAGTAAAAGTTATTTTTTGCCTTTTTTATAAGCTACTGGGGAAAATTGCATTTCATTTACCATATGTCATAATGGCTTTAGATAGAATGGAAAACTATTGGAACTGAGGAGCGTGAAGATCCAGGCCAGTAATATAAATGTTGTCAATCCCCAAACACTCAGGGACAGTACTCACTAGAATAATTATTTTACTTAAGCTATGACTAGTTCAGTTAACTTGGCAGGCTTGAATTGAGTTGAAATTCATTTTAGTCTTAAAAAACACTCAGGCAGGCTGATAGAATTAACTAGTTATTTGACTAAATTGATTCCCAGTGTGAAGTAACTAGTCAGTTTAATCAAAATGTTCCAACTGACTGTGCATGCAGACACTTGAACATGTTCTCCTGGCTACTCTTTATTAAATGAAATAACAAATGTAAAGAGTTTTATAAAATAGAATATAAAGAGCAGAAGATATAAAATGGGCCAGAAAACAAGCAGCTTCTGCCTTGAGATTAGCACTCAGCAATCTCACTCACAAAGTTTGGATCCTGTAAATTTGTTTGCCAGATTCTTGGTTAAACTCAAAATCCATCCTGGGTCTTCCTTATTGTATCTGCTAGGATATTTCTGGTCATTCTTTGTAGAGCCAAAATGTTTTGAGGATCTACTCTGTTCTATACATGCCTTTATGCATACAAAGATTACATTTTCCACTTACGGGGAAAAAATAGAAAATCAGCTCATCTGTGACATGCTCTAACAATGGATCAAAATATTTTCTGCCTGGAATGTATCACTAGTTTTGAACTAAATATGTATGTTTTGTATAATAAGAGAATGTTATACAGAAAACAGTATGTTTCTAAACAATATTTGTTCCATCTTGTTGGAAACCTTACTTAAGTACCACACACTCTTTAAAAATTGATTATGGAACCTGAGAGTTAGAGGACACTGTTCTTTCAAGGCTACTTTGCCATAAACCCCCGACACTGAAAATGGATTCTTCTAGAACAGGGTTTGGGCTCTGATTTAAGAGACAATCCACAGGCTTTCACTTTGGCTGTTTCCAATCTGTGGCTTTTTTGTCCTGTTCTTTATTGACGAGTTTCCTCCTCACAAGGGAAAATGTGGGTAGCAAAGTTTTGCAGGTGAAGTAAAAGTTATTTTTAGCCTTTTTTTATAAGCTACTGGGGAAAATTGCATTTCATTTACCATATGTCATAATGGCTTTAGATAGAATGGAAAACTATTGGAACTGAGGAGCGTGAAGATCCAGGCCAGTAATATAAATGTTGTCAATCCCCAAACACTCAGGGACAGTACTCACTAGAATAATTATTTTACTTAAGCTATGACTAGTTCAGTTAACTTGGCAGGCTTGAATTGAGTTGAAATTCATTTTAGTCTTAAAAAACACTCAGGCAGGCTGATAGAATTAACTAGTTATTTGACTAAATTGATTCCCAGTGTGAAGTAACTAGTCAGTTTAATCAAAATGTTCCAACTGACTGTGCATGCAGACACTTGAACATGTTCTCCTGGCTACTCTTTATTAAATGAAATAACAAATGTAAAGAGTTTTATAAAATAGAATATAAAGAGCAGAAGATATAAAATGGGCCAGAAAACAAGCAGCTTCTGCCTTGAGATTAGCACTCAGCAATCTCACTCACAAAGTTTGGATCCTGTAAATTTGTTTGCCAGATTCTTGGTTAAACTCAAAATCCATCCTGGGTCTTCCTTATTGTATCTGCTAGGATATTTCTGGTCATTCTTTGTAGAGCCAAAATGTTTTGAGGATCTACTCTGTTCTATACATGCCTTTATGCATACAAAGATTACATTTTCCACTTACGGGGAAAAAATAGAAAATCAGCTCATCTGTGACATGCTCTAACAATGGATCAAAATATTTTCTGCCTGGAATGTATCACTGCCAGTTTTTTTGTGTGTCACAGGAAGAAAGGAAAAAGGGAGCGAGGGAAGGAACAGAGAGGGAAGGAAAAAGAAAAGAAAGTCATTGCATATTAGAGAAAAAAATTAAGTGAAGTCAGCATCATATAAAATGAATAGTAAATTGAACCAAGTTAAAGTGTACAATCAGCTTCCTTCTAACCCTAAGAACTTCTGGGTCTCAAAAGCAAAATAAAAACAACAAAAAAAAGCAAAATCATTTCTTAGCATCCTCCTTCCTCCCTCTTGTGTAACATTTTATTAAGATGCTGTGGTGCTTCTTTTTAAAGAAAAGGACAGATTTTTAAAGGCATGGGATATATTCAGGAGCATGCAGGACTCTAGAAATAGGAGTTCTGAGTGCTAAGCCGAATGCTACTGTCTTTGGGGAAATGGGTTCAGTAGATGAGTCCTTCTTATTGTGGAGAAGGAGGAAAGTTGAATAGTCCGAAGGCTTAGCCATGAAACTTGACTCTGAAGAGCCATTGAGGTGAGTGAAATGAATCAGAAACATATGGATTACATTTCACTTCAAGTGCCTCGGGGCTCAGAGTGTTTGGCTAAGTACATTTTAGGTTTTTCCCAATACTGAATTGAAAAAATACGATTGCCTGAGGCAGTTTCCCAAGCCCAACTTGTACTGGGATTCAGTTTAGGGAATGTCTTGCCCCTCTTCCATTAGAAATGCAAATAACCCCCAAGCATCAGATTTTTCAGAATGCTCTCAGGGAATGCCTGGCTGATCTGTAGGAGGCTGCTGCATAAATGGGATCTGGAAAAAATAAAGAAAAGGCAGAAGATATAAAATGGGCCAGAAAAGAAGCAGCTTCTGCCTTGAGATTAGCACTCAGCAATCTCACTCACAAAGTTTGGATCCTGTAAATTTGTTTGCCAGATTCTTGGTTAAACTCAAAATCCATCCTGGGTCTTCCTTATTGTATCTGCTAGGATATTTCTGGTCATTCTTTGTAGAGCCAAAATGTTTTGAGGATCTACTCTGTTCTATACATGCCTTTATGCATACAAAGATTACATTTTCCACTTACGGGGAAAAAATAGAAAATCAGCTCATCTGTGACATGCTCTAACAATGGATCAAAATATTTTCTGCCTGGAATGTATCACTGCCAGTTTTTTTGTGTGTCACAGGAAGAAAGGAAAAAGGGAGCGAGGGAAGGAACAGAGAGGGAAGGAAAAAGAAAAGAAAGTCATTGCATATTAGAGAAAAAAATTAAGTGAAGTCAGCATCATATAAAATGAATAGTAAATTGAACCAAGTTAAAGTGTACAATCAGCTTCCTTCTAACCCTAAGAACTTCTGGGTCTCAAAAGCAAAATAAAAACAACAAAAAAAAGCAAAATCATTTCTTAGCATCCTCCTTCCTCCCTCTTGTGTAACATTTTATTAAGATGCTGTGGTGCTTCTTTTTAAAGAAAAGGACAGATTTTTAAAGGCATGGGATATATTCAGGAGCATGCAGGACTCTAGAAATAGGAGTTCTGAGTGCTAAGCCGAATGCTACTGTCTTTGGGGAAATGGGTTCAGTAGATGAGTCCTTCTTATTGTGGAGAAGGAGGAAAGTTGAATAGTCCGAAGGCTTAGCCATGAAACTTGACTCTGAAGAGCCATTGAGGTGAGTGAAATGAATCAGAAACATATGGATTACATTTCACTTCAAGTGCCTCGGGGCTCAGAGTGTTTGGCTAAGTACATTTTAGGTTTTTCCCAATACTGAATTGAAAAAATACGATTGCCTGAGGCAGTTTCCCAAGCCCAACTTGTACTGGGATTCAGTTTAGGGAATGTCTTGCCCCTCTTCCATTAGAAATGCAAATAACCCCCAAGCATCAGATTTTTCAGAATGCTCTCAGGGAATGCCTGGCTGATCTGTAGGAGGCTGCTGCATAAATGGGATCATTGTGACAAGAGAAAGAGGGAAGAAAGGGAAAAGGTGAAAGAGAGAAAGAAAATACCCTCTTTTCAACTATCCAGATAAATTATGAAATTCAACCACTAGAATCTTCTCCTTTGTGTCAAGGCATTAATTGTGCTCTTTCCAGTTGCCTCTTATCCTGAGCAAAGATAATCTCAATAGTGTATGAACCTCTGAGAGCGAATGAGGTCATTAGGTTGTCTCCAGTGAAGGCCATTAGAAAAGACTGGTTCAGAGGATCACGCCAGAAACCTCTCAGGCCCCCCAGAAAGGAGAAACTAGTCCTGTTGCAAAAGGAATACAGGATATGTATTTCTGCCATACTACAGGAACACTAATGATATTAGGACTAGATTTACATTGATTAACCTAGGACTCAAATAATAAAGATAAGAATTACATCAGGTAGTGTACTTACTATGAAGAATCTGATTTTGATCAGTTTTATGACCTTATCCCAAGACATTCTGACTTCACTTTCTGGAATAGGGTGTTGACTAAGAAAGGTGAACAACTTGAGAGTTGTGGGTTAAGTTTTATTTGGGACATAATTAGGACTGCAGCCCAAGACTCAGCACCCCAGATAGCTCTGAGAGAGTGCTCCAAAGAGGCAGTGGGAGGAAGATCAATATTTAAGGATTTTGGTGAGGGAGGAGTTAGTATCATTAAACAGTCATTTTACAAAGGGTTTTTGGTTAATCATTAGGACCTAATTTCATCATGAAGGAATTTACTGCTTTTCTAGATGTGAGGAGATGCAAGGATTGAGATAATAAAGGCTGTGCCTAAAAGGCATCCACCTATCTAAGTACCTGCCCCACCTTGGAACACAGAGTGCCTCTATCCCACCCTGATCTCCATCAGGGGGTATTGAAAGTCAGCAGCTCTCAGCAGCACAGGGTCCAGTCTGCAGAGGCAGAGGGCAAATGTTCTTGTTGTCCAGTCATTGGCAATGTAATTGGTAAATGCAAGTTTGTAGTTGACAAGGGCATGGGGATATTTAGTGTCCAAGTTAGAAGATGTACACCAGAAAATGCCCTTTAAGGCTGCTGGGAATTGCACTCTTTTTTAATTAAAAAACTAAACAGCCCAAATGTTCCTAAGCAGCCAAAAGGAAAAATAAACTGTGCTATTTTATACTGTGTCATACAATGGAAATTTTCTGCAGTAGTATAATGACTGTGGACATGAGGTATGAACACAGAAACATGGCAGCATCTTAGAAACATATGGAGTGGACACTCCCATTGGAACAACTACCCTCTTGCCTCTGGAAGCCAGATGTAGCTATCATTGCTGCCACCTCCCATCATTAAGACAGATGTTTGCTGTCCTTGGGGTGACGTGTCTGATTGGTAAGCCTTGGCCCCTCTTTCAAGGCAGCCTGGTAAAGCAAATCTCTGTCGCTTTCAAATTCTCTAGTGGTAAGTATGGTAAGGTCTAGATTGTCAAGTAGGAAATTTCCACAATAGAAGAAGGAAGATTGGAGGCTGGGAAGCTGAAAAAAAGTACCAATCATTACTATAAACTCCAAGAAAAAGGCATGAGAAGTTGGAGTGAGTTCGGAAACCAGTGAAGCCACTATTAAGTCTAAGTAAGCTATAGTTGATGCTTTGACAATGTGAATAACACACTAGAATTCTACTCTTAGTATTTTATAGGAAATGAGGAGGCAATGGGGAAATAAACACACCGTAAATCTTTTGTCCAATTTTGGAAAATGATATGAATAATGATTAACTCTAAAACTGACAGAAAAAATATGTCTAAATATAACAGTTGAAAATGTAAGGATGGGGGAGAGAAGTGAATAGATGGGACATGGAGAATTTTTAGGGCAGCTCTCTATAATGCCAAAATTATGGAGATGTCATTGTGCCTGTGTGAAGAGTAAGCCATAATGTGAGCTATGAACTTTGGATAATTACAGTGTGACAGTGTCGTTTCATCACTTGTAACAAATGTATTACTCTGGTGGGGAGTGTTGATAATGCGGGAGGCTGTGCTTCTGGGGGAGCAGGGGATGCATGGGAAATATCTATACCTGCCCTTCAACTTTACACCAAACTTTAAACTGTTTCAAAAAAGTAGAATATTAAAAAAAAAAGTAAGGGTAATTTCTTGGAGCTGATAGTTAGAGCAGGCCATAAGAACAGCTTCAGAGGTGCTGGTACAGTTGTGTGCTAAAAACATCACTGTGTGAAAGTATATCAAGCTGTATACTTGTAATATATTTTAATTCATAAGGATTTTTAAATATAGTTTATGATAGAACAGTATGGGAGCATGTTAAAAAATACATTCTGTTTGAAAGTATAGAAAGATTTAGAGTAAATAGTAAGTCTCCCTATACCTCAGACCCATAGTATTCTATGTCTCCTAGCTAGAGGCAATGCTGTAATTATTTCTTCTAAATATTTCCCAAGATACTTTAGAGTTGTACGTATTCCAGTTTGTGGTTATGTTTGTACTTATGCTGTATATACACAAATATACATTTATGTACATATGTATTTATGTGTGTTCGCCCTCTTCTAGACAGTCAGTACACTATTGTATTCTACACGGTGTTCTCCATCTTGCCAATTGGATTAGCTGATGCCTCCTTTTCAAGGGCTACTCAGAAAACATGAATTTTGTTGTATGTTATACTGTTATTTATCCAGTCTGTGGCTACTCAAAGTAAAACAGCAGAGAATGGCTGTATAAATGTCATTGTATACGTGTGTGAATATATATCACTATACATATATGTATGGATATATCTACATAAACATGTGAAAACATTAGATCAAATTGTAGATACCTTTATAATTTTGATTTCACCAAGTTGCTCCCTGAAACTGTTTGGCCATTTATATTTTACCAATGAGTGAAAAGTACTGTTCCTTCATGTCTTTACCAGCATAATATGTTGTCAAAGTTTTTCAGTATGGTCCATCTGATAAATGAAAAGTGCCACTTGTTAGTTTTAAATTGCCTTTATACAGCAAGCTGGTTTCTGGATGGCACTAGTGGTAAAGAACCTGCCTGCCACTACAGGAAGTATAAGTTCCCTGAAGTATGAGTTCAGTCCCTGGGTTGGGAAGATCACCTTGGAGGAAGGCATGGCAGGTATTCTTGCTTAGAGAATCCCATGGGCAGAGGAGCCTGGTGGGTTATGATCCATAGGTTCATGAAGAGGTGGACATGACTGAAGTGACTTAGCACATACATGCAATTAGCTAAACTTAGTAGTAGTTAGAACTTCTTTCATGTGTTTAATAGCCATTTGTATATTTTGTATATTCCTGTTTTGCTCATTTTTATGGTGAGTTGCCATTTTTTATTAGTTTTTATTATGATAAAATATGAACAACATTTACCATTTTAACTGTTTTTTAAGTGTATCATTGAGTGGCCTTAAGTGCTTTCATATTGTTATGCAACCATCAGCACGGTCCAGCTCCAGAACTCTCATCATTCCTAGCTAAACAGTAACTCCCTATTTCCATATTAGTTTTATGAGTCCTTTGTATATTAAGATAGTTCATGATTTATCATTTCAATCCTCTTAATAGCCCTCTGAACTAGGTAGTTGTTTGTAAGATTCATTTCAGTCAGATTTTACCCTCAGCCCTCAACTAAATCTGCTCTTACCAAGGTTGTCATTGACCTTCATATTGCTAAATCCAATCATCAGTTTCATTTCTTTTCTTGTCCTATGAGCATTTGACAAATTTTGTTGTATGTTATACTGTTATTTATCCAGTCTGTGGCTACTCAAAGTAAAACAGCAGAGAATGGCTGTATAAATGTCATTGTATACGTGTGTGAATATATATCACTATACATATATGTATGGATATATCTACATAAACATGTGAAAACATTAGATCAAATTGTAGATACCTTTATAATTTTGATTTCACCAAGTTGCTCCCTGAAACTGTTTGGCCATTTATATTTTACCAATGAGTGAAAAGTACTGTTCCTTCATGTCTTTACCAGCATAATATGTTGTCAAAGTTTTTCAGTATGGTCCATCTGATAAATGAAAAGTGCCACTTGTTAGTTTTAAATTGCCTTTATACAGCAAGCTGGTTTCTGGATGGCACTAGTGGTAAAGAACCTGCCTGCCACTACAGGAAGTATAAGTTCCCTGAAGTATGAGTTCAGTCCCTGGGTTGGGAAGATCACCTTGGAGGAAGGCATGGCAGGTATTCTTGCTTAGAGAATCCCATGGGCAGAGGAGCCTGGTGGGTTATGATCCATAGGTTCATGAAGAGGTGGACATGACTGAAGTGACTTAGCACATACATGCAATTAGCTAAACTTAGTAGTAGTTAGAACTTCTTTCATGTGTTTAATAGCCATTTGTATATTTTGTATATTCCTGTTTTGCTCATTTTTATGGTGAGTTGCCATTTTTTATTAGTTTTTATTATGATAAAATATGAACAACATTTACCATTTTAACTGTTTTTTAAGTGTATCATTGAGTGGCCTTAAGTGCTTTCATATTGTTATGCAACCATCAGCACGGTCCAGCTCCAGAACTCTCATCATTCCTAGCTAAACAGTAACTCCCTATTTCCATATTAGTTTTATGAGTCCTTTGTATATTAAGATAGTTCATGATTTATCATTTCAATCCTCTTAATAGCCCTCTGAACTAGGTAGTTGTTTGTAAGATTCATTTCAGTCAGATTTTACCCTCAGCCCTCAACTAAATCTGCTCTTACCAAGGTTGTCATTGACCTTCATATTGCTAAATCCAATCATCAGTTTCATTTCTTTTCTTGTCCTATGAGCAGAATTTGACATAATTGTTCACTTCTTCTAGTAAAACGTTGTACACTGAGATTCCAAGGTGCCACAATCTCATGGTTTTTCTTTTTTTCTTTTTTGCTACTCCATGCCATCTCCTTTGTCAGCTCTTCTTCAAGTTTTCTAAACTTTGGAGAGGCCCAGGACTCAGTACTTAGATTACTTCATGTCTGTCCTCATTCCTTTCATGATCTTTTCTAGTTTCATGTTTTACATAGCATCTGTATGCTAGTGTCGGCCATGTTTTTAACCCCAGGCCAGATTTCTACCCTGAACTCCACACTTGTATATTTAACTGTGTCAATTACAAATTGTCGCTTGCCAAGAGCATTTGCCAGTGCTGAACAATGATGCCACCATTTGCCATCTCTCTGTGGAGATAGAACCCTGTGCTGCTCAGCTGTTGACCTTCAACACCATCTAAGGGAGTTCAGGGTGAAGTGAGGCTCTCTGTGCTCCAGGGAATTGGGTGAAACAGGTCTTTATATAGTTAGATATTTTCAGGAACTGATTAATGATCCCAGTCCTTTACATCTCTTCATATTTAGAAAATCACTTAAATCCTTTCATGGTGACATCACCTCCTCATGACTAGAAGAAAACCTTTTGTAAAGTAAGTGCTTGAATACACTGAACTCCCCCTTCACGAAAATCTTATATATTGACCTTCCTGACTACCAATATATAAAATTATACATTGACTACCTGTTTGGAACAGTCTCTTGGAAGTATCTGAGGTGCTTTCTCCTGGGCTGCAGTCCTCTTCATTTTGTACCAGATAAAACTGAACTTGCAAGTGTCAAGTTGTGCATGTTTTTTTAGTCAACAACTACCTTCTCAATGTTCTTACACAGATACTTAATATTTAATAAATATGTCAAATCTAACAAGTTCAAAATTGAATCTGTAGATTAGAGGTCCTGATAATAGTAGAACAACTTGGTTGGACTATCCCTCCGATAAAGAGCTTATTTCCATATTAGTTTCATGAGTCCTTTGTATATTAAGATAGTTCATGATTTATCATTTCAATCCTCTTAATAGCCCTCTGAACTAGGTAGTTGTTTGTAAGATTCATTTCAGTCAGATTTTACCCTCAGCCCTCAACTAAATCTGCTCTTACCAAGGTTGTCATTGACCTTCATATTGCTAAATCCAATCATCAGTTTCATTTCTTTTCTTGTCCTATGAGCAGAATTTGACATAATTGTTCACTTCTTCTAGTAAAACGTTGTACACTGAGATTCCAAGGTGCCACAATCTCATGGTTTTTCTTTTTTTCTTTTTTGCTACTCCATGCCATCTCCTTTGTCAGCTCTTCTTCAAGTTTTCTAAACTTTGGAGAGGCCCAGGACTCAGTACTTAGATTACTTCATGTCTGTCCTCATTCCTTTCATGATCTTTTCTAGTTTCATGTTTTACATAGCATCTGTATGCTAGTGTCGGCCATGTTTTTAACCCCAGGCCAGATTTCTACCCTGAACTCCACACTTGTATATTTAACTGTGTCAATTACAAATTGTCGCTTGCCAAGAGCATTTGCCAGTGCTGAACAATGATGCCACCATTTGCCATCTCTCTGTGGAGATAGAACCCTGTGCTGCTCAGCTGTTGACCTTCAACACCATCTAAGGGAGTTCAGGGTGAAGTGAGGCTCTCTGTGCTCCAGGGAATTGGGTGAAACAGGTCTTTATATAGTTAGATATTTTCAGGAACTGATTAATGATCCCAGTCCTTTACATCTCTTCATATTTAGAAAATCACTTAAATCCTTTCATGGTGACATCACCTCCTCATGACTAGAAGAAAACCTTTTGTAAAGTAAGTGCTTGAATACACTGAACTCCCCCTTCACGAAAATCTTATATATTGACCTTCCTGACTACCAATATATAAAATTATACATTGACTACCTGTTTGGAACAGTCTCTTGGAAGTATCTGAGGTGCTTTCTCCTGGGCTGCAGTCCTCTTCATTTTGTACCAGATAAAACTGAACTTGCAAGTGTCAAGTTGTGCATGTTTTTTTAGTCAACAACTACCTTCTCAATGTTCTTACACAGATACTTAATATTTAATAAATATGTCAAATCTAACAAGTTCAAAATTGAATCTGTAGATTAGAGGTCCTGATAATAGTAGAACAACTTGGTTGGACTATCCCTCCGATAAAGAGCAATTTCATGCTGTGGACAAAATATTTTTAAAACACATTGAGAGGTACTATAGAGCAAACAAATGTAGAAAGAAGATGTAGGGAAGTAATTCTTTGAAAAAATAGAAATTATATGTGGTAATATTTTTATTTTTGTGACTGTTTGCTTGAGGGCACTCCCTGATCCTCATGAGCGGCAGGTCTAGAGGGAGTCATAGACTTGCTGAATTGAGTTGTCAGAGGACTGAGTTTGGGGCTAGCAGGATGACTTGAATGTTAAAGGTGGGAGAAATACCAGAGAGCACGGCTTACAGAGGGATCAGACCCCCCAAATATGAACATAATTCTTAGAACTGTTGCATAATCACTGAACTGTATGTGTTATGACAAATAGTCCAGGGGCCCCACTGAAAGAGCATGAGAAGGCTAAGAGAACTGAAAGGAAATCTCAGTGCTTCCAGTGACAGGAAAGACATTTTAGGGTTTGAGTCAATGCTTGTTATAGGAAGATAATGGAATCCCCAGTCTCCACAACTTACTACACATTGTCCACTATTTAGTTTAAAAATATAATAGATGAAGAAACAGAATTCAGACCCAGCTCATGAAAAAGAAGCAATCAGTGGAAATGACCCAGAGGTTCTTCAGATGTTGCAAGTAATAGATAAGAACTTTAAAGGTGATATCATATATATTTCAAGCAAATAAAGCTGTATTCATAATGAATAAACATGAGTGATCTGGCAGAGTAGTTAAAGCTTTAAGAGAATATAATAATTGAAATTAAAATTCTACAAGATGAGTTTAAAAGCATACTGCAGATGGCAGAAAAAGAGTGATTTGATGATGGATCAATAGAAGTTAACCAGTTTAAAAAGGAGAAAGTACATAAGCAATTTGCAAAAACTGCAGATGGCATGAAAAAGGTGAAAATTTTTTGTACCAGATAAAACTGAACTTGCAAGTGTCAAGTTGTGCATGTTTTTTTAGTCAACAACTACCTTCTCAATGTTCTTACACAGATACTTAATATTTAATAAATATGTCAAATCTAACAAGTTCAAAATTGAATCTGTAGATTAGAGGTCCTGATAATAGTAGAACAACTTGGTTGGACTATCCCTCCGATAAAGAGCAATTTCATGCTGTGGACAAAATATTTTTAAAACACATTGAGAGGTACTATAGAGCAAACAAATGTAGAAAGAAGATGTAGGGAAGTAATTCTTTGAAAAAATAGAAATTATATGTGGTAATATTTTTATTTTTGTGACTGTTTGCTTGAGGGCACTCCCTGATCCTCATGAGCGGCAGGTCTAGAGGGAGTCATAGACTTGCTGAATTGAGTTGTCAGAGGACTGAGTTTGGGGCTAGCAGGATGACTTGAATGTTAAAGGTGGGAGAAATACCAGAGAGCACGGCTTACAGAGGGATCAGACCCCCCAAATATGAACATAATTCTTAGAACTGTTGCATAATCACTGAACTGTATGTGTTATGACAAATAGTCCAGGGGCCCCACTGAAAGAGCATGAGAAGGCTAAGAGAACTGAAAGGAAATCTCAGTGCTTCCAGTGACAGGAAAGACATTTTAGGGTTTGAGTCAATGCTTGTTATAGGAAGATAATGGAATCCCCAGTCTCCACAACTTACTACACATTGTCCACTATTTAGTTTAAAAATATAATAGATGAAGAAACAGAATTCAGACCCAGCTCATGAAAAAGAAGCAATCAGTGGAAATGACCCAGAGGTTCTTCAGATGTTGCAAGTAATAGATAAGAACTTTAAAGGTGATATCATATATATTTCAAGCAAATAAAGCTGTATTCATAATGAATAAACATGAGTGATCTGGCAGAGTAGTTAAAGCTTTAAGAGAATATAATAATTGAAATTAAAATTCTACAAGATGAGTTTAAAAGCATACTGCAGATGGCAGAAAAAGAGTGATTTGATGATGGATCAATAGAAGTTAACCAGTTTAAAAAGGAGAAAGTACATAAGCAATTTGCTTCATTAATCTATGAGAATACATCAAGCAGAATAATATGTGTGTAATTGGAACCCCCAAATGGAAGCAGAATGGTACAGAAAAAAACATTTGAAGAAACAATGGCAAAAATTTCCTAATATTTGGTGAAGAAAACAACTAAATTTTCACATCCAGTAGGCTTAGTAACAATGGAAATTAGAGAATATTTTGAATTTAAATGTAATAAAAATACAACATGTGAAATGTGTGAGGTATAGTTAGAACAGTGATTAGAGAGCAATCTGTGACTGTAAATGCTATTTTTAGAAAGTTTTAAAATTAATGATCTGAGTTTCCACTTTAATGAGCTGGAAAAATCAGAACAAATTAAACCCAATGTAGTAGAATGAAAAAAATAAATGAATACCAAAATCAATGAATTTGTAAATTGAGAAAGAATGTCAATTGTGTTTTTACGTACTAGCAACAAATTAATATTATTCATTTATAATATCTTCAAAACTACAGATCAGGAATAATTTTTATGTGAAAGACTCATATTGTGAAGACTGCAGACCATTATGCAGAGAAATTATTGAAGACCTAAACAAATGGAGAGATATGCCATGTTCATGAATTAGAAGAATTAATATTAGAAACACATCCTTTTTCCTTAAATTGAGTTGCAGATACAGCACAATGCCAATCACAATCATCAGAACTTATAAGAATTTAGAAACTAACCTTAAATTTTATATGGAAATGCAAATAATCTAGATAAGCTGAAGAAAAAGAAGACTAAGGTTTAAGAACTCTCTGACCTCAAGACTTTTTATAATACTGTAGTAGGCTAGGCAATGTAACATTAGGTGTAGAAAGACAGATCAATAAGCACACAAAAAAGGACCTTAACCATTACTTCATATCGTCTCGAAGATCCATTTGAGAAGAATCATAAAATATAAAGCTATAAAATCTCAGAAGAAATAATAAAAGAGTATCTGTGTTGCATAATATCAACTTTACTAGGGTTGGTCAAAGATTTCTTAGAAAAGACGAGGAAAGCAATTACCGTAAAGCATCAACAACAGAAAAGATAAAAAGATAAAAATATAGACCTCATCGAAATTGAAAACATTTGTTCATTATAGAAGAATATTAAGGAAATTAGTAAATAAACCACAGATTAAAGGGAAAAGATTTATCTGGCAAAATGTACTCTGTAATCAAAAGGCAAGCAAATTGGTAAAATATAAATACTTGAATAGATACTTAACTAAAGAAAATAGAAGAATGGTCAAGAAGAACATGAAGAAGTGATAACATCATTATTCAGTAAGAAAATCAAATTAGGCCCACTGTGGGGTATGCACTGCCTTCCTTTAAAATAATGACGGAGCTTCCCTGGTGGTCCAGTGGGTAAGGACACCGCCTTGCAGTGCAAGGGGCGCCGGTTTGATCCCTGGCCTGGGAAGATCCCATGTGCCGTGGAGCGGCTGGACCGATCTGTCCAACTGCCGAGCTGGAGCTCTGGGGCGCATGCGCCCAGAGCCGGCGCTCTGCGACAACAGACGCCACTGCGATGGGAGGCCCACAGGAGCCAAAGAACAAAGACGGATGAAAATAGAGAAATGAAAGACCAATAGAAGTGGCCCGCTCTCTCCCCTCCCTCTCCAACCCGCCCCCCCTAAAAAGAATGCATTGTAAAAAAAAATAAAATAAAATAAAATAATGATGATTAAAGAGACAGTTATGCTTATTGGTGGGGGTACCAAGTGATATAATCACTTAATTTTTAAGGTCTCATAATTTATTTAAATATCTGTGACCCTATGATCCAGGAATTCCACTTCTAATATTTACCCAAGAAATAAAAGCATAGATTGACAGAGACCTGTGTAAGACTGTTAATGGAATCTTCATCTATAATATCTCCAAACTAGAACCAAGTATTCATCAATAGAATGATGATATACAAAGAAATGCTATGGGACAATGGAATGTGGTATATTCTTACATTTATGCCACAGAATACTGTCTAACAATAAAGTGAAACAAATGAATGAATGATGCAGCAGCATGGATAACTGAATCTGAGAATGGATCTCAGACATACAGTGCTGGGCAGAAGTAGCCAGACAAAAAGAGACACGAATGGTTCCATTCGTATAGGCAAAGTAACTCTATTCTAGTAAAAAAAACAAAAAAAAACCTTAAACAGTGGTTGTCTTTGGTAACAGAATATATATAAGGGAGAACTTTATTGGGAAATGTCTTATATCTTGACAGGTGTATTCTTTTGCCAAATCTCATCAAATAGTGTAGTTTAGATTTATGAATGTGAGAATATGTGTATTTAGTCTGGTCTAGTGGCTCGGCAGTAAACAATCTGCCTGCCAATGCAGGAAACACAGGTTCAATCTCTGGGTTGGGAAGATCCCCTGGAGAAGGAAATGGCAACCTACTCCAATATTCTTGCCTGGAAAATCCTATGGATAGAGGAGTCTGGTGGGCTACAGGCCATGGAGTCACAAAGAGTCAGACATGACTTAGTGACTAAACAACAAAAAATTAAGAAAAGAAAGCAAACTAATATTGCACTCAAATTTTTGGGTATTCTTTTCACTGCCTTCTGTGTATTCCAGGCTTAGACAAATGAACAAATATAGTGGGGATAAGGAAGTGAGTTTTCTTACTGTTGGAAGGGGATTACAGTCAGGTGAAGGAAACGGCAAAAATGTGCCCTGTGCTTTTGGATTAAAATGTTTGTATAATGTCATGAGTTTTGTAGCAGGTATATAGATAAGTGGATGGATAGATGAAAGAAATAAAATGAGAAATATTAATCTATAGCACAGGCTTTCTATACACACATATATATAATATATGCATCTGTATGTTGTAGATACTGAAACATGTTGCCCAGATCTATTTGCTTGGAGAGTCCAGGAGCAATGACACACTAGTAGGGATAAAGATAGCAGTTGCCCAGATCTTGGTTTCTTCCCAGTACTTTTCTCTCATATACCTATATGGCTTATTCTGCTCCATCCTTCAAGTGTTCTCTTAAATGTCTTCACAGTGAAGCTTAAGCTTATCTATTCTATATAAATATAACAATTCTTCATGAAATCTACTCTTCTCATCCACCATCCTTGATTTTTATCCTCAGTGTTTTTTGTATCACTTTCTAACTTGCTGATTAATCAGTTTGATTTATAGTCCTCAGAAAATGAATGAAACAGCAGCATGGATAACTGAATCTGAGAATGGATCTCAGACATACAGTGCTGGGCAGAAGTAGCCAGACAAAAAGAGACACGAATGGTTCCATTCGTATAGGCAAAGTAACTCTATTCTAGTAAAAAAAACAAAAAAAAACCTTAAACAGTGGTTGTCTTTGGTAACAGAATATATATAAGGGAGAACTTTATTGGGAAATGTCTTATATCTTGACAGGTGTATTCTTTTGCCAAATCTCATCAAATAGTGTAGTTTAGATTTATGAATGTGAGAATATGTGTATTTAGTCTGGTCTAGTGGCTCGGCAGTAAACAATCTGCCTGCCAATGCAGGAAACACAGGTTCAATCTCTGGGTTGGGAAGATCCCCTGGAGAAGGAAATGGCAACCTACTCCAATATTCTTGCCTGGAAAATCCTATGGATAGAGGAGTCTGGTGGGCTACAGGCCATGGAGTCACAAAGAGTCAGACATGACTTAGTGACTAAACAACAAAAAATTAAGAAAAGAAAGCAAACTAATATTGCACTCAAATTTTTGGGTATTCTTTTCACTGCCTTCTGTGTATTCCAGGCTTAGACAAATGAACAAATATAGTGGGGATAAGGAAGTGAGTTTTCTTACTGTTGGAAGGGGATTACAGTCAGGTGAAGGAAACGGCAAAAATGTGCCCTGTGCTTTTGGATTAAAATGTTTGTATAATGTCATGAGTTTTGTAGCAGGTATATAGATAAGTGGATGGATAGATGAAAGAAATAAAATGAGAAATATTAATCTATAGCACAGGCTTTCTATACACACATATATATAATATATGCATCTGTATGTTGTAGATACTGAAACATGTTGCCCAGATCTATTTGCTTGGAGAGTCCAGGAGCAATGACACACTAGTAGGGATAAAGATAGCAGTTGCCCAGATCTTGGTTTCTTCCCCAGTACTTTTCTCTCATATACCTATATGGCTTATTCTGCTCCATCCTTCAAGTGTTCTCTTAAATGTCTTCACAGTGAAGCTTAAGCTTATCTATTCTATATAAATATAACAATTCTTCATGAAATCTACTCTTCTCATCCACCATCCTTGATTTTTATCCTCAGTGTTTTTTGTATCACTTTCTAACTTGCTGATTAATCAGTTGATTATAGTTTCTCACTCATTGTTATGGAGTGAACTCATGAAGGGCAGGGATTTGGGGTTCACTACTGATTCTCTAGCACCTAGGACAGGAGCTGGTACAATCTAGGTAACTCAGTAAGTTTTGTTAAATAAGTGAATGTCTGATCAGATTATCAGAAACAAAGTTTAGATTCATGGCCAGTCGGTATTGTCTTACATTAAGTACAGGGTTCATTGCACAAAAAGCCTTTATCATGGGAAGGATCTGTGACGTGAAACCAAATGTGACTCTCCATCGTAGGCACTCTGTCCCCTGTGATACTGAAGGTAAATTTTGCTTGCTTCCTGTTCAGCCCAAGCTAGGGTTGCTCCAGTTAGACCAAACTCAAGGACTATACTCAAAATCCTTTTGTTCTGAATGTTCACTTAGGTCAACGAAGAGAGACCAGTCCTTTGAGATATTGATGGATATGGCAGCACTGGCCTAGTGCTCTCACCCTTGGGGCATGGCTTTCTCTGTCCCAGGAATTTCTGGGGCTTCAGCTACTGAGTATGTTATTTCTTTATTCCGACACACTCACCAGTAACCTGGTAAGAGAGTGTTCATGTGAACTCCTAAGAAATGTGTTCATTTAAGGGAGAAAAGGGATGAAAGGAAGAAAGACATGAAGAAGAAACCAAAATTAACATAAAAAGAAACAGCTGAATGTTTGGTAACTGATGACTGTTTTTTAAGAAAAAAAAAAAATTCTCTGATATTAGTTCTTAGAAGGGTAACTAGAGACAGCTGGATTTCTCTTTAACAGAAGCACAAAGCTATTAGACAACAGTAAACAGCTAAAGCAACAAAAGAGGAAAAGCTTTGGTTGGACATTTTAGCTTAAAGCCATTGGAACTTGAAAGAGGAAAAGGAGAATATGACAGTTTAAGTATCACTCAAGCCTTGCCAAGTGCAAATATGTACCTGGAGGTCCAGTTCCTTTAGATTCCTCAGTCTATTACATTCTGAAGGGGCGGTTAGTTATACAATGTATTCCTTGGTCACAGGTGGACTCATGACCCTTGCCTGGCTGATCTTAATACCAAGAACCTTTGATCATGCGATAGACTTAGGAGTAATCTGATGCCTTCATGGGAAGGATCTTTCTATAGATTTTGTGTAGAGACTGAGATAAATCTTCATTTTCTCCTCTACTTCCCAAGCTAGGATGACATATACCTGACTTTGTTGGTGGCCATGTTCCCCTCTTCTTGTCAGTGGAGAAAGGCCATGGACAGCAAAAGCAAATGAAGCCAAAAGTCAGTATGAACAGAGACAGGAAGAATGAGAGAAGCTGGATTCTCTATCTGAATTCCTGGGAGTCTTTGACAGTAATCTTGTCCCTGAAGTTCCTGATTGTGTTGGATTGTTTCTAGCTACTTGCTGCAAAGAGAGTCCAGACCAGTAGACCCACCTTTGAAAAATGCCATTTGTCTGTTTGTCAAATGATTCTTGATGCCATACTAAGCACCATAAAGAGGAAAAAATGTCTGTGAACCTAGCCTTTTGAGAGTTGAAAGTATAAAACATGTGGTAATAGCTGTTGAGATTCTAAGAATTCCCTCAGGGTGGTTTTTCATTGAGCCATGCCTAGCCATTAGTTGAACTCAGGTAGGTTCAGGAATAAAGCTTGCTGAGTCTCAGCAGCATAGTTAAGTACGAGAAGGAAATTGTGATGAGACCAAGCCCTGGGGAACTTATGTAACTACAGGGATGACCCTGAGCAGAGCAATCAGAAGACCAGATTTAGGCCAGCCTTAGAATCAAAGGAGATGCAATATGAGAGTGAGACAGAGGGACAGAGTGAATGAAACTGTGAGTCTTGGGAGGTAGAGGAATTACTGTTCTAGGTGATCAATGGGAGGGATATTGTCATCCTTTGGCTGGATGTCTGGGAGGAGGTACCAAGTTATACTGGCGAGAGTCCAGTGGAGTTCCAGCCTAAAGGTTGCAGTTCTTCAGAGATCTGGTTTGCCTTTTCTGTGTGGGCAAGACACCATCAGCCAATCATTTAAGGTTGGTGTGAAGACCCAGAGTTCAGTATTCGCAGTGAGTTCTGACCCAGAGATTCAGTACCTTGCCAAGTGCAAATATGTACCTGGAGGTCCAGTTCCTTTAGATTCCTCAGTCTATTACATTCTGAAGGGGCGGTTAGTTATACAATGTATTCCTTGGTCACAGGTGGACTCATGACCCTTGCCTGGCTGATCTTAATACCAAGAACCTTTGATCATGCGATAGACTTAGGAGTAATCTGATGCCTTCATGGGAAGGATCTTTCTATAGATTTTGTGTAGAGACTGAGATAAATCTTCATTTTCTCCTCTACTTCCCAAGCTAGGATGACATATACCTGACTTTGTTGGTGGCCATGTTCCCCTCTTCTTGTCAGTGGAGAAAGGCCATGGACAGCAAAAGCAAATGAAGCCAAAAGTCAGTATGAACAGAGACAGGAAGAATGAGAGAAGCTGGATTCTCTATCTGAATTCCTGGGAGTCTTTGACAGTAATCTTGTCCCTGAAGTTCCTGATTGTGTTGGATTGTTTCTAGCTACTTGCTGCAAAGAGAGTCCAGACCAGTAGACCCACCTTTGAAAAATGCCATTTGTCTGTTTGTCAAATGATTCTTGATGCCATACTAAGCACCATAAAGAGGAAAAAATGTCTGTGAACCTAGCCTTTTGAGAGTTGAAAGTATAAAACATGTGGTAATAGCTGTTGAGATTCTAAGAATTCCCTCAGGGTGGTTTTTCATTGAGCCATGCCTAGCCATTAGTTGAACTCAGGTAGGTTCAGGAATAAAGCTTGCTGAGTCTCAGCAGCATAGTTAAGTACGAGAAGGAAATTGTGATGAGACCAAGCCCTGGGGAACTTATGTAACTACAGGGATGACCCTGAGCAGAGCAATCAGAAGACCAGATTTAGGCCAGCCTTAGAATCAAAGGAGATGCAATATGAGAGTGAGACAGAGGGACAGAGTGAATGAAACTGTGAGTCTTGGGAGGTAGAGGAATTACTGTTCTAGGTGATCAATGGGAGGGATATTGTCATCCTTTGGCTGGATGTCTGGGAGGAGGTACCAAGTTATACTGGCGAGAGTCCAGTGGAGTTCCAGCCTAAAGGTTGCAGTTCTTCAGAGATCTGGTTTGCCTTTTCTGTGTGGGCAAGACACCATCAGCCAATCATTTAAGGTTGGTGTGAAGACCCAGAGTTCAGTATTCGCAGTGAGTTCTGAATCTTCACCCAAAACAGTTTGGACAGGATGAGTCAGATGATGAGTGTAACCTGTAGTGCTAGAAAGGGTCCAGGGGCAAGCCAGAGCCAAAGTTCAGCACTTACTTCCAGGGGGAATCCAAAACTGGAAATGAAAGATCGAAGTGGTTCAAGGCTGAAGAACCCAAGGAACAAAGTAGGAGATGAGAATTAATGAAGAACCAAGTGAATGCTTTTAAGATTTCACTAAGGCAGTTGCATTGCTCTTGTTTTTACTAATGGATCAATAAGTGAGATGTGGGAGCTGGTGAACATCAAAAGCAAAGGCATGGACACACAATGAGCAAACAGTGGGCTCAGGGAATGGCGGCATTCAGTTGGTATGTAGGTTGTTTGGGGCCCCTTCCTGGATGCTGTTGGGATGGGGTAGTGGCACTTTTTACTGGACTTAGAGCCAGGTCTCAAGAATGACAAGATCCTGTTCTACCATTTGTCATATTCACTCTAATGGAAGAGAGAGATACAATGGGTCTGCACAGACTGCCTGGACTCAAATGCCATGTTCTTTGTTAACTACTTCTATGACTTTAAACAAGTTATTTAATCCCTATTGTTTCATTTCCTCATTCTGTAAAAAGGAGAATATCTTAGTACTACTGCATAGGATTATTATAATTGTATCATTAATATACATTAAACACTTAGTACTGTCCCTAACAAGTATTAAGCACTCACTTAATGTTACAATTATCACTATCTCTCAAGAGAGAAATCCATAGGAGCAGTTAGTAAATGGGAAGCAAAAGGACTACTTTGCTTTTAACTTGTGGGAGTATCTAATAAACCCAATGCAGAGCACATGATTGGAGTTTAGACCCTAAGGGATCTTTGCTACTCCCTAAAGCTTAAATCCAAATCTTGGATCTTAACAGTGTCTGGCCTGGCTTGTTATTAGAAATGAAAGGAATGACCATTGGGAATGTGTGAGCAAAGAAGAATCTATTATTCATCAGCTACAGGGAAGAGAGGCTAGCAAAACAGGGAATGATGATACCCCTAGTACATGTGGCCTAATGTATGCCCCGGGCAACCCCCCCTCCAGTCATATTAATGGCATATTTCTTTACCTAGGCAGGGGTTGTTTGAAAAAATGGGAATGGGATGGTCATAGGGAGTAGAATTGGGTCTCTGTCAAGAGAGCTGAGGCAGGTGCATCCATGCCTACACATGGATATCCAGGTCCTTGTAATGAAGCTTCTTTCATAGTCCCCAGGCTGATGGGTCTGAGCTTATTTGAAAAAATTACTGTCTGCTACTTTCAGGATTTGTTCAGGATTGGCTGGAATAAGAAGCTGCACATCCCATTCTTGGCTAATTGGGCAATATGGCAATTGACTGAAACTTTATGCTTAACTATCCTTGTATAATTTTTGATAAAAGTGTATAAGCTTGTGCTGATACTTTATATAGTAATGAGTATATATTGATAACATTTTATTTCTATGTCTTTTTTTGGTTATTCTTTTTTTGCCTCCGAGTCATCATTTATTTTTCATCTATCTTTATTCTTTGACCTGTGTGAGCCTCCCACTGCAGTGGCCTCTCTCGTTGCAGAGCGCTGGCTCTGGGCGCATGCACTCCAGAGCACTGGCTCGTAATTGGACACACCAGTCCAGCCACTCTGTGACATGTGGGATCTTCCCGGACCAGGGATCAAACCAGTGCCCCTTGCGCTGCATGGTGGCCTCTTTACCCACGGGACCACCAGGGAAGCCCTATTTTCATCTTTTAAAGAAGCTATTTTTTATTACTGGCTGGCTCAGTTAAAACTGTTTAAGAGGTGTGAACAGTGATGTCTTTGGGTGCAGGGTCCCGCAGAGCTCTTTCAACAACTCCTCCCCAGCCTTCAGCACTGCTGCAGGCTGCTTTCACACTTAAGAGTTTCTGATGATATTGAAGGCAGTCCCCACCCTCACCCCTACCTCCGTGCAGAAGTTATATAGAGATATGACATATCCTTCTGTGCACCATAATTTGGAAGGATGAGAATACACAGAAATGGAGGATGAATACTGAAAATATTGTACACAATTAATATTTATATATATTTTGCAATGGAGGCATCAATAGGAAGGTAGTGGTTGTACCTGGGAAGGGTTGTTACCAGGAAAGGATTCTCTTTCTTTGGAGTATATTGGATTCTATGAATAAGATTTGTGGCAAGCCTCCTATAATGAAATATTGCTCTTAAACCTATGAGAGCAGAAATCTTGTTTTCCCTTTCTCACTTCTCTGTCACCCCAGAATAGTCTCTTCCACTTAGGTACGGAAAGATTTCACAGAATCACAGCGTTTCTGATCTGGAAGCAGTCTCTTCTCTCATCATCCTTTTTCTGATACAGATTTCCCTTCTAGAACCATGTTTCTTTTTCTTAAAATACATCCTTTAGATATTCCTCAAGTGTGCATCTGTTGTTGGTAAACTCCAACTTTGTTTGTCTAAAAATGTTTTTGTTTCATTTTCATTTTGGAAAGATCATTTTCCTGGGTATATATGTGTAGCTGGTTATTTTCCCTCAGAATTTTGAAAATATAACTTCCTTGTACTTGAATTTTGTATTGCTGTAAGGAATCTGATGTAAGTCCAATTGTTTTTTCTTTGGATATAATCTTTTCTAGTGCACTGTTTTTTATAATTTTATTTATCTTCTTTGTTCTATAATTTTATTTACAGATAAAAAATTGTTTCATATTTGTTGTGGTTCTCAAGCTTAAGAATTTGTGGTTTTTATCAGTTATGAAATTTTTTCATTATATTTTGTATAATATTCCTACTTTCTCTGATCTTTTCTTCTGGAAGTTGGATGAGATACTTTCTCTTTAAACTGTCCATATTCGGCCGGAACCCGCCCGCCGCGAGGAGCCGCCGGAACCCGCCCGCCGCGAGGAGCCGCCGGAACCCGCCCGCCGCGAGGAGCCGCCGGAACCCGCCCGCCGCGAGGAGCCGCCGGAACCCGCCCGCCGCGAGGAGCCGCCGGAACCCGCCCGCCGCGAGGAGCCGCGGAACCGCGCCGCGCGAGGAGCGCGGACGCCCGCGAGCCGCGGACGCCGCGAGGAGCGGGTAAGTTCAGCCACTCCAACTGGAGGGCTTGCTGAACGGAGAGAGGAAGTCGTCCACGGGTTGCTGACCAGGGACTGGGCACAAGTTGGACGGGAAAGCTCGCTTCCGCCTTTGGTACTTAGACACATAACCGACAGTGTCGGAGGAGCCCGCGCTCCCCTAGAGCTGCAGTAGCAGCGGAGGAAGCTGGGGAAAGAGCAGGGATTGGAGACGACAGGCGGGCGCGCGGTCGAGCCGGGGCGCCCCGCTCCAACACGGGACTGCGCGCGCCGCGGCCTCCGCCCGACTGACTGGGATCAGCCCACCGTCCCGGCCAGCACCCAGTATGGCAGCAAAGCCCTCATTTTGCTGAACACAAAAACAGAAACCACAGCAACCGGCACTGTAAGGGAAAGACCACGCCATCAAGACACCACCATCAAGAGCAGATTGGTTTCCAACAGGCAGATATGAAGATAAAAACCAAGAACAGTATTTAACTTTTTTTTTTTTCTTTTTTCATTTTTTTCTGCTTGTTTGTGGTGGACTATTTTGCTTATTCAATTGATTGGTTTGGGGTTTATTAGTTTTTTTTTGTAGTTTTCATTTGCTTGATTTATTCTATGTGTTTTTTCTTTGTTTTTCGGTCTCATTAATTTTTTTTTTTTGCTCTTTTTAATTTTTAACCTTCTTTTGACTTTTATTATATTTTTTAACTTTAATTTTAATTCTTGAAAACCTCTAATTCTCTTTTCTCTTTCCTCTTTCCCACTGCTTTCTTTCTCTATGTTCTAAATGTAAAACATCTTCCTAGCTATCAATATCCTCTAGACAAATTATTTCCTATCTTTCTGTCTGCACTATTCACTTCCAAATGCACTAAACAGTACACACACTAATCTTTGCTACCTAATCCTATAAAATACTTCCAAGACAAATCTTTTCCTTTTTATTACTTATAGACTCTCCTCCTTGTCACCCCGAGCACATGTCCTAATTTAAAATTGCTTTCATTGTAATTATCCAAGCCAGGACCTTGTGCTAGATCTATTATTCAGGCACTATTTTAATTAATTCAAAGCTTAATGGGCAAGTATCATCTGTGATTGCATGAGTTGCTAGAAAGATTTCCTGCGCCTTATCTCTGTAAAACTGGTCAGTTGTGGGGATTGCTGTATATGTATGTGTATCTTATGATTATGTTAGAAAACATCTGCATGCTTTTATGACTGTCACCCATCAGGGATGCACCTCTTGTTCCTCAGATGCTAATGTGTGAACTAGTATCACAGAACACCATAGCAAACCAGACATAGAGCCTACACTCCCTGACCAATCATCAAACCAAGGATCCTCGAAGCGGAAGCCCGGATTCCAAGACCCCACACTGATGATCAAAGAACATACAACACTACAGATTATTCACCTGTAAACAAGGTCTATCACCACCCAAGACACAAGCCACTGAACCCTTCTACAAGGACAAAAACCCAAAGGAAGGGATAATTCAACCAAGAAGCCTGGTGGGAATAAGAACTCCACACACACAGACACACACAAAGAAACAAAAATTAACCTAATAATGAAACGTCAGAGAAACACTGTACAAATGAAGGACCAAGCTAGAGAAACACCACTTCAAATGACAGAGGAGGAGATAGACAAGCTATCTGAAAGAGAATTCAGAAAAACTATACTAATGAGGATGCAAAACACCGAAAACAGAATATTAGAGGAAATTAGTGCATTGAGAAAAGACATGCAGGAAATGAAAAATAAGCAAATAGAGACCACCAACTCAATTGCTGAACTCAAAAATACTATAGAAGGTCTCAACAGTAGAGTATCAGAGGCTGAAGAACGGATAAGTGAGCTGGAAGACAGAATGGTGGAAATAAGTGCTGAAGAACAGAACAAAGCCCAAAGAATTAAAAGAACTGAGGATAGCCTCAGAGACCTATGGGACAATATTAAACGCACCAACATTAGAATTATAGGAGTTCCAGAAGAAGAAGAAGAGAAGAAAGACTATGAAAAAATTCTTGAAGAGGTTATAGTTGAAAACTTCCCCAGCATGGGAAAGGAGATAGTCAGCCAAGTCCAGGAAGCACAAAGAGTTCCATACAGGAGAAACCCCAGAAGAAACACACCAAGGCACATACTAATCAAACTAACGCAGACTAAATATAAAGACAGATTACTAAAAGCAGCTAGGAGCAAACAACAAATAACATATAAAGGAAACCCCATACGTTTAACTGCAGATCTCTCGACAGAAACCCTACAGGCCAGAAGAGAATGGCAAGATACATTTAAACGGCTAAAGAGAATAACTTGCAACCACGAATTCTCTACCCAGCAAGAATCTCATTCAAAATCGATGGTGAAGTCAAAAGCTTCACAGACAAGCAAAAACTAAAAGAATTCTGTACCACAAAACCAGCCCTACAACAAGTGTTAAAGGGCTCACCAAGACACAAGCCACTGAACCACTACAGATTATTCACCTGTAAACAAGGTCTATCACCACCCAAGACACAAGCCACTGAACCCTTCTACAAGGACAAAAACCCAAAGGAAGGGATAATTCAACCAAGAAGCCTGGTGGGAATAAGAACTCCACACACACAGACACACACAAAGAAACAAAAATTAACCTAATAATGAAACGTCAGAGAAACACTGTACAAATGAAGGACCAAGCTAGAGAAACACCACTTCAAATGACAGAGGAGGAGATAGACAAGCTATCTGAAAGAGAATTCAGAAAAACTATACTAATGAGGATGCAAAACACCGAAAACAGAATATTAGAGGAAATTAGTGCATTGAGAAAAGACATGCAGGAAATGAAAAATAAGCAAATAGAGACCACCAACTCAATTGCTGAACTCAAAAATACTATAGAAGGTCTCAACAGTAGAGTATCAGAGGCTGAAGAACGGATAAGTGAGCTGGAAGACAGAATGGTGGAAATAAGTGCTGAAGAACAGAACAAAGCCCAAAGAATTAAAAGAACTGAGGATAGCCTCAGAGACCTATGGGACAATATTAAACGCACCAACATTAGAATTATAGGAGTTCCAGAAGAAGAAGAAGAGAAGAAAGACTATGAAAAAATTCTTGAAGAGGTTATAGTTGAAAACTTCCCAGCATGGGAAAGGAGATAGTCAGCCAAGTCCAGGAAGCACAAAGAGTTCCATACAGGAGAAACCCCAGAAGAAACACACCAAGGCACATACTAATCAAACTAACGCAGACTAAATATAAAGACAGATTACTAAAAGCAGCTAGGAGCAAACAACAAATAACATATAAAGGAAACCCCATACGTTTAACTGCAGATCTCTCGACAGAAACCCTACAGGCCAGAAGAGAATGGCAAGATACATTTAAACGGCTAAAAGAGAATAACTTGCAACCACGAATTCTCTACCCAGCAAGAATCTCATTCAAAATCGATGGTGAAGTCAAAAGCTTCACAGACAAGCAAAAACTAAAAGAATTCTGTACCACAAAACCAGCCCTACAACAAGTGTTAAAGGGCCTGATATAGCCAATAAATACAAGAGTAGGAGAAGCCTTACAAATCAAACCCCAAATTTCTAAGAAGATGACAATAGGAACATTCGTATCAATAATTACTTTGAATGTAAATGGACTAAATGCTCCAACCAAATGACACAGGCTGGCTGAATGGATCCAGAAGCAAGACCCATATATATGCTGTTTACAAGAGACCCACTTCAGACCTAGAGACACTCATAGACTGAAAGTGAAAGGCTGGAAAAAGATATTTCATGCAAATGGAAATCAAAAGAAAGCTGGAGTAGCAATCCTTATATCAGACAAAATAGACTTTAAAGTAAAGAAGATTCTAAGAGACAAGGCAGGTCACTACATCATGATTAAGGGATCTATCCAAGAGGAAGACATAACAGTCATGAATATCTACGCACCCAACACAGGGGCACCTCAATACATAAGACAGGTACTTTCAGACATAAAAGAAGAAATCAACAATAACACAATAATAGTAGGAGACTTTAACACTCCTCTCACACCAATGGACAGATCAACAAAACAGAAAATTAATAAAGAAACACAAGCCTTAAATGCCACACTGGAAAAGATGGACCTCATCGATATCTTCAGGACGTTCCATCCAAAAGCAGAAGAATACACTTTCTTCTCAAGCGCTCACGGAACATTCTCCAGGATAGACCACATCTTGGGCCACAAATCTAACCTCAGTCAGTTCAAGAAAACCGAAATTATATCAACCATCTTCTCGGACCACAATGCAATGAGACTGGAGATCAACTACCAGAAAAAAAACCCTAAAAACAGAAACACATGGAGATTAAACAATACATACCTAAAAAACCAAC
Source organism: Tragulus kanchil (assembly GCA_022376925.1). Lineage (NCBI taxonomy): Eukaryota > Metazoa > Chordata > Mammalia > Artiodactyla > Tragulidae > Tragulus > Tragulus kanchil. Next base: position 287,178,018 of record JAIOJX010000032.1, read on the forward strand.
TGATCGTTGAGGAAATCAAAGGAGAAATTAAACAATTCCTAGAAGAAAATGACAATGAACACACGACAGTGCAAAACCTATGGGATACAGCAAAAGCAGTTCTAAGAGGGAAATTTATAGCAATACAATCCCACCTCAAGAAACTAGGAAAATATGAAGCAGATGACCTAACCCTCCGCTTAAAACAGTTGGAGAAAGAAGAACAAAAACATCCCAGAGCCAGCAGAAGAAGAGAAATCATAAAGATCAGAGCACAAATAAATGAGAAAGAAACAAAAGAAACAATAGTAAAGATAAATAAAACAAAAAGCTGGTTCTTTGAAAAGGTAAACAAAATTGACAAGCCACTGGCCAGACTCATCAAGAAAAAGAGAGAGAAGAACCAGATCAACAAAATCAAAAACGAAAAAGGAGAGATTACAACAGATAATGCAGAAATCCAAAGGATTCTAAGAGACTATTATGAGCAACTCTATGGCAACAAACTGGACAACTTGGAAGAAACGGACAGTTTCTTGGACAGGATTAATCTCCCAAGACTGAGCCAGGAAGAAACAGAAACTTTGAACAACCCAATCAAAAGCTCAGAAATCAACTTTGTGATTAAAAATCTACCCAAAAATAAAAGCCCAGGACCAGATGGCTTCACAGCCGAATTCTACCAAACATTTAAAGAAGAGCTAATGCCTGTCCTTCTAAAACTCTTTCAAAAAATTGCACAGGAAGGAAAACTCCCAAACACATTCTACGAGGCCACCATCACCCTGATACCCAAACCAGGCAAAGACAACACAAAAAAGGAAAACTATAGGCCAATTTCACTGATGAACTTAGATGCCAAGATCCTCAACAAAATCCTAGCAAACAGAATTCAACGACATGTCAAAAAACTCATACATCACGATCAAGTTGGGTTCATCCCAGGCATGCAAGGCTTCTTCAACATCCGCAAATCAATCAACGTGATACACCATATCAACAAGTTGAAAGACGAAAATCACATGATCATCTTAATAGATGCAGAAAAAGCCTTCGACAAAGTACAACATCCATTTATGATCAAAACTCTTCAGAAAATGGGCATAGAAGGAACCTATCTCAACATGATAAAAGCCATCTATGAGAAACCTACAGCGAACATTATTGTTAATGGTGAAAAACTGAAAGCATTCCCTCTAAGATCAGGAACAAGACAGGGGTGCTCACTTTCACCACTGCTATTCAACATAGTCCTGGAAGTCCTAGCAACAGCAATAAGAGAAGAGAAAGAAATCAAAGGAATCCAGATTGGAAAGGAAGAAGTCAAGCTCTCTCTTTTTGCAGACGACATGATATTATACATAGAAAATCCCAAAGACACGGTTGCAAAGCTACTAGAACTAATCAATGAATTCAGCAAAGTTGCAGGATATAAAGTCAACACACAGAAGTCACTGGCATTCCTATACACAAACAATGAAAAATCAGAAAATGAAATCAAAGAGGCAATCCCCTTCACCATTGCAACCAAAAGAATCAAATATCTAGGAATAAACCTACCCAAAGAAACAAAAGAATTGTACACAGAAAATTACAAGACACTCATGAGAGACATTAAAGAAGACTTAAACAGATGGAGAGATATTCCATGTTCCTGGATTGGAAGAATCAATATTGTGAAAATGACCATACTTCCAAATATCATCTACAGATTCAATGCAATACCTATTCAACTACCACTGACATTTTTCACAGAACTAGACCAAATAATAACACAGTTCATATGGAAACATAGAAGACCTCGAATAGCCAAAGCAATCCTGAGGAAGAAAAATGGAGTTGGAGGGATCAGCCTCCCTAACTTCAGACTCTACTACAAAGCCACAGTTATCAAGACAGTATGGTACTGGCACAAAAACAGAACTATAGATCAATGGAACAAGATTGAGAACCCAGAGATCAACCCACGCACCTATGGGTACCTTATTTTGATAAAGGAGGAGAAACTCATACATCACGATCAAGTTGGGTTCATCCCAGGCATGCAAGGCTTCTTCAACATCCGCAAATCAATCAACGTGATACACCATATCAACAAGTTGAAAGACGAAAATCACATGATCATCTTAATAGATGCAGAAAAAGCCTTCGACAAAGTACAACATCCATTTATGATCAAAACTCTTCAGAAAATGGGCATAGAAGGAACCTATCTCAACATGATAAAAGCCATCTATGAGAAACCTACAGCGAACATTATTGTTAATGGTGAAAAACTGAAAGCATTCCCTCTAAGATCAGGAACAAGACAGGGGTGCTCACTTTCACCACTGCTATTCAACATAGTCCTGGAAGTCCTAGCAACAGCAATAAGAGAAGAGAAAGAAATCAAAGGAATCCAGATTGGAAAGGAAGAAGTCAAGCTCTCTCTTTTTGCAGACGACATGATATTATACATAGAAAATCCCAAAGACACGGTTGCAAAGCTACTAGAACTAATCAATGAATTCAGCAAAGTTGCAGGATATAAAGTCAACACACAGAAGTCACTGGCATTCCTATACACAAACAATGAAAAATCAGAAAATGAAATCAAAGAGGCAATCCCCTTCACCATTGCAACCAAAAGAATCAAATATCTAGGAATAAACCTACCCAAAGAAACAAAAGAATTGTACACAGAAAATTACAAGACACTCATGAGAGACATTAAAGAAGACTTAAACAGATGGAGAGATATTCCATGTTCCTGGATTGGAAGAATCAATATTGTGAAAATGACCATACTTCCAAATATCATCTACAGATTCAATGCAATACCTATTCAACTACCACTGACATTTTTCACAGAACTAGACCAAATAATAACACAGTTCATATGGAAACATAGAAGACCTCGAATAGCCAAAGCAATCCTGAGGAAGAAAAATGGAGTTGGAGGGATCAGCCTCCCTAACTTCAGACTCTACTACAAAGCCACAGTTATCAAGACAGTATGGTACTGGCACAAAAACAGAACTATAGATCAATGGAACAAGATTGAGAACCCAGAGATCAACCCACGCACCTATGGGTACCTTATTTTTGATAAAGGAGGAGAAACTATAAAATGGGACAAAGACAGTCTCTTTAACAAGTGGTGCTGGGAGAATTGGACAGCTACATGCAAAAAAATGAAATTGGAACATTCCCTGACGCCATACACTAAGATCAACTCAAAATGGATTAAAGACCTCAATGTAAGACCAGAAACCATCAAACTCTTAGAGGAGAATATAGGCAAAACCCTCAAGGACATCAATCAAAGCAAGATCTTCTCTGACCCACCAACTAAAATAGCAGAACTGAAAAGAAAAATGAACATATGGGACCTCATGAAACTTAAAAGCTTTTGTACAGCTAAAGAAATTACAAAAAAGTTCAACAGACACCCCACAGAGTGGGAGAAAATCATAGCAAATGAAACAACAGACAAAGAATTAATCTCCAAAATCTACAAGCAACTCAGACAACTCAGCACAGGGAAAATGAGCAGCCCAATCAAAAAATGGGAAAAAGATCTAAAGAGACGCCTCTCCAAAGAGGACATACAAATGGTCCAAAAGCACGTGAAACGATGCTCAACCTCGCTTATTATTAGAGAAATGCAAATTAAAACCACAATGAGATACCACCTCACACCTGTCAGAATGGCCATCATCAACAAATCGACAGACAACAAATGCTGGAGAGGGTGTGGAGAAAAGGGAACCCTCTTGCATTGCTGGTGGGAATGTAAATTAATACAACCTCTATGGAAGACAATATGGAGATTCCTTAAAAAACTAAAAATAGAAGCACCCTATGACCCAGCAATCCCACTGTTAGGCCTATATCCTGATGAAATCAAAACTGAAAGAGGCACCTGTACCCCAATGTTCATTGCAGCTCTCTATACAATAGCCAGAACATGGAAGCAACCTAGATGTCCATCGACAAATGAATGGATCCAGAAGCTCTGGTACATATATACAATGGAATACTACTCAGCTGTTAAAAGAAATGCAGAAGACTCAGTCCTAATGAGGTGGCTGGCTTTAGAACCTATCATAAAAAGTGAAGTAAGTCAAAAAGAGAAAGACAAGTATAGTATACTAACTCATATATATGGGATCTAGTAAGATGGTCATGATAACACACACAGTGAACTCATGAAAAACAGAGAATAGACATAAAGACATTGTGGAGACCGAACAATGGGAGGGAGTAACATGGGAACCTATACTGTCATGTGTAGAAAAGATAGCTATTGTCATTGTGCTAGGGGAATAGGAGTACCTACAACCACTTGGAGCAATGGTCTGGAGGGATGGGGGGGGGGACCTGGGTGGGGGGAGGGCCAAGGGCTATGCATCTGATTGATCTGGGAACATACATGTACAAAAATAAATAAATAAATAAATAAATAAATAAATAAAAATATTTAAAAAAAAAATAAAATAAACTGTCCATATTCTCTTACACTTTCATCTCTCCCCCTAAATAGTAATTCCTTCAGTATGTAACCTGTAAGAATCGATTTCCTTAGAGCTATTTTTCAGTCCACTAATTCTCCTATTAACTCTGCCCATTCTGTTATCCAGTCCATCCATTGATTTTTAATTTTGAATTATGTGATTTTTTTATTCATAGACATATCTTTGTTTTTTCTCAAAAGGTGCTTGTGTTTTTGTTAATATATTGTTCCTTGATTGTATTTTCACTTTTTCCTCTTCTTTAATGCCAGTTATATATGCTTTTTCTGGCAATTCCTTCCTGAAGTCCACGGAAGCCTAAATCTTTTGTTTGTAGTTTTGTCAAATTTTACTCATTTGGATTTGTTTCTCAGAGTTTTATCATTTTGGTTTCTCAACTCATACTCATTTCAATAATACCTGTATGAATTCTGCAAAGTTCACTTTGAGGGTGATTCTTTGCAGGAATAATTTTTTTTTCTTCCAGGTACTTTTTCCATGATCATTGTAAGTCAATTTAGCAATGATATGTCCTAAGTCACCTGCATAGTATAGAAATTCATGTAAGCGCAGACCTGTGTTCACAATTTCTCAATTGCAGGGTCAAACTTGATATTTGAAATAGCTTTGTCCATGAAAAATTTAATGTATATCAAACCCTACATTCCCACTTACTTTCATTGTAGTATCAGAGCTATGTTACAATGGGAGAATTAGTATGGCCCTAGGACCCAAAATTACTTCTCATATGTTTTTAAATGGAAACAATCCTTTATAATATCATAAAAAGTGAAGTAAGTCAAAAGAGAAAGACAAGTATAGTATACTAACTCATATATATGGGATCTAGTAAGATGGTCATGATAACACACACAGTGAACTCATGAAAAACAGAGAATAGACATAAAGACATTGTGGAGACCGAACAATGGGAGGGAGTAACATGGGAACCTATACTGTCATGTGTAGAAAAGATAGCTATTGTCATTGTGCTAGGGGAATAGGAGTACCTACAACCACTTGGAGCAATGGTCTGGAGGGATGGGGGAACCTGGGGGGGGGGCGGGCCAAGGGCTATGCATCTGATTGATCTGGGAACATACATGTACAAAAATAAATAAATAAATAAATAAATAAATAAAAAAATATTTAAAAAAAATAAAATAAACTGTCCATATTCTCTTACACTTTCATCTCTCCCCCTAAATAGTAATTCCTTCAGTATGTAACCTGTAAGAATCGATTTCCTTAGAGCTATTTTTCAGTCCACTAATTCTCCTATTAACTCTGCCCATTCTGTTATCCAGTCCATCCATTGATTTTTAATTTTGAATTATGTGATTTTTTTATTCATAGACATATCTTTGTTTTTTCTCAAAAGGTGCTTGTGTTTTTGTTAATATATTGTTCCTTGATTGTATTTTCACTTTTTCCTCTTCTTTAATGCCAGTTATATATGCTTTTTCTGGCAATTCCTTCCTGAAGTCCACGGAAGCCTAAATCTTTTGTTTGTAGTTTTGTCAAATTTTACTCATTTGGATTTGTTTCTCAGAGTTTTATCATTTTGGTTTCTCAACTCATACTCATTTCAATAATACCTGTATGAATTCTGCAAAGTTCACTTTGAGGGTGATTCTTTGCAGGAATAATTTTTTTTTCTTCCAGGTACTTTTTCCATGATCATTGTAAGTCAATTTAGCAATGATATGTCCTAAGTCACCTGCATAGTATAGAAATTCATGTAAGCGCAGACCTGTGTTCACAATTTCTCAATTGCAGGGTCAAACTTGATATTTGAAATAGCTTTGTCCATGAAAAATTTAATGTATATCAAACCCTACATTCCCACTTACTTTCATTGTAGTATCAGAGCTATGTTACAATGGGAGAATTAGTATGGCCCTAGGACCCAAAATTACCTTAAAGAATGCAGAGGAATCTATTATAAGTACTTATTAATTGGAAAAAACAATCCTTTATAATATTACCTCTTAATAAACTATTAAGCAAAAATGGAACATTGTAAATTAGATTATAAATGAGATGGAAGAAAGAAGCTCCGTTTCATTAATCAAGCACTCCAGGCTTTAAAAATTATATTTATTATATTCACAAACCCTATGACATTCACAGAAGGCTGAATTAAGTGTGTCTTCCCTGATTGTTTCTGGTTCGTACTTTCCCCAGGTGTGTTAAGAGAGTTGAAAATGTAATGGAGTGTCAAGCTGATCACAGACACAGACAAGTTTAGATTTCTGTAACTAAGAACCTCTGTCAGTGTGAAGCCCCCATACGTTCTCTTCTGACCACAATTGCAGGCAGTACCTTGTGGTGGCTTACTTCAGAAGTCAGAGCCGGAAATGTTTGTGATCTGGAAGATTGGAGAAGTGAGCTTGGGTAGAAAGACCACATGGCTTGGAGGTTTGTTTGCTTCCCCAGCAGGACAACAAGAGCAAAGGGAAACACATGAAAGTGAGGCAGGAAAGAGGGAATGGAGACAGAACAAAGAAAAACCCAAGGGGAGGATGGAAAAAACAAAGTGCCTTTACTCAAATGAGCAGAATTAAATTTGAGAAAAGGCACTTGTATGTGTCTGTTCCTCTGAACTCCCTTGACCCATGGGCCAGTGTTCTCTACATTTCGTGATATGTCTTGTCTTCTTTACTCAACTAAATTTCTTAAGAGTAGAGCACAAATAATAATTGTTATATTTCTGTAATACTTTGTTTATAGTGAGATTATCTCTTATATTATCTCACATTTTTAAATTAAGGAAGGCATTTATCAAGATTATCTCTATTTTACAACTGATGAAATTGAGTTTCAAGAAAGTGATTAGCCCAGGATCACAAAGCAAGTAAGTTATAAAGCCAGGAGTTGGAACAAAGTTCTTTGACCAACTTTCCTGTGTTTGTCCTAATAAACCACTGTCCATGTCCAGTTCACTTCTGTAACATTTTTCATGTCTTGCATAGGCCTTCATACAGAGCAGATGATTATTTAGTAAAGGAATAAATGTTTCTAGAAGGAAACAAACTTCTTATGGAGACGATTTGGAGGAATCTTTTCAAGCAGTCATGTGATGTTCTGTCATGTCTAATTTGACTGTCCAGTTGTCCTTCATCTAATATGTTACATGTAGTTATCTGTATAGCCATGATTTTCTAAAAATCTGACCTTTCTCCCACATGGGAGGGGCCCATCAAAAGAATACGGCCTGTTTTTATAATAACTTGCATTTGATGATCTCTTCTTCTGGATGCTGCAGTTGGGGTACACCATTGGGAGTGTTGGTTAAACTGTGAAAACTCACGTTTGTAAGCCATCCACCAGAGGCCAAGACAGTGCTTGGAGTTTTAGAGGCTTCATGTCATTTAATCCCCTCAAAACAGGATTGTATGAGAAATAATTGTGATCAACAAGACTCAGAGACATTGCCCAGATTAAATAATTTTCCCAAGATGATTGTGCTGATAAGTGAAAGAGAAGGGATGCAAACTGAGGTTGACCTCATTCAGAAAACATCTATGGCAAACTCATGCTCTTATAGTAGGTTAAAATGCTAAGCATTGCCTCCAAGGAATTTGCCTTTTTAAGTCTGCTGATGAGGCAGACAAGCAAAGAGATAGAGGATGCAGTGCTGTGTGGCAAAAGGGCTATGTGAGAACCAAGCCTGATGTGCTGTAGGAAGGGGTTTTGCAGAATTTTCAAAGAAGACTTGAGGGTCAGGAAGCCTTTGGAAAGATTATCTTTTTTTTTTTTTTTTTTGATAGTAAGTCTGTAGATTTAACTCCATGTTTAGTTTAATGATCCATGTCAATTAATTTTTGTGTATAATGTGAGGTAGGAATTGAGGCTTCTTTTTTCCTATGAATATGCGATGGTTCTAGCATCACTTTTGAAACTGCTCTTTCCTCCCTGAATCAATTTGGTTCCTTGTCAAACTTTGACTGTGTGAACATTGGTTTGTTTCTACCCTCTATGTCCTTGTTTATTTATTTGCCTGCTAATCCATTTGTCATTACTCTGTTCTCTGAATTAACACATCATCTTTGACCAACTTTCCTGTGTTTGTCCTAATAAACCACTGTCCATGTCCAGTTCACTTCTGTAACATTTTTCATGTCTTGCATAGGCCTTCATACAGAGCAGATGATTATTTAGTAAAGGAATAAATGTTTCTAGAAGGAAACAAACTTCTTATGGAGACGATTTGGAGGAATCTTTTCAAGCAGTCATGTGATGTTCTGTCATGTCTAATTTGACTGTCCAGTTGTCCTTCATCTAATATGTTACATGTAGTTATCTGTATAGCCATGATTTTCTAAAAATCTGACCTTTCTCCCACATGGGAGGGGCCCATCAAAAGAATACGGCCTGTTTTTATAATAACTTGCATTTGATGATCTCTTCTTCTGGATGCTGCAGTTGGGGTACACCATTGGGAGTGTTGGTTAAACTGTGAAAACTCACGTTTGTAAGCCATCCACCAGAGGCCAAGACAGTGCTTGGAGTTTTAGAGGCTTCATGTCATTTAATCCCCTCAAAACAGGATTGTATGAGAAATAATTGTGATCAACAAGACTCAGAGACATTGCCCAGATTAAATAATTTTCCCAAGATGATTGTGCTGATAAGTGAAAGAGAAGGGATGCAAACTGAGGTTGACCTCATTCAGAAAACATCTATGGCAAACTCATGCTCTTATAGTAGGTTAAAATGCTAAGCATTGCCTCCAAGGAATTTGCCTTTTTAAGTCTGCTGATGAGGCAGACAAGCAAAGAGATAGAGGATGCAGTGCTGTGTGGCAAAAGGGCTATGTGAGAACCAAGCCTGATGTGCTGTAGGAAGGGGTTTTGCAGAATTTTCAAAGAAGACTTGAGGGTCAGGAAGCCTTTGGAAAGATTATCTTTTTTTTTTTTTTTTTTGATAGTAAGTCTGTAGATTTAACTCCATGTTTAGTTTAATGATCCATGTCAATTAATTTTTGTGTATAATGTGAGGTAGGAATTGAGGCTTCTTTTTTCCTATGAATATGCGATGGTTCTAGCATCACTTTTGAAACTGCTCTTTCCTCCCTGAATCAATTTGGTTCCTTGTCAAACTTTGACTGTGTGAACATTGGTTTGTTTCTACCCTCTATGTCCTTGTTTATTTATTTGCCTGCTAATCCATTTGTCATTACTCTGTTCTCTGAATTAACACATCATCTTGGGTCCAGTTATTCATTTCTTAAGTAACCAGTTAGTTCAATTGACTTACCGTAATTATGGAGACATTTACCATTGTTTTACTCTTTCATTCGTTTTTTTCATTGGTTCAATACATATTTATGGAATGCCAACCCTGTAACCGACATTGTGGTAGGTACTGAAAAACAGCAATAAATTAAGTAAATGTAGTTCCTATCTTAATACCATAGTTAGGGAGACACTTAAGGAAATACTTATTATACAACATAATAAAAGCAATCAGTCAATAAATATTTATTGAACACATACATACTAAGCTTGGCAGCATGGGTTGCTGAACTCATCAAATTTCAGCTTTTCAAAGGTATGTGTGAGCTGCTCTTCCTAACCTCTTGTCACCCAGAGACTATCTTTTTCAAACCACATCTTCACTGCTCATTAGTTGGATCCTTCTCTTTTCAACATTTTCCTACCATAATAATATAAATAGTAATAATGCCTATATTTGTATGATGCTTTCAACTTTTCAAAGTACAGTCTTTTACACCAATAATCTTGTTTTTCTCTTTATTTTGCATTTTTCCCGTAAGTTAGGAAGAGCCAATATGTTTACTTTTATTTGACAGAGACAAATAGATCACAGAAATGTTAAGTGATTTTCTTACTGTCACACAGGGAGGGCTACAAGCTTTCCCTTTTCCACCCCCGTCACAGTGAGGGCTATAAGCTTTCCCTTTTCCACCTCCCTCAAATCCCTTTCTGCTTCTTTTCCCATTACTCCCTCTTTTCAGCATCTTATCAGTACACACTATACAGGGAAGCCTTCCAATTTCAGGTACCACTTCTGGGCTCCAAGTTAAGCTGCCACAATGGTACCTTATGTTGAAAGACTACAATAGATTTTCATTGTTATCTTCAAGTGCTGACGGAGATTTATGAATGGGGATGGAGAAAAGAATCATGATCATTTTCACTATTACAATTGCACGCCTAAGATTCATAAAATGTCTGACACTTTCTTCATCGTTTTTGCCAGGCATCAGCTGTCAAGGGAAAGGTTGCCCCTTCCCACCCAGCTTTGGAATGAAGTGATAAATGTGTCAGAAAGCTCATGCCAAGTACAGTCTTCTGCCTTGTAAACAGTTTTCATTGATACATTAAAGTTTGCTTTCTTTTCTTAAGCCTTCATAAAGGTGCTTGAAAAGCAGCACTGTCACTGATAAATGTCTCCCTATTGTGGGACTTTTCTGGATATGGACTTGTTGTCTAAGTGGTTAGAGGTCTTGGGTCTTGTTTGACAATACATTGGCCAGGGGGTCAGAGAAATTGCTTTTACATGAAGAGATGTGCTCCAGAATTCTAAATTTCCATGAGCTCATTCCCTTCTTCCATCCCCTATCTTTTCCACCTCCAATAACTTAGCAAAAAAAAAAGAAAAAGAAAAAACCTTATCATGCCTCTAAAGACATGGAAAAATTAAATGCATTTTTTTTAAAACAAGATTTTTAGGTCAGTTTATTTTTTCCAGTGTTTAATGCAGAAGAAGGCCCCATTTTGCATTCCCGTTGGCAATATAGAAAGAATGAAGAGGGTGTAATTGGGATCACGACTGAAAGTGTGCTAGGGACTGAGAAAGTTCTGCAAAATTCAACTATCAAGAGGATACGGGGAAGAAACGGCAGCATATCTCTTTGGGCAGACTATAACCTACAGGATAGGCCCACCATTTGACAGAAGTTGAAAGGAGTGTATTCTGTAAAATCAGAAAACAAAAACATGCTGGCAAAAACAGAACAGGAACTGACCAATTTAGTCTGTATCTTCTATTTAATCATATATTTTCCAACCAAGTCAAAGGGGGATAAAATCAAAATTAGATCAGAATTTTGCACCAAGCATACGTCTATAGTGCTCACACACTCTTAGTTTCTTAGTCATCCGAATGCATCATCTTGGCCTCCAAGATATAGAGACATTTCTTGTTGCAGAGCAACGGTGCTTGGGCTTCAGTAGTTGCAGCCCGCAAGCTCAGTTGTTGCGACACACAGTCTCTGGGTGTGCCGACTCCATAGTTGCGGCGTGAGGGCTTAGTTGCCCTGCGGCATATGGGATCTTGCTGGACTAGGGATCAAACCCATGTCCCCTACATTAGCAGGTAAATTCTTTACCACTGGACCACAGAGAAGCACCAGTCTTTTTAAAATTAGCATGTAATTGCTTTACAATGTGTTAATTTCTGCTGTACAACAACATGAATCGAGTATATGTACACATATATACCCTCCCTCTTGAAATTCCCTCCCCGTTCCCTTCATCCCACCCCTCTAGGTCATCACAGAGCTTCGAGCTGAGCTCCTTGTGCTATACAGCAGCTTCCCACTAGGTATCTATTTTGTACATGGTAGTGTATTTATTTTAATACTGCTCTCTCAGTTCATCCCAGAAGCTAAGTCTTTATGAGTGAGCCCCCTTTTTCTCTATCCTTATCCAGTCTACGTGTCCTGACAGTTTTTCTGTTCTGCGCTTTCATGTCACCCCTGCTGTCCCCATGCTTACCAAGTCTCTCCACACTTTGCCTCAAAGATTCTTTGTTCTGACCTCCTTGTGACTTTCGTGTCCTGAACTGTGACCTTCAGAAACATGGTGCTCACCACGGTACACCCAGGCATGCCTACTCTTTCTGGGCTGCCTCTTAGTGCCAATCAAAATCCCTATAAATCCCTATAACTCATGGCCTTATGTATTTATTTCCTATGGCTATGATAGTGAAGTCCCACAAGCTGGGTGGTTTAAGACACCAGAAATTGCCTCACCGTTCTGGAGGCTAGAAGTCTAAAATCAAGGTGTTGATGGGGCCAGGCTTGCTCTGAATCTTCCTTTGACTCTTCTTTTGGCATTCCTTACTTGCAGCTGCATAATTCCAGTCTCTGTTGTTTCATGGTGCTCTTCCTGTATGTCTCTGTCTTTACAAGGCCATCTTCTTGTAAGGACACCAATCAGGTTGAATTCGGGTCCACTCTTTCCAGTAGGACCTCATCTTAACTAATTACATCTGCATTGACTCTGCTTCCAAATAAGATCGATTAACTTGTTTCCAAATAACATCACATTCTTGTTGCAGAGCAACGGTGCTTGGGCTTCAGTAGTTGCAGCCCGCAAGCTCAGTTGTTGCGACACACAGTCTCTGGGTGTGCCGACTCCATAGTTGCGGCGTGAGGGCTTAGTTGCCCTGCGGCATATGGGATCTTGCTGGACTAGGGATCAAACCCATGTCCCCTACATTAGCAGGTAAATTCTTTACCACTGGACCACAGAGAAGCACCAGTCTTTTTAAAATTAGCATGTAATTGCTTTACAATGTGTTAATTTCTGCTGTACAACAACATGAATCGAGTATATGTACACATATATACCCTCCCTCTTGAAATTCCCTCCCCGTTCCCTTCATCCCACCCCTCTAGGTCATCACAGAGCTTCGAGCTGAGCTCCTTGTGCTATACAGCAGCTTCCCACTAGGTATCTATTTTGTACATGGTAGTGTATTTATTTTAATACTGCTCTCTCAGTTCATCCCAGAAGCTAAGTCTTTATGAGTGAGCCCCCTTTTTCTCTATCCTTATCCAGTCTACGTGTCCTGACAGTTTTTCTGTTCTGCGCTTTCATGTCACCCCTGCTGTCCCCATGCTTACCAAGTCTCTCCACACTTTGCCTCAAAGATTCTTTGTTCTGACCTCCTTGTGACTTTCGTGTCCTGAACTGTGACCTTCAGAAACATGGTGCTCACCACGGTACACCCAGGCATGCCTACTCTTTCTGGGCTGCCTCTTAGTGCCAATCAAAATCCCTATAAATCCCTATAACTCATGGCCTTATGTATTTATTTCCTATGGCTATGATAGTGAAGTCCCACAAGCTGGGTGGTTTAAGACACCAGAAATTGCCTCACCGTTCTGGAGGCTAGAAGTCTAAAATCAAGGTGTTGATGGGGCCAGGCTTGCTCTGAATCTTCCTTTGACTCTTCTTTTGGCATTCCTTACTTGCAGCTGCATAATTCCAGTCTCTGTTGTTTCATGGTGCTCTTCCTGTATGTCTCTGTCTTTACAAGGCCATCTTCTTGTAAGGACACCAATCAGGTTGAATTCGGGTCCACTCTTCTCCAGTAGGACCTCATCTTAACTAATTACATCTGCATTGACTCTGCTTCCAAATAAGATCGATTAACTTGTTTCCAAATAACATCACATTCTTAGGTATCAAAAGTTAGACCTTCAGCATATTTTTTTTAGTTAAGGGGTACACTTTTCAACCTGTACCAAGCGGCCACATCCAGCCTAGCTAGTTTGAAATCTGAAGTCTTCCAACATGGAACCTCCATCTGGTTCCAAGTGTACAGTCCAAGCAAGTTCTGTGATAGCACCACCATGAAGGAGGAAAGACTGAATCCTGAGGAGAGCATCTACTTGAGAAGAAGGTTTATCCAAGGCATAACACCTGGAAGGAATGGTGATTCAAGGGAGCATAAAGTTGCTGGAAAGGGCTACAGACTCTCCCATGTTCAAGACCAACCATGTTCATTCCCACCAGGCTCCTTTGTCCATGGGATTCTCCAGGCAAGAATACTGGAGTGGCTTGCCATGCTGTCTTCCAAAGGATCATCCTGATCCAGGGTTTGAACCCACATCTCTTATGTCTCCTGCATTGGCAGATGGGGTTCTTTACCACTAGCTCCACCTGATAAGCCCCTTCTTTCTACTAGGAGTATACCTACTTCACTTCGTGTAATTTTCATAACAAACTTGGTAAACAGTTGTTATTGTTATTTCTCTTTCAAAATTAACAGAATTTAATACAAAATAAAATTCACATGATTTGCTTGAGCCGTGCCAGTTAGCAGAGGTAGGGTTGTATCCCAAAGCACCTGTTTATTCCACTGAACTGCATTGTCTCAGAAGAATAAGGAACTCTTGGGGCTAAACCATGAAGATTTAGTTGAACCACTTTTATGATATTTACAACAGACTTCCGACAAATAAACCCATGAAATGCTGGTTGCCATCATGATATATGACACATTGAGCATTGGTGAAAGTGATTTAAGTTATTGTGTCATTTGGTCATATTTTATATTAACTTTATATATTCAACTTTGTAATAAAAGTATTATTATGTTTCTCTATATCCCCAGTATGATTGGGATATAATAGGTTCTGATTTACTGCATAATCCTGTTAAAATTGTGCCACAGTGAGCCCTTTAATTTATTGGTGTCCTCTTTTCCTCATGTAATATACTGAAAAAACTTTAGTTTTCATTCATAAACCCTCTTTTTCTGTGTCTCATGGTTTTCGAACATGACTGACTTCTTCCAAAAGAAGCACCATAAATGCTCTTGGGAAAGTGTTTCATTTCTTCTGTGGAAGCCTCTTTATAATCCAGTGAAGCTAAATTAGGTCACAAAACCTAAGGGTCTGCAGTGGTCCTACTTTTTCTGGCCTCAGGCAAGAAGTCTTCTCTTGTAACAAATAGGGATACCTAATCTCTCTTTCCCCCTGAACAGCATGACCCTGAACCCAAGATGCTGTAGGAAGGTGGCATATAAGAAAGCTAAGGAAAGGATCTTTTAAGTTTCAAGTGGTTGTTAAATATTTTACTTTTGCAAGCCTTTAAAATTGCCACAGGTGCTGGCCGTTGTCTCTTTGTGTTAGTTATGGGTGACATAAAGCTGTCTGGCCAATGAAAATTTAAAGGGATGCTTTCATTCTTGTCTACCCTGGGTAAAATTTCTTCCCAGCTCAGTAAGCATACAAGAATTTCTGAATTCTGATGATGTGCTATGTACTGCAGTATTTGAATAACAGGAAGAAGTAGAAAATTGCCTCCAAGTACACATCCATTTAGCAAAAGTGAAAGACGAACATGAATCCAGTAGTGTTGGATTGAAATCAGAGGCATCAGTATGAACTCATGGATTGTAATATATTTACAAAATGATAGCTACAAACATAATTATGTGTGTATACATGGTTTAATAAACATGTATATATTTTCTGTCTCTGTCCAGTGAAAGGACCTAGAAGAAATGACACTCTAGCAGGTATAGTCACATCTAGTGCCCAGATTTTGGTTTCTAAATACCGTTCTCCAATAAAAGGAACCCGGGCTTCTTGAAAAAGTGGTTGATTCCAGGGCTGGAGAAGGGAAAACACAAGATAAGCTTGAAATATCTATGGTCCCACAAAGGAAGAAGGATGGGGGCATGCCGAAAAGGCAAGAGACACTCAGTGCCCAAAAGCAGCACAATTTGAACAACAAAATATAATGATACTATAAATGATTCTATAAAATATAATGATGCTATTGGATTAGAGCTCAATAAATAATGATTTGTGAGTCTGTATTAATATAAATTTAAAAAATTGAACAAGTAAATACATGGGAAAGAAGGGATATTTTTCCTGACAGAAGAATTCCAATTCATCTTTACCTTAAAAAAATGTGCCAAACATGAAATATGCCAAATACATTAGAATACCATAGTAATTGTTTTAGGCAAGACCCTCCCAGTGGATGCTAGAATTAGTGGACCAAAGTTTGAGAAGAGGGCTTCCCAGGTGGTCCAGTGGGTACAGAGTCCGCCTTGCAGTGCAGAGGGCACCAGTTCCATCCCTGGCCTGGGAAGCTCCCGCATGCTGCGGAGCGGCTGGGTCCAGTTACCAGCCAGTGCTCTGGAGCACATGCGCCCAAAACCAGTGCCCTGCAACAAGAGAGGCCATTGCAGTGGGAAGGCCACACAGGCCAAGGAGTAGAGATGGATGAAAATAAATAAATAAATAAACAAAAACAATGGAAGAGACCAAAATTTTAAAAAAACCTTTTTTTTTTTTTTGAGAAGAAACAGATATTTGCATAGTCTAAAAGTATCTCTGTCAAGATTTTAATTCATTGCAAAGGAAAAAATAGTAACTTTACAGTGATAATATCCTGCTGGCAATAGTTTTACTGAGAGATCAAGGTCAATTTTGACATTATATATCCCCTGGTATGATGCACTTTGATACATTTGCCAAGATAGCAAGATTTGGCACATCTTGCCAAAATGTATGACCTCAGTCACATCCTGACAGCTCATCAAACAAACCCAAATTGCAGGACAGTCTACACACTAACCGACCAGTACTCTTTAAAAGTGTCAGGATAATGAAAGACAAGGAAGGTTTGAGGAACTCACAAGATTGAGGGAAACTAAGGAGACGTGACGACTACACAGGACCTGGTCCTGGGTTGGATTCTGAAACAGAAAAGGCTGCTAGAGGAAATACTGATGAAATCCACATGAAGTCTGGAGTTAGCTAAAAGTACTGTGCCAATGCTAATTTCTAAGTTTCAATTATTGTACAATAGTTATTTAAGATGTTAACATTATGAAACTGGGTGAAGTGTATATGGGAACTCTCTGTACTATTTTTGCAACTGTTCTGAAATATATAAATTAAAGAACAAGTAAATACATGGGAAAGAAGGGATATTTTTCCTGACAGAAGAATTCCAATTCATCTTTACCTTAAAAAAATGTGCCAAACATGAAATATGCCAAATACATTAGAATACCATAGTAATTGTTTTAGGCAAGACCCTCCCAGTGGATGCTAGAATTAGTGGACCAAAGTTTGAGAAGAGGGCTTCCCAGGTGGTCCAGTGGGTACAGAGTCCGCCTTGCAGTGCAGAGGGCACCAGTTCCATCCCTGGCCTGGGAAGCTCCCGCATGCTGCGGAGCGGCTGGGTCCAGTTACCAGCCAGTGCTCTGGAGCACATGCGCCCAAAACCAGTGCCCTGCAACAAGAGAGGCCATTGCAGTGGGAAGGCCACACAGGCCAAGGAGTAGAGATGGATGAAAATAAATAAATAAATAAACAAAAACAATGGAAGAGACCAAAATTTTAAAAAAACCTTTTTTTTTTTTTTGAGAAGAAACAGATATTTGCATAGTCTAAAAGTATCTCTGTCAAGATTTTAATTCATTGCAAAGGAAAAAAAATAGTAACTTTACAGTGATAATATCCTGCTGGCAATAGTTTTACTGAGAGATCAAGGTCAATTTTGACATTATATATCCCCTGGTATGATGCACTTTGATACATTTGCCAAGATAGCAAGATTTGGCACATCTTGCCAAAATGTATGACCTCAGTCACATCCTGACAGCTCATCAAACAAACCCAAATTGCAGGACAGTCTACACACTAACCGACCAGTACTCTTTAAAAGTGTCAGGATAATGAAAGACAAGGAAGGTTTGAGGAACTCACAAGATTGAGGGAAACTAAGGAGACGTGACGACTACACAGGACCTGGTCCTGGGTTGGATTCTGAAACAGAAAAGGCTGCTAGAGGAAATACTGATGAAATCCACATGAAGTCTGGAGTTAGCTAAAAGTACTGTGCCAATGCTAATTTCTAAGTTTCAATTATTGTACAATAGTTATTTAAGATGTTAACATTATGAAACTGGGTGAAGTGTATATGGGAACTCTCTGTACTATTTTTGCAACTGTTCTGAAAATATATAATTATTTTAAAATAAAAAATGTAAATGAAAAGTATGCATCCAGCTAGGACATTTTCTATCACAGTGAGATTTGATTAATTGCAATTCAACTAATTCCTGAACGTATCCAAAATTTTCTTCTCTAACTTCTGTATTTAATAAAAAAAAAAAAAAAGAAAAAGAAGAAAGAAAACTGGTAAATAAGCTGTTACCTAGAATTTATTCTGAAATTTCAAAGGAAAGCTTGGAATTAATGTAGCTGCCTTGTAGTCTACAGTCCCAGATTCTGGGGTGAGATCTGCCTCCCGTCCCTGTCTAGCCTCTTCCTTTCTGCGTAGCCTACTCTCCAGGTTCTGAAGCAGTTTCTGAACCCTTCAGACACGTTTTTATCTGTGCTTTACCCGTGCTCCTCCACCAAAACTGCTTTTTCTCCTTCATTTATGCTCGGCTTTGTACTTAGTCAGAGCTTGGCTTGAATGACAGATAGTCCGGTCACAAATTAGTTATATAGGTCTAGGTGAGTTACTTAAAACCTAGGAAGCTTGGTTTCCTCATCAGTAGAACATAGGCACAAATCCTCACCCTACATGGATTTTAAGGTGCTGAGCTCAGTGACTGATTCCCATAGACACTTTATATGTGAAGCCCTGTAGTTGGTATCATCATTGGAAGGTTCATCTGTGTTTCCTTTCCTGCAAAGTCCTTAGCTGATTAACTCAGTCATGCATTCATTAAAGAAATGTGTACTGACTTGTCCTTAAAGACAGAGCAGACAGGCACAACTTCCTAAAAGAAAAATTAAGTGTACATTTTTAACTGCTGTAATTTCACTGACTAGAGTCAGTTACTCCTTTGTCATGCGATAATGAAAGAAAGAAAGGAAGGTTTGAGGAACTCACAAGATTGAGGGAAACTAAGGAGACGTGACGACTACACAGGACCTGGTCCTGGGTTGGATTCTGAAACAGAAAAGGCTGCTAGAGGAAATACTGATGAAATCCACATGAAGTCTGGAGTTAGCTAAAAGTACTGTGCCAATGCTAATTTCTAAGTTTCAATTATTGTACAATAGTTATTTAAGATGTTAACATTATGAAACTGGGTGAAGTGTATATGGGAACTCTCTGTACTATTTTTGCAACTGTTCTGAAAATATATAATTATTTTAAAATAAAAAATGTAAATGAAAAGTATGCATCCAGCTAGGACATTTTCTATCACAGTGAGATTTGATTAATTGCAATTCAACTAATTCCTGAACGTATCCAAAATTTTCTTCTCTAACTTCTGTATTTAATAAAAAAAAAAAAAAAGAAAAAGAAGAAAGAAAACTGGTAAATAAGCTGTTACCTAGAATTTATTCTGAAATTTCAAAGGAAAGCTTGGAATTAATGTAGCTGCCTTGTAGTCTACAGTCCCAGATTCTGGGGTGAGATCTGCCTCCCGTCCCTGTCTAGCCTCTTCCTTTCTGCGTAGCCTACTCTCCAGGTTCTGAAGCAGTTTCTGAACCCTTCAGACACTTTTTTATCTGTGCTTTACCCGTGCTCCTCCACCAAAACTGCTTTTTCTCCTTCATTTATGCTCGGCTTTGTACTTAGTCAGAGCTTGGCTTGAATGACAGATAGTCCGTCACAA
Organism: Tragulus kanchil; assembly: GCA_022376925.1. Classification (NCBI taxonomy): domain Eukaryota; kingdom Metazoa; phylum Chordata; class Mammalia; order Artiodactyla; family Tragulidae; genus Tragulus; species Tragulus kanchil. Next base: position 287,197,862 of record JAIOJX010000032.1, read on the forward strand.
ATTAGTTATATAGGTCTAGGTGAGTTACTTAAAACCTAGGAAGCTTGGTTTCCTCATCAGTAGAACATAGGCACAAATCCTCACCCTACATGGATTTTAAGGTGCTGAGCTCAGTGACTGATTCCCATAGACACTTTATATGTGAAGCCCTGTAGTTGGTATCATCATTGGAAGGTTCATCTGTGTTTCCTTTCCTGCAAAGTCCTTAGCTGATTAACTCAGTCATGCATTCATTAAAGAAATGTGTACTGACTTGTCCTTAAAGACAGAGCGGCGCAGACAGGCACAACTTCCAAAAGCTAATATGGGAGGCCCAAACAAGTCCTTCCACAGAAGAACCATGCTAGGAGAGCAGAGGTGTTGGTTTTGAAACCTGCTGTAATTTCACTGACTAGAGTCAGTTACTCCTTTGTCTGCTTTCAGACAGCAAAGACAGATTCTGGGTGTTCACAGTTTCCTCTGGGTAAGTAGGAGTGAGGGAAAGTAAAGTTAAGATAGATTATTTACAACTATTTAGGAAATGTAAGCTGCTCCAGGAAACTTTATTTCAAGAGAAAGTACCACTCTGTATTCATCATGTACTAATTAACTGAAAATTACCTTTAAGTCCTTATCAGTAGTATTCACATCATCTATGCATTCAACTGAAATCTTGCCAGAGCCTAACCTGGACCAGGTACTTTATTGAACTTCGGCCTCAGTGAGCTCCCTGGCCATTGGTAAACGTCAGGGTACGTAAATATTACAATACCATGTGATGGATTAAAGCCCAAAGGTGAGAACATTAAATTCTGCCACTCGAGAGAGGTCAGAGAAAGCCTAACCAAGAAGATGATATTCATCTGGGTCTAAAGGAACACAAGACTGCTTTCTGTGGAAAAAGACCAGAATATCCTTCTGCAAAAGGTTAGAGAAGGTACCACAGAATTAAAAAAAATCAGTAGTCAGTAGTGTGTTTCCAGACCAGTATTTTGTCATTTTAGTTCTGTCCCACTGGATCTTGTAGGCTCGGAGGCAAGGGGCCAGCTGGGGCTCTGAAAAGTACACTTGATGTTGTAAGCTGACTGTCCTGAGAGCCAAATTTAGGCCAGGCAGTGGTATTTGTGTTCATCAAATTTGCAGTCGTTCTGGGTGATTCTATTCTTTGTTCAAGTGTTAAGTTTCTTTTGATTAATATCTGCACATGAGTCACTCCCCAAGCTGTATCTGTTCATACTCGTCATATCTCTTCCAGTCATTTCCAAACACCTCCCCACCTCTCAAGTGCTTCTTTGCTGTGGGTGTTTTTGCAGAGAGCATGTCCTGCCCAGAAGCCTCAGGCTTCCAAACAATGTCCTTCACCCCAAGACAGAGCGGCGCAGACAGGCACAACTTCCAAAAGCTAATATGGGAGGCCCAAACAAGTCCTTCCACAGAAGAACCATGCTAGGAGAGCAGAGGTGTTGGTTTTGAAACCTGCTGTAATTTCACTGACTAGAGTCAGTTACTCCTTTGTCTGCTTTCAGACAGCAAAGACAGATTCTGGGTGTTCACAGTTTCCTCTGGGTAAGTAGGAGTGAGGGAAAGTAAAGTTAAGATAGATTATTTACAACTATTTAGGAAATGTAAGCTGCTCCAGGAAACTTTATTTCAAGAGAAAGTACCACTCTGTATTCATCATGTACTAATTAACTGAAAATTACCTTTAAGTCCTTATCAGTAGTATTCACATCATCTATGCATTCAACTGAAATCTTGCCAGAGCCTAACCTGGACCAGGTACTTTATTGAACTTCGGCCTCAGTGAGCTCCCTGGCCATTGGTAAACGTCAGGGTACGTAAATATTACAATACCATGTGATGGATTAAAGCCCAAAGGTGAGAACATTAAATTCTGCCACTCGAGAGAGGTCAGAGAAAGCCTAACCAAGAAGATGATATTCATCTGGGTCTAAAGGAACACAAGACTGCTTTCTGTGGAAAAAGACCAGAATATCCTTCTGCAAAAGGTTAGAGAAGGTACCACAGAATTAAAAAAAATCAGTAGTCAGTAGTGTGTTTCCAGACCAGTATTTTGTCATTTTAGTTCTGTCCCACTGGATCTTGTAGGCTCGGAGGCAAGGGGCCAGCTGGGGCTCTGAAAAGTACACTTGATGTTGTAAGCTGACTGTCCTGAGAGCCAAATTTAGGCCAGGCAGTGGTATTTGTGTTCATCAAATTTGCAGTCGTTCTGGGTGATTCTATTCTTTGTTCAAGTGTTAAGTTTCTTTTGATTAATATCTGCACATGAGTCACTCCCCAAGCTGTATCTGTTCATACTCGTCATATCTCTTCCAGTCATTTCCAAACACCTCCCCACCTCTCAAGTGCTTCTTTGCTGTGGGTGTTTTTGCAGAGAGCATGTCCTGCCCAGAAGCCTCAGGCTTCCATGTGTGCCACCAAATAGGTCAACAGACTATCCAGAATGAGCTCGGACATTCCTACCTAGAGGGCATCGTTGAACCCCTGGGAATGGTTGCCAGAGGTTCCATAAACTTAGCTTCCTGGAAGAGTCCAGGCATGTCCCAGAAAGGGGGCATGTATGCTACACCTGAAATCATCTTCAGAGGCTACTTCCTAAGAGTATACAGTAGGGATGCTACAGCTGGGCTTGTAGAATGAGCTGTAACCTTGGAGTCAGATGATTCGGATTAAGGTCCTGTTCTATCTCATGTTAGATTTGTGTGTGTCTCTACAGTCCCTCAGTGGTGTCCAACTGTTTGCGAGCTCATGGACGGTAGCCCACCTGGCTGCTCTGTCCATGAGACTTCCCAGGCAAGAAATACTGGAGTGGGTTGTCATTTCCCACTTCTGGAGATCTTCCTGACCCAGAGATTGAACCTGTGTCCCTTGTATCTCCTGCACTGGCAGGCGAATTCCTTACCACTATACCACCTGGGAAGCCTGTGATTTAACTCTACTATCTCTCAATTTCAATATACCTTTCTGTGAAATGGGCAGAATAAAAATTGGTCATGCCCGCTTCTTGGGAAAGCCTGATGAGGTAATGAACATGAAAGCTATGTAAACCACAAAATATTGTACAAATTTGAGCAAGATATTCGTTCCCATGATAACCCTAAATAATTCTCAATATAATGGAATGATTCTTTGTTGACATTTTCAGATTTAAAAATTAATCACTGCCATTTTTAGACAGCTTATTATGATTATCATACATTATTGGAATAAAGAAGCTATCATTTGTCTGAGGTTTTCTAGATATATAAATTTTAATATGTATAGTTTGTCATATCCTTCAAAATCCCCACCAAAATTTTAGCAAGAGATGATGCATTTATATCCCTCCTGCTTTTGAAATCAGAGGGAGTAAAATACTAAGAAGGAATATCCTGTGCTAAGAGCTCAAGTCTGGAGGGGATAGAGGAGGCAGGCACATGAAGTTTAGATCCTGGCTCGAGTGGGTCATGGCTGGTTGACCTGGGCTTCATTTTCTCATGGGAATAATGACACTTCCTTCATAGGTTAGAGTGAATATTAAATAAAATAATACACATGGAAATTTCTTTGTCAGCTTTTCAGTGCCTCAGATAAACTATAGTTACTTGGTCCCCTTTTTTGGTGAGAGATTTCCTTTTTGCATTCGTTTTTAGAACATACCAGGCATGTCCCAGAAAGGGGCATGTATGCTACACCTGAAATCATCTTCAGAGGCTACTTCCTAAGAGTATACAGTAGGGATGCTACAGCTGGGCTTGTAGAATGAGCTGTAACCTTGGAGTCAGATGATTCGGATTAAGGTCCTGTTCTATCTCATGTTAGATTTGTGTGTGTCTCTACAGTCCCTCAGTGGTGTCCAACTGTTTGCGAGCTCATGGACGGTAGCCCACCTGGCTGCTCTGTCCATGAGACTTCCCAGGCAAGAAATACTGGAGTGGGTTGTCATTTCCCACTTCTGGAGATCTTCCTGACCCAGAGATTGAACCTGTGTCCCTTGTATCTCCTGCACTGGCAGGCGAATTCCTTACCACTATACCACCTGGGAAGCCTGTGATTTAACTCTACTATCTCTCAATTTCAATATACCTTTCTGTGAAATGGGCAGAATAAAAATTGGTCATGCCCGCTTCTTGGGAAAGCCTGATGAGGTAATGAACATGAAAGCTATGTAAACCACAAAATATTGTACAAATTTGAGCAAGATATTCGTTCCCATGATAACCCTAAATAATTCTCAATATAATGGAATGATTCTTTGTTGACATTTTCAGATTTAAAAATTAATCACTGCCATTTTTAGACAGCTTATTATGATTATCATACATTATTGGAATAAAGAAGCTATCATTTGTCTGAGGTTTTCTAGATATATAAATTTTAATATGTATAGTTTGTCATATCCTTCAAAATCCCCACCAAAATTTTAGCAAGAGATGATGCATTTATATCCCTCCTGCTTTTGAAATCAGAGGGAGTAAAATACTAAGAAGGAATATCCTGTGCTAAGAGCTCAAGTCTGGAGGGGATAGAGGAGGCAGGCACATGAAGTTTAGATCCTGGCTCGAGTGGGTCATGGCTGGTTGACCTGGGCTTCATTTTCTCATGGGAATAATGACACTTCCTTCATAGGTTAGAGTGAATATTAAATAAAATAATACACATGGAAATTTCTTTGTCAGCTTTTCAGTGCCTCAGATAAACTATAGTTACTGTCATTAGGTGAGAGATCTCGCATTCTTTTTTAGATTGACATGAGTCAGTCACATCTCTGGGCCATGATGTGTATCTTGACAGGGTTCCATGTTGTAATTCATTAGAACATAATGAAAGAGACCATGAATTACAGTCACACTTCTTGAGTTCAGCTCTTCTTTCCAGCTCAGTGACCTAGGGCAAGTTAACCTCTTTGTGACATGGTTTCTCCTTCCTAAAATGGCAGTGACAACTGCCTCAACTTCCGAAGAGGAGGATGAAGAGGAAATGAGTAAGATAATGAATGAAAGACTTGGTATGCAAAGGTTAATTCTGCTTATTACTATGTATTTTGTGTGCCCAGTATTTCAAAAGAGCCCTTTCTCTCATGATCATGACATGTCAGAAGAAACCCTTAATTACTGTTAATGGACATTCCCCCACCACCACCATTTTAGAAGCTATTTTTCTGTCACTGGTTTTATTTATGGTAGTTTTACTTTTGGGTGGACTTGGTCTTCTCCATGTCTCCACCTGCACCATAACTGACTGCAATATCCTAAGGCAAGATTGACTTTTTCTTGGAAGCCTACTGTCCTAGGACACATCCTAAGCAAGAAAGGCGCTTGTTCATAGTTTGCCCATCAGGTTTCAGGCACCGCTGTTGTGGGTGATGGGACACCTGGGAGTTGTCAGGTTCTGGCCTCAGCTCTGCTAATAGCTCACTATGGCCTTGAGCAAGTCTTTCCAGCTCCCTATCTCCCTGTGTGCACTAAAGAAGAGATCCTCTGTTTAAAGAACTGTTCCAATTTCCAAAATACTTCCTTTCTGCATTCTTTGTTTAAAATGTTATTTTTAATTTCTAAAACAAAACAGAAAAAAACACAGTGGGCGTAGCTGATAGGTTATTTAGGGATCATTTGTTTTGATGCCCATTTAGAGGCAGAAAATTTTATTTGTGCCAAACCCCTCCATGTTTTGCAGGGTAAGAGCTCAAGTCTGAGGATAGAGGAGGCAGGCACATGAAGTTTAGATCCTGGCTCGTGGGTCATGGCTGGTTGACCTGGGCTTCATTTTCTCATGGGAATAATGACACTTCCTTCATAGGTTAGAGTGAATATTAAATAAAATAATACACATGGAAATTTCTTTGTCAGCTTTTCAGTGCCTCAGATAAACTATAGTTACTGTCATTAGGTGAGAGATCTCGCATTCTTTTTTAGATTGACATGAGTCAGTCACATCTCTGGGCCATGATGTGTATCTTGACAGGGTTCCATGTTGTAATTCATTAGAACATAATGAAAGAGACCATGAATTACAGTCACACTTCTTGAGTTCAGCTCTTCTTTCCAGCTCAGTGACCTAGGGCAAGTTAACCTCTTTGTGACATGGTTTCTCCTTCCTAAAATGGCAGTGACAACTGCCTCAACTTCCGAAGAGGAGGATGAAGAGGAAATGAGTAAGATAATGAATGAAAGACTTGGTATGCAAAGGTTAATTCTGCTTATTACTATGTATTTTGTGTGCCCAGTATTTCAAAAGAGCCCTTTCTCTCATGATCATGACATGTCAGAAGAAACCCTTAATTACTGTTAATGGACATTCCCCCACCACCACCATTTTAGAAGCTATTTTTCTGTCACTGGTTTTATTTATGGTAGTTTTACTTTTGGGTGGACTTGGTCTTCTCCATGTCTCCACCTGCACCATAACTGACTGCAATATCCTAAGGCAAGATTGACTTTTTCTTGGAAGCCTACTGTCCTAGGACACATCCTAAGCAAGAAAGGCGCTTGTTCATAGTTTGCCCATCAGGTTTCAGGCACCGCTGTTGTGGGTGATGGGACACCTGGGAGTTGTCAGGTTCTGGCCTCAGCTCTGCTAATAGCTCACTATGGCCTTGAGCAAGTCTTTCCAGCTCCCTATCTCCCTGTGTGCACTAAAGAAGAGATCCTCTGTTTAAAGAACTGTTCCAATTTCCAAAATACTTCCTTTCTGCATTCTTTGTTTAAAATGTTATTTTTAATTTCTAAAACAAAACAGAAAAAAACACAGTGGGCGTAGCTGATAGGTTATTTAGGGATCATTTGTTTTGATGCCCATTTAGAGGCAGAATTCAAGGTGGCAGTTCTGTCTTGCTGCACATTTGTGCCTCTTAAACTCCCAAGTGGAAAACTACTGCACTAGGTAAGAGATGGAGGCTGGCAGGAGTCACTCAGGGAAGCCTGGTAACTGAGCCACCCCCTCTTCCCCAAGTCCACTGGAAGGAAGGACATTTGGGGGTTCCACCTTGCTGTTATTCATTAGGAAGATCTAGATTCCCAAGTGCATTGCAGAGTTACTATTTCCTGGGAACAAAGTGAACAAATACAAAATATTTCATAAACAGTTATGAGAATAGATTGTTGCTTTCTATTTTCTTTTCTTTTTCTTCCTGGTCCTGTATCCTTCATCACCTCCTGATGCATCGATCTGTCTCCACTTTCTCCCCTCTAAATGGAAACACCTTCCTTTGGATAAGAGGTTATAGCTTAGTCCTCTCCATGTTCCTAGTGATTAGTTCCTGACTCTGCACATTGTACAGTCACTCCGTCATGTCCAACTCTTTGTGACCCCAGGGACTGCAGTCCACTGGGCTTCTCTGTTCCTGGAATTCTCCAGGCAAGAATACTAAACTGGGTTGCCATTTCCTACTTCAGGGGATCTTCCCAACCCCAGGGTCGAACCAGGTCTCCTGCATTGCAGGTGAATTCTTTACCACTGTACCACCTGGAACATTATAAACCCTTAATAAACTTCATTGAATGAATGATGGATGGATGAATGATCACTAAGATTCTTCTGACTTGCACATTCTAATTCTTATACCAAAATATTGGCTAATTTACTTTGTTACATTACTTCTGGCATAGTCTCCTGGCATGGAGACAGCAGTAAAGTGTAATTTATTAGATATTGACACATGTCCTTTCTGTTTCCCTTTGCTCCTTCCTTCAGTCTACAAGAGCACTGGATATGTATGATTGAACAAGACACACATAGTTCCTGCCTTTAATACAGCCTGGTTAAGGCAACAGTATTTGACAAATAGGAGACAGATAATCACAGCACAGAGTATTGATTACAACTGTTGATAGCAGGAAAACTGAGTGCATGAGGCAGAGGGAAAATGCAAGCTTCCTGAGGTGGAAAACACTGTAAGTCCAGCTGAGGTCTATGCGTCATCATTCCAAGGGTTAAAGGAAGCTGTGTCCTGGACTCCTCAAGTGCTTCTCCTGAAACCATCCCTCCTTAAGCTCATTTCTGCCAGTCACACTGTCCTGCTTGTAGGAGCTTCCTCAGGTATTCACTCTGTCTCCGTACCACCGTCTTCTCCTGGAAAGTTCTCCCGTCTGCCAGTCCACTGGAAGGAAGGACATTTGGGGGTTCCACCTTGCTGTTATTCATTAGGAAGATCTAGATTCCCAAGTGCATTGCAGAGTTACTATTTCCTGGGAACAAAGTGAACAAATACAAAATATTTCATAAACAGTTATGAGAATAGATTGTTGCTTTCTATTTTCTTTTCTTTTTCTTCCTGGTCCTGTATCCTTCATCACCTCCTGATGCATCGATCTGTCTCCACTTTCTCCCCTCTAAATGGAAACACCTTCCTTTGGATAAGAGGTTATAGCTTAGTCCTCTCCATGTTCCTAGTGATTAGTTCCTGACTCTGCACATTGTACAGTCACTCCGTCATGTCCAACTCTTTGTGACCCCAGGGACTGCAGTCCACTGGGCTTCTCTGTTCCTGGAATTCTCCAGGCAAGAATACTAAACTGGGTTGCCATTTCCTACTTCAGGGGATCTTCCCAACCCCAGGGTCGAACCAGGTCTCCTGCATTGCAGGTGAATTCTTTACCACTGTACCACCTGGAACATTATAAACCCTTAATAAACTTCATTGAATGAATGATGGATGGATGAATGATCACTAAGATTCTTCTGACTTGCACATTCTAATTCTTATACCAAAATATTGGCTAATTTACTTTGTTACATTACTTCTGGCATAGTCTCCTGGCATGGAGACAGCAGTAAAGTGTAATTTATTAGATATTGACACATGTCCTTTCTGTTTCCCTTTGCTCCTTCCTTCAGTCTACAAGAGCACTGGATATGTATGATTGAACAAGACACACATAGTTCCTGCCTTTAATACAGCCTGGTTAAGGCAACAGTATTTGACAAATAGGAGACAGATAATCACAGCACAGAGTATTGATTACAACTGTTGATAGCAGGAAAACTGAGTGCATGAGGCAGAGGGAAAATGCAAGCTTCCTGAGGTGGAAAACACTGTAAGTCCAGCTGAGGTCTATGCGTCATCATTCCAAGGGTTAAAGGAAGCTGTGTCCTGGACTCCTCAAGTGCTTCTCCTGAAACCATCCCTCCTTAAGCTCATTTCTGCCAGTCACACTGTCCTGCTTGTAGGAGCTTCCTCAGGTATTCACTCTGTCTCAGTAGCACAGTCTTCTGCTGGAAGGAGTTTTCTCCTCCCAGTCTGCCATCTTATTTTTATCCTTGTAGGTCATACTTCCTTCTTTATCTGACTCAATGCCATGTTATTTAACTCCTTCACTGGTCACCCTCCTTCATGTCTCTCTCTCTGTTTTCTAATGATGATGTTTTCTGCTTGTGAAACTGGCCTTTTCCATCACTGGCCCCTTTACCTAATGAGAAGCAAGAGATTTTAGAAAAAGCGCCTGAGCTTTGAAGACAGACAGACTTGAATTTAAAGACTACCTTCACTGATTAATAGTTATGTGACCTTGATAAATGTCAGTGTTTCCAGATACCCTGAGAGGTCAAAATGAAATGAGGAAACTGAGTTTCAGAAAAATGTCTCTTACTGTTTTCATTTGATCTTCATTGACTGTATGCCTTTTATGATAATAGCAACCATGGATGTTAGGTACTTTTACCTAACATGTTACATGCCTTACATGTATTCATCCAGATTCCTCACAGTATTCCTATGAGATGTAATAATAATCCTTATTCTCATCTCTCTTCCACTTTATGTAAGGGAACACAGATGCACAGAAAGATCTATGTGCCCAAGTTTGCAACAGCTCATGAGAGTCAGAAGCTTGATTTAAACTTAGGCGTTCCACTCCACACCATGCACTCTGGCATTTCCTTGTTTCCAATTATAATGCACAGCTTTCTCACCTGTAAAATGGTACTAATAATACACATTTCATTCTCGTGAGATTTAAATAAGGTAATGTATAGAAGGGCCCGCTTAGTGGCTCAGCAGTAAAGAATTCACCTGCCAATTCAGAAGAGACATGAGTTCCTGCCTTTAATACAGCCTGGTTAAGGCAACAGTATTTGACAAATAGGAGACAGATAATCACAGCACAGAGTATTGATTACAACTGTTGATAGCAGGAAAACTGAGTGCATGAGGCAGAGGGAAAATGCAAGCTTCCTGAGGTGGAAAACACTGTAAGTCCAGCTGAGGTCTATGCGTCATCATTCCAAGGGTTAAAGGAAGCTGTGTCCTGGACTCCTCAAGTGCTTCTCCTGAAACCATCCCTCCTTAAGCTCATTTCTGCCAGTCACACTGTCCTGCTTGTAGGAGCTTCCTCAGGTATTCACTCTGTCTCAGTAGCACAGTCTTCTGCTGGAAGGAGTTTTCTCCTCCCAGTCTGCCATCTTATTTTTATCCTTGTAGGTCATACTTCCTTCTTTATCTGACTCAATGCCATGTTATTTAACTCCTTCACTGGTCACCCTCCTTCATGTCTCTCTCTCTGTTTTCTAATGATGATGTTTTCTGCTTGTGAAACTGGCCTTTTCCATCACTGGCCCCTTTACCTAATGAGAAGCAAGAGATTTTAGAAAAAGCGTCTGAGCTTTGAAGACAGACAGACTTGAATTTAAAGACTACCTTCACTGATTAATAGTTATGTGACCTTGATAAATGTCAGTGTTTCCAGATACCCTGAGAGGTCAAAATGAAATGAGGAAACTGAGTTTCAGAAAAATGTCTCTTACTGTTTTCATTTGATCTTCATTGACTGTATGCCTTTTATGATAATAGCAACCATGGATGTTAGGTACTTTTACCTAACATGTTACATGCCTTACATGTATTCATCCAGATTCCTCACAGTATTCCTATGAGATGTAATAATAATCCTTATTCTCATCTCTCTTCCACTTTATGTAAGGGAACACAGATGCACAGAAAGATCTATGTGCCCAAGTTTGCAACAGCTCATGAGAGTCAGAAGCTTGATTTAAACTTAGGCGTTCCACTCCACACCATGCACTCTGGCATTTCCTTGTTTCCAATTATAATGCACAGCTTTCTCACCTGTAAAATGGTACTAATAATACACATTTCATTCTCGTGAGATTTAAATAAGGTAATGTATAGAAAGGGCCCGCTTAGTGGCTCAGCAGTAAAGAATTCACCTGCCAATTCAGAAGAGACATGAGTTCAATCTCTGGGTCAGAAAGATCCCCTGGAGAAGGAAGTGGTAACCCACTCCACTATTCTTGCCTGGAGAATTTCTTGGACAGAGGAGTCTGGTGGGCTACAGTTCATGGAGTTGCAAAGGAGTTGGGCATGACTTAGTGACTAAACAACCAACAGCAATGTGTAGAAAATCCCTTTGCCCTGCCTGCCATGTGGCTCAGTTGGTAAAGAATCCATCTGCAGTATAGGAAACCCAGGTTCGCTTCCTGGGTCAGGAGAATACCTAAGAGAAGGAAATGGCAACCCACTCCAGTATTCTTGCCTGGGAAACCCCATGGACAGAGAAACCTGGCGAGTTACTGCATGGGATCACAAGAGTTAGACACGACTTAGCCACTAAACCACCACCAACAAACAGATATCAATTATGATTCTCTTATTTATTAAAAGTATGTTCTATGATTTTGCATTTGTCTTCATTTTGTTATGATAGACCCACTGTGTTTTACCTGTTCTTCATTCCACATGGTGTGTTACATACTCAGAATACTAGAGTGAGTTGCCATTCCCTTCTGCAGAGGATCTCCCTGAGCCAGGAATCTAACCTGGGTCTTCTGTATTGCAGAAGGTCACATCAATCTACATTGAAGATTCTTTACTGTATGAGAAACCAAGGAAGTCTCTCATTCCACATAGGTATAAAAATATACCATGCTTTTCCTTTTATAAATATTCTCTCCTCTCTATTCACTCATCAGTAAGTCTCCTAACAGCTAATTCCATAGCCTTCATTTAACAAAGAGTAATTTGTATCAGTGTAAACATGTATATAGTTCAAGAAGACAAATGGCACAAAAAGTTTTATCCTAAAAATAGCAGTATCCTGCCCTCTCTGTCCCATATTCAAGTTCTGTTCCTATGAGGCACTACTTTCAACCTCCTCTCAGTCTTTTCCCTAGAGTTTGCTTTTACATTTTTAAATAATATATATGCTCTGTATCTTGATGTTTAATTGTATTGAAAAGTAACATTTCTGTTGACATCTTTATCATAGAAGATGAAGGTCTCACCCATAACCATTCCTAGCCACAAGTGTGGCTGTCCAATGCATCCTTGTATTTTAATCACTATTTTGAAAGATGTATTGCCATTCCCTTCTTCAGGGGGTCTTGCCTACCAAGGAATTGAAGCTGAGTCTCCAGCATTGCAGGCAGATTCTTTACTGTCTGAGTCACCAGGGAAACCCCAATGTCCAATCTCTGTTTCATTATCATTATGAATACTGAGTTAAACATACATTTGTAGATAGATAGGTAATGTATATATTTCTAACTTATATATCATGATGTTTATATACATCATGTGTACATATGTGTGTGTGTGTGTGTGTGTGTATACATATATATATATATATATATATATATCTCTTAAACAAGTAGTATACTATGATTACATTTAGTTTCTCATCCATTCTTTTGTTTTTGCTGAAATTAGCCACTGCCTTTAGCTCTCCCTGCCTCATCATCTGACATAAGGGAGACACCTTAAGAGAAGGACACATGTATTCTACCTAACCCCTGACTTCCAGCCTGGTGCCTCACCCGTCTCTTCCCTGTGCCTCCTGTTCCCAGGTTTGGAGCTGCTCTGGTTCTGTGTGTTCACAGAATAAGCCTCTGATTTGGAGTAGAAAAGCAGTAGAGATTTGTTTGCATGATTCAGAGAGGGGTGAGGGATCCTTTACGTTAGTGGTTCTCAACTGGCAGGGAGACTTTGTACATAAGGGACATTTGACAGTGTCTGGAGACTTCTTGGCTGTACAGTTGGAGAAGGGTGCTGCTGGCATCTAGCAAGGAGAGGCCAAGCATGCATCTCTAGTGCTGCAATACAAGACAGCCCTCAACAAAGCATTTTCTTGCTCCACATGTCATAGAGCCAAGGTTGAGAAACTGCTTTTGACAGGATTTCCAGCAGTCATCCTGTTTGCAACCTCTCTGCGGTCTCCAGAGAAACCTGGCATCTCTGATTCCTGAGCTTTTTCAAGGCCCTGCAGAATGAATGTGGTTTCCCACGTGACTCAGTGGTAAGGAATCTGCCTGCCAGTGCAGGAGATGAGGGTTCCATTCATGGGTTGGGAAAATTCCCTTGGAGAAGGAAATGACAACCTGCTCCAGTATTCTTACCTGGAAAGTCCCATGAACAGAGAAGCCTGGTGGGCTATAGTTTATGGGGTTGCAAAAGAATCGGACAGGACTTAGTGACTAAACAACAACAAAGAATCAATCAGCTGACTTCCACTTGTATCTCCCCGTGTAGGTGCTTATGCTCCAGTGATCCCTCATCTACAAGTTTTCTACCTTCCAAAATACCTTTTTAGCACTTCTGGTCCACTCTTGACTGCTATTCCATTTTTCTTGTCCTCATAGGCATAGACCTGTTTAATTCCTTGAGTCTCTTTTGAGTTTTGAGAGAAAGCTGAAGCAATGTGTGTGTTCAATCTGTCATGTTTAACTGGGACTTTACAGCTGTCCTAAAACTTTTAAAGAACTGTTTGCCCACTTTCTTTTTCTCTTTCATCCTATGTCATGAGCTATAAGTTGTTCCTTTAGTTATTATACAAAGATGCTGGGAACCACAGAGCCAGGTAAAGTGCTGTATAAGGAGGATGAACAAGGAATATTCTATTCTCTGTAAATGTGTTTGAATTATCAACAGAAACAGCTATCAAAGGGCATGAAACATGCTTAGGCTCAAGTCCTATAGGAGTTCTTGGTGATCATCTAGACCAGTGTTGTCTCTGCCTTCATACAGACAATCTTATCACTTGATCATTCCAGCCATATCCATTTATCTCTTGCACAATTAACAGTACTCAATAGATAAACTTTTAAAACTTAAACTTCAGTCCTGTTTTCCAAAGAAAATGTTGTATCACAACTATCAGTGATCACTTGCCCTAATTAGAAGGTGACCTTAAAATCAAATACCATTGGTGGGAGTGGAGCTTGGGAGTGCACAGCAGTCAGGTCTAGCCAGATACTGCTGCCTGCCAAAGGCTCCAAGCCTGAGGCCCTCGCTTCTTAAAAAATCAAGAAAGAATCAGAGGGGTGTTAAAGACATACCAGCACCAAACCAAAGCTTTCTCTCTGGTACAGTGTGAGAAAATGCTGAATGAAAGTCGAAAAGGAAGTGAACGTCTTCACTGTGTGTTTCAGTGTGCTGAAGTGTTCCCAGATTCCACATGAGCGGCTTTAGGCCTCTGCTCCACTGGATAGCCCTAGCCTAGTCCAGGATTCTCCTTCGTCCTCAAGACAGTGAAGTGAAGGATGAAGGAGGAATGCACTACACAGCTTCCCCAGCTGAATACCTGCAGTGTGGGTGCCCAGTTCCTGGTCTCCAGACCCTCAGTCTGTACACAACTAACAACCCACAAAAGTATAAACATTAATAAGGTAGTGTTGAAAGAACTGAGTAACCAAATGCAAAGTCAAAAACAGTGAGACCTGTTTCTCTCCCCCTCTTCCTGTCAAATATGCAGTAATGCATAAAGATTGTCAAAATTTCATGCCTGTGTCATGGAAGCTTGCTTTGTTCCCTCTTCCCTTGGACTATTTTTCAGTTAAGGATTGTTTTCCTTTTGAAAATATGTTTTAGCTACTTTTCACAGCATTATCCACACTCTACAGAAAGGAAGCTTATTAAAAGTTAAAAGGAGCACAGAAAATAGCACTTACGTTGGAACCGCTTTCTTTTAAAATTGACAGTTGTTTTTTCGGGGAACCACAGAGCCAGGTAAAGTGCTGTAAAAATCAGAAACTATTCTCTGTAAATGTGTTTGAATTATCAACAGAAACAGCTATCAAAGGGCATGAAACATGCTTAGGCTCAAGTCCTATAGGAGTTCTTGGTGATCATCTAGACCAGTGTTGTCTCTGCCTTCATACAGACAATCTTATCACTTGATCATTCCAGCCATATCCATTTATCTCTTGCACAATTAACAGTACTCAATAGATAAACTTTTAAAACTTAAACTTCAGTCCTGTTTTCCAAAGAAAATGTTGTATCACAACTATCAGTGATCACTTGCCCTAATTAGAAGGTGACCTTAAAATCAAATACCATTGGTGGGAGTGGAGCTTGGGAGTGCACAGCAGTCAGGTCTAGCCAGATACTGCTGCCTGCCAAAGGCTCCAAGCCTGAGGCCCTCGCTTCTTAAAAAATCAAGAAAGAATCAGAGGGGTGTTAAAGACATACCAGCACCAAACCAAAGCTTTCTCTCTGGTACAGTGTGAGAAAATGCTGAATGAAAGTCGAAAAGGAAGTGAACGTCTTCACTGTGTGTTTCGGTGTGCTCAAGTGTTCCCAGATTCCACATGAGCGGCTTTAGGCCTCTGCTCCACTGGATAGCCCTAGCCTAGTCCAGGATTCTCCTTCGTCCTCAAGACAGTGAAGTGAAGGATGAAGGAGGAATGCACTACACAGCTTCCCCAGCTGAATACCTGCAGTGTGGGTGCCCAGTTCCTGGTCTCCAGACCCTCAGTCTGTACACAACTAACAACCCACAAAAGTATAAACATTAATAAGGTAGTGTTGAAAGAACTGAGTAACCAAATGCAAAGTCAAAAACAGTGAGACCTGTTTCTCTCCCCCTCTTCCTGTCAAATATGCAGTAATGCATAAAGATTGTCAAAATTTCATGCCTGTGTCATGGAAGCTTGCTTTGTTCCCTCTTCCCTTGGACTATTTTTCAGTTAAGGATTGTTTTCCTTTTGAAAATATGTTTTAGCTACTTTTTCACAGCATTATCCACACTCTACAGAAAGGAAGCTTATTAAAAGTTAAAAGGAGCACAGAAAATAGCACTTACGTTGGAACCAAACAAAAGAATGCATATGGTAGAAAAACTGAGAATCGAGCCTTTATTAATTAAATGACAGTATTACAGGTTCCATTTTCATACACATTTTTAACCCAACAGATTTAGAAATAGATATTGAACAGTCAGAGACCTGAAAATATAAATCATATTTTGGCTTGGAATTTCAAGAAAAATAAAGAGAGGAATGCTTATATCAAGCCTAATTAAATCAGTTCACCATATCTACAATAGAGATTCTCAAAAGGAAACAAAATCAAGGAAACAAAATAATTCCCCCAAATTCCTAGGCTCTTTTCTTTCTCCAGTCTTCATTTCCAGATGCATTTCAAGGCCAACTTTCACTTCCACAATCTGGCTCATTTTTATTAATTAGGATGCCCCATAATATGGGATGCTAGGGAGTCTAATGATCATGAACACCTTTTTGTGCAATGGAAGCGGGTTTTGTTTTGTTTTGTTTTTTTAAATAAGGTGGAATTCATCTAAAAATGTTACTCCCTATGTATTTCACATGCCTTGTTTTATTTGCTAGTCATATAAACTGTAGTAGATAAAGTGTTGGCATATTAATCATGTTCTTATACTCCCCAGGTCTAGGTCCCTTTTTATCTTCACACATGGAGCCTTCCCTGGCCAGGCAAGCAGGGCTGTGCTGCTCTGCACAGAAGTGGCCCCTTACTGAGGAAGGTGGTCATTTGAGCTGAGACAGGCCTCTCAGTCAGTGGTAACCACTCAGTGATCTTCCATGAAGGTCTTCATTCAGCTGGGTTGGTGATAATGACCTAATTCAATCAGCCTATCTCCTTCCTCAAATTGGTATTCATAAAACAGCTACATAGACACACAGCAATGGAAAACCTTTGAAAGAGAAATCATTTAGGCCATTAGAGAGGAGTGAAAAGATCATCAACCTGATTCTGATAGACTTTCCACTTCCAGGCTAATCTGTTCGTATTTTTGCAATCACCCCCCCTTCCAGAGTGGTCCAAGGGAATTACATTGCGTCACTAACAGGAGTAGGTATTTGCAGGCCCATTTTATAGAAGAGAACATGGAAGCTGTGAGGTAGGCTATAAACATCACTCATATCATTCAAATTCAGGTCTGCCTCATTCCCAGCTGGGTGCTCTGTTCACCATGTTGCTTCCTCAGTTTCCTCATCAGAGACCCCCTTAGCCCAAGATCTCACACAAGTCCAAAAGTAATCACAAGAAGGGAATAGAGACCTAAGTCAGCCCTTAGGGCTGACTTCAAATACATCTTCATCCCTCTACTTCTTTCTCTTTTTTTCTCTTATTCCCTCAGTTCTGACCCAGACCCCTTGTCTTGCACTTGAAACAAGCAGACCTAACTGGACACTTAGTTCCAACTTCCACCCTCATCCAAAACCTTTCCACACAGCAGCCGTAATGATTTTCTCAAAGTGATTCTTCTCATCTACTTCAAGATGGTGGATTGAGTGCAGCCCCTCACCCACCTCTCTTCCTAAATCCCATCAGGCTTTAGGAAGCATAGAATGAAGCACACTTTTCCAAGTGTTGAGATTGAGAAGAGGGTGGATATACTCATAGCAGAGATTTTGATAAATTTCTAGAGGTCTGTAATGGGAATGGAATCGTGTTAACTGATAAACCAGGGAGAAGGGAGATCCAGGTCAGAAAGGATGCTGTAAGGTGGGAGCTATTCTTTCTGCAGAGCTCCAGAGTGGCTCTGAGACAGGAGGCAGCAGACAGAATCCCCACTGAGGACCTAGAGATGAGGCAGGTCCTAACAAGTCTGTGCTGAGTTCCCTTTTGGGTCTAGTGCTCAACGTGGTTTTCCAGTCATAGATAGGGTAAGATGACCAAGGACCACCAGAAAGCTGAAGAAGTCCTACAGCAAGAAAGTGGACATCCACTTTCAGTCACCCAGGAGGTAAGAGAGAATCCCGGAAACGAAGTTCACTTTTAAAAAAATTCTTACTAGTATCTTCAGAGAGTTAAGAATATATTTTTCCTATAAAGCAGTAATAGTCCACTATGAAAATAATCAGCCAAAGAACAAGAAAGAATTCATGGAAAGAAAACTGTATATATATATGTGTGTGTGTGTGTGTGTGTGTGTATATATATATATATATATATGCTTGTCAAAAAAGTCATTTAAAGAGTGATTAGAAAACATAGAGGAGTTTTTCTAAACATGGAGCAAAAAATACAAATGTAGAAAAAAGAGAAGGGGAAAAATATGAGATGCAGAATCACAGAGTATTAACCAAGAAGGGCTAATGTCCATCCAAAAAAGAATGTTTACGATGCCCAAAGAAAAAGCAGAAATAAAAAGAGAGAATATATATTTAAAAATAAAAATGATATTAAAACTAAAAACTCAATAAATGAGATAAACTTTAGATTGGACATAGTTTAAGGAAAAACAAATGGAAGAGAAAAATGAAAAAGTACTAAACAGTTGAAAAAGATGCTCAACTTCACTAGTTATCAGGGATTTGCAAATTGAAACAGTGGACTCTACTTTGCATCTCCTTGGTTGGCAAAGTTTTTGAAGTCTTAAAATGCTAAGCACAGGTAAACATGTGACTAGGATTGGGGAATCTCATCTATTGCTGAAGAGTACAAATTGGCACCACCCCATAATTAAATATTTAGCAAGATCTAGTAAAGATGAAGATTCACGTACCCAACAAACTAGCAATTTCACTGCTTAGCATCCTAGAGGGAATTTCACACATGTGCACAAGGAGATATTTATAAGAGGGCCTATTGCAGCATTGTTTGTGGTAACTAAAAATTGAAAACAACTTTAATACACATCAACATAAGAGATAAATTTAGACATAACCATACTGTTGAATGCTTTGAAGTACCTAAAAAAGAATGAACTACAATTATCCATGTATCAACACGAATAAATCTCAAAAACTCTGTTGAAATGTGCAATATATAAATTTGGAAAAAATGTTCAAACCAGTTCTATATATTGTTTAAGACATGTATGTGTAGTAAAACTATGAAAGGGAATGAAAAACACAAATTCACAATGGCAGTTACCTCTGGGAGGAAGGAAGAATGGTATTAAGAGAATGTTACACAGGAAACTTCAATATCTATAGTTCAAAAAGATGTTGTGGAAAATTTCAAGCATACAGAAAAATACAAAAAGCAGTAAAACAGACCCCTTGTACCTAATACTCAGTTTCATTGATTATCAAATAATCATCACACTTGGGCAATCTTAATTCATTCTCCCTCCCTCCTACTTATTTTTCTTGAATAAAAAAAATATATCGGACACCATGCTGCTTTACCCATTAATATTTTAGTAAGCACCTGTAACAAATGAGAATATATAAAAACATAATTACTATGTTATTATCATGTTTATCAAAATAATCAGAAAGTTTTGTAGTAGGATGGGTACCAGTTCCCCTAAAGATATCTGTAGCTTAATTTTAAGAAATATTGACTTTGTTACCTTGTATGGTGAAAGGGACTTTGCAGGTGTGATGGAGTTAATGCTCTAGCAATGGGGAGAATGTCCTTAATTATCCGTGTTAGTTCTGTGTAGTCACAAGCATAAATATGAGAGAGAGACAGAAGTGTCAAAGTAGGTGATAGGAGGAGGAAAGCAGAGTGAGCTTTGAAGATGCTACGCTGCTGTCTCTGGAGGTGGAGGAAGGGGACGTGAGCCAAGGTGGCCTCCTGAAACTGCAAAAGTCAAGAAGAGATTCTTTTTTTAGAGCCTCCAGAAGGTATGCAGCCCCACTGACTCCTTGGTGTTGAACCAAGGAAAACTGTTTCAGATTTCTGATTTCCAGAGATGTAAGATCGTAAGTTTGTGTTAAGCCTTTAAGTTTGTGATCATATTCTGCAGCAGAAAGAGGAAATGAATGCGGTTCTTTAATATCATATAGTAGACTATCAGTAGCTAAATTTCCCCAGTTATCTCAGAAGTATTTCATTACATTGTTTGTGTTGGTACTTCAACAGAAGAACTAATTTAGGTACCAGAGGCCGGGATTTGTTATGACTTTGGGCAAAATGTGCACCTTGAGTGTTTTGGGTTTGTTTTTCCATGTTTAATGATTTTTTAAATAAGTACTTGTTTTATTTATTTATTTATTTTTATCGATTTATTTTCACCCATCATTATTCTTTGGCCTTTGTGGGCCTCCCATCTCAGTGGCCTCTCCTGTAGCAGAACACCGGCTCTGGGCACTGGCTCGTAGTTGGACACACTGGTCTAGCCGTTCCACGGCATGTGGGATCTTCCTGGGCCAGGGATCCAACCGGTGCCCCTCACACTGCAAAGCAGACTCTTCACCCACTGGACCACCAGGGAAGCCTGTTTAATGATTTTTTAATCAGCATCCCCATAACAGGGAAGATATTACCAAATGTACATATTCTTTAAGAAGGTTAGAAAACTGTGTATTTATAAGGCAAGTGAATTAGCTAAAACAAATTTATTGAGCAACTGTTGTGTGCAGGTCATTTCCAGGCAGAGACAGGATTCTAGTAAGGAAGGACTTGTTCCTGTCCACAGCGAGTTTCCTGTCTAGCTGTGAAAAAGCATCTTAATGTCAATGGAGGTCATATGAAATAGTGGACACCCTAAGATCTGAGTCAGACAGACCTACGGAGAAACCTAGTCTGATGCCCAGCTTGGCCAGATGCTCTTGGAAGAGTTGTTTAAGCTCCAAGGACTCTTGTTTCCTTCAGAGCATTGATAGGGTGATTAAAGGAGTTAAGCCCTGTAAAGTTCTGAGCAGGTAGAAAGTGCTCTAGGTGAGCTGGTTTCCCTGCCAGGTAGCTTAGCAGCAAGATAACCATCATTCAGCCTAAATTAATGACACAGCAGAATGAAACTATCTAAAGGGTGTCCATGCCGAGGTGCTGACAGCCTAGAGAAGGTAAGACCATTGTTAGGGGGAAGCCCAGAAGATCAGCGGCTTTAAGAAGACTGGAGGATTTGATCCAAGTCATACCAGGTATGGACCGTGCAGATTGGGAGCAAGCAAGAGGGTAACCATTCCAGGAGGGAGAGGAAAGGAAGGGGGAGGTAGGCTCACATTAGGAGTCAGAGAGCAAGGATATGGTGTCAGTGGAAGGGGGATTTACGAAGGGCAATAGCAGAAGACAAGATGGGGAGGGAAGCTTGCAGCCAGATTACGGGAAGTTCTTTATTAGCCCGTCTTTCATTCATCGGGTACGTCATAGTACCTGCAATGTACCGTTCATCATGAATCCTTCCCTTTCTCACTGCTACTGCTTCTTCAAAGAACCTTGAACCCTGCTTTGTCTAGCCTTTTGGAATTCTATAGCTTAAATAGAATAAATAAACCTAGTACAGCAAAATTCATAAATCCCAGACTATGGCATCGTGACAGAGAGCAGAGCACATTGAAGCCGCTGCCAGAAGCCATTTCACAATTCCTATGCTGAACCTTCCATTAATCCCCACTGTTTCCATTTAATTTGGAGGCCTGTACAGAATGTCCCATGCGGAATTGCTTACTGTCTTATTCACCTTCATCTCTGAGTTCCTGTTTGACCCTTACATCAGCATATATTACCCAGCCCCATACCCTTCATGGTTTCTTTAATTTGAGGGGAGTGACTCTGAGTGAAGCTGTTCCTGGGTCATGAGCCCAAAAGAAGTTGGGTGAGCAAATACATGAAAGGGGAATTGTTTCAGTGTGAGGTGCTTGTTTCTTTCCTCCTCGCTGGTAGTAGGTTAGGAGACTGGGTAGGAAATAGTACTGTTGGTTAGTGTGGAAAACAGCAAACAGAAACCTCCTGTGTATTTCAGATGGAATGACATTTAATATAGGAGAAGGACTTACCTGAGAACTGGAGAAGTGGGCTCTAGGCTGGGCTGACCCTGCTCCTGAGGACTCCCAGAGCACTGCAGAACTGACCCACCAGGGGAGCCACCTTCTGTGGTCCTGGAGCTGAGGATCACTCCAGGGTCACCAAGAGCCCCAGAAGATCAGCGGCTTTAAGAAGACTGGAGGATTGCCAGTCATACCAGGTATGGACCGTGCAGATTGGGAGCAAGCAAGAGGGTAACCATTCCAGGAGGGAGAGGAAAGGAAGGGGGAGGTAGGCTCACATTAGGAGTCAGAGAGCAAGGATATGGTGTCAGTGGAAGGGGGATTTACGAAGGGCAATAGCAGAAGACAAGATGGGGAGGGAAGCTTGCAGCCAGATTACGGGAAGTTCTTTATTAGCCCGTCTTTCATTCATCGGGTACGTCATAGTACCTGCAATGTACCGTTCATCATGAATCCTTCCCTTTCTCACTGCTACTGCTTCTTCAAAGAACCTTGAACCCTGCTTTGTCTAGCCTTTTGGAATTCTATAGCTTAAATAGAATAAATAAACCTAGTACAGCAAAATTCATAAATCCCAGACTATGGCATCGTGACAGAGAGCAGAGCACATTGAAGCCGCTGCCAGAAGCCATTTCACAATTCCTATGCTGAACCTTCCATTAATCCCCACTGTTTCCATTTAATTTGGAGGCCTGTACAGAATGTCCCATGCGGAATTGCTTACTGTCTTATTCACCTTCATCTCTGAGTTCCTGTTTGACCCTTACATCAGCATATATTACCCAGCCCCATACCCTTCATGGTTTCTTTAATTTGAGGGGAGTGACTCTGAGTGAAGCTGTTCCTGGGTCATGAGCCCAAAAGAAGTTGGGTGAGCAAATACATGAAAGGGGAATTGTTTCAGTGTGAGGTGCTTGTTTCTTTCCTCCTCGCTGGTAGTAGGTTAGGAGACTGGGTAGGAAATAGTACTGTTGGTTAGTGTGGAAAACAGCAAACAGAAACCTCCTGTGTATTTCAGATGGAATGACATTTAATATAGGAGAAGGACTTACCTGAGAACTGGAGAAGTGGGCTCTAGGCTGGGCTGACCCTGCTCCTGAGGACTCCCAGAGCACTGCAGAACTGACCCACCAGGGGAGCCACCTTCTGTGGTCCTGGAGCTGAGGATCACTCCAGGGTCACCAAGAGCCCCAGATAGAAAGTCACGGCTACAGCTACCATCCAGTTCTGCAACTGATTCCCAGCTCCAGCCCTCACCAGTGTGTGTGGGCCACATATGTAATTCTCTGAGCCTTCATTTCCTCTTTTGGAAGATGGATGTGAAAAGCCAACCCAGGCAGTGGAGGTAAATAGGAGATAGGATAATGGAGGAATCTACCTCCCTGGTTTGAACTCTTAATGAATTTAATTTCCTTCCTCTTCCTTATATTAAGTGCCTCAGAGAAAAAAATACGTCAGTAGGAGAGTGAAGGGCTTCCCTGGTGGCTCAGCGATACAGAATCTGCCTGCCAATGGAGGAAATGCAGGTTCGATCCCTGGGTTGGGAAGACCTCCTGGAGAAGGAAATGGCAACTCACTCCAGCATTCTTGCCTGGAAAATCCCATGGATAGAGGAGCCCTGGTGGGCTACATTCCATGGGGTGACAAAAAGTCAGACACAGCTAACCAACAACTAGAGTGAAGTTTGGTTTTAAGTTTCTGGTTACTGACAATGGAAGGAGCATCTGGGACAATATCAAAGAGTAGCTGAGATGTTGTAACACTGTGTTTAAAAAAAGAGTCCACAAGAAAGTCATCAATGTGTTCAATTTAATTTAAAAACAAAGGTTTAATCTGCATACATTGTGAAAACAAAAGCCCCAGGTAAACAATGGCCTTTTCCAATGTCCAGGAGGAGAGGGGGGCTTCCTGTGGACACTGCTTTGTCATCTTTTGCCTCCATTAGCTCCTTCCATTTTCTCAGTTGTACAGAAGACTTCTCCAGTGGAGCCCCGAGGAGCCAGTCCTGGGGCTGTTGTTGCAGTAGTGTCCATGTTTCTATTAAAATGATATCTGCCTGCTCTGTTCTTATCAGAATGAGCCAAGACCCCGTCATAATCTTCATGAGTATCTCTTTAAACACAGTCTCCTGACTCTTGCTGGTAATCAATCTTATTAGTTCTCTGAACATTTCCCGGGAACTTACACAAGGCCAAACACTGAGCTGTCTCTTGAGGAAATGAACTAGGATCACTGTCAGACTAGAGAGGATGGCAGGCATGTAACGAGTGGATAAATTCCGGTCCCCTAAAGCCTTCCAGTTCTGCAACTGATTCCCAGCTCCAGCCCTCACCAGTGTGTGTGGGCCACATATGTAATTCTCTGAGCCTTCATTTCCTCTTTTGGAAGATGGATGTGAAAAGCCAACCCAGGCAGTGGAGGTAAATAGGAGATAGGATAATGGAGGAATCTACCTCCCTGGTTTGAACTCTTAATGAATTTAATTTCCTTCCTCTTCCTTATATTAAGTGCCTCAGAGAAAAAAATACGTCAGTAGGAGAGTGAAGGGTTTCCCCTGGTGGCTCAGCGATACAGAATCTGCCTGCCAATGGAGGAAATGCAGGTTCGATCCCTGGGTTGGGAAGACCTCCTGGAGAAGGAAATGGCAACTCACTCCAGCATTCTTGCCTGGAAAATCCCATGGATAGAGGAGCCCTGGTGGGCTACATTCCATGGGGTGACAAAAAGTCAGACACAGCTAACCAACAACTAGAGTGAAGTTTGGTTTTAAGTTTCTGGTTACTGACAATGGAAGGAGCATCTGGGACAATATCAAAGAGTAGCTGAGATGTTGTAACACTGTGTTTAAAAAAAGAGTCCACAAGAAAGTCATCAATGTGTTCAATTTAATTTAAAAACAAAGGTTTAATCTGCATACATTGTGAAAACAAAAGCCCCAGGTAAACAATGGCCTTTTCCAATGTCCAGGAGGAGAGGGGGGCTTCCTGTGGACACTGCTTTGTCATCTTTTGCCTCCATTAGCTCCTTCCATTTTCTCAGTTGTACAGAAGACTTCTCCAGTGGAGCCCCGAGGAGCCAGTCCTGGGGCTGTTGTTGCAGTAGTGTCCATGTTTCTATTAAAATGATATCTGCCTGCTCTGTTCTTATCAGAATGAGCCAAGACCCCGTCATAATCTTCATGAGTATCTCTTTAAACACAGTCTCCTGACTCTTGCTGGTAATCAATCTTATTAGTTCTCTGAACATTTCCCGGGAACTTACACAAGGCCAAACACTGAGCTGTCTCTTGAGGAAATGAACTAGGATCACTGTCAGACTAGAGAGGATGGCAGGCATGTAACGAGTGGATAAAGAGGATCGAGGTTGGGGTAGTGTAGAGGAGAGCCGTGACTCCGCCAGGGGAAGTTGGCAGTGCTTTCCAGAAGGGCCTTGCCTTTGTCACCTCTCAGCAGCAACCCACAGTCCACTGCTTCATCCTTCCTGGTCCCTCTGCTTTGTTTAGGGGCCACTGCTCCCAGCTTGCTTACCAGTCCTTCATCAGCCATCTCCTTCATCATCTTTTCCTCTTCTGATGCAGCTCTATGTGTTGAGCCTACTCAGGGCCTCTACTGAATCCAGTTTCTCCTTTCTCTAAAGTTTGTCACCATGTGATTGAATTCACTCCCATGGGTTTAAATGCCTCCTGTCTGCTAACATACCTAACACCTTTTCTGAACTCATACCTCCAACTGCCCACATAGTAGTTGCCATCATCTCCTGCCATAAAACTATGTGGTATCAGAGAAGTTGCTTCATACCCATGTCTGGGGACGGAGCAGTGCTGACAGGGTCCAGTGAGCCAGAAGAGGCTTAAGGTCAGGCTGAGGGATGGGGACATGACCACCTGAGCAACAGCCAGGTTCCTGACCCCCAGTGGTGGTACCCTTAGCACACCCACACCAGACAGACTAGCGGACTCCAGAGCAGGATCCCCAGTGACCAAGAAGGACGTGTGTCCTTTCATAAGAGGCCAGGGCAAACCCAGAGGACCAGCACTCTGCCTCCTATGCCCTATGCTTCCTATGTTGCTGTGGACAGAGGAGGTGGGGGAGTCAGCTTGGAATTTGAGAAAATACAGCTAGGAAGTTTAAACTTTGTCATCTTTTGCCTCCATTAGCTCCTTCCATTTTCTCAGTTGTACAGAAGACTTCTCCAGTGGAGCCCCGAGGAGCCAGTCCTGGGGCTGTTGTTGCAGTAGTGTCCATGTTTCTATTAAAATGATATCTGCCTGCTCTGTTCTTATCAGAATGAGCCAAGACCCCGTCATAATCTTCATGAGTATCTCTTTAAACACAGTCTCCTGACTCTTGCTGGTAATCAATCTTATTAGTTCTCTGAACATTTCCCGGGAACTTACACAAGGCCAAACACTGAGCTGTCTCTTGAGGAAATGAACTAGGATCACTGTCAGACTAGAGAGGATGGCAGGCATGTAACGAGTGGATAAAGAGGATCGAGGTTGGGGTAGTGTAGAGGAGAGCCGTGACTCCGCCAGGGGAAGTTGGCAGTGCTTTCCAGAAGGGCCTTGCCTTTGTCACCTCTCAGCAGCAACCCACAGTCCACTGCTTCATCCTTCCTGGTCCCTCTGCTTTGTTTAGGGGCCACTGCTCCCAGCTTGCTTACCAGTCCTTCATCAGCCATCTCCTTCATCATCTTTTCCTCTTCTGATGCAGCTCTATGTGTTGAGCCTACTCAGGGCCTCTACTGAATCCAGTTTCTCCTTTCTCTAAAGTTTGTCACCATGTGATTGAATTCACTCCCATGGGTTTAAATGCCTCCTGTCTGCTAACATACCTAACACCTTTTCTGAACTCATACCTCCAACTGCCCACATAGTAGTTGCCATCATCTCCTGCCATAAAACTATGTGGTATCAGAGAAGTTGCTTCATACCCATGTCTGGGGACGGAGCAGTGCTGACAGGGTCCAGTGAGCCAGAAGAGGCTTAAGGTCAGGCTGAGGGATGGGGACATGACCACCTGAGCAACAGCCAGGTTCCTGCCCCCCAGTGGTGGTACCCTTAGCACACCCACACCAGACAGACTAGCGGACTCCAGAGCAGGATCCCCAGTGACCAAGAAGGACGTGTGTCCTTTCATAAGAGGCCAGGGCAAACCCAGAGGACCAGCACTCTGCCTCCTATGCCCTATGCTTCCTATGTTGCTGTGGACAGAGGAGGTGGGGGAGTCAGCTTGGAATTTGAGAAAAATACAGCTAGGAAGTTTAAACTTTGATTGAACACTTATAAAAGAGAAACTGTTTTAAGTCATAGCCACTTAAGGGGAAATGCTTCTTTTCTTTTTTCTTTTGAGCTCCATCACTTGGAATGGGGCTCCAGAACAAAGTAAAAACAATTATAGTAAGTTTTTAAAAGTTCTGTGTTTTGAACACATCTTATTTATGACCCATTACAGTTATAAACATAACTATACATGTTGATATAAATTGGAGATAAGTTAACCTGAATGTTAACAATAGTCATTCCTGGGATGTGAGAACAAATATTTTGAGTTTTTAATATTTTTCTCTCTTCCAATTTTTCTGTAATGACCATATGTGACTCAGAATCAGAATAGCACAGTTAACATTTTTTTGAGGGTTCAAGCATTCTTGATCTGTGAAGACCTTCCTGATTCCAAAGGCAACACCTAAGAGCTCCTTCCATGTCCTCTGGTAATTATCTGGCTTCCTCACAAGTTGGTGAGCTATTCAGAGCAGAGGCAGCATCTCTTCCTCTATGCATTCTCAGCACCAGCTCAAGACACATAGCCATCAGGTATTTAGTAAGTGTTTCTTAAGTAGAAGATTAAGGATCCACTCTGAGAGATTCTTCCTTTTGGCTGTGGATATTTCATTTTTAGGCTACTTCTGTTCCATCACTGATTTCTAATAGGAGAATCAAGCCTTTGTCAGCAATTACCATTGAGTACAGGTTAACTGAACAGGGCTTAGAAAAACAAGGCAGCAGACTGTAAATGGGGATTGCCAAGGAGGAAGCAGAGACAGGGTCAGGGGACAGTGCACCCATGAATGATGTAATGTGGACTGAAGCATGGCCAGGGCTGGGGAGGTGAGGGAGGCACTCACCTTGGGCACAGAACTTCAGAAGGCTCAAAAACACTCAGCGATCAAGACAAATCATATTTAAATGCCATATTTTAAAAATCAAAATTTATGCAAAAATCCATGATAGGCAAAAATCAAAATTGTTCAAGAAAAATAGGATCCGTATCACTAGTTTTTCCTTTTTGCCTCAGGCTACAATATGGCTCAGTACAGCCCTGCTACTGATTTTGTCTTTATGTAAATGTTTGGTATTTTGTTCATCCTGGAATTCTTTTTGACATTAAGTTGCATTTTTAAATAATACATGGAAATATTTATCTTGATGAAGACTTTTGGCCAACACCTCAAATTTGACCCCGAGGTGAGTGCCTCAGTCCCCTTCCCCTACTGACCCTGGGCGATTGGCAGCCACGGAGCGGGAAAGTATGTGCAGAAGGTCCACATTCTGGGATAGGAGAACAGATCTTCCTGGCCCAACACCAGGTGTCTCAGTCTGTTGGAGCTGCTGTAACAAAATACCATAGACGAGGGGACATAAACAACAGGAATTTATGTCCTGCAGTTCTGCAGGCTAAAAGTCTGAGATCCAGGTATCGGCATGTTCAAGTTCTTGGAGAGGGCCCTCTTCCTGGCTTAGGACAACCACCTTCTCCCTATGTCCCTCATGGTGTAGACAGAGAGAGAAAGCCCTCTGGTGTAGCTGCTTCTTAAGATACTGATCCCAGAGTGTAGCATGGAAACATCTACGCTACCAGAGGTAAAATAGACAGCCAGTGGGAATCTGCTTTGTGACTCAGGGAGCTCAGGTGGAGCTCTGTGACAACCTGGAGGGATGGGATGAGGTGAGGGAGGGAGGGAGGTTCAAGAGGGAGGGGACATGTGGCTGATTCATGGGAATCTATGGCAGAAACCGATATTGAAAAGCAATTATCCTCCAATTAAAAATAAATAATTTTTAAAAAAATATACTGATCCCATTGGAAGGGGCGGGGTTGCTACCCTCATAACCTCATCCAACCACAGTTATGTTCCAGAGGCCTTGCCTCCAAATAACATCCCATTGAGAGCTAGGGCTGACAATGTGAATTTTGGAGGAAGCTATTCAGTCAGTGACACCAAGGGTGAGCATTATTTTTGACCGCAGCCGCAGTACCCAAGACAACAGCAAGTATATTAATAATATTAATAATGCCTTAGAGCATGTCCCTGTTTAGCTTCCATTGGCTAATCTGGGAATCATCACAAAGAGTCTGTAAGGACAGATGATCAGGCTTTGTCTAACCTGTTTACAGAGTGAGGAAACTTGATGAAGGCAAGTGGTAAACTAACAGGATGTTGTTCTTTTCCTGGAATTCTTTTTGACATTAAGTTGCATTTTTAAATAATACATGGAAATATTTATCTTGATGAAGACTTTTGGCCAACACCTCAAATTTGACCCCGAGGTGAGTGCCTCAGTCCCCTTCCCCTACTGACCCTGGGCGATTGGCAGCCACGGAGCGGGAAAGTATGTGCAGAAGGTCCACATTCTGGGATAGGAGAACAGATCTTCCTGGCCCAACACCAGGTGTCTCAGTCTGTTGGAGCTGCTGTAACAAAATACCATAGACGAGGGGACATAAACAACAGGAATTTATGTCCTGCAGTTCTGCAGGCTAAAAGTCTGAGATCCAGGTATCGGCATGTTCAAGTTCTTGGAGAGGGCCCTCTTCCTGGCTTAGGACAACCACCTTCTCCCTATGTCCCTCATGGTGAGACAGAGAGAAAAGCCCTCTGGTGTAGCTGCTTCTTAAGATACTGATCCCAGAGTGTAGCATGGAAACATCTACGCTACCAGAGGTAAAATAGACAGCCAGTGGGAATCTGCTTTGTGACTCAGGGAGCTCAGGTGGAGCTCTGTGACAACCTGGAGGGATGGGATGAGGTGAGGGAGGGAGGGAGGTTCAAGAGGGAGGGGACATGTGGCTGATTCATGGGAATCTATGGCAGAAACCGATATTGAAAAGCAATTATCCTCCAATTAAAAATAAATAATTTTTAAAAAAATATACTGATCCCATTGGAAGGGGCGGGGTTGCTACCCTCATAACCTCATCCAACCACAGTTATGTTCCAGAGGCCTTGCCTCCAAATAACATCCCATTGAGAGCTAGGGCTGACAATGTGAATTTTGGAGGAAGCTATTCAGTCAGTGACACCAAGGGTGAGCATTATTTTTGACCGCAGCCGCAGTACCCAAGACAACAGCAAGTATATTAATAATATTAATAATGCCTTAGAGCATGTCCCTGTTTAGCTTCCATTGGCTAATCTAATCATCACAAAGAGTCTGTAAGGACAGATGATCAGGCTTTGTCTAACCTGTTTACAGAGTGAGGAAACTTGATGAAGGCAAGTGGTACCAGACTAACAGGATGTTGTTTGAACTCAGGCCTCCTGATTCCAAAGCAGTGTTCTTTCCAAAAGTGAGGCATTCTGTCTTCCTCTCCCTTGACCAGAGAAGGACACTTTACTTACCAGGTCCTTTAACCCTTGTTATCTCCTTTATGATTCTGACAACAACTCCATGAAGCAGGTAGGACAGGGATTCCTGTCCCCATTTTACAGATGAGGACACTGAGTCCAAAAAAGTGTCATATTGGTACAAAACATAGAGCACCCAAGTGGGAGAGTCAGTTTTCAACCCCAAGTTCTGTGAGAAGTACCTCCTTTCTAGCAGAGAAGCATCCAGGTCCTTACCCCGTGCCATTGTGAGGGGTAGGACGGTCCTGCTTGCTTGTCAGGCCTTGGAATCCACTGGGTGGGAGAGTCTTCCTGCCAAGGCATCAGAAGGCAGCATTTGGCTTCTTGGGGTAATGGAATGTACTGGCACGATGGCAAGCTGTTTGTATTTAGCTCCAGTCTTTACTGAGCCGTGTAATGTTCACACTCCTGTGGGTGATGGCAGTTCCCAGGCTCACTGTATGTAGATGGTCCCCGGGACAGCTGCGGGAGCCAGACTCAAGGCCCTCATTTTACCTGCACTGATCAGTTGGTAGCATGAGGTGCGTTCTAGTCTCCCATATGCATTTTCCTCAAAACAGGATGTGGGCCCAGAGCCCCTCCAGGGACAGTTAAAAATGCTAGCACATGGTAAATGGATCATACATCTTGAAATTCAAGTATGATGACATGAACAAAATACTGGGAAGAGATATTTGATCCCAGCCAAGGATACAGAATCAAAGAGGAACCAAATGAAATCCCTTGGGGAAGAATTCAAGGGGTGCCTCACACAGAACTCAGCCCTTTGGAACTCAGGGAATCAATCACTAAAGACCTTCATCTGCTTAGTGGAGTAATGATGAGTCTTTAGAAAGAAGGATGTCAGGTAAATGCATCTGTGGCTCAAAGTAAAGAATTATCACGTGCCAAAAGGTCCAGTGGCCATAGCATTAGCTATGAATGATTGAGAGCAGCAGTGTCAGAGGCTGACAATGTGGTGGAAGCTGCCAATGGGATGAAGACCCATGGAAAGTTTTATCTCACTTAGAAAGCATCTATCATGTGAGTAGACTGCATTGAATATGAGAATGCAAGTTACTTGCCTCTTCCTCTTATCCCCCCTCCTCCTTCCTCCTCTTTCTGTTCCTTTTCTCCTTTTCATTCCTTCTCTTCTTCTCTTCCCTTCCCCTTTACATTTTTATATGTTGTATTCTTTCTCCTTTTTCCTCTTATTTCCTTCCTCTCTCCCTTTGTCTCTCTCCCTCCCCCTTCTAGCTTTCTCCCTCACTCTTTATTCCTGTTTCCACTTCTGCTTTCTCTGTTCTTTCCAGCTGGATTTTTCTGCTGTTGAGTGGCTTTGGCCATGTGATCTGGGGCCACTGGGTAACAGAGACGTCCCCCTGGAAATGAAAAGAATGTACAAGAGGCTTGTTGGCATAGGAAAGGACAGCATATGCATTGCTTGTGGATTTGCCAAACGGGAATGTTATACAGCCATTAGAAATGATGGCCCTGCTTGGTGTGACAGCCTGGAGGGGTAGGATGGGGGGACTGTGAGAGGGGAATGGACCAAGGATATGCATATGACTGATCTGGGAACATACGTGTCTGTGAACAACAAAACTATGTAAAAATTTTAAAAATAAAAATAAATGATGTCCCTGAAAGCTATGAAATGGTATGAAAATAGCTTATCTGCTACATTAGAGCCCCTCCAGGGACAGTTAAAATGCTAGCACATGGTAAATGGATCATACATCTTGAAATTCAAGTATGATGACATGAACAAAATACTGGGAAGAGATATTTGATCCCAGCCAAGGATACAGAATCAAAGAGGAACCAAATGAAATCCCTTGGGGAAGAATTCAAGGGGTGCCTCACACAGAACTCAGCCCTTTGGAACTCAGGGAATCAATCACTAAAGACCTTCATCTGCTTAGTGGAGTAATGATGAGTCTTTAGAAAGAAGGATGTCAGGTAAATGCATCTGTGGCTCAAAGTAAAGAATTATCACGTGCCAAAAGGTCCAGTGGCCATAGCATTAGCTATGAATGATTGAGAGCAGCAGTGTCAGAGGCTGACAATGTGGTGGAAGCTGCCAATGGGATGAAGACCCATGGAAAGTTTTATCTCACTTAGAAAGCATCTATCATGTGAGTAGACTGCATTGAATATGAGAATGCAAGTTACTTGCCTCTTCCTCTTATCCCCCCTCCTCCTTCCTCCTCTTTCTGTTCCTTTTCTCCTTTTCATTCCTTCTCTTCTTCTCTTCCCTTCCCCTTTACATTTTTATATGTTGTATTCTTTCTCCTTTTTCCTCTTATTTCCTTCCTCTCTCCCTTTGTCTCTCTCCCTCCCCCTTCTAGCTTTCTCCCTCACTCTTTATTCCTGTTTCCACTTCTGCTTTCTCTGTTCTTTCCAGCTGGATTTTTCTGCTGTTGAGTGGCTTTGGCCATGTGATCTGGGGCCACTGGGTAACAGAGACGTCCCCCTGGAAATGAAAAGAATGTACAAGAGGCTTGTTGGCATAGGAAAGGACAGCATATGCATTGCTTGTGGATTTGCCAAACGGGAATGTTATACAGCCATTAGAAATGATGGCCCTGCTTGGTGTGACAGCCTGGAGGGGTAGGATGGGGGGACTGTGAGAGGGGAATGGACCAAGGATATGCATATGACTGATCTGGGAACATACGTGTCTGTGAACAACAAAACTATGTAAAAATTTTAAAAAAATAAAAAATAAATGATGTCCCTGAAAGCTATGAAATGGTATGAAAATAGCTTATCTGCTACATTGAAATAAAAAATTCAGGAGGCAAAATTTTATGTGTCACATGATTACAGTTGTGTTTGCAATCCAGCCAAAATCTATGCACAAGGAGAACCTGGAGGGAAATAAACCGAAAAGTTGACAGCTGTCTTCAAGTAGGGTGACTTTAGGTGGTGGTTCTCCATTTTTGACTCCTAAGTTTTATTTAGTAAGCACACATTGCATTTATAGTAATAAAATAAGCAGCATAAGGAGATCCAAGCAGTCAATCCTAAAGGAGATAAACCCTGAATATTCATTGAAAGGACTGATGCTGAAGTTCCAGCCCTTTGGTGAAGAGTCAGCTCTTTGGAAAAGACCCTGCTGCTGGGAAGCACTGAGGGTAGGAGGAGACGTGAGAGACAGAGGATGAGATGGTTAAATAGCATCACCGACTCCATGGACATGAATCTGAGCAAATGGGAGATACTGAAGGACAGAGGAGCCTGGTGGGCTATAGTCATTGGGGTCGCAAAGAGTCAGATATGACTTAACAACTAAGCATGTTTTTATACAGTTGCAATTCATGCTTTTTACACAGTTTTTGTCTGCTTTGTCCTAACATTTGATGTATGCTTTCCCATTTGCTATACTTTGTCTTTATAATTTTCAGTATTACCTAATGCTTCTTAAAATGAATATCCCCCAGTTATCTTAATTCCTTATCATTGGGCATTTAGGATCGTTTTAATCATTAGAAATAATGCTGTCATTAATATGTTTATATATCACTTTTTTCATGCAAATTATTGCCTTGGGACAAATTTCCAAGGGTCAGATTACTGGTACAAAATTTGTGAAAATAGTAATGATTCTCAATATGTTCTGCTGAATTATAATCCAAAAAGGATAGGACATTATATAATACCTGGATCTTAGTAGTACTTAATAAATATTTAATGAATACATGAATAAATGTCACCAGCAACATATGTAAATCTTCTTTGAATGTATAAACTATTTAAGCGAAAGAGACCTGTCCTTGAAAGCTATGAAATGGTATGAAAATAGCTTATCTGCTACATTGAAATAAAAATTCAGGAGGCAAAATTTTATGTGTCACATGATTACAGTTGTGTTTGCAATCCAGCCAAAATCTATGCACAAGGAGAACCTGGAGGGAAATAAACCGAAAAGTTGACAGCTGTCTTCAAGTAGGGTGACTTTAGGTGGTGGTTCTCCATTTTGACTCCTAAGTTTTATTTAGTAAGCACACATTGCATTTATAGTAATAAAATAAGCAGCATAAGGAGATCCAAGCAGTCAATCCTAAAGGAGATAAACCCTGAATATTCATTGAAAGGACTGATGCTGAAGTTCCAGCCCTTTGGTGAAGAGTCAGCTCTTTGGAAAAGACCCTGCTGCTGGGAAGCACTGAGGGTAGGAGGAGACGTGAGAGACAGAGGATGAGATGGTTAAATAGCATCACCGACTCCATGGACATGAATCTGAGCAAATGGGAGATACTGAAGGACAGAGGAGCCTGGTGGGCTATAGTCTTTGGGGGTTCGCAAAGAGTCAGATATGACTTAACAACTAAGCATGTTTTTATACAGTTGCAATTCATGCTTTTTACACAGTTTTTGTCTGCTTTGTCCTAACATTTGATGTATGCTTTCCCATTTGCTATACTTTGTCTTTATAATTTTCAGTATTACCTAATGCTTCTTAAAATGAATATCCCCCAGTTATCTTAATTCCTTATCATTGGGCATTTAGGATCGTTTTAATCATTAGAAATAATGCTGTCATTAATATGTTTATATATCACTTTTTTCATGCAAATTATTGCCTTGGGACAAATTTCCAAGGGTCAGATTACTGGTACAAAATTTGTGAAAATAGTAATGATTCTCAATATGTTCTGCTGAATTATAATCCAAAAAGGATAGGACATTATATAATACCTGGATCTTAGTAGTACTTAATAAATATTTAATGAATACATGAATAAATGTCACCAGCAACATATGTAAATCTTCTTTTGAATGTATAAACTATTTAAGCGAAAGAGACCTGTCCTTAATTTGCTAAATGTATGTATTCTAGTCGCATTGGTTGAAGCCAGGACTTCTGAGAATCAAATGTTCTCTTCTCATTTATTTAAGTTGTTCTAAGCAAAGATTTCCAATAAGGGAAGGTTCTTTGGCAGACTAATTTGGAGACTTTTGCTAGGGAAAGGATGGAGATGGGCTCTCTTGCTGTGACCACTGGGTGCCTGGGTCAGGGTTGGAAGCCCTCAGGATATCCAGGCTCCCTCAACTCTCCAGACTTTCCTGTGGCCCCATTAGCTTCCAAGCTCTGTGCACATTTTCTCCATTTTTTCAGCACCTTTTGCCTTTAAAGCTCCAGTTTCACCAGTTCTCTGCTTCTGACTCTAGACTTGAACTGAGAGAGAGTCGGTCCAACACAAACAACCCAAATGCAGACATCAGAAACGAAAGAATGCATCAGTCGGGACTCAGGGGTAAGCCTCAAGACTCATGTGTCAATTTGAGGGAAGTTCTCATTAAGCAAACTCACTATACTTACTCAGAGAGATAGAAAGCCAATGAGAACACAGAGAAGATGACAGTAATGGTGGAATCACTATAAAGACAGCAGAGTAATCTGATCGTACCTCCTTTGACAGATAGTAGGAAAAAATAATAAGGGAGCTTACAGGAACAGTGAAAGACAGCAGTAGGGAATATGATAATAGAACCAAAGGCGTCTATGGACACCTTTTCATCAGGGTTAAGAATTAGCTACAGAAGCCTAGGCATACCCAACCCAAACCCCACAAAATATACAAACATTTGATATAATGCAAGAGAACAAGAGACCTGGGCAAAAAAAATGTGAACTTACAGCAAATGGACTAAAGAAAACCAAGCACACAGAGTCAGTGGTGAAGAATGAACAACAGAAGTTGTTGTGGGTGGGCAGAGTTCAAACAAAATAAATCATTTTATGTGAGAAAAGTGTTTCTCAACAAGCAGTCCTTCAAGACAGACCCATCAGAATGTGACTGGTCAGAACTGAAACTGAAGGACAAAGACTCCTAAGAGATCATATGCAAAAATAAGAATTATGTCAGACTTCACCCATCCACATTTGGCCCAGAGCAAAGGCCCTTGGAGGGGCATCCACCCAGAGCGAAGAGAAATAAAGCTAGTACACACACAGCTTCTTGCCAAGATTATTGTTCTCCTTGTAAGCACAGAGAGAATGGTCCAAGCCCCACCCACAGGATGTGAAATGATGTGTCAACAAAGCTCCACAGACACAGCTATCACTTTAGGAAGCAATGAAGATTTAAAGCTGAGCAGAGTAGAACATTTTTTTCTTAAAGATATCTGCTAGTATCTCCTAGTAATTAATATTAATTTTACCCAGCTTTGCTGTCTCATGTGTGATGGTCTCGAGCCTAAGTGTTTCTAGTGTTTACCGCTCTGGTTAATACACAATGAAGTGTTGACCCTTCTTTTTTCAACAGATCTTAGAAGGTCAAAACTTTGAACTTCATGAGTTTATTTAAAATGATGTATTCTTGCAACTCAAGAAACAGTACTTAGCACACTGCTCGGCAAATTTTGCACATTTTCTAAGTGTTGGTAATGATTAAAAGGCCTGTGTCAAAGCTAGAAGAAAGATGTTTTCAAAGGATTTTATCATCATAACCAACCTCAGAAAAACCCAAAACAAAATCAAAAAGCAGAGATAATCTGATCGTACCTCCTTTGACAGATAGTAGGAAAATGGGCTTAAGAAGTAAACAGCAGTAGGGAATATGATAATAGAACCAAAGGCGTCTATGGACACCTTTTCATCAGGGTTAAGAATTAGCTACAGAAGCCTAGGCATACCCAACCCAAACCCCACAAAATATACAAACATTTGATATAATGCAAGAGAACAAGAGACCTGGGCAAAAAAAATGTGAACTTACAGCAAATGGACTAAAGAAAACCAAGCACACAGAGTCAGTGGTGAAGAATGAACAACAGAAGTTGTTGTGGGTGGGCAGAGTTCAAACAAAATAAATCATTTTATGTGAGAAAAGTGTTTCTCAACAAGCAGTCCTTCAAGACAGACCCATCAGAATGTGACTGGTCAGAACTGAAACTGAAGGACAAAGACTCCTAAGAGATCATATGCAAAAATAAGAATTATGTCAGACTTCACCCATCCACATTTGGCCCAGAGCAAAGGCCCTTGGAGGGGCATCCACCCAGAGCGAAGAGAAATAAAGCTAGTACACACACAGCTTCTTGCCAAGATTATTGTTCTCCTTGTAAGCACAGAGAGAATGGTCCAAGCCCCACCCACAGGATGTGAAATGATGTGTCAACAAAGCTCCACAGACACAGCTATCACTTTAGGAAGCAATGAAGATTTAAAGCTGAGCAGAGTAGAACATTTTTTTCTTAAAGATATCTGCTAGTATCTCCTAGTAATTAATATTAATTTTACCCAGCTTTGCTGTCTCATGTGTGATGGTCTCGAGCCTAAGTGTTTCTAGTGTTTACCGCTCTGGTTAATACACAATGAAGTGTTGACCCTTCTTTTTTCAACAGATCTTAGAAGGTCAAAACTTTGAACTTCATGAGTTTATTTAAAATGATGTATTCTTGCAACTCAAGAAACAGTACTTAGCACACTGCTCGGCAAATTTTGCACATTTTCTAAGTGTTGGTAATGATTAAAAGGCCTGTGTCAAAGCTAGAAGAAAGATGTTTTCAAAGGGATTTTATCATCATACTCACTGAACGTGGATTTTTAATTAATATTTATTTTATCAAAGTAATGCATGTACGTAGATTAAAAGTCAAAGAGTTCTAAAAGGCTTATAAGAATTTCTAAATAATGCCTTACCCCACCACTCTGCACACTTTCCAATCTTCTTATTTAGAGACAGCCCTTTTGGTTTGGGGGGTTTATCTTCTGTCATTTAACATACACATTTCTAAATAGTATGTGTATATTGCTCTTTCTGGATTAATTCATTTTAAGTATTATTTTCTATCTTTCTATTATGATAGATGAGGACTGAGCTTTTCTGCCTTTTCTTCCCATTGCATTTGGCTAAATCGGTATTCAGTTATTGCCCCAATATTCCTGTGCACATATTTCTGGCTTTGTATTGTAGAATACTACTCTATATTTGCTGTCTGCTTTACTTTTGTCTTCTGAAGTGGACTGATGTGCATATGTGAGTGTGTGAGTGTGAGTGTGTGTGTGTGTGTGCATTTTCATATTACTAGTCATCTTTGCATATATTGTTAATTTCTCCCACATTTTCTCAAAGCTTTTCAGTACAGCTTTCTATAAGCCAACCACATCAAGAAATTTAAATTTTTCATTCTTTTTCTTAGGTATATCCATCTGGAATACCTTTAGCCTCCTCCTGTCTCAGCTGGGTGCTGTACAGACCAGTGGAACAATGCTATGCTAGGAATTTCCCTTGATTTTTCTCCTGAGTTGGACTTACTGCCTTAAAGTTTTTCGTGATGCTGTTTGGAAATCTAAAATCATTCCGATTCTTCTTTTAGTATGCTCGTTTATTGTCACCATCAGCTTGTAGGAAATTTTCATAGAGCCTCACACCCTGAAATGTGCCAGTAGTATCCATTGGTAAGAGCCCATAGTAATTAATATTAATTTTACCCAGCTTTGCTGTCTCATGTGTGATGGTCTCGAGCCTAAGTGTTTCTAGTGTTTACCGCTCTGGTTAATACACAATGAAGTGTTGACCCTTCTTTTTTCAACAGATCTTAGAAGGTCAAAACTTTGAACTTCATGAGTTTATTTAAAATGATGTATTCTTGCAACTCAAGAAACAGTACTTAGCACACTGCTCGGCAAATTTTGCACATTTTCTAAGTGTTGGTAATGATTAAAAGGCCTGTGTCAAAGCTAGAAGAAAGATGTTTTCAAAGGGATTTTATCATCATACTCACTGAACGTGGATTTTTAATTAATATTTATTTTATCAAAGTAATGCATGTACGTAGATTAAAAGTCAAAGAGTTCTAAAAGGCTTATAAGAATTTCTAAATAATGCCTTACCCCACCACTCTGCACACTTTCCAATCTTCTTATTTAGAGACAGCCCTTTTGGTTTGGGGGGTTTATCTTCTGTCATTTAACATACACATTTCTAAATAGTATGTGTATATTGCTCTTTCTGGATTAATTCATTTTAAGTATTATTTTCTATCTTTCTATTATGATAGATGAGGACTGAGCTTTTCTGCCTTTTCTTCCCATTGCATTTGGCTAAATCGGTATTCAGTTATTGCCCCAATATTCCTGTGCACATATTTCTGGCTTTGTATTGTAGAATACTACTCTATATTTGCTGTCTGCTTTACTTTTGTCTTCTGAAGTGGACTGATGTGCATATGTGAGTGTGTGAGTGTGAGTGTGTGTGTGTGTGTGCATTTTCATATTACTAGTCATCTTTGCATATATTGTTAATTTCTCCCACATTTTCTCAAAGCTTTTCAGTACAGCTTTCTATAAGCCAACCACATCAAGAAATTTAAATTTTTCATTCTTTTTCTTAGGTATATCCATCTGGAATACCTTTAGCCTCCTCCTGTCTCAGCTGGGTGCTGTACAGACCAGTGGAACAATGCTATGCTAGGAATTTCCCTTGATTTTTCTCCTGAGTTGGACTTACTGCCTTAAAGTTTTTCGTGATGCTGTTTGGAAATCTAAAATCATTCCGATTCTTCTTTTAGTATGCTCGTTTATTGTCACCATCAGCTTGTAGGAAATTTTCATAGAGCCTCACACCCTGAAATGTGCCAGTAGTATCCATTGGTAAGAGCCCAGTTTCTCCCACTGCATCTTCAAGGGACCCCTCTTTTTTTTTTCAAACTTTTATTTTGCTTTTAACTTTTACAGAGTTTTGTTGTTTACAGATATGTACGTTTCAAGGGACCCTTTTAATCTGGAGATTCATGGCCTTCAATTATAAGAAATATTCTTGGATCCTATTATCAATTATTTCCTTTCCTATGTTTATTCTCTTCTCTATAGAATGACTATTTTTTGAATGTTGAAACAAGCTGACCCATTTTTTAAATCTTTTCAAAGTTGCTTCTATTGGGATTTATTCGTTTCTGCTCTCATCTTTCTCATTTCCACATGTGTTACATGTGTGGTGTGGGGAAGAGGTTCAAACTGTTCTTTTTACACAGCGTTCTATTCTAGTTTTGTGGATGTCCTATCTTACTTCTGAGGATGATGATGATTGGTGATATATTTTTTGTCTTTTTTTTTTTTTGCCTCTAAGTCATCGTTTATTTTTCATCCATCTTTATTCTTTGTCACGTGTGGACCTCCCATCACAGTGGTCTCTCTCATTGCAGGGCATTGGCTCTGGGCACATGTGCTCCAGAGCGTTGGCTCATAATTGGACACATCAGTCAATCTGCTCTGTGGCATGTGGGATCTTCCTGGGCCAGGGATCAAACCAGTGCCTCTTGCACTGCGAGGTGGACTCTTTACCCACTGGACCACCAGGGAAGCCCAATGATACGTATTTTTTTTTCTCTTCTCTCTCTATAATCTGTACCTTCTGATTTGCATTGTTCTGTTTGTTTGTTTGGGCCTCCATCTTCTGTGTTAGAGGCTGTCCTCATATGTCAGACCATCTTATTTTTTCTTAGGTATATCCATCTGGAATACCTTTAGCCTCCTCCTGTCTCAGCTGGGTGCTGTACAGACCAGTGGAACAATGCTATGCTAGGAATTTCCCTTGATTTTTCTCCTGAGTTGGACTTACTGCCTTAAAGTTTTTCGTGATGCTGTTTGGAAATCTAAAATCATTCCGATTCTTCTTTTAGTATGCTCGTTTATTGTCACCATCAGCTTGTAGGAAATTTTCATAGAGCCTCACACCCTGAAATGTGCCAGTAGTATCCATTGGTAAGAGCCCAGTTTCTCCCACTGCATCTTCAAGGGACCCCTCTTTTTTTTTTCAAACTTTTATTTTGCTTTTAACTTTTACAGAGTTTTGTTGTTTACAGATATGTACGTTTCAAGGGACCCTTTTAATCTGGAGATTCATGGCCTTCAATTATAAGAAATATTCTTGGATCCTATTATCAATTATTTCCTTTCCTATGTTTATTCTCTTCTCTATAGAATGACTATTTTTTGAATGTTGAAACAAGCTGACCCATTTTTTAAATCTTTTCAAAGTTGCTTCTATTGGGATTTATTCGTTTCTGCTCTCATCTTTCTCATTTCCACATGTGTTACATGTGTGGTGTGGGGAAGAGGTTCAAACTGTTCTTTTTACACAGCGTTCTATTCTAGTTTTGTGGATGTCCTATCTTACTTCTGAGGATGATGATGATTGGTGATATATTTTTTGTCTTTTTTTTTTTTTGCCTCTAAGTCATCGTTTATTTTTCATCCATCTTTATTCTTTGTCACGTGTGGACCTCCCATCACAGTGGTCTCTCTCATTGCAGGGCATTGGCTCTGGGCACATGTGCTCCAGAGCGTTGGCTCATAATTGGACACATCAGTCAATCTGCTCTGTGGCATGTGGGATCTTCCTGGGCCAGGGATCAAACCAGTGCCTCTTGCACTGCGAGGTGGACTCTTTACCCACTGGACCACCAGGGAAGCCCAATGATACGTATTTTTTTTTCTCTTCTCTCTCTATAATCTGTACCTTCTGATTTGCATTGTTCTGTTTGTTTGTTTGGGCCTCCATCTTCTGTGTTAGAGGCTGTCCTCATATGTCAGACCATCTTATTTTTTCATGATTATGGGAAATAAGATAGTTGATTAAATGTGAGACCCATAGTAGCATTCTATGGGTGAATTCTTTAGGGTAGCCTCTCATATGATTATTTTGTGTCTCTTCCCTTGAGCTTGTCACATACTCCAGGGAATACTCTTCCAATACCCTGCCTAGGGGGCAAAATCTGGCTGCCAACGTTCTAAGACCACAGAAGATGGTTGGAAGTTCTCTGAAGTGGGTATGTGATTAGCCAGTCAACACCATCCACTATGGTTGTCTATCCTATGTTCATAGACCTTTTGAAAAATCTTCTCCAGTGAGTAAACCTCCAAACTTTTCATGATATGCGGAAGGGATAGTGACCCAGGAATGAGGAATAGGGAAGGGGTACTCTGGGACACTCCATCCAAAATTGCCTTTGACAATCACCTTATTTTTTCCTCGCTACCTTTACACTTCTGGTTCCGGAAGTTCTAGTGCTGACAGTTCCTGAGCCTTTCAGAGATTCTATAGTACACCTTTGGTAGCTTGTCAGATTTCCTCACTTCATCTTTACAGTTTGATCACAAGTGCTAGATGCATTATCACTCATCTGCTTGCTTTTCCACCTTCAAACTTTCGAATTATTGTTGCTACTCCAGTTTTCCCTTTCTATTAAGTTTATATCCTTTAGAGCAACCTATTTGCTGTTTTAGTGAATGTTAAGATCAAGTTGAATTATCATACATGTTCAGGTATATGCTGTTTTAGATTTGAGTAATATAAATCTGCCATTTTTATAGGTTAAAAAAATGGTTGGAAATTGACCATTCTGTATGATTAAACCTTATGTATGCTTATTTTCCCATATGACTTTAAAGGTATCTTTTCATGGGGTGAGAGAAATTATGGTATATGTTGATAGATCCCTAAGTTGTTCTTCACTTGAAAGCTTTAGAGCACTCTGAAAAATTGAACTTAGTATTTTTGACTACATAATACCTGCCCCTATATTTACTTCTGACATTAATTGCTCCTTTTCCCAGCAAAAGGGTATCTATGTTCTTGCCATAGTTAAGTAAGCTAGGCTTTTGTGTATTGAAATGAGCAATGGTGTTGATGTTAAAGGCACAATTCTTGCCTTCAATATTTACTCTCTGTATAATATTAGGGTTTCCCCAGTCCTCAGTGTTTCCCTTAAGAAATCCTTTTGTCTTTGATGTTAGACAGCATTGGTTTCACAGGTTTATTAGCTGAGTGATGTTGGAGAGTCTTCCTTTCCAAAATAGAATGATAGCACCATGGGAGAACTAACTGTACTCTGGAAGTAAAGGTCTTACAATTGGTACCTGGCATGCAATAAAATTCTTAAGGTTAATATTATTACTTATTAGCAGTGTTAACATACCCTCATTCATGACAGATTATTAAGTTATAAGAATCAAATGCATGTTCATTTCCTTGCTTATTATCACTGGTCTATAAATGTGAGAGTCAAATGAGACAACATATGAAAAATTCCCATGTAAATCCAGTCTGCAGTTCACCATGTATTGCAGACCACTGCCAATCAGACAAATGCATTTCCTGTTGCTTTTGTGCCTTTCTGCAGTAGCTCTTCAAACCCCTGAGATTCAGATCAACAGAAATGACAAGTTAAGTGCAAACCAAATTCTTCTAGATCCAGTTGTATTTTAGTTTTCAAAATTAAAATTGTGTAAAAGAATAATTGTTTCCCGTAAAACTTTTAAAAAATGTATAATTAAGGGAAGGATAAATGTTAGCCTTTCTTTTCCAAATGTGGTCTTTCCCGCATATTTTTCAGATAAGATATCAGTAGATGAGAAAGACCAAAGCAT
Organism: Tragulus kanchil; assembly: GCA_022376925.1. NCBI lineage: Eukaryota > Metazoa > Chordata > Mammalia > Artiodactyla > Tragulidae > Tragulus > Tragulus kanchil. The sequence goes on from JAIOJX010000032.1 coordinate 287,241,711, forward strand.
TGTTGGTCAGCGTAGCTCTTAGTTACGCTACTGTGAAACCTACTGTGGTTTTGTACAATTTTTTGAGATGTAAGCATATGAAGAACCTATAGATGGATCAAAGGATGGAAAGTTTCCCAGGTTATCTTTCCATCAGTTTGAGAATATTTCTATGAGAGAATCTACAACAAGAATGTCTTTTATCAAATGGATAGAGTTCAATAGGAAGAAATGTATTACAGTATTATCACTAGTGATTTGTTAGAAGGAAATGTCTTATAGATTAAGGGAATAACTCAAACTATCCAATAATCTAGTTTTAGAATTACAGAACACTATGGTTATAGACTGAGTGATCAAGCGCACACATACATACACAATTATAGAGTAACCAAAGTGAAAGAGCAAACTTACAGTTTTTGAACACCAAGTCTTCTTCTTAGCCCTCTGCAAAAGGAATAGTATGGATTATTATCTATTAAATAAATGAGTAAGCAGAGGCTCAGGGAGTGCAAGAACTATCAGATCTTTGTTTTGAAGTGGAACTAGAGCTCAGGACTGTCTAGTTCTAAATTGTTAGCTTTTTATTCTCTACCTTGATATATAACATGGCTAAATGGAAGTAATACACTTGAGGTTTCACTGCTAGTTAGTAATTAAACCAGAACTAGAACTCAGGTTTCTTGACTCTTGGTTTAGTTCACCATTCTCTACTCTGTATTGTCTTTTTCACAAGTCACCATGTAGACTGTCATTTTATAGATAATTCTTCCACGTTAATATGTGAGAATGGATTTGTCTTGGTCTCAGGCTCTAACACAAGATTAGTAGAGAGAGTAGAGATGAGACTTTCTGTAACTGATGGATGATACTGAGTCCCTCCATGGTAAGAGTTCACCAATGACCAGGAGCTTAGTCAGCAGAGATTCTTTGTTGTTTCTTGGCTTGGTCAATTAGTGGCTCTTGAGATCCATCATCTTTTTACATCTCAGCAGATGTTTGAGAAGTAATTCAGAACCTCCAGTTAAGGGAGAAAGTTAGCCTTTCTTTTCCAAATGTGGTCTTTCCGCATTTTTCAGATAAGATATCAGTAGATGAGAAAGACCAAAGCATTGTTGGTCAGCGTAGCTCTTAGTTACGCTACTGTGAAACCTACTGTGGTTTTGTACAATTTTTTGAGATGTAAGCATATGAAGAACCTATAGATGGATCAAAGGATGGAAAGTTTCCCAGGTTATCTTTCCATCAGTTTGAGAATATTTCTATGAGAGAATCTACAACAAGAATGTCTTTTATCAAATGGATAGAGTTCAATAGGAAGAAATGTATTACGAAGTATTATCACTAGTGATTTGTTAGAAGGAAATGTCTTATAGATTAAGGGAATAACTCAAACTATCCAATAATCTAGTTTTAGAATTACAGAACACTATGGTTATAGACTGAGTGATCAAGCGCACACATACATACACAATTATAGAGTAACCAAAGTGAAAGAGCAAACTTACAGTTTTTGAACACCAAGTCTTCTTCTTAGCCCTCTGCAAAAGGAATAGTATGGATTATTATCTATTAAATAAATGAGTAAGCAGAGGCTCAGGGAGTGCAAGAACTATCAGATCTTTGTTTTGAAGTGGAACTAGAGCTCAGGACTGTCTAGTTCTAAATTGTTAGCTTTTTATTCTCTACCTTGATATATAACATGGCTAAATGGAAGTAATACACTTGAGGTTTCACTGCTAGTTAGTAATTAAACCAGAACTAGAACTCAGGTTTCTTGACTCTTGGTTTAGTTCACCATTCTCTACTCTGTATTGTCTTTTTCACAAGTCACCATGTAGACTGTCATTTTATAGATAATTCTTCCACGTTAATATGTGAGAATGGATTTGTCTTGGTCTCAGGCTCTAACACAAGATTAGTAGAGAGAGTAGAGATGAGACTTTCTGTAACTGATGGATGATACTGAGTCCCTCCATGGTAAGAGTTCACCAATGACCAGGAGCTTAGTCAGCAGAGATTCTTTGTTGTTTCTTGGCTTGGTCAATTAGTGGCTCTTGAGATCCATCATCTTTTTACATCTCAGCAGATGTTTGAGAAGTAATTCAGAACCTCCATTGTTTGTTTGACTTTACATAGAGAAAGCTCATTTGTCTGAAGGAGTAATCCTTTTGAGCATGATGATTCAGGTCATCATTGTTTAATCCACTCTAGTTGTTACAAATGCCACAGGCTTGGCCATGGCAGAAGGACTTTAAATGAAATCTCTTAAAATGTTTTAGAGGGACATCTTGATAGTTAATTGCTATACTTAATGCTAAGGTGTGGGAAAATTTTCTTTTAAGTGATGGAATGTTTTTCATGCTGTGAAAGAATTGCCTTACTAATGACTTCCATGTTAAAACATATTGAATACCAACTCAATATGTGTATGTATAAATGACATGAAAAATTATCATCAAGAAAGTTATTATTAACTTTCTAAAATATTCTAAGGGTATAGAATAAATCACAGAAAATATTGAACAGATCCATGGAGATTCCTAGCAAAGAGGAAGAACATGCAGTTAAATTAGGCTTGTATTAATTTTCACTTTAATTTTAACTTTATTTATTGAATTGTTAAAGTGTCAAATGTAACATACATGTTTGTGCATATATTCCATGTAAAAATTAACTGGAATGCAAGACTGGTGAATTCTGATCTCATGGTGGAAAGGTTTCGGATTTAAACTAGAAAGACAAAGGTTGAAATTCATGATTTGTCACTTAGTGGTTGAGTTATTCTTAATGACAGATGTAAACATTTTGAGCTGTCTCTGGAAACAGAACAATACTGTCTCCGTGCCTAGCACATTCTCTACATTGTGTTACTGCCCCCAAATTCTTCACCCTTTCCTGAATTCATATTCCTTGCTATGAATCTTTTACAATGCTCTCCTGTTATAAACAGAACATACTCGCTTGCCTCTCCTCTTGAATATGGTCCTGTAATATGCTTATGGCAGAAAGTGAAGAGGAACTAAGGAGCCACTTGATGAAGGTGAAAGAGGAGAATGAAAAAGCTGGCCTAAAACTCAACATTCAGAAAACGAAGATGATGGCATACAGTCCCATCATTTCATGGAAAATAGATGAAAACAGTGACTGACTTTATTTTCTTGGGTTCCAAAATCACTGCAGATGGTGACTATAGCTACGAAATTAAAAGACACTTGCTCCTTGGAAGAAAAGCTGTGACAAACCTAGACGGCATATTCAAAAGCAGAGACATCACTTTGCTGACATAAGTCCATATAGTCAAAGCTATGGTTTTCCCAGTAGTCATGTATGAAAGAGAGAGCTGGACTATAAAGAAAGCTGAGTGCCGAAGAACTGATGCCTTTGAACTGTGGTGTTGGAGAAGGCTCTTGAGAGTCCCTTGAACTGAAAAGAGATCAAACCAATCAATCCTAAAGGAAAACAACCATGAATATTTATTGGAAGCAATGATGCTAAAGCTGAAGCTCCACTACTTTGACCACCTGATGCGAAGAGACGACTTATTGGAAAAGAGCCTAATGTTGGGTAAAATAAAAGGCAAAAGAAGGGAATAACAGAGGATGCGATGTTGGAGGGCATTACTGAATCAATGGACATAGGTTTGAGTAGGTTCAGGGAGATAGTAAAGGACCGGGAAAGCTAGAGTGCTGCAGTGCATGGGGTTGCAAAGAGACAGACATGACTGAGCAATTGAACTGAACTGAATATGCCATGGGAACAAGGGCATGTCATTGACAGTGGGGAGAACTGCTGTCTATATAGGAAGAAAACTGTTTATATCTACCCACAGGCCATGTGTAAGCACAGAATTTCAACCCAGAAGTGTGTGTCATATGGGAGAAAGAAAACTAGATGATCAGCAAGGTTTCGATCATCCAGTAGGTTGCATTAGTAGAGATCTAGGTGTGAATGTAATTTCAAATCTCTAGTAAATCTTATTACCTTGAAAAATGCTTTGTATCTCTGCTTGACATTGTATCATCAGAGATTCATTTCCTGGGTTAAAATAATACCTTAAATATGTCTCCAAGAGTACTCTATTGTAATAAAGTGGTCCTTGGAAGAGATAAGAATCCACTAGTCATCTAAACTTTAGTGCCAGTTAGCTTAATAGAATGAAAAAGCTGGCCTAAAACTCAACATTCAGAAAACGAAGATGATGGCATACAGTCCCATCATTTCATGGAAAATAGATGAAAACAGTGACTGACTTTATTTTCTTGGGTTCCAAAATCACTGCAGATGGTGACTATAGCTACGAAATTAAAAGACACTTGCTCCTTGGAAGAAAAGCTGTGACAAACCTAGACGGCATATTCAAAAGCAGAGACATCACTTTGCTGACATAAGTCCATATAGTCAAAGCTATGGTTTTCCCAGTAGTCATGTATGAAAGAGAGAGCTGGACTATAAAGAAAGCTGAGTGCCGAAGAACTGATGCCTTTGAACTGTGGTGTTGGAGAAGGCTCTTGAGAGTCCCTTGAACTGAAAAGAGATCAAACCAATCAATCCTAAAGGAAAACAACCATGAATATTTATTGGAAGCAATGATGCTAAAGCTGAAGCTCCACTACTTTGACCACCTGATGCGAAGAGACGACTTATTGGAAAAGAGCCTAATGTTGGGTAAAATAAAAGGCAAAAGAAGGGAATAACAGAGGATGCGATGTTGGAGGGCATTACTGAATCAATGGACATAGGTTTGAGTAGGTTCAGGGAGATAGTAAAGGACCGGGAAAGCTAGAGTGCTGCAGTGCATGGGGTTGCAAAGAGACAGACATGACTGAGCAATTGAACTGAACTGAATATGCCATGGGAACAAGGGCATGTCATTGACAGTGGGGAGAACTGCTGTCTATATAGGAAGAAAACTGTTTATATCTACCCACAGGCCATGTGTAAGCACAGAATTTCAACCCAGAAGTGTGTGTCATATGGGAGAAAGAAAACTAGATGATCAGCAAGGTTTCGATCATCCAGTAGGTTGCATTAGTAGAGATCTAGGTGTGAATGTAATTTCAAATCTCTAGTAAATCTTATTACCTTGAAAAATGCTTTGTATCTCTGCTTGACATTGTATCATCAGAGATTCATTTCCTGGGTTAAAATAATACCTTAAATATGTCTCCAAGAGTACTCTATTGTAATAAAGTGGTCCTTGGAAGAGATAAGAATCCACTAGTCATCTAAACTTTAGTGCCAGTTAGCTTAATAGAATGACATTGGAATAGGCAGGCAGACCTAGTGGAATTTTGTGTGAAGGCCCTAAGCACCTGGCTGTGAAAATGATGGCAGGGTTGGGACCAGAAGACAAAGAGGGGAGCAGACAAAGTGAGAGAAAACACAGGAAAAGAGAAATTTTTCACATACTTAGTAATAAGAATGTTGGAAACAAGCAGAAGGAGAAAGAACAAGCCAGAGTTCTAATGCTGACATCTTTTTCAGTGGATCATCTGGGGGACCAACTAAAATAATGTATATAAAACATATTGCACAAAGTGTACACTAGACATTCAATAAATGACTATTGTTACTTTTATTAAAAGGTTTATTTTCCTAAGGCGTTTCTTGTATTCTGAAAGCAAGTACCCAGAGACAAGTCAGATCCTAAATCTCTTAACCTCCTGCAAACCCAATTTTCAGTTCTTAATCCATGCAGTCCTTGTGCTTACCAACCCTATTGCCCACCTCCCCTTTAAGTCCTTTCTCTCCCCTTCCATTTGGATGTACCATCTGATTCTCTGGTCCTTCTTTTTCACCTGTTTTCCTTTCACTTCCTTTGTTCTGTGTTCACATGGACCTAACAACCTTCCTAGAATACACTCCCCTTCAGACTCTTTTCCTATATATGGTTACCCTTACACAGATCTTTCTAGTTGTCCTAGATTCATGGAACAGCCTTAATGGAAAGAAACTTGTGTTTCTAGGAAAATTGTACATCAGGCTTCATGGACAGCTGTGTAACCATGAGAAATTCATATATCTCTTAGTCTCAATTTTCTCTAAAGGATTTGGATACAAACCTATAGGGGGTGTGTCATAAAAACGTTTATATCTACCCACAGGCCATGTGTAAGCACAGAATTTCAACCCAGAAGTGTGTGTCATATGGGAGAAAGAAAACTAGATGATCAGCAAGGTTTCGATCATCCAGTAGGTTGCATTAGTAGAGATCTAGGTGTGAATGTAATTTCAAATCTCTAGTAAATCTTATTACCTTGAAAAATGCTTTGTATCTCTGCTTGACATTGTATCATCAGAGATTCATTTCCTGGGTTAAAATAATACCTTAAATATGTCTCCAAGAGTACTCTATTGTAATAAAGTGGTCCTTGGAAGAGATAAGAATCCACTAGTCATCTAAACTTTAGTGCCAGTTAGCTTAATAGAATGACATTGGAATAGGCAGGCAGACCTAGTGGAATTTTGTGTGAAGGCCCTAAGCACCTGGCTGTGAAAATGATGGCAGGGTTGGGACCAGAAGACAAAGAGGGGAGCAGACAAAGTGAGAGAAAACACAGGAAAAGAGAAATTTTTCACATACTTAGTAATAAGAATGTTGGAAACAAGCAGAAGGAGAAAGAACAAGCCAGAGTTCTAATGCTGACATCTTTTTCAGTGGATCATCTGGGGGACCAACTAAAATAATGTATATAAAACATATTGCACAAAGTGTACACTAGACATTCAATAAATGACTATTGTTACTTTTATTAAAAGGTTTATTTTCCTAAGGCGTTTCTTGTATTCTGAAAGCAAGTACCCAGAGACAAGTCAGATCCTAAATCTCTTAACCTCCTGCAAACCCAATTTTCAGTTCTTAATCCATGCAGTCCTTGTGCTTACCAACCCTATTGCCCACCTCCCCTTTAAGTCCTTTCTCTCCCCTTCCATTTGGATGTACCATCTGATTCTCTGGTCCTTCTTTTTCACCTGTTTTCCTTTCACTTCCTTTGTTCTGTGTTCACATGGACCTAACAACCTTCCTAGAATACACTCCCCTTCAGACTCTTTTCCTATATATGGTTACCCTTACACAGATCTTTCTAGTTGTCCTAGATTCATGGAACAGCCTTAATGGAAAGAAACTTGTGTTTCTAGGAAAATTGTACATCAGGCTTCATGGACAGCTGTGTAACCATGAGAAATTCATATATCTCTTAGTCTCAATTTTCTCATCTATAAAAAGGGGATAACATTTCCTACCCTGTCTATTCACCCAGCATTCAATCCATACTTATTGAACAATAGTCTTGGCAATAAGTACCCTATAGTGAGTGAAAAATAGGCATGATCCATGTCTTCAGAGAAAGCAACCCAAATATCACTAAGTAATGTAAATGAATAAAATGCAGGGGAAGAGATGGGTGGGATGAATTGAGAGAGTAGTACTGATATACCTATATATATACACTACCATGTGTAAATTAGGTAGCTCGTGAGAAGCTGCTGTATAGCATAGGGAACTCAGCGTGGTATTCTGTGATGACCTGGAGAGCTGGGATGGGGGTGGTATGGGAGAGAGGCTCAAGACAGAGGGGATATATATATACATACATATAGCTCATTCACACCGTTGTACATCAGAAACTAGTACAACATTGTAAAGCATTTATCCTCCTATAAAAATTAAATAAGATAAATCAAAGGTAAAATATCAACTCTGGCAGGTACTATGAATAAGGGATGTTGGGCCTATAATAGAAGGATTTTGCAGAGCTATGAAATTGGGAAACATTGACTTTCCCTGAGGAAGTAAAACTTGAACTAGGGTTTGAAGATCTGATGTGAGTGAATGGGACAAGAGGAAATAGGAGAAAAGCATTCTGAGCAAATAGAATAGCATTTTCATATTTACCTGGGATATGGACAGAACTTGTGTTGAATTGTATAGAAAGGTGAAGGAGATGAAGGTTTGAGAGTGTTTTCCTTCAAGTTGAAATAGGGAAAACAATCTAGAGATAGTTAACCTCTGCAAATTTCAGTTCTTATCATGCAGTCCTTGTGCTTACCAACCCTATTGCCCACCTCCCCTTTAAGTCCTTTCTCTCCCCTTCCATTTGGATGTACCATCTGATTCTCTGGTCCTTCTTTTTCACCTGTTTTCCTTTCACTTCCTTTGTTCTGTGTTCACATGGACCTAACAACCTTCCTAGAATACACTCCCCTTCAGACTCTTTTCCTATATATGGTTACCCTTACACAGATCTTTCTAGTTGTCCTAGATTCATGGAACAGCCTTAATGGAAAGAAACTTGTGTTTCTAGGAAAATTGTACATCAGGCTTCATGGACAGCTGTGTAACCATGAGAAATTCATATATCTCTTAGTCTCAATTTTCTCATCTATAAAAAGGGGATAACATTTCCTACCCTGTCTATTCACCCAGCATTCAATCCATACTTATTGAACAATAGTCTTGGCAATAAGTACCCTATAGTGAGTGAAAAATAGGCATGATCCATGTCTTCAGAGAAAGCAACCCAAATATCACTAAGTAATGTAAATGAATAAAATGCAGGGGAAGAGATGGGTGGGATGAATTGAGAGAGTAGTACTGATATACCTATATAAAACACTACCATGTGTAAATTAGGTAGCTCGTGAGAAGCTGCTGTATAGCATAGGGAACTCAGCGTGGTATTCTGTGATGACCTGGAGAGCTGGGATGGGGTGGGATGGGAGAGAGGCTCAAGACAGAGGGGATATATATATACATACATATAGCTCATTCACACCGTTGTACATCAGAAACTAGTACAACATTGTAAAGCATTTATCCTCCTATAAAAATTAAATAAGATAAATCAAAGGTAAAATATCAACTCTGGCAGGTACTATGAATAAGGGATGTTGGGCCTATAATAGAAGGATTTTGCAGAGCTATGAAATTGGGAAACATTGACTTTCCCTGAGGAAGTAAAACTTGAACTAGGGTTTGAAGATCTGATGTGAGTGAATGGGACAAGAGGAAATAGGAGAAAAGCATTCTGAGCAAATAGAATAGCATTTTCATATTTACCTGGGATATGGACAGAACTTGTGTTGAATTGTATAGAAAGGTGAAGGAGATGAAGGTTTGAGAGTGTTTTCCTTCAAGGTAAATGACAACTTCATGTACTGTATGGCAGGCAAAAACAATCTAAGATTTTACTCTACCTAGAAGCTCACAGATTAGTCTCCTTCAGTTTTATGGGTGCTGACAGAAGACATGAGACTCCTGGGCCAGAGACAAAGCAGTTTCTTTCTCATGTCAGAGTCAACGGTGTGGGTTTAATGTTTTCATCAGTTTCTCCCTCTCCAAGGCCTATGGGGTTGCCTGACATGGCCCAAGTGAATACTGTACACACAGCTAGATTCTCACAGCTAGAAGTGTGAGTAGGTAACACAAGTGAGGTAGCAAGCTTAGGTAACACAAGTCTTTCATAATGAACTCACACAAACTTGCCATTTGCTCTGGAAGGAGCCATAATCAGATCTGCTCTTTGTTCCAGAGGTTGGCATGCCACAAAGAGGCCATGAGTACTTCTTCTCTCAAGATGTGCAAAAATATAGGAGTACTTCTAGGAGAGAATTACCTCCCTGGTTGCTAAATCCTGGAGAAGAATCATGAGCTACCGTGGGGACTGAGGATCAAACAGCACAGTCTATGCTAAATTGACTGCAAATCTACAAAGAATTAAGCATTGGTAACCATGCACCATCTTTTTTTAGTCAAATCATACTTTGTGCTTTGCTGGAAGTCTTGCAATAAGCAAGAAGGAAAAGAGAACAGGAAGGGAATTGACATTTGTTAGTAAGAGATTTATTGGACATTTCTCACACACCAGGTTGAATGCTAAGATAGTGTACCTTATTTAGTTCTCACAATCAAATTATAAAGCTAACTTTATCCACATCCTATGTACATTAAATAAGATAAATCAAAGGTAAAATATCAACTCTGGCAGGTACTATGAATAAGGGATGTTGGGCCTATAATAGAAGGATTTTGCAGAGCTATGAAATTGGGAAACATTGACTTTCCCTGAGGAAGTAAAACTTGAACTAGGGTTTGAAGATCTGATGTGAGTGAATGGGACAAGAGGAAATAGGAGAAAAGCATTCTGAGCAAATAGAATAGCATTTTCATATTTACCTGGGATATGGACAGAACTTGTGTTGAATTGTATAGAAAGGTGAAGGAGATGAAGGTTTGAGAGTGTTTTCCTTCAAGGTAAATGACAACTTCATGTACTGTATGGCAGGCAAAAACAATCTAAGATTTTACTCTACCTAGAAGCTCACAGATTAGTCTCCTTCAGTTTTATGGGTGCTGACAGAAGACATGAGACTCCTGGGCCAGAGACAAAGCAGTTTCTTTCTCATGTCAGAGTCAACGGTGTGGGTTTAATGTTTTCATCAGTTTCTCCCTCTCCAAGGCCTATGGGGTTGCCTGACATGGCCCAAGTGAATACTGTACACACAGCTAGATTCTCACAGCTAGAAGTGTGAGTAGGTAACACAAGTGAGGTAGCAAGCTTAGGTAACACAAGTCTTTCATAATGAACTCACACAAACTTGCCATTTGCTCTGGAAGGAGCCATAATCAGATCTGCTCTTTGTTCCAGAGGTTGGCATGCCACAAAGAGGCCATGAGTACTTCTTCTCTCAAGATGTGCAAAAATATAGGAGTACTTCTAGGAGAGAATTACCTCCCTGGTTGCTAAATCCTGGAGAAGAATCATGAGCTACCGTGGGGACTGAGGATCAAACAGCACAGTCTATGCTAAATTGACTGCAAATCTACAAAGAATTAAGCATTGGTAACCATGCACCATCTTTTTTTAGTCAAATCATACTTTGTGCTTTGCTGGAAGTCTTGCAATAAGCAAGAAGGAAAAGAGAACAGGAAGGGAATTGACATTTGTTAGTAAGAGATTTATTGGACATTTCTCACACACCAGGTTGAATGCTAAGATAGTGTACCTTATTTAGTTCTCACAATCAAATTATAAAGCTAACTTTATCCACATCCTATGTACATGTAAGGGAATTGAGCTCCAGAGAGATTAAAATACTTCCTCAAGGCCCCTCTGTAGGTCAGTGGTAAAGTAGCTATTCATCCCCAGTCTCTTTGACCATTAAACCCATCTTCTTGACCACTGTATTATGTTATATGCCATTTTTCTGCATTTAATATTCATGCAAATCCTGTAGGGTTGGATTATCAACCTCAACTTTCACAAAAGAAAACTTTGAGTCAGAGAAGTTGAGTAACTTACTTGATTTTTCATTCAGAGCCCTGATGCTCCACCCTTCTTGTTTTTCAGTTGCCAAATTGTGTCCAACTCTTTGCAGCCCGATGGACTGCAGCACACCAGACCTCCCTGTCCCTCACAATGTCTTAGAAGTTGCCCAAGCTCATGTCCACTGAATTGGTGATGCCATCCAACCATCTATCCTCTGTTTGCTCGCTTCTCCTTCTGTCTTCAGTCTTTCCCAGCATCAGTGTCTTTTCTAGCGAGTTGGCTGTTTACATTAGGTGGCCAAATTATTGGAGCTTCAGCTTCAACATCAGTCCTTCCAGTGAGTATTCAAGGTTGATTTCCTTTAGGATTGACTGGTTTGATCTCCTTTTTGTCCAAGGGACTCTCAAGAGTCTTTTCCAGAATTACAGTTCCAAGGCATCAGTTCTTCAGTGCTTTGCCTTCTTTATGGTCAAACTCTCATATCCATACATGACTACTGAAAAGACCATAGCCTTGACTATAGCCACCCTTCTTAAATCCCACTTATTACAGTAAACAAAGAGAAGGGGTCATCACAGTGGCTATCTGACCTTGGTCAATAGGGGTAGAATTATGGTAAGTGAATCTAAGTCATAAGTGAGTCTACATGAACGTGATGTCCTTTCTCATATCTCTAAACAAATGGGAAAACAAGCCTTCTTTGAAAATCGTTATAAAAAAAAGCATTACAAACACACCAAATATCATCAGTGTATTATTAGCTAATAATTATGGAATATCCATGCTTTGAGATACTATGTTAGCCTTGAAAAAAATAAAGTAGATAAAAATGTACTGACACAAGATAAAGCTTCTAGTGATAGATGACATTAGATCGCTTATGGTGAATGGTGTCGGATTCTTGATCTCCAAAGGAGAAGATTTCACATTGAGATCAAAAAGACTTGGCTTTGGTCACTCAGAGCTCTGTGCGGGAAAAGTTTATTAAAGAAAAAAGGGATAGAGAAAGCTTCCAGCTAAAGGAACTAGAAGGGCAATAGAAGAGTACCCCTAGAAGCTAGTTTCAGACAAGGCATTTTGTACTTTGCAGTTGGTTATTAACAATAGATCAAAAGAATATCTTAAGGTTGTAAAGGGCTTACTAGATCCACACCCACAACATTAGCATAAGATTGGCCACAGAGTGGTCTCTGGCCCTCAGCACTAGATAAGACATTCCAGTGCAAAATACTTTGCATCCATATGACAATAAAGTTAGTTTCAGAGTAGATCTTTATCGTGGCAAACATTTTAGGCTAGAAAATGTTTGTTTCCTCCTCCTCCTTGGAAACCACTGGCCTCCTTACCAAGTCTGCCTATTCACCCCTTTCACTAGATATATTATGTGAAAAAGCAAGTAAAAAAGAATATTTACATTATTATCTGTATTTGTGCAAGGAACAAAAACAATGTAAGTGTACCTGTAACTATAGGTAGATGAATAGGAAGGTGATCAGAAGCACTAGTCAACTTACCTGGGAACTTGTGTTCTGGGGAGGGAGGGCCAATGAGGGGTTTGTGACCCTAGAGGAATCTTTACATTTCATTTTATATCATTCTGATCAAGTCTTTTACAATAGGATGCTTTTCTAAATAACTTAGGCAATACAATGTCAAAACAAAAAGAAAAATAATTCCTCTCCCTCTTACATGTGTCATGTCCAAGTGTGTTCCACATGCACAGTTTGGGTCACAGGACACATTTCCCTTTCTTACTGAATAGCTTTTAAACCCAGGACTTGAATTTTGCACGTGCCCAAGTACCTTATAACATTGCCCATGGAAGGATTGTCATTTAAAATATGTTTTGTACTGCTTTTGAAACACATTTAATCTTTTCTCCATTAATCTGCTTTCCCTAAACCTTTCCCTAATTCTTCTCAAGGATTTCCCACCTGCTGTGCAGGAGCTACAACAGAGTGACTCTAATCATGTTTGGAATTATTTTTATCAATTTAAGCCATATTTGGCAGTTATTTCCAGTCCCAAGTCTTAGACATTCTAGGCCGTATGCTGATCAACTTCTCAGTTTTACATGACATTGGCAACAGATAAGATAATAAATGGATAATTATCTTCTGCAAAAATAATGTTAGCTGTTCACATAGGCTAAGCTAACTGAGCTTTAGTTACTGAATATGTTTTAGGCCTTCCAATTGTGGAAGTTCTCTCCAGCACAAAATAAAAATCTTTTGACCAAGTTCTGTACGGGCTGCATTTATTCTGAAGTCCTTTTCATGCAGGCTTATGGGTTTGTTGTTTTCTGCTAGCTGCCTTTTGCTAGCTGTTTTTGCTGGGCTGCCCTTTGATACCTGATCCAGTTTGAGATGTTAAGTAGAGAGGGAAGGTCAAGTGACTCATCATTTGAAATTCCACTTCCTTAGATTTGGCCAGGTGTCTCTTTTGTCCTTGAAGGAGCTGGGGGTCAGTTTTTCCTGGGAATTTTGACCCCCTCAACTGCAGGTGCTCTGTCTGCTGCCTATTGGCTTAAGATACATGGCTGCCCCTCAGTGTCTCTTCATTTCTGCCAGACACAGCTTCATTGCTTGCCAGGGAGGCCAGCTGCAGGGTCAGCTTGTGTTCTGGGGAGGGAGGGCCAATGAGGGGTTTGTGACCCTAGAGGAATCTTTACATTTCATTTTATATCATTCTGATCAAGTCTTTTACAATAGGATGCTTTTCTAAATAACTTAGGCAATACAATGTCAAAACAAAAAGAAAAATAATTCCTCTCCCTCTTACATGTGTCATGTCCAAGTGTGTTCCACATGCACAGTTTGGGTCACAGGACACATTTCCCTTTCTTACTGAATAGCTTTTAAACCCAGGACTTGAATTTTGCACGTGCCCAAGTACCTTATAACATTGCCCATGGAAGGATTGTCATTTAAAATATGTTTTGTACTGCTTTTGAAACACATTTAATCTTTTCTCCATTAATCTGCTTTCCCTAAACCTTTCCCTAATTCTTCTCAAGGATTTCCCACCTGCTGTGCAGGAGCTACAACAGAGTGACTCTAATCATGTTTGGAATTATTTTTATCAATTTAAGCCATATTTGGCAGTTATTTCCAGTCCCAAGTCTTAGACATTCTAGGCCGTATGCTGATCAACTTCTCAGTTTTACATGACATTGGCAACAGATAAGATAATAAATGGATAATTATCTTCTGCAAAAATAATGTTAGCTGTTCACATAGGCTAAGCTAACTGAGCTTTAGTTACTGAATATGTTTTAGGCCTTCCAATTGTGGAAGTTCTCTCCAGCACAAAATAAAAATCTTTTGACCAAGTTCTGTACGGGCTGCATTTATTCTGAAGTCCTTTTCATGCAGGCTTATGGGTTTGTTGTTTTCTGCTAGCTGCCTTTTGCTAGCTGTTTTTGCTGGGCTGCCCTTTGATACCTGATCCAGTTTGAGATGTTAAGTAGAGAGGGAAGGTCAAGTGACTCATCATTTGAAATTCCACTTCCTTAGATTTGGCCAGGTGTCTCTTTTGTCCTTGAAGGAGCTGGGGGTCAGTTTTTCCTGGGAATTTTGACCCCCTCAACTGCAGGTGCTCTGTCTGCTGCCTATTGGCTTAAGATACATGGCTGCCCCTCAGTGTCTCTTCATTTCTGCCAGACACAGCCATTGGGAGCATGTGAGGAAAAGCAATGAGGCTGACATCTCAGCCACTGGGCCCTGGATGGGCCTAGGGCTGCCAGGAGATACGGGAGACATTGTGGAGTGTGTTGTTTGATTTTATTTGTTTGCTTGCTTGTTTATTATTCTTTTTTCATGAGAAAGAACCATGAGATGACACTGGGTAGTCTGATAGAAAGCTCTGTGTTTTACTTTTTTTTTAATTTTGGCCTCTTTTTATTGATTTTTTATTTATTTACTTTTCATCCATCTTTATTTTTCAGTCTGTGTGGGCCTCCCATGACAGTGGCCTCTCTAGTTACAGAGAAATGACACTGGGCGCATGCGCTGCAGAGCACTGGCTTGTAACTGGACACACCAGTCCGGCTGCTCTGCTGCATGTAGGATCTTCCCAGGTCAGAGATCGAACTGGTGCCCGTTACACTGCAAGGCAGACTCTTTACCCACTGGACGACCAGGGAAGCCCAGCTCTGTGTTTTGAGCCATCGGGTTTATCTCCAGTTTGACATGCTGTGCCGTTTGGACTCAGTCTTCATGGTCTTTGTGCACTATGAATTCCAACCTTTGCAAACTGAAAATTATATTCACTAGCCTTGTTCTAATGCCATCATAAAACTCTAAAAATTCATTACATCAATGGCACCTCACCAGAATGAAATAGCTACTTTCTCTACCCAAAGCTTTAGGGGTCCAACACTGGCACTTTCACTTACCAACTATGTATCTTTGGCCAAGTAATTAAATCTCCGAAATCCTTGATTTCTTTGACTATAAAATATACTTCCTTGATGAAATTGTTGTGAGACATACATGTAAAAAATAAATAAATTAATTAATTAATTAAAAAAAATTGTTGAGAGAATTAAATGAGTAGAAGTGAACATCCCTGAATCTACCCCACCTCTGGACTTCTCATCCTTCAAAATAATTAATCTTCTTACTGTCTAAAACGCGTTATCTGAGGATTCATCTACTTGCAAACAAGAGCATCATGAGCAGTGGATTACATCTGATTCTGCTACTTCCAGCCCCAAGGGTTACCTTTAAACAACTGCATTCTGGCCCCTCAGGACTCACCACAGGAACAGTGGCCATCCTAGGGGTCATTTTCCTTCTTTCTCCACCTCTGACAGTAAACATATGGTAGCATCTGAAACTCTTTCTAATTCTTGGGTTTTTTGAATTCTTGCCCTATATTCAATGTCATTGCTTCAGCAATACAAACCCTTGACTCTCCCTCTCCTATGCTGTACTTGGAGCCCAAATCCTGGATGCCAACCCTATGTTTGTTTCACATCTGCAATTTGGCCTCAAACTTCTGTCTCAGGGTTTGCTCCACAGCCATCCCTGTGACTTTCCTGGTAAGAAGCTCCTGCCAGCCATACTTAATCTCTGTGTCAGGAGCAATAAGCCTCTTGTTCCAAGCTGCACAATTTCTCCATACTTCTTCTACATGAGGAAGACACTGCTAAGGAAAAATTAAATGATTATATTTATTTTCCAACTTTTTTTTCCTGTATTATTTTTCCACTTATAAAATAATGCAATAATATGGAGATATATACATATGAAACAGTGAGACCTAAGTTTTCTCAGTTCTCTAGGCTGAAATCTATTTTGTTAAACTTCTTTAAAGCTTCTCATTCTTCCCTCATCAATACCACATTTAACTGGATATTATGTGAAATAGACTGTATGATCCTGAGCTTATGCTCTAAATCTCTCTAACTGCTTAGAGTAGGACTTGGGCTTCCTAGGTGATGCAGTGGTAAAGCATCTGCCTGCCAATGAAGGACATGGGATTCAATCCCTGAGTCAGGAAGATCCCCTGCAGAAGGAAATGGCAACCCACTCCAGTACTTTTGCCTGGAAAATTCCATGAACAGAGGAGCCTGGCAGGCTACTGTCCATGGGGTCACAAAGAGTCAGACACAACTGAGCACACGCCCACGAGTTTCCTCATTATTAAAAGGATGATTTCTCTTGACAAGTATGGTAGCTACTAGCTACACATGATTTTTAAATTAAAATTCAGTATAATTAAAGCTAAAATTCCATTTTTAATCACACTAACCACTTTTTAAGTGCTCAATGGCTACCAGTAGCTAGTATCTACCATATTGGACAGCACAGATTGTAGAACTTTGGATTACATCTGATTCTGCTACTTCCAGCCCCAAGGGTTACCTTTAAACAACTGCATTCTGGCCCCTCAGGACTCACCACAGGAACAGTGGCCATCCTAGGGGTCATTTTCCTTCTTTCTCCACCTCTGACAGTAAACATATGGTAGCATCTGAAACTCTTTCTAATTCTTGGGTTTTTTGAATTCTTGCCCTATATTCAATGTCATTGCTTCAGCAATACAAACCCTTGACTCTCCCTCTCCTATGCTGTACTTGGAGCCCAAATCCTGGATGCCAACCCTATGTTTGTTTCACATCTGCAATTTGGCCTCAAACTTCTGTCTCAGGGTTTGCTCCACAGCCATCCCTGTGACTTTCCTGGTAAGAAGCTCCTGCCAGCCATACTTAATCTCTGTGTCAGGAGCAATAAGCCTCTTGTTCCAAGCTGCACAATTTCTCCATACTTCTTCTACATGAGGAAGACACTGCTAAGGAAAAATTAAATGATTATATTTATTTTCCAACTTTTTTTTCCTGTATTATTTTTCCACTTATAAAATAATGCAATAATATGGAGATATATACATATGAAACAGTGAGACCTAAGTTTTCTCAGTTCTCTAGGCTGAAATCTATTTTGTTAAACTTCTTTAAAGCTTCTCATTCTTCCCTCATCAATACCACATTTAACTGGATATTATGTGAAATAGACTGTATGATCCTGAGCTTATGCTCTAAATCTCTCTAACTGCTTAGAGTAGGACTTGGGCTTCCTAGGTGATGCAGTGGTAAAGCATCTGCCTGCCAATGAAGGACATGGGATTCAATCCCTGAGTCAGGAAGATCCCCTGCAGAAGGAAATGGCAACCCACTCCAGTACTTTTGCCTGGAAAATTCCATGAACAGAGGAGCCTGGCAGGCTACTGTCCATGGGGTCACAAAGAGTCAGACACAACTGAGCACACGCCCACGAGTTTCCTCATTATTAAAAGGATGATTTCTCTTGACAAGTATGGTAGCTACTAGCTACACATGATTTTTAAATTAAAATTCAGTATAATTAAAGCTAAAATTCCATTTTTAATCACACTAACCACTTTTTAAGTGCTCAATGGCTACCAGTAGCTAGTATCTACCATATTGGACAGCACAGATTGTAGAACTTTTCCATCATCAAAGAAAGTGCTATTACATAAGCACTGTTTAGATCGTGAAGTTTCAGAATTTTAAGACTGAGAGTTAATTTTCCAATTATGGAAGAAATATGAACTTAAATTTGGTCACAACTTGACTTTTGGGGTCATACCTCTGTTCCACATACTGACTATATGACATATAGCAAGTAACCTTACTTTCTTGAACTTTTATTATTCCAGAACTACCAAATGGTGATAAAATGCCTACTTCCCTGAGCTGTTGTATTTGAAAGTGCTTTGTAACTACAAAATTCACTTTGAACTTTCCATTGCCATGAGGGGGAACTTAGTAGAAATGGTCACCATGTGCCTTTTGCCTGCTTTTAAAATGGGGGGTCAATTTTGGGACTGACCTTCACAATAGGTGGGGATAGCTATGTGGTATTGAACACAGCTCCACTAGAGCTGGGATTGTTCTGGGATTGTTCATAAGCTGTTTTTGACAGATATAGCATATTGTCAGCCTTTTCTCTCTTGTCTTACCTGTACCCAGAAACACACTGGTTGCTTGATCATATTTGACAGCACTTTATCCAGAGCCATATCCTTCAGAGACAGTTCTTATCCACATTCTTACCAGTGAGGATCTGAGTAGCACACAGGGTGCTCTCATTCCATTTGGTGGCTATCACCGACCTTTCAAGACCAAATGCAAAAATTCCACCCTGCGTTTTGATTCAGATACAGAGGCCGACCATTCACCCTGGGATTGATGGCCTGGTATAGCATTACTGAGCTGACTCTTAAATAATCTCATCACAAACATTGTGTAAGCCTTTTGCAAAGTCCCACAATTTATTCCATGTTCCCAAGGAGGAGGACATTAGAAACTCAGCCTCATTTCATTATCCATTTGAGTAACTTTTTCAATTTCGAGCTTGTGCCTAAACATGAGGGCTGAATTATGACTAGATTCCCCTCTTGCTCTTCTCTCTCTCCTTACCTAGTGGGAGCACTAAATAGATAAATAAAAATCACTGCAGAATAATTGTAGGTGCTGAATGGCTACCAGTAGCTAGTATCTACCATATTGGACAGCACAGATTGTAGAACTTTTCCATCATCAAAGAAAGTGCTATTACATAAGCACTGTTTAGATCGTGAAGTTTCAGAATTTTAAGACTGAGAGTTAATTTTCCAATTATGGAAGAAATATGAACTTAAATTTGGTCACAACTTGACTTTTGGGGTCATACCTCTGTTCCACATACTGACTATATGACATATAGCAAGTAACCTTACTTTCTTGAACTTTTATTATTCCAGAACTACCAAATGGTGATAAAATGCCTACTTCCCTGAGCTGTTGTATTTGAAAGTGCTTTGTAACTACAAAATTCACTTTGAACTTTCCATTGCCATGAGGGGGAACTTAGTAGAAATGGTCACCATGTGCCTTTTGCCTGCTTTTAAAATGGGGGGTCAATTTTGGGACTGACCTTCACAATAGGTGGGGATAGCTATGTGGTATTGAACACAGCTCCACTAGAGCTGGGATTGTTCTGGGATTGTTCATAAGCTGTTTTTGACAGATATAGCATATTGTCAGCCTTTTCTCTCTTGTCTTACCTGTACCCAGAAACACACTGGTTGCTTGATCATATTTGACAGCACTTTATCCAGAGCCATATCCTTCAGAGACAGTTCTTATCCACATTCTTACCAGTGAGGATCTGAGTAGCACACAGGGTGCTCTCATTCCATTTGGTGGCTATCACCGACCTTTCAAGACCAAATGCAAAAATTCCACCCTGCGTTTTGATTCAGATACAGAGGCCGACCATTCACCCTGGGATTGATGGCCTGGTATAGCATTACTGAGCTGACTCTTAAATAATCTCATCACAAACATTGTGTAAGCCTTTTGCAAAGTCCCACAATTTATTCCATGTTCCCAAGGAGGAGGACATTAGAAACTCAGCCTCATTTCATTATCCATTTGAGTAACTTTTTCAATTTCGAGCTTGCTGCCTAAACATGAGGGCTGAATTATGACTAGATTCCCCCTCTTGCTCTTTCTCTCTCTCCTTACCTAGTGGGAGCACTAAATAGATAAATAAAAATCACTGCAGAATAATTGTAGGTGCTGTGGGCTAGAAGGCAAACTGGGCTGATCCGCAGCCTCTGAGCCTTGTCTGTCTGGGTCTTTTTTGGGGCCCATCATTATAGAGAATTCAATTATAATCTTTCTCCATAAGCACAGTGGAAGTTTGCATACACCAGCCCTGAGGCATTATTCATCATAATGCATTTTGAGAGTGAAAGAAAAAGAGGAAGATGTCTCTGGTTCCCCCTAAAGCTGTATTTTTTCATTTGGAGACTTGGTCAAATTTTAGCATTTTTAACCCTCCCCTAAGTCCCTTTCTCAAGCATAAGCTATTTTCAGAGTATCCTCACATAAAGTGCTAGAGAATGGCTTGACTATGAAGACAAGGCTTGTTGGCATTTGCTGGGGAGGGTCCCTCACAAAATGCCAAGCAAGCAGAAAGAAATTTAAGCCTGGGGATTTGTCCCTTTCTGTGTAGGATTCTGGGGACAGTCACAGGGAGAATTTCCACTGAAGGGGAGACAACCAGATCTGTAGGAATCTGTTTTCTCTGATACTGCAGCCTGTCCTAATCATGGCAGCTACCCTGGGATGCTTCCTCTGGGCCTGGCACTATTTCGAGTGCTAAAAAGGTATTAACCCATTTAAAATCCATAGAACTCCTTTGAGGGAGATGGCGTAATTATTCTCATTTTGCTGAGGCAATCCTAGAGAATATATTTTTTTAACTTAGTCTGATTCACAGGACTAGTAAGTGACAAAGTTGAGATTTCAAAATCTAGGTAGCCAAATAGAGCCTCTTCCTTTATCCTTTGTTGTTTGTTGTTGTTGTATTGTTTTATTAAATAGTTGCTAAGTCATGCCTCTTCACAGACCCCATGGACTATAGCCCGCCACACTCCTCTGTCCATGGGATTTCCCAGGCACAAATACTGGAGTGGGTTGCCATTTCCTTCTCTAGGGGATCTTGCCAACCCAGGGATTAAAGCTGTGGCTCCTGCTTGGCAGGCAGATTCTTTACCACTGAGTCACCTGGGAAACCCTTTCTATATACACAGAATATCAAAATAAGAAGGAAATATTCTAAATTACTACAGTTAATCTTGCCTGCCTTGCCTTTTAATTTAGTTTAATCATGGGTCAGGGGAATGCAGGGAATTTCTTGCATTCCAGACATATTCCTCCTCTGCTTTGTGATGTAGGAGCAAAGCGGTTTCCTGCTGTAGTTAGGCTCCTCACCCCATCAGTCAAATAGTTCCCTTTTTGGCCTGTTGATTCACTGACTTGAGAATCACAAAATGGCCAGGTGGCAATTTCAACTTTCAGTTTCAAAGAACCATTGCTCGGCCCCATGGTGGAAACATTCCTCCTTCAGAAAGCCTGTCTTGAAGCAGATCCCTTCCTTGTGGGAACAAGATGCAAAGATATTCCTAGTGGATCACTAGTGAGAGAAATCTCATTCATTTCTGCCCCTGATCACAGTCCTATGATGAATCCTATCTATGGGAGAAGCACTACCACCTATTCGTTGCTGATTTAGAGCACATATTGCTTCCTGTAGACCACTGTCCCAGCCCTGCAAGGTTTTCCTGCCCAGTTGTTCCTCAATCTGAGTTTTAAAAGCTTTTCTACTCTTCTACCAGGTCAGCCACTTTAGGAGGGAAAGAGAGATGTGTAAGACCATGCGCATGGGCCCATGTCTATGTATTCTTTGCTGCAGAATGAGTTCCTAATGAGAAGATAGGTTGTGTAAAATGTTAGGATGATGAAGAAGGCATTCACAAGTCAATGGATGGTGGTTTGGGTAGAAATGCTGCAGGTAGGAAAGGAAAATCTATATTCAGATTAAGTGTCTATTCCATTGAGAACACAACTCTTCTCTATCCATGGTGGAAGTGTTCCAATTTAAACAACCAGGTGGCTGAATGATCCTGCTGGGGAAAGATGCCATACCAAGGGACTAAGCAGGCTGTTGGCAGATTGGGCATTTTGTAAGGGCAGAAGCCAGTTTGGGTGTCGTAATTGGAGGTCCATGTTACTGAACCCATGCATAGCTCCTGCCTTGTCACCAGAACTACTTCGATGCTACTGGGTAAGAATCGAGGTGGCTGAGGGAAGAAACTCACTCATGTCACAACACATGTTATCTGATCCCACTGATTAAGTGCATCGTGATCCATAGTCATTCTTCAAGATGTGTGTGCTTTCCGTTGAACTGGGAGGTGATAGGAATCACCATCCTTACCTCCTCCAAGTCCTTGATGGTGTCTCTAGTCTCCATTATACTTTCAGGAATGTAGTACTGGTGGTATTGATTTTGGCTTACTCTTTTGGTGGAGAGAGAGAGTTGGAGTGGCTTCTACCTGGCCATTACTACCATAGTAGTAATGGATGGAGGAGTCAATATGGAGATTCTCCCAGTTCGTGGTACTTCTATTCCTGTTATGCAGTTTAGGTCTAGTTTAATGACTGTAGTTTTTACTATTATTAATAACTTTTATGAGAAGAACCAGTACATATCTTTTTAAGGAGTCCGGAGCCCACTTTGCAAATTTGTCATTCACCACCTTGGTAAAAAGAATGTGTTTATAACTCTTCGGGGGACATGATGAGGAAGTACGTGGGGAGGTCTTACTTGATAAACCCTCTCTAACACTCTAGGCTCTCTAGGACTTTAGATAACTTACTCTGCAACATGATGAAGAAGTTCTGGCATTTCAACTTAGTTTAGTGTTGACCACCTTTAGGTCCAGGTTTCAATCAACCAAGCAAGCAACCTGTTAAAGCCATTGCTATCTCTTCAACTTGATACAAAGGATCCGTAACCCCAACCTTGCACTTCCACAACCCTGAGAGTTTTGCACTGCAGGTGCCTTGCTGACTTCACCCTACTCTTGACTCCTAGAACAGCAAAATACCTTCCCCCTCCCCCTGCAGTTACTAAAACGCTGCATCCAATGGGATGTCAGGCAAAGAAATACTTCTTTGGAAGCATTTGGGGAAACTGTAATGTGGGTTATAAAGCATAAAGATCACTCCAGAAACCCTTGGCCTTGCTGACGGGAAACTACTGGTCTTGCTTTCAAAGTATTTAAAGCCAATGGTAAACTGAATCAAATGCTGCATCAAATTTCAGACCCATATAAACTCCATGAGAGACTGAAGAAGTTTCCTCTACTAGTGGCTTTATAGGAAAAGAGACAGCCTCTTTGCTGAGAATACAACTGTTTAGGTCCGTCTGTATTATTTTTTTGTATACAGTATCTGTCCGATAGCAAAAGTAGTAGTAAATGACTCAAATATTAATATTTTATTTGGGGAATGCAGTTAGCACATAGTCCATTGATCATCCCCAAACTCATAGTCAGATCGAACAACAGGGGTACATTGCTTGAAGGGTTTTCTGGTATTTATTTTTATTCTCCCTTCTTTTCCTGAGCTTCACTTGGCATATGGATCAGTGAACTTCTCCAAATGCAGGTCACTAGATAAAGTTGTTGACAGGAGAGAAACCAGAAGTCAGGAGAGAACAAACCAGAAAAGCAACAGTAGTCTTATAACTGTGCCTAATAAAGCCTTCCTGAGCAGCTCAAGATCTCAGAGCTTATCACACAGGAGAAATAGGAATGAAAAAAAGCATGTTTCCTTACTTAACCCATTCAGTGTAACAGTTTGTCTCTATACCTGATGTGTGCTGAGGAATAGATTGTTAGGGGCTCCAGGCACCTTGGTAGGACTACACATACTCTCTAGCTTTAAGAAACACTCCATATAATTAAGAAAAGAGCCTAACTCTTAGAAGAGTCAGGTATCTGACTACACAAGATAGTGTATGGTAGGTCACCCAGTGATGTGGTCCAAATTCACTCACTGTGAGAGCAGAGGGAAAGAGATTTGTCTATATGTGGGGTAGACTTTGTTGAACAGTGTAGGCTTGAGGTAGATACTAAATATGTCCTTTCTTAAAGAAATACAGCTTTAATAAGGACTCAGAGAAAGAAGAAATACTTCTTTGGAAGCATTTGGGGAAACTGTAATGTGGGTTATAAAGCATAAAGATCACTCCAGAAACCCTTGGCCTTGCTGACGGGAAACTACTGGTCTTGCTTTCAAAGTATTTAAAGCCAATGGTAAACTGAATCAAATGCTGCATCAAATTTCAGACCCATATAAACTCCATGAGAGACTGAAGAAGTTTCCTCTACTAGTGGCTTTATAGGAAAAGAGACAGCCTCTTTGCTGAGAATACAACTGTTTAGGTCCGTCTGTATTATTTTTTTGTATACAGTATCTGTCCGATAGCAAAAGTAGTAGTAAATGACTCAAATATTAATATTTTATTTGGGGAATGCAGTTAGCACATAGTCCATTGATCATCCCCAAACTCATAGTCAGATCGAACAACAGGGGTACATTGCTTGAAGGGTTTTCTGGTATTTATTTTTATTCTCCCTTCTTTTCCTGAGCTTCACTTGGCATATGGATCAGTGAACTTCTCCAAATGCAGGTCACTAGATAAAGTTGTTGACAGGAGAGAAACCAGAAGTCAGGAGAGAACAAACCAGAAAAGCAACAGTAGTCTTATAACTGTGCCTAATAAAGCCTTCCTGAGCAGCTCAAGATCTCAGAGCTTATCACACAGGAGAAATAGGAATGAAAAAAAGCATGTTTCCTTACTTAACCCATTCAGTGTAACAGTTTGTCTCTATACCTGATGTGTGCTGAGGAATAGATTGTTAGGGGCTCCAGGCACCTTGGTAGGACTACACATACTCTCTAGCTTTAAGAAACACTCCATATAATTAAGAAAAGAGCCTAACTCTTAGAAGAGTCAGGTATCTGACTACACAAGATAGTGTATGGTAGGTCACCCAGTGATGTGGTCCAAATTCACTCACTGTGAGAGCAGAGGGAAAGAGATTTGTCTATATGTGGGGTAGACTTTGTTGAACAGTGTAGGCTTGAGGTAGATACTAAATATGTCCTTTCTTAAAGAAATACAGCTTTAATAAGGACTCAGAGAAAGAAGAAATATAGAAATAGCAGACAGCTATTGTGAGGGTAAAAGAGTTGGAATGGATGCACTGTGAAAAGATGACTTAATTTCTGTAAACATGACACTTTAAGACATAGACTGATACCAACATAGCCATTAAAGCAAAGTTAATCTTCACTTTACTATTCATAAATTAAATAATGATGACTTTTGCACTCAATAATTTTTGAGGTTAGTTATCCAGGCAACAGTCACCTTCCAAGAGAGAAGATGGAAAAATATCCTACAGTTATGTATGATTTGCTGTATACTGTATAGTATGTCCTTTTTCTTGATTGTTAAGTGCCATGTGTCCTGTGGGAACTGTGAAAAACATAGAAACATACACATGCACAAACATAACAAGGAAACTTATTTGGCCCTAATCATACCATCCAGAGGTTCTGCTCATGAGCGTGCTATCTTTATCTTTTCAAAAATGTTTACATGGGTGGTTGAAACTATTGCATTGAAGTCATATATTCAGTCTTACATTGAACAAACTCATTCATCCTCCCACTTGAATGAAAACCAGGTTCAATTCAAATAATGAAAAATCCTCCAGTCTCTTTAAAAAGCTGTTTATTTGTTTATGTAATTTCTGGCTGTGTCAGGTCTCATTTGTAGCTCTCAGATTTAGTTACTTCTTGGTATGTGCGATACTAGTTTCCCAACCTGGGATTGGGTCCACTTCCCTTACATTAGAAAGTGGGTTCTTAACTACTGGACCACCAGGTAAGGTCCCCCTCTGATCACTTTAGGTCATAAATCAGTTTAGTTCAGTAATTAACGTCCAGTCCAGAGTAACAATATAAGCTTCAGTCTAAATGGCAGCCCTGCCTCTAGCTTTAAGAAACACTCCATATAATTAAGAAAAGAGCCTAACTCTTAGAAGAGTCAGGTATCTGACTACACAAGATAGTGTATGGTAGGTCACCCAGTGATGTGGTCCAAATTCACTCACTGTGAGAGCAGAGGGAAAGAGATTTGTCTATATGTGGGGTAGACTTTGTTGAACAGTGTAGGCTTGAGGTAGATACTAAATATGTCCTTTCTTAAAGAAATACAGCTTTAATAAGGACTCAGAGAAAGAAGAAATATAGAAATAGCAGACAGCTATTGTGAGGGTAAAAGAGTTGGAATGGATGCACTGTGAAAAGATGACTTAATTTCTGTAAACATGACACTTTAAGACATAGACTGATACCAACATAGCCATTAAAGCAAAGTTAATCTTCACTTTACTATTCATAAATTAAATAATGATGACTTTTGCACTCAATAATTTTTGAGGTTAGTTATCCAGGCAACAGTCACCTTCCAAGAGAGAAGATGGAAAAATATCCTACAGTTATGTATGATTTGCTGTATACTGTATAGTATGTCCTTTTTCTTGATTGTTAAGTGCCATGTGTCCTGTGGGAACTGTGAAAAACATAGAAACATACACATGCACAAACATAACAAGGAAACTTATTTGGCCCTAATCATACCATCCAGAGGTTCTGCTCATGAGCGTGCTATCTTTATCTTTTCAAAAATGTTTACATGGGTGGTTGAAACTATTGCATTGAAGTCATATATTCAGTCTTACATTGAACAAACTCATTCATCCTCCCACTTGAATGAAAACCAGGTTCAATTCAAATAATGAAAAATCCTCCAGTCTCTTTAAAAAGCTGTTTATTTGTTTATGTAATTTCTGGCTGTGTCAGGTCTCATTTGTAGCTCTCAGATTTAGTTACTTCTTGGTATGTGCGATACTAGTTTCCCAACCTGGGATTGGGTCCACTTCCCTTACATTAGAAAGTGGGTTCTTAACTACTGGACCACCAGGTAAGGTCCCCCTCTGATCACTTTAGGTCATAAATCAGTTTAGTTCAGTAATTAACGTCCAGTCCAGAGTAACAATATAAGCTTCAGTCTAAATGGCAGCCCTGCCCTCTAGTTTGCCCGTTGTAGGTTCCCTGCTTGCTGTAGGAAAGGGGGGCTTGCTTCTTCTCTTCTCAGCCAGTGCTCTACTTCTTCTGTGACTTGCCTATTTGACTTCTGATTCTGTGGAGTTGGGGTGTGAAAAGGGAGAAGAGGAGAGGACACAGGAGAATTCTTACTTGCCTGATGCTTAGTCCTGTCTGATTCTGTCAAATATCTAGGCTCCTTCTTTCTTTCAGAGCATTCCTATGGGTTTCTTTGTTTTGTTTTGTTTTGTTTGGAGATCCTCTCCCCTAACCCTAAAGTTGGGAATTGTTCACTTGTAATTTCCTGAACACTAGTGGATGCCTTTCTCCTGGCTGATGATTTAAAATGCCTTTCTGATGTCAGAAAGAGAGAAACAAGTATCATATATTAATGTATATATATGGAATCTAGAAAAATGGTATAGATGCACCTATTTACAGGGTTGGAGTAGAGACACAGATGCAGAAAATGTGCATGTAAACATGGCGAGGGTGGGGGAGGAGAGGTGGGGCCCACTGGGAGAGTAGGATTGGAACATATACACTACCATGTGTAAAATAGATAGCTAGTGGAAAGTTGTTGTATAACATAGGACGCTCAGCCTAGTGCTCTGTGATGACTTAGAGGGGTGAATTGGGGTATAGGAGGGAGGTTTAAGAGGGAGGAGGTTGTTGTTACGTTAATCATGTCTTGTCCAGGACTTGTTGTGATTCCCAGAGCACCAGGCCTTCTCTGTCCCTCACTGTTTCTTGGAGCTTGCTCAGATTCATATGCATTGAGTTGATGATGCCATCCAACTATCCCATCCTCTGTTTTCCCTTTCTCCTGATGCCTTCAATCTTTCCCGGAATCAGGGTCTTTTCCAATGAGTCGACTCTTCTCATCCGGTGGCCAAAGTATTGGAGCTTCAGCTTTAGCATCGGTCCTTCCAATGAGTGTTCAGGGTTGATTTCCTTTAGGACTGACTGATTTCATCTCCTTGCAGTCCAAGGGACTCTCAGTAGTCTTCTCCAGCACCAGTTTGAAAGCATTAGTTCATCAGCACTCAGTCTTCTTTTTGGTCCAACTTTCACAGCTGTACATAACTACTGGAAAGACCATAGCTTTGATTATGTGAACCTGAATAAAATGCCTTTCTGAGCCTCTAAGATCTAGCAGTACATCTCCAGTTTGTTTTTCTCAGGTTCCTTTGTCTCCCCAGGTGACCCCTCTTCAATGAGATCTCAGGCAATTGCTCACCAATTCTCTCTGACATGTGGCCCTCCAGTCTGGCCCACCAGATACAGCGCTTCTACCCATGACAGGAGTGAAACTGCAAAACTGCAGGTCCTAGTTCACTTCTGTCAGATACTTAGTCCAGCTTCTGTCTCTCCAGACTTCTCAGACACGAGTGACGCACTCCAGAGGGCATGCATTAAGGTCTCTGTTTCTCATTGAATTCTCTTCCCTGGGCTTAAAAAAGGGGGAGAGAGATTAGCCTCATAAAACACCAATAACTCTCTTCCTCTCTAAATAATTCCTCTTTGCATCTGTAACTTCAGATTCTTTTTATACTCTTGAGGTGGATGAGAGGTTGGCTTGCAAGACTGTTCTGTGAACACCTTTGCAGATCCTCCATGGCACTCTCACTTCTCTTGTCTTAGGGTGGCAGCTTAAACTGAGACTAATCTAATTTTATGTGTGTATGTGTAAGTGGAAATATATATGCACAGCATGTGGCTCCCATAAGGCAGGGATTTGTCTGTGGCAGAGATGAGATAGCTATTCATCCAACATTTCTTCCTCTTTCTAGACATACAACTAGACAATATTTTCCTCTCCCTTTGCCCTTAAGTACTCTCATGGGAGTGTGACTCAGTTCTATTCAAAAGAATATGAGTGAGTGTGATGTGTGCCTCTTCCAGGCCAGGCTTGTGAAAATATCCCATATATGAACCATCAGATTTTTCCTCTTCTGCTGGTTTGTGTAATAAATGCTACTATCTTGGAAGCCACATGTTAAAAATGATGCTTTAACAAGTGGAAAAAGCTTGGGCCCTCAATTTTTACAGGGAAAAATATGTCCCACCAATGAGGAACATATACTTACATTATTAGACTGTATGAGAAAAAGAGAGAATTTCTATTGTAATAAGCCATTGAGATTTTGCTGTTGTAAGTGTGAGTATTGCCCTAACTAATATATCTTTTTTATATTAGGGTATTGGATGTCTCTTCCTGATTTGAAGGATTCCTGTATTTATTAATAAATATGTATTATGCATTTCTGTTATAAATTTTGCAAAAAAAAAAATTCTAGCTTGTTTGCATTTAAAATTGTTTTTATATTGACTATCTAAAAAATTAGGTTTCAGGCTTCCCTGGTGGTCCAGTGGGTAAAGAGTCCACCCTGCAGTGCAGGGGGTGCCGGTTTGATCCCTGGCCCGGGAAGATCCTAGTTGCCGCAGAGCAGCTGGACCGGTATGTCCAATTATGAGCCAGCACTCTGGAGCACATGTGCCCAGAGCCAGTGCTCTGTGACAAGAGAGGCCACTGTGATGGGAGGCCCACACAGGCCTAAGAATAAAGATGGATGAAAATAAATGGGTGAAGAATCAATAAAAGAGGCATATATATATATATATATATATATATATATATATATATATATATATATATATACACACACACACATACACACACAGTAGGTGTTGCCCGTCCATAAAAATAAATAAAATAAAATAATTAGGTTTTACGTGGTGGGATCTGGCAATCGCTCTTTTTATGGTTTGAGTCTTTTGCCATTGTTTTTAGAAAGATACTCTTTTTTTGTTGTTGTTTTTGTTAATTTTGTGTTTTTATTATTTTTAATTTTGAATTGAGGATAATTGCTTTACAATATTGTGTTGGCTTCTGCCATACAACGTGAATCAGCCACAAGTACACATATGTCCCGTCCCTCCTGAATCTGCCCCAACCCCAACCCCATCCACCTCTGTAGGTTGTCGCAGAGCACCAGGTTGAACTCCCTGTGTTACACAGCAACTTCCCACTAGTTGTCTGTTTTACACATGGTAGTCTGTGTATGTCACATGCGACAGTACCAATTCATCCCACCCAGTCTGTCCCCCACTGTGTCCAAAGTCTGTCCCCTATGTCTGTGTCTCTACAGAATCTAGAAAAATGGTACTGATAGAAAAATATTCTTGAATGTTGGTAATTAAATTCATTTGCCCCCATCTCCCCAGATAATCTGTTCTTTGCAGTGAGTCTTAATTCCTTGTTTGGAAGTTCTTCATCTAGAAAGATTTTGAAATAGTCACTTGAAATACTGAGTAAAACATTCCTAGCTAAAGAGGGAAACAAGATAAACCATTGGACCTGGTAAGTAAGATTAATCTTACACCGTTAAAGAAAAAAAAGTGTTGTCATAATTTGGGAAGTAAAGTTCAGTTTTAGAGTTTTGCTACTTTGAATCCTTATTCCCATCTCCTGCCAGACATTCAGTAGTCCCAAGATAATTCCTGAGAGGGTAGGAATCTTTAAGAACTCTCATTATTCCTGGCCTTTGAGCCATGATTCATGAACCCAAATTCACCTTCTGTTGACCTGTATCATGTTTAGTTACATAACTGCAATTAGAAACAGAATCAGAAGATGAGCCCTCACATCTGCATTACTTATCCCATATCCACAGTGACAAAGAATGGGAGAATTTGTGCAACTTTGTGGAGGAGACCCCCCAAATCACACTGCTCCAAGAACTCCCATTTCATTTACAGGTAGGGCTGACCCTGGCTAAGACAGTGATTAATGTGATTATCCAGCATCTGATTTGATCACTGACAACAACAAAAAAAACAAGTGTTTTCAATGGTCTGATTGGCATACTCAGGATTTCAGTGAAATTCAAAATGTCATGTAGAGAAAATGTGGCATGTGAAGACATCTGCATTCCCCGTATTTACCACAGTTAGCTGACATGTAAGAGCCATTCAACACACACATGTTCAATGACTGAAAGCCTTTGCTATCATGGGGCACAGGAAATGGCTAGGAGGTGTCAGGTGCATACATACCTAAGAAAAGAAGAGAAACTGGAGGGAAAAATCATGCTTTGGCTGCATTTGTTGAACAGAGCACCAGGTTGAACTCCCTGTGTTACACAGCAACTTCCCACTAGTTGTCTGTTTTACACATGGTAGTCTGTGTATGTCACATGCGACAGTACCAATTCATCCCACCCAGTCTGTCCCCCACTGTGTCCAAAGTCTGTCCCCTATGTCTGTGTCTCTACAGAATCTAGAAAAATGGTACTGATAGAAAAATATTCTTGAATGTTGGTAATTAAATTCATTTGCCCCCATCTCCCCAGATAATCTGTTCTTTGCAGTGAGTCTTAATTCCTTGTTTGGAAGTTCTTCATCTAGAAAGATTTTGAAATAGTCACTTGAAATACTGAGTAAAACATTCCTAGCTAAAGAGGGAAACAAGATAAACCATTGGACCTGGTAAGTAAGATTAATCTTACACCGTTAAAGAAAAAAAAGTGTTGTCATAATTTGCGTAAGTAAAGTTCAGTTTTAGAGTTTTGCTACTTTGAATCCTTATTCCCATCTCCTGCCAGACATTCAGTAGTCCCAAGATAATTCCTGAGAGGGTAGGAATCTTTAAGAACTCTCATTATTCCTGGCCTTTGAGCCATGATTCATGAACCCAAATTCACCTTCTGTTGACCTGTATCATGTTTAGTTACATAACTGCAATTAGAAACAGAATCAGAAGATGAGCCCTCACATCTGCATTACTTATCCCATATCCACAGTGACAAAGAATGGGAGAATTTGTGCAACTTTGTGGAGGAGACCCCCCAAATCACACTGCTCCAAGAACTCCCATTTCATTTACAGGTAGGGCTGACCCTGGCTAAGACAGTGATTAATGTGATTATCCAGCATCTGATTTGATCACTGACAACAACAAAAAAAACAAGTGTTTTCAATGGTCTGATTGGCATACTCAGGATTTCAGTGAAATTCAAAATGTCATGTAGAGAAAATGTGGCATGTGAAGACATCTGCATTCCCCGTATTTACCACAGTTAGCTGACATGTAAGAGCCATTCAACACACACATGTTCAATGACTGAAAGCCTTTGCTATCATGGGGCACAGGAAATGGCTAGGAGGTGTCAGGTGCATACATACCTAAGAAAAGAAGAGAAACTGGAGGGAAAAATCATGCTTTGGCTGCATTTGTTGAACAGAGACATGAAAGCTTGATGAGACTGGAAGCTTGAGACATCAAAAAGACATGGAGGAATGACAAGACTAAAGCTGAGGATGTGATCAGGAATTGCTATAGGTCCTGGGAGACAAGGGCTGCCCAAGAAAATGACACCAGCTCCAAGAACTACTGTTTGTGAGAAACCAAGCAGTTCCGAGAGACAGAGAATGTAGAGAGACAAGTATGGCAGAAAGCCTCTCCCAGAGCCCCATGGAATAGAAGCATAAAGATCGGCACTTCCTCTGATGATGCAGTAGCTCAGTTTTTCCCCACTGGGGGACTCCTCTTCGTCACTTTGTACACCCTTAAATCATCATGTGGGAAGACATTGATTTCTTCATATTCACCCCTTACTGAAGCACTGTCCTGAGGACTTGCAGAGCTGGGGCAGGAGGAGGAAGACTCTAAAATACTGGAAGGGGATTCCAGATATGGGGAAAGTTGACATCATCCTCTCTGAAAGGAAATGCATAACGAGAAATCTTGACATAAGACTTGCACCCCTGAATGGGATGAGATCTACCCTGACAGTGTGTTTCATATGAAAAAGCAAACAGTTCGTATGTGTCTATGTGACAGATGTGCTTGGCATTGAGCAAGTCCTCCCCCCTTATTTATTACTATCATCTCATGATCTATTAAGTCAGATTAGCATCTTGGATTAGTTTAGCAGTGAACAGGAGTGGAAGGATAAGAGGTCTAGGGAAGCTTAACTTCCATAAGGAGATAAATATTGGGATGGTTAAAGTCTAGAACAGAGGTTCTCAGAGTATGGTCCTCTGGACCAGAAGCACCAGCACAACCTATGCAGTTGCTAGAAATGCAAATTCCAACTTTGGGACTTTTTGCTTTGAATAATTTCTCAGAAGAACCGTTATGGTGCCAAAATATATTAAACACCTTTAAGCCATGCTGTATATATTTCTAAACTGCTTTCTAGAAGGATTATATCAACTGGCATTTCTATGAGTAGTTAATAAGCATTCTAGCTTGACCACACATTTACTTGAAGAGCATTTTATTATTTTGGTTTG
This sequence comes from Tragulus kanchil, assembly GCA_022376925.1. Lineage (NCBI taxonomy): Eukaryota > Metazoa > Chordata > Mammalia > Artiodactyla > Tragulidae > Tragulus > Tragulus kanchil. Next base: position 287,275,308 of record JAIOJX010000032.1, read on the forward strand.
TCTGGGGAAAATACTATAGTACAAAAATAGAGGGGTGATTTAATTCTCATTCCTGAACCAGAATTGCTTTTATCTCATCGTTCCTCCTTGTACTTGAAAGTAGACCATGAGTTGACAATGCCTATTCCCATCATTAAACTAGAACCAGAAACTGAAAATTTTTTATGACATTATTTGCTCAGGAATCTGAATAAGGCACATCTGACTTGAATCACATCTAAGAGTTTAGTCAATTTGGTTCTAAAAGGAACTCTTAATAACAACATCACTTAGAAAGTGCAATCAAGGTATTATCTCTGAGGTGTTAAATTGAACTTTTAGTATGAAAAGAAGGAAAAAATAAAGACAGAGTAAACCACATTCAGGCTTTATAATTGCTCATGTTAATACAGACATTTTAACTGAGCACTTTGACATCAATTATTGCATTTATGCCAACTCTGTTAATTCTAAGTCTTTAGCTAAATAAACAGAGCTTTTGGAGTTTAGGGGACTTGCTTAAGGTTACAGAGCTACTTACAGCAGAGATTGATCAAAACCCTAGAATTTCTTTTCATTCATTCATCTATGCATCCGTTCATTGATTAAGTGAATAATACATATTGGACATGCTATAGTTCAGTGCTAAGTCCTGAGACTAGAACGTTAAACAGAATTAGAAATGGTACATGCCCACATAAAGTTTGTTCTTAGACAACAGGAAACAGACAAGAAAGCATTCACTAAGCCTGGAGAGAAAAATGGAGAGCTATTTTATTTAGACAGAAATGGTCAGAGAAGTGATGTATAAGTGAAGATCTAAAAGGTAAGAAGACTTCAGGCAAGGGTGTGGCTGTGTGTGTGTGTGTGTGTGTGTGTGTGTGTGTGTGTGTGTAACAGAAGATGCATTCCAGATAGATCCTGATGACCATATCTCTGACATGGAAAAGCTTTAGACAGGTTTTAGGAAAAACCACCAGTCTGGCTGGGGCAAATTACAATAAGTTATACCAATTGATAAGTCTCACTAAACTACCTGCTTGAGATTAATTTTATTAACCCTCCTTTGAATACAAATAAACAACTAAGACAAACCTAGACAGGGCTTCCCCTGGTGGTCCAGTGGATAAGGACACCGCCTTGCAGTGCAAGGGGCGCTGGTTCCATCCCTAGCCTGGGAAGATCCCACGTGCCGCGGCGCGGCTGGACTGATGTGTCCAATCGCCGAGCCAGAGCTCTGGAGCGCATGCGCCCAGAGCTGGCGCTCTGTGACAACAGATGCCACCGCGATGGGAGGCCTGCAGGAGCCAAAGAACAAAGACGGATGAAAATAGAGAAATGAAAGACCAATAGAAGTGGCCCGCCTGCTCCCCTCCCTCCCCAACCCAACCCCGGCCCAAAATAAATAAATAAATAAATCTTAAAATGTTCTTGATCGATAACACATTTGTGGGCATAAAATAAAGAAATAAGCCAAATATCCTTAGGCATAATGAAAAGAACTTCATGTCTTAAAAAATAAAAATTAAAAAATCCTTCTAAAAAAAAAAAGACCTAGACAGTGTATTAAAAGCAGAGACATCACTTTACCAACAAAGGTCCATCTAGTCAGAGCCATGGTTTTTCCAGTAGTCATGTATGGATGTGAGAGCTGAACTGTAAGGAAAGCTGAGCATCAAAGAATTGATGCCTTCTACTGTGATGCTGAAGAAAGACTCTTGAGAGTTTGTGATTTTACAGTAAGCCTGAGACTGCGTTAAACAGAATTAGAAATGGTACATGCCCACATAAAGTTTGTTCTTAGACAACAGGAAACAGACAAGAAAGCATTCACTAAGCCTGGAGAGAAAAATGGAGAGCTATTTTATTTAGACAGAAATGGTCAGAGAAGTGATGTATAAGTGAAGATCTAAAAGGTAAGAAGACTTCAGGCAAGGGTGTGGCTGTGTGTGTGTGTGTGTGTGTGTGTGTGTGTGTGTGTGTGTGTGTAACAGAAGATGCATTCCAGATAGATCCTGATGACCATATCTCTGACATGGAAAAGCTTTAGACAGGTTTTAGGAAAAACCACCAGTCTGGCTGGGGCAAATTACAATAAGTTATACCAATTGATAAGTCTCACTAAACTACCTGCTTGAGATTAATTTTATTAACCCTCCTTTGAATACAAATAAACAACTAAGACAAACCTAGACAGGGCTTCCCCTGGTGGTCCAGTGGATAAGGACACCGCCTTGCAGTGCAAGGGGCGCTGGTTCCATCCCTAGCCTGGGAAGATCCCACGTGCCGCGGCGCGGCTGGACTGATGTGTCCAATCGCCGAGCCAGAGCTCTGGAGCGCATGCGCCCAGAGCTGGCGCTCTGTGACAACAGATGCCACCGCGATGGGAGGCCTGCAGGAGCCAAAGAACAAAGACGGATGAAAATAGAGAAATGAAAGACCAATAGAAGTGGCCCGCCTGCTCCCCTCCCTCCCCAACCCAACCCCGGCCCAAAATAAATAAATAAATAAATCTTAAAATGTTCTTGATCGATAACACATTTGTGGGCATAAAATAAAGAAATAAGCCAAATATCCTTAGGCATAATGAAAAGAACTTCATGTCTTAAAAAATAAAAATTAAAAAATCCTTCTAAAAAAAAAAAGACCTAGACAGTGTATTAAAAGCAGAGACATCACTTTACCAACAAAGGTCCATCTAGTCAGAGCCATGGTTTTTCCAGTAGTCATGTATGGATGTGAGAGCTGAACTGTAAGGAAAGCTGAGCATCAAAGAATTGATGCCTTCGTACTGTGATGCTGAAGAAAGACTCTTGAGAGTCCCTTGGACAGTAAGGAGATCAAACCAGTCAGTCCTGAAGGAAATCAACCAACCCTGAATAGTCATTGGAAGGACTGATGCTGAAGCTGAAGCTCTAATATTTTGGGTACCTGATGCAAACAGCTGACTCATTGGAAAAGACCCTGATTCTGGGGAAGATTGAAGACAGGAAGAGAAGGGAATGATAGAGGGTTTGATAGTTAGGTAACATCACCGACCGACTTAATGGACATGAGTTTGAGCAAGCTCCCGAAGATTGTGAAGGACAGGGAAACCTGGTGTGCTGCAGTCCATAGGGTCACAAAGAGTTGGACACAATTGAAGCAATTGAATAACAACAAACAAGAAGAGCAGACGTCTTAGGACCATTTCTAAAAATTAAAGAATAGACCAAAACAATCCAAAAAGGGAATAAGGTAGGGGAAAAACCTCAAAATTAAATGATAATAGTCTTAGTATGTGCAATAATGTCCATAAAAGAAGTACAGGATGCTATGAAAAAAAACACTTAAAATTAAATATGAATTCTGATGGATTATAACCAATCAATTTTTAAAATCAATAGAAAAATGAGAAGATACATATTTAAGGGCAATCCTATAGATCATAAAGGAAAAGCAATGAGAAAGTTTGATAATCAGCATGAGAAGATAACTAGAAAATTAGTACAAGAGACCCACTGTTCAACTAATTTGATTCAATAAAAATTCACTAAATTACAAGACACATTTCTCCCACTTAAAAGGGACCACTGAGTGAGTGCTCAGCACTGTGAATTGGAAAAGACCTACAACATGTAACTTTCCGTTGTGAATTTTAGAACGCAGGGGTAGATGAAGAAGAAAATAAACACATACAAAGTAAAAGGAACCAAGATAACATTGGAGGTTTCAACACCAACATTGAAAATTGGAATAAAATGAAACATTGTTTCAAAATTCTGATTGGTCATCATTTTTAACAGATATATGTTCCTTTACCAACAAAGGTCCATCTAGTCAGAGCCATGGTGTTTCCCGTAGTCATGTATGGATGGGAGAGCTGAACTGTAAGGAAAGCTGAGCATCAAAGAATTGATGCCTTCGACTGTGATGCTGAAGAAAGACTCTTGAGAGTCCCTTGGACAGTAAGGAGATCAAACCAGTCAGTCCTGAAGGAAATCAACCAACCCTGAATAGTCATTGGAAGGACTGATGCTGAAGCTGAAGCTCTAATATTTTGGGTACCTGATGCAAACAGCTGACTCATTGGAAAAGACCCTGATTCTGGGGAAGATTGAAGACAGGAAGAGAAGGGAATGATAGAGGGTTTGATAGTTAGGTAACATCACCGACCGACTTAATGGACATGAGTTTGAGCAAGCTCCCGAAGATTGTGAAGGACAGGGAAACCTGGTGTGCTGCAGTCCATAGGGTCACAAAGAGTTGGACACAATTGAAGCAATTGAATAACAACAAACAAGAAGAGCAGACGTCTTAGGACCATTTCTAAAAATTAAAGAATAGACCAAAACAACCCAAAAAGGGAATAAGGTAGGGGAAAAACCTCAAAATTAAATGATAATAGTCTTAGTATGTGCAATAATGTCCATAAAAGAAGTACAGGATGCTATGAAAAAAAACACTTAAAATTAAATATGAATTCTGATGGATTATAACCAATCAATTTTTAAAATCAATAGAAAAATGAGAAGATACATATTTAAGGGCAATCCTATAGATCATAAAGGAAAAGCAATGAGAAAGTTTGATAATCAGCATGAGAAGATAACTAGAAAATTAGTACAAGAGACCCACTGTTCAACTAATTTGATTCAATAAAAATTCACTAAATTACAAGACACATTTCTCCCACTTAAAAGGGACCACTGAGTGAGTGCTCAGCACTGTGAATTGGAAAAGACCTACAACATGTAACTTTCCGTTGTGAATTTTAGAACGCAGGGGTAGATGAAGAAGAAAATAAACACATACAAAGTAAAAGGAACCAAGATAACATTGGAGGTTTCAACACCAACATTGAAAATTGGAATAAAATGAAACATTGTTTCAAAATTCTGATTGGTCATCATTTTTAACAGATATATGTTCCTAACTGAACTTTTAACCAAAAGGATAAAAATAAAATAGACATATTTTCATAATTATAAGAATTCGAATGGATATACTCTTTTGTTAAAAGCTAATTAAGAATGTCCTTCAGCAAAATATGATTGTAAACCAAGAAAGAGAAAGTGATCCAGGAAAAATTTTACTTAACACAGCAAAGTGATGAATGAGAGTCGTGAGACGTCACCTGTTCAGGCAAGCAAGGACTGACTGAAGTACGAGGGCAGAAGGCTGTGGACATGAAGACTTCAGAGAAATAAATGGAACTCTTAGATTATCTGATATATATGCTTTTTGGAGGAGAAGATTAAAAAACCAAATAATACTCTTAAAAGTCTGTTAACTCTGTGCATATGCTTCTTTGATAAAAAATGAACACCAGTTAAAAAAAGAAAAACCATAAGTGAATAGACTGGATGAGTTTGCTCAGGGAAAGGGAAAAGCAGCTACGACTGAGTCCCGAGAACATTCTGATTCAGAGGTCAGATAAATGGAAGAGTATGTGTCATGGGAGTCGGAAGAGGAAGAAGGAAGTGTGGTTGGCTACTGAGAACTTGAACAAGATGAGACGTGAAAACCATCTTTTTGGTTTGGAAACTAGGGCATGCTCATTTCCAGGAAAAATTACTGGCCAACTGGAAGGCGGAAAAAAGCCAGAATAAAGTGGGATAAGTTAGAGTGAAGCCATTGAAACCAAGGTATGTTGTTTTTGTTCTTATCTAGTCACTAGGTCATGTTTGACTCTTTTGTGACCCCATGAACTATAGGCTCCTCTATCCCCTAGGCTTCTCTATTCATGGGATTCTCCAGGCAAGAATCCTGAAGTGGACAGCAATTTCCTTCTCCAGAGGATCTGTCCTGACCCAGGGATCAAACCAACATCTCCTACATTGGCAGGTGGATTCTTTGCCACTGAGCCACCAGGGAAGCCTGAAGCCAATGTATAGACAATTCTATTTATTTTAGGCTGTCAACTCAAGCAATAGTTGTATATAGAAAGAGATTTGGGGTCAGTAGATTTTTTTTGTTTTTTTTTCAATAAATTCGGGAGGTAATAGAGCATGTTTAGTGGTGGGCCTGACCCAGTAAGAGAGGAACTGATAATGTAGAAAGAGGGGAACAATCAAAGTAGGACAGTATTTGAGGGGATGAGATCTGGGTGCACATAGAAAGGGCTGGATTTTGATAGGTCAAGGGTATTTTTTTCTACTTTAACCAGAGCAAAGAAGGAGAAAATGGCCCCACGAAGATTGCAGGTTTGGTGAAGTGAAGATGATTTTTCAATTTTATCCATGAAATGAGAAGTCATCATCTGAGATAGAGGAAGGAAAGTAGGAGGTTTTAGGAGAGAAAGAAGGTATAAAGTTGTCTTCTTAGGAACAGGGAAGTAAGTCAACAAGAGAAAATGAAGACCTGCTGGGCAGTTTTGACTGCCCATTTGAACCAAATAATACTCTTAAAAGTCTGTTAACTCTGTGCATATGCTTCTTTGATAAAAAATGAACACCAGTTAAAAAAAGAAAAACCATAAGTGAATAGACTGGATGAGTTTGCTCAGGGAAAGGGAAAAGCAGCTACGACTGAGTCCCGAGAACATTCTGATTCAGAGGTCAGATAAATGGAAGAGTATGTGTCATGGGAGTCGGAAGAGGAAGAAGGAAGTGTGGTTGGCTACTGAGAACTTGAACAAGATGAGACGTGAAAACCATCTTTTTGGTTTGGAAACTAGGGCATGCTCATTTCCAGGAAAAATTACTGGCCAACTGGAAGGCGGAAAAAAGCCAGAATAAAGTGGGATAAGTTAGAGTGAAGCCATTGAAACCAAGGTATGTTGTTTTTGTTCTTATCTAGTCACTAGGTCATGTTTGACTCTTTTGTGACCCCATGAACTATAGGCTCCTCTATCCCCTAGGCTTCTCTATTCATGGGATTCTCCAGGCAAGAATCCTGAAGTGGACAGCAATTTCCTTCTCCAGAGGATCTGTCCTGACCCAGGGATCAAACCAACATCTCCTACATTGGCAGGTGGATTCTTTGCCACTGAGCCACCAGGGAAGCCTGAAGCCAATGTATAGACAATTCTATTTATTTTAGGCTGTCAACTCAAGCAATAGTTGTATATAGAAAGAGATTTGGGGTCAGTAGATTTTTTTTGTTTTTTTTTCAATAAATTCGGGAGGTAATAGAGCATGTTTAGTGGTGGGCCTGACCCAGTAAGAGAGGAACTGATAATGTAGAAAGAGGGAACAATCAAAGTAGGACAGTATTTGAGGGGATGAGATCTGGGTGCACATAGAAAGGGCTGGATTTTGATAGGCCGAAGGGTATTTTTTTCTACTTTAACCAGAGCAAAGAAGGAGAAAATGGCCCCACCGAAGATTGCAGGTTTGGTGAAGTGAAGATGATTTTTCAATTTTATCCATGAAATGAGAAGTCATCATCTGAGATAGAGGAAGGAAAGTAGGAGGTTTTAGGAGAGAAAAAGAAGGTATAAAGTTGTCTTCTTAGGGAACAGGGAAGTAAGTCAACAAGAGAAAAATGCAAGACCTGCTGGGCAGTTTTGACTGCCCATTTGAAGCTGGAGCTCATGAATTTAAAGTGGTCATACAGCTCCATTGCATTTTTCTATCCACATTCAAGAGCTCAGGTACAAGTTGAATCAAGGAGAAGGTAGAGTTTACCCATTTTGCTTGGGTCTGGTCTGCTGAATAGGGAGTGAAGAGTAGAAGTTTTTGCAAGAGAAAAGTCATACTGAGGGAATGCTAGAATCTAGACTGATGGGCAGAGGGAGAAGGCTGAACTAGTGGGAAAATGGGATTGGTGGGCCGGATGGCTTCTTGCCCCTGGGGCATTGCAGTCTCAAGAGAAACTAGGCATTTGAACATCATGATACAATTATCTTGCTGGGATTGTAATTGGAAGAATGGGTTCACATGCTTGTCAGGAAAACCTTTGGGGCTTTCCTTCAGGCTGGAGTCCAGAGCAGGGCTAAAAGGGCCAACTTCCGAGCTCCCACATCCTTTTTCAGAGCCAGAGAGATTTTATTTAAACAAGGGGTGACCTAAAGCTAACTCGCAAGTCTCTTCCATTTAGAATGCCCTATGTACTGTAGAAGCCAAGGCCTAGACTGTCAGAAAACTGGTGTTTCAGATCCTGGGGCCACGATTTACTGGGCTATAAGGCTTCAGGGAAGTCATGTAATCTTCCTGACCTTGAGAAATATCTCTGGTTTCAAATGCGTTTCTTAGAGATCTTATTTTGACTGATCAGAGATAAGAGAAAAGAACCGCTACAGAGAAAAGGACGTCATGCATCATCTTATACCTAAGTGAGAGGGTTTTATTATATCAAACGAGGAGCGTCCAACTGCCCTTCAAAGTCAAGTTGCTCAATCATGTCTGACTCTTTGCGACACATGGATGAGCCATGGAATTCTTCACACAAGATTACTGGAGTGGGGGGCTTCCCTGGTGGTCCAATGGGTAAGGACACCGCCTTGCAGTGCAAGGGGCGTCTGTTCGATCCCTGGCCTTGGAAGATCCAACGTGCTGTGGAGCAGCTGGACCGATGTGTCCAACTATCGAGCCGGAGCTCTGGAACACATTCTCCCAGAGCCAGTGCTCTGCAGTGACAGAGGCCACTGCAATGAGAGACCCACGTGGGTCAAAGAACAGATGGAAATAGATAAATTAAAGACCAATAGAAGTGGCCAAAAAAAAAAAAAAGAATACTGGAGTGGGTAGCCTACCCCTTCTCCAGGGTATCTTCCCAGCCCAGGGATTGAACCCAGGTCTCCCACCTTGCAGGTGGATTCTTTACTGTCTGAGCCACCAGGAAAGCTAGCTGGCCTTGTTGAATACCTATTGCAAAGAGGAAGAGCTGTGGATCAGTTACTCTGAAATCAGTTGGTTGACATTTCCAGTGGTAACTGCGTGGTAAATACTAATCCTATAAGACACAATTTAGTTGCTTTTTGCCTGTTTCTCTAAATAGAGTGCTTCCTCTAGCTTCAGGGGTGTTGCACCCAAGATGCTTTTCTGCAGATACACCGATATTTAGAGCTTCACATTCTGCACATTTCATTTGAAAAACCACCTCCTTAAAAACACTCCATGACCACCTCTTTGCAGACAATCCCTGTTCAATACCCTTATTCTCTCTCACAGACACAGTCCATTAGTTGCCTCTTGGTACTTACCTAGCACCTTTTGTAATTATGTATTTATTTGTGTCATTTATTATCATAGCCCCCCTCTGTTGCCCAACAAATGTAAAACATTAAATTTATCTTGAATGGTTGAAAAACACCTGGAGAACATTAATATCTTGGGTGTAATGACTTCTTGTATCATGATACAAGTGGTTGTGAGATTGTTGGGTTTTCCACACTTTTCTTCCACCTCTGTTTGGGCAGTGATCCTGTGTTTTTTAATTGAAAAAAAAATATACAATCTTAAAGTTTACTTTCCATTTGCAGTTATTACAAAATATTGGCTTATTCCTTATGTTGTACAATACAATACATCCTTGAGCCTAACACTCAGTAGTGTGTATCTCTTCCTTCCCCATGCCTATGTTGCCTCTTCCTCCCACTGGTACCTACTAATTTGTTCTCTATATCTGTCTGCTTCAATTACTTTTTACATTTTGATCCAACATAAGTGTATCGATCCCTGGCCTTGGAAGATCCAACGTGCTGTGGAGCAGCTGGACCGATGTGTCCAACTATCGAGCCGGAGCTCTGGAACACATTCTCCCAGAGCCAGTGCTCTGCAGTGACAGAGGCCACTGCAATGAGAGACCCACGTGGGTCAAAGAACAGATGGAAATAGATAAATTAAAGACCAATAGAAGTGGCCAAAAAAAAAAAAAAGAATACTGGAGTGGGTAGCCTACCCCTTCTCCAGGGTATCTTCCCAGCCCAGGGATTGAACCCAGGTCTCCCACCTTGCAGGTGGATTCTTTACTGTCTGAGCCACCAGGAAAGCTAGCTGGCCTTGTTGAATACCTATTGCAAAGAGGAAGAGCTGTGGATCAGTTACTCTGAAATCAGTTGGTTGACATTTCCAGTGGTAACTGCGTGGTAAATACTAATCCTATAAGACACAATTTAGTTGCTTTTTGCCTGTTTCTCTAAATAGAGTGCTTCCTCTAGCTTCAGGGGTGTTGCACCCAAGATGCTTTTCTGCAGATACACCGATATTTAGAGCTTCACATTCTGCACATTTCATTTGAAAAACCACCTCCTTAAAAACACTCCATGACCACCTCTTTGCAGACAATCCCTGTTCAATACCCTTATTCTCTCTCACAGACACAGTCCATTAGTTGCCTCTTGGTACTTACCTAGCACCTTTTGTAATTATGTATTTATTTGTGTCATTTATTATCATAGCCCCCCTCTGTTGCCCAACAAATGTAAAACATTAAATTTATCTTGAATGGTTGAAAAACACCTGGAGAACATTAATATCTTGGGTGTAATGACTTCTTGTATCATGATACAAGTGGTTGTGAGATTGTTGGGTTTTCCACACTTTTCTTCCACCTCTGTTTGGGCAGTGATCCTGTGTTTTTTTTAATTGAAAAAAAAATATACAATCTTAAAGTTTACTTTCCATTTGCAGTTATTACAAAATATTGGCTTATTCCTTATGTTGTACAATACAATACATCCTTGAGCCTAACACTCAGTAGTGTGTATCTCTTCCTTCCCCATGCCTATGTTGCCTCTTCCTCCCACTGGTACCTACTAATTTGTTCTCTATATCTGTGCGTCTGCTTCTTTTTTGTTATATTCACTGGGTTGTTGTACATTTTAGATTCCACACATAAGTGATATCACACTGTATTTGTCTTTCTCTGATTTATTTTACTTAGTATTATGCCCTTCAAGCCTATGCGTGTTGCTGCAAATGGCCAAAACATTTTTATAAGCTATATAGTATTCCATTGTGTATATGTGTGTGCCACATCCTTTTTATTCATTCATCCTTGATGGATGCTTTGGAAGCTTCCACATCTTGGCAGTTGTAAATAATGCTGCTATGAGTGATCCTGAATTTTGTTCCAAAGAGTGTGCCTGATCTAGGACATGTGCCCCCCAAAATGCATTGGCTAAGTAAATATATTGATGGATAGATAGACAAATGCTTCACATATAATTTTTCTAGAAGAAATAACATTGCCCAAATATAAGTATTCTATAGTCGTTTTACTGAGATTTTCCTTTAGCCAAGTAAACATCAGTTCCAGTGGCCTCAAATTCTTTTCAGGCTAAAACTTTTGTTCTTGTTACATGAAGTATTACTTAAGACCACAGTCATTCAACTATGTGGATTCAGAAGAGCACTTTTGGAGAAGAATCCTGTTCCTGCTCAGAATATTCCCTGAAAGATAGTCACCTTAAAGCAAGGCTGAGATGACTTATTCACGTTATGTTCTTGTTAAGCAACTGTGCCTAGTTTTCTGTTAACTTATTTGGGTCTCCACTCAACCAGAGCTCCCTGCTGTTTGAATCATCTCTGACTCACTGCCACTTAGCATCTTTCAAGCTGAGCTTAGGAAAATGGCACTGAGGGAAGACAATGGAAAGGTTTCTGGAAGTATACATAACCTTCTTTTTCTCCAGGTTATCTCATATGTAGTTCTGAGTTAAATCAGAGCAGCAATCTGTTCCAATATTCTTGCCTGGAAAATTCCATGGACCGAAGAGCCTGGCGGGCTACAGTCCATAGGGTCACAAAGAGTTGGACACGATTGAGCACATACAGCAGCAGCAGCAGCCAGATACTACATATGAGACCATGTTCCATTTGTCCCTGAAGGACTACATTTCTGAATTATGCTTGATTTTGATGCATTAGCCTCCACTGGCGATCATTGTAGATATAACCCCATGGAAGCTATCCTGGAGTCTATTGCAAGTAACTGTTGAGAATGTCATTCATTCTGATACACTGTATCCCCTGTGGGAAGGGCCATAGGAGATACCCTCACATGATCTGGGTGTGAAGAAAAGTTTGCTTTCTTTGGAAATGGTTTGATTTCCTTTAATTACATGACTACTGGGACTTTCCTGGTAGTCCAGTGGTTAAGACTTCACCTTCCAAGGAAGACAGTGCAGGTTCAGTCCCTGGTCAGGAAGCTAAGATGTCATATGCCTCCTGGCCAAAAACCCAAAACATAAAGCAGAAGAAACACTGTAACAAATTCAATAGAGACTTTGAAAATGGCCCACATCAAAAAAAACCTTTTAAAAAATCACGTGATCCCTGTGAATTTTTCAACTGACCCGATGCTCCTCTTTTTGTTGGCTTCTGGAAAGTGGCTCACCCCAAGCAAGCATGCCTTCCTCTTTGCTCATTGAGAGCTTCATTCCTGGCTCTCCCTTGTCTGAACTCAGACTTTCCTTCTTGTCACCACGTTTAAACTTGTGCTTTCTTATCCTATGTTAGATATGCTCAGTCATAGCTTCAAATGACTTTGCCAATGAAAATAAAATATGAATAAATGAAAATTCATAATAATTTCTACCTTGCTGAACTATTATGAGAATTGCCCATAAAATAAAAATACAACTTAAAATGTAAAAGGTATTCAATGTTCTTGTTAAGCAACTGTGCCTAGTTTTCTGTTAACTTATTTGGGTCTCCACTCAACCAGAGCTCCCTGCTGTTTGAATCATCTCTGACTCACTGCCACTTAGCATCTTTCAAGCTGAGCTTAGGAAAATGGCACTGAGGGAAGACAATGGAAAGGTTTCTGGAAGTATACATAACCTTCTTTTTCTCCAGGTTATCTCATATGTAGTTCTGAGTTAAATCAGAGCAGCAATCTGTTCCAATATTCTTGCCTGGAAAATTCCATGGACCGAAGAGCCTGGCGGGCTACAGTCCATAGGGTCACAAAGAGTTGGACACGATTGAGCACATACAGCAGCAGCAGCAGCCAGATACTACATATGAGACCATGTTCCATTTGTCCCTGAAGGACTACATTTCTGAATTATGCTTGATTTTGATGCATTAGCCTCCACTGGCGATCATTGTAGATATAACCCCATGGAAGCTATCCTGGAGTCTATTGCAAGTAACTGTTGAGAATGTCATTCATTCTGATACACTGTATCCCCTGTGGGAAGGGCCATAGGAGATACCCTCACATGATCTGGGTGTGAAGAAAAGTTTGCTTTCTTTGGAAATGGTTTGATTTCCTTTAATTACATGACTACTGGGACTTTCCTGGTAGTCCAGTGGTTAAGACTTCACCTTCCAAGGAAGACAGTGCAGGTTCAGTCCCTGGTCAGGAAGCTAAGATGTCATATGCCTCCTGGCCAAAAACCCAAAACATAAAGCAGAAGAAACACTGTAACAAATTCAATAGAGACTTTGAAAATGGCCCACATCAAAAAAAACTTTTAAAAAAATCACGTGATCCCTGTGAATTTTTCAACTGACCCGATGCTCCTCTTTTTGTTGGCTTCTGGAAAGTGGCTCACCCCAAGCAAGCATGCCTTCCTCTTTGCTCATTGAGAGCTTCATTCCTGGCTCTCCCTTGTCTGAACTCAGACTTTCCTTCTTGTCACCACGTTTAAACTTGTGCTTTCTTATCCTATGTTAGATATGCTCAGTCATAGCTTCAAATGACTTTGCCAATGAAAATAAAATATGAATAAATGAAAATTCATAATAATTTCTACCTTGCTGAACTATTATGAGAATTGCCCATAAAATAAAAATACAACTTAAAATGTAAAAGGTATTCAATTAATGATTCTGCTATGAATACCACAATTGCTGATGCCGTTGATGCTGCCTACACTCCATGGTCTCCTCTTACATCTCCTTACCTTGCTAATCAAGCAGGCTCCTGTAGCTTTAAATAGACTCTGGTTAGATTATTACATTAGTCTCCACCTTCCTTTCTCCCACACAGTTACCCTAATGGCACATACTGGATAACAGCTGGTTCTAATTTCATTAGGAACTACTTGAGGCTGCTTCGCAGATATGGCCACTAACCACTAGTGAGAGAAGGAAAGGTACGGAGCTTTGAAAAGAGGTTCTGTTCAGAATCCGATGAATTGGAAGCACTAGGGGTCAGCAAGGACTTTGCTACCAAGAGTGTACTTAGCAAGCCAGCAGCATCAGCCCCCCCCTGGATGCGTGTAGTCAGGCCTCTTCCAGACCTACTGAATCTGTGTCTGCAATTTAACAAGAGCCCCGGGTGATTTGTATGCACTCTAATGTTTGAGAAGCACTGAACTAGGACAAACTGTGAGGACGGCAGTCTGGGCAGCCTGCATTAGCTGATGGGGAAGTGCCTTGCCGCCAGCCCACTTGGCAGAATTTCCATGGGATTATGGGAAGCATGTGCACTCTGGGATCTGATGAGTGGTTCAGATCCTCACCCTACCACTGGTGTGCTGTGCGACCTTGGACAACTGGCTTCATCTTGCAGAACTCTGGTTTCTTGAACCGTTCAATAAAAAAAATGACACACACACCCCCCTGAGTAGGTTGCTGTGAAGATGGAATGAGATTGTGCATGTTAAGATGAACCACAAAGAAATTTCAAGGTATGACAGTTTCTAAGCAATGGCTTACGATGACTGGCTACATTGCTCTCTCGCCTTCCTCTTTGCTCATTGAGAGCTTCATTCCTGGCTCTCCCTTGTCTGAACTCAGACTTTCCTTCTTGTCACCACGTTTAAACTTGTGCTTTCTTATCCTATGTTAGATATGCTCAGTCATAGCTTCAAATGACTTTGCCAATGAAAATAAAATATGAATAAATGAAAATTCATAATAATTTCTACCTTGCTGAACTATTATGAGAATTGCCCATAAAATAAAAATACAACTTAAAATGTAAAAGGTATTCAATTAATGATTCTGCTATGAATACCACAATTGCTGATGCCGTTGATGCTGCCTACACTCCATGGTCTCCTCTTACATCTCCTTACCTTGCTAATCAAGCAGGCTCCTGTAGCTTTAAATAGACTCTGGTTAGATTATTACATTAGTCTCCACCTTCCTTTCTCCCACACAGTTACCCTAATGGCACATACTGGATAACAGCTGGTTCTAATTTCATTAGGAACTACTTGAGGCTGCTTCGCAGATATGGCCACTAACCACTAGTGAGAGAAGGAAAGGTACGGAGCTTTGAAAAGAGGTTCTGTTCAGAATCCGATGAATTGGAAGCACTAGGGGTCAGCAAGGACTTTGCTACCAAGAGTGTACTTAGCAAGCCAGCAGCATCAGCCCCCCCCTGGATGCGTGTAGTCAGGCCTCTTCCAGACCTACTGAATCTGTGTCTGCAATTTAACAAGAGCCCCGGGTGATTTGTATGCACTCTAATGTTTGAGAAGCACTGAACTAGGACAAACTGTGAGGACGGCAGTCTGGGCAGCCTGCATTAGCTGATGGGGAAGTGCCTTGCCGCCAGCCCACTTGGCAGAATTTCCATGGGATTATGGGAAGCATGTGCACTCTGGGATCTGATGAGTGGTTCAGATCCTCACCCTACCACTGGTGTGCTGTGCGACCTTGGACAACTGGCTTCATCTTGCAGAACTCTGGTTTCTTGAACCGTTCAATAAAAAAAATGACACACACACCCCCCTGAGTAGGTTGCTGTGAAGATGGAATGAGATTGTGCATGTTAAGATGAACCACAAAGAAATTTCAAGGTATGACAGTTTCTAAGCAATGGCTTACGATGACTGGCTACAGTCTTTGCCTAAAGGACACTGGGTTCCGCGGAGCACCTCTAGACCTCAGGTGCCAGAGTCACCACAGGCACTGTCTGTAAAGGTCTGGGGCCCTCCAAATTGTGAGCCTTTGTCCCCTGAGGCTTCTCTCCAAGCAAAACATTGTCAAGACAGTCTTGCTTGATTCTGCCTTAAGGAGAGACCTACTAGGAAGGAGTAGACCACCCTACAGGAGAAGAGTTATTAGTATTCTTTGATAGATGAAGAAAGGGGAACTGATTGACTCAAAATCAGAGACTTGGGGTTTGGGCACAGCTTTTTCATCCCTGTGCTCTACATTTCCACGTGATGATTACTGTGGCCACATTGAACCACCCTTGTAATTGGGATTTAATTAACAACCCATCAAGTAACACCTATCATAGGGTAGGGTGTCCTCCTCTCTAACGCACACCCCTTATATATAGTCCATACATGCAAACAAAGGCTCTCTTGTTTAACCACTTTTGTAAATACAAGCGGTGGCTCCCTGATTATAACACCCTACGATCCCACTGGCCTTGGGGCTCTAAATCACTTTTATGGTTTTGCTAATTGCAATTAGGATCTCGGTTCACACTGAATGGTCCTTGTCTTTAAGGACAGTGACCAGGGGCTTCCTGGAGTCTACTCTATGTGAGTGTCTTAGTAATATTGCACCTGCATCTTCCTGGATTAGAAAGCATCAACATTTCACATCAGGACCTTGAAAATTAACTAACCATCTGCTCAGCAAGCACTATGGCAGAATCTGGGCAGCCTGCATTAGCTGATGGGGAAGTGCCTTGCCGCCAGCCCACTTGGCAGAATTTCCATGGGATTATGGGAAGCATGTGCACTCTGGGATCTGATGAGTGGTTCAGATCCTCACCCTACCACTGGTGTGCTGTGCGACCTTGGACAACTGGCTTCATCTTGCAGAACTCTGGTTTCTTGAACCGTTCAATAAAAAAAATGACACACACACCCCCCTGAGTAGGTTGCTGTGAAGATGGAATGAGATTGTGCATGTTAAGATGAACCACAAAGAAATTTCAAGGTATGACAGTTTCTAAGCAATGGCTTACGATGACTGGCTACAGTCTTTGCCTAAAGGACACTGGGTTCCGCGGAGCACCTCTAGACCTCAGGTGCCAGAGTCACCACAGGCACTGTCTGTAAAGGTCTGGGGCCCTCCAAATTGTGAGCCTTTGTCCCCTGAGGCTTCTCTCCAAGCAAAACATTGTCAAGACAGTCTTGCTTGATTCTGCCTTAAGGAGAGACCTACTAGGAAGGAGTAGACCACCCTACAGGAGAAGAGTTATTAGTATTCTTTGATAGATGAAGAAAGGGGAACTGATTGACTCAAAATCAGAGACTTGGGGTTTGGGCACAGCTTTTTCATCCCTGTGCTCTACATTTCCACGTGATGATTACTGTGGCCACATTGAACCACCCTTGTAATTGGGATTTAATTAACAACCCATCAAGTAACACCTATCATAGGGTAGGGTGTCCTCCTCTCTAACGCACACCCCTTATATATAGTCCATACATGCAAACAAAGGCTCTCTTGTTTAACCACTTTTGTAAATACAAGCGGTGGCTCCCTGATTATAACACCCTACGATCCCACTGGCCTTGGGGCTCTAAATCACTTTTATGGTTTTGCTAATTGCAATTAGGATCTCGGTTCACACTGAATGGTCCTTGTCTTTAAGGACAGTGACCAGGGGCTTCCTGGAGTCTACTCTATGTGAGTGTCTTAGTAATATTGCACCTGCATCTTCCTGGATTAGAAAGCATCAACATTTCACATCAGGACCTTGATTTACTAACCATCTGCTCAGAAGTCTGTCATTGACAGGGATGATTTCTTACTCCCTCCAGACTGCAAGACTCTGGCAAGGTTCTAGTGAGTTGAGGTCTGACCTTGAAGGCAAAAGGCGTACTGTCCCTCCCTCTTTAATTGGTTTAATTGTCTGCCTGTAAAGTTAGGCAGCAAGCCCTTTCTGTTTTTCTTGCCAAATTTCCTACATGTTGGAGATGTGACTTCAAGGCACCCTCCTATGGGACTCTCTGAGGAATTTCTTCTTTATTGAGAATTTACTGTTAGGATCTTTGATACAATATTCTTTTCGTTGGGAAGAACAGATTTCCTTGGTGCCCCTGGGAGAGAAGAAGAAGCGATGAAATGAAAAGATACATGTGTATGCTAATGCAGGAAAAGTTGAAGAAGTGGCTGATAGAAAAGTCACAAACTCAGCTATCTTTGGGGAATGCTTTTTCCTATCTGTCAGTTACACTTTCCCTAGGACTCTTGCTCTGCTTTTTCTTCCATTGTGTTTAGTTGTGATTTCCTCATGACCTCCTCCCATGTCCTACATCAGGACTGACAGGAGCTCTACTCCATGGCTCTTCTTTTACACTCAAATCTTACCAAGTGGCAACAGTCTCTCTATCCACACATGGAAAGATTTCTTAAAGATAGATCAGTTTGGCCTGAATGGTTTTCACAGGTCAGGAACTGAATCAAGTGCCCACCCAATCCAGCCTCATGATAGCTCCCTCGTCTCCCTCTTTCAGGAGTGATCATGAGTGGGGTAGGTCCTCTGGGCTCCACCATGGGCTGGACATGAACTTGTTATTCTGGGCACATCCTTGTCATTCCAATTCTCTGATCCATGATTTAGTCAGCGCAGAGCCAGCATGCACAAAGTTGCTTCAGCCACACATTATTGTTGTTGTTGTTCAGTTGCTAAGTCATGTCCGACTCTTTGTGGCCCCATGGACTTTGGCATGCCAGGCCTCCCTGTCCTTCACCATCTCCTGGAGCTTGCTCAAACTCACGTCCATTGAATCAGTGATGCCATCCAACCATCTCATCCTCTGTTGTCCCCTTCTCCTCCTGCCTTCAGTCTTTCTAAGCGTCAAAGTTGGATGTGCAAAGTCAGCTTGCTTCTCCCTCACTGTCCAAACAGCGGAACTGTTTCAAGGTACTTTGCCAAGAGTGATCAATAAACTTTTTTCAAGTCTGCTTTGTCAAAGTAATGATTAAAGTGTGGAGCATGCTGACTGGAAGTATGGAAGGGAAGTGGGAGAACCTAATGGATTGAAGGGAACAGAGTTTGGGGATCAGAGTAAAAGAACAGAAGCATTCTGGATAGGAAGCACCTAGAAAATGAAGCAGAATGGCCTTCGTGGGTGATATGTTTGGAGAGGACTGAGACACCCAGAGAAGATTAGGTCTTGGTTGGTCTTTGGGAGGGCAAGGGACCCATGTCCTAAAGGGTTGCCTGTTAATCAAGATTCTGAAGCCTAGGCAACTAAGTGACAGGGAGCATGCAGAATGGGGAGGTCAGCCCCTTGGAGCTAGTGTTGTACATCTTATGAAAGCAAATTGCCCAGCCGTGTGCAACACTGGGATGCTCGCCCTGGGCCTCATTACGTCAGCATCCCTGCACTTTAGCTTTCCAGCAGGGCACCATGGCCTCACATGGTCTGGCTGTCCTGGTCTGAAGAGGGAAGGAAGTTAAAACAGGAAGTTAAAACAGTAAGAATGTGTTTGTTTGTGTACTGCATACTCAACTGGTCTATGTCATGTGTAAGTGGTGTTAGACTTCCCAAATAGGTTGCTTTTCTACTGATCACATGTCTGAATCCCATGGAGGTGTCTCTATCACCAAGGACTTAAGGTAGAAGATTCTGGACCTTAACCATAACCCCTTTGCAGCTTGAGAAGAGATAGACAGTGACGCTTAGGATGAGGATCTCAAAAAATCTGAATTCTGTTACCCAATAGATGCCAAAGAAGCATGGATGTAAAGTAAGATGATAGAGTAGAATGGTTCCAGAAGGTTGAACCAGGTGTCCAGGAACTATATTCTCTCAGCAGCTCTGCAGCTCACATGGTGTGTACCTTTGGCAAATCATTTAGCCTTTCAGGATCTGGCTTCCTCTTCTATCCTATGGGAATGCAGTTATGTTAATAATTGCCTGATTCAGTCCTATGCCTTTAAACCTATCAACCCATCCCAGGTTTCCTACCAAGAACCTGACAATAGTGAGATCCTGAGAGTTTCTTACATGAATTACAGTCCACATGAACTTTCTTATCCTATCCACCCTTGCTTCCTAACTGCGCATACCTCAGGTTTTCTTGGCTTTTGCATCTCACTTCTCTTCACTGTGGAGATGAGCCTCTTAGGGAGGAAGCCTCTGATTCCAGTGTGCCCCTTCGCCACACACTCCCCTCTTGATCTTGGCATTCTCTGAGACCCTCTACATAACAGCCTCACCCACTGGACTCTCCCTGGCACCATTTCCACTGTATTTTACCCAGAATTCAACAGTGAAAACTACATAATCATTATTTAGTGCTCTGTGATTATATTCAGAGACTTGGCCTTAATCAGAAAGGATTTTGGTATAGATAGGGGTTGGGCTCTGCTTTTTCTGTTTAAGAAATTCTCCATATAATATTTTACATAACTGTCCTGACTCGGGGACTGACTGTATTTTTAAAATATGGGTGATAGCAACCAAAAACAAGCAAACAAAAAATCCTGAATGAACTTGTAAACACTCTTGCAAAGTTCATTTCATGTGATGTAAACCCCAAGAGGCATGAAAAGGTATCCTGTAAAAAAAAGAATTTCAGGGACAGTATGTTTGAAAAAGGCCATATCATGCATGAAAACATATTAATGGCTCTGAGAAATACTATAGTAAAGAAACCTATTTAAATTTGTCTTATTCAGTATTTTCCACATTAATTTGACCAAGAATCCTTTGATCACAAACATCTATTCATATATGTCACAGCATTGGAGCTACATGGAACATTTTAGAAACTCTCGTTTAGAGAACTGAGACATTTTTAATGACCTCTATCTATCTGTTTATTTGTCTATCTATCATCTATCTAGCTATCATTGTCTTTCACTTTTATCATCATCATGGTTGTTATCATTTAATAAACCTCCAGTTGTCTGAGGATTGTAACATTAGTGATCAGAAAGAAAACTGGCATTACACAAATATGGAGACTGGCTTGTTGGTGATACATTGAATGTATTACTTAGAAATAACTTAATAATTACCTGGAGGCATCAAGTCCTAGATATGTGAAGTGTATTAGACACTCTGGGGAATTATAAGAGAGAAAAAAAGAGAAGACATTAAGAGGTTTATACTCAATTTGGAAGAAATTTCTATCATGTTACATAGAAAATAGTTTGAGAATAACTTTGAAGAAACCTAATAATACCTGAAAAATAGTAAAATAAGGTCTGTAGAGTTATCTAAGAAAACAATGGTCAGAAGAAAATGGAATTGGTATCAGAAGTAACTGTAATTGGATAAACAGCGAAAGAATTCTGAAAGCTGGAAACCATTTGGGCATGTCTTAAAGGACTTAGCAGACCTGAGAACATTAACCCTAAACTTGCAAAGGAAATTGGCAAGAGTGTGTTTTATTTCACAGAACCTGCAAAAGACTCAGGAGTTGATCCCACAGTTATAACAGGAGGTGCAGAGATGTGGTAGGAGAGGGGGGACATGGCAAAGTTAAAATTAAGGATGCTGGAGCTTCCCTGGTGGTCCAGTGGGTAAGGATACCTTCTTGCAGTGCAAGGGGCACCGGTTCGATCCCCGGCCTGGGAAGATCCTGCATACTGTGGAACAGCTGGGCCGGTGTATCCAATTACGAGCCAACACTCTGGAGCGCATGCACCCAGAGCCTGTGCTCTGCAATGAGAGAGGTCACTATGATGGGAGGCCCACACATGCCAAAGAAGAAAGATGGATGGAAAAAAAAAAAACAATGACTTAGACTTCAAAAAAAATTACACACATATATATATATATATATATATATATATATATATATATATATATATATAATTAAGGACATTGGGTTGGAAGTCTGTGGAGCATTTAGATTTCCAGATACCTAATCCTGAGAGCCCAGGAGATGCCTTCCCTTTGCCCCCAACAAAAAAGCTAAAAAAGGATAAAACAGAGTCTCTGGTTTGAGAGAAGCTGGCACAATTGAGGATGGGGGTATTAGAGTGAAACCAAAATATTTCACAAAACATAGACTATTAAGTGACAAGAGCACCAGTTCCCTTATCTCTACCCCAGTCTTCTGGCAAAGCAGAAGCAGGGAAGCCAGACAGAGCTTAGAAAGGGTCAGTTCTTATGGATCTGAACAGCCCAAAAAGGGACTATGCAACAAAAGTGCAAGATGACAGCAAAGGTGCAAGACATCTAGGGAAAGCTTCTAAAGTAGAAACTGAAAACCAAAATAAATAGAGATGAACAACTTAGAGAAAACAGAGATGAAACAGGAAGAAACTTTCAAAATATTATCGTCAGTGTCCTAAGAGATTCAAAGTTACTTCAACCATGAAATAAGAACAGTATACTACAAAATGGATCATTCAGAGAACAACCACCCCTGCCTCCTGGAGATTAAATTCAATTAGAAGGAACAGAACAGCTGATAGGAGTTTTCAAAGATTAGTGGAGGAAAATCCCTCAAAAGATAGGAAAAAACAAAGAGGAGGATAAAGTATGAAAATTAGATAGCCAGTTCAAGAATCTAACATCTAAATGTTCTAGAAAGGGAGAATAATAAAAACATATGGAAGGAAACGTATAAGAAAATACTCCAGAGATGAAGAATTCAAGTTTCCCATTCAAAAAAATAAAGGGCCCAGAAAAGTAGACTGCAATAGACCTATACAAAGAAAATCATTCTGAAATTCCAGAGCACTCAGCTCCAAAAGAAAGCGTAGGAAGTTGTAGGAGAGGAATCAGAATGGCTTAAGACTTCTCAGAAATAACATTGGAAAGTCTTAGGTAGTTGAGCAATGCCTTCTTTTGAAATTCTAAAGGACTGTTGCTTCCAGTCTAAGATCCCATTATAGGCCAAATTATCATTCAAGGAAGGGTATAATAGACATTTATAGTTATAAACCTATCAAATATTTACTCAGTCCATGAAAATAGAAAACATGGGATGCCATGAAGCAGTAGAATCAACAAAAGGAAAAGAGCAAGGGGAATCCCCAGGTGAAGGAAGATCTCCGACTGACAGTGGTTCACTAGGTGTAGAGAGTAGTCAGTCTACTTTGAAGCAGGTCTCCCATAAGGGCTTTTCAAAAGATAAAGTTAATAGAATGCCTATTGCACTTGAATGTCCTGAAAAGAGATTTATTCAGTTGGGGATTTAAATTAGTTATAAAGCATAGAAACTAAGCAAAGAAATACATAAAATATCATTGTTAGAGCAAAACCAATAAGATGCAGGAAAGGAAAAACTGTCTTGTTTTGAATAGCCCTTACATAGTCTTTATAATAAAACATGAATGCAGTCATGTTTGGGTTTCCAAGGTAGTGCTAGTGGTAAAGAACCCGGCTACCAATGCAGAAGACATAAGAGATGTGTGTTAGACCCCTGGGTCAGGAAAATACCCTAGAAGAGGGCATGGCTACGCACTTCAGTACTCTTGCCTGGAGAATCCCATAGAGAAGCTTGGCAGGCTAGAGTCCATAGGGTCGCAAAAAGTGGGATACAACTGAAGTGACTGAGCACACACATAGACATATTTAACCAAAATTGCCATATGACTCCATTGAGAGGTGAAGAGACGGAAGGAGTGCTTGTATGTGTAGAAGCAGAGGAAGGAAAGGAAGATAAATTCTCTTCCCTTTTACTAAGAAACTTCTTACTAACCCTGAACAATCATGGGATAACAATGCAAACACATTTTCCAGAAACCTTGAGGTAAATGTCGAAATGATTTTGTCTCTGGAGAGAGGAAAATGGTAGGTGTAGGGAGAGGTGCTAGTGGGGAAGGAAGCTGATATTTTTTGGTAACAAATCTTAGAGAATCCATTTTACTCTTAATGATGTGTACATTTATAACACACTGTAAGAAAAAATGAGGGAAGATTTTATAATTGATTTTGTAAGGTTATTATAGCCTTGATGACAATGAATTCACAGACCAATCTCAGTTTCAAGCGTAGATACATTGGAAAGTCTTAGGTAGTTGAGCAATGCCTTCTTTTGAAATTCTAAAGGACTGTTGCTTCCAGTCTAAGATCCCATTATAGGCCAAATTATCATTCAAGGAAGGGTATAATAGACATTTATAGTTATAAACCTATCAAATATTTACTCAGTCCATGAAAATAGAAAACATGGGATGCCATGAAGCAGTAGAATCAACAAAAGGAAAAGAGCAAGGGGAATCCCCAGGTGAAGGAAGATCTCCGACTGACAGTGGTTCACTAGGTGTAGAGAGTAGTCAGTCTACTTTGAAGCAGGTCTCCCATAAGGGCTTTTCAAAAGATAAAGTTAATAGAATGCCTATTGCACTTGAATGTCCTGAAAAGAGATTTATTCAGTTGGGGATTTAAATTAGTTATAAAGCATAGAAACTAAGCAAAGAAATACATAAAATATCATTGTTAGAGCAAAACCAATAAGATGCAGGAAAGGAAAAACTGTCTTGTTTTGAATAGCCCTTACATAGTCTTTATAATAAAACATGAATGCAGTCATGTTTGGGTTTCCAAGGTAGTGCTAGTGGTAAAGAACCCGGCTACCAATGCAGAAGACATAAGAGATGTGTGTTAGACCCCTGGGTCAGGAAAATACCCTAGAAGAGGGCATGGCTACGCACTTCAGTACTCTTGCCTGGAGAATCCCATAGAGAAGCTTGGCAGGCTAGAGTCCATAGGGTCGCAAAAAGTGGGATACAACTGAAGTGACTGAGCACACACATAGACATATTTAACCAAAATTGCCATATGACTCCATTGAGAGGTGAAGAGACGGAAGGAGTGCTTGTATGTGTAGAAGCAGAGGAAGGAAAGGAAGATAAATTCTCTTCCCTTTTACTAAGAAACTTCTTACTAACCCTGAACAATCATGGGATAACAATGCAAACACATTTTCCAGAAACCTTGAGGTAAATGTCGAAATGATTTTGTCTCTGGAGAGAGGAAAATGGTAGGTGTAGGGAGAGGTGCTAGTGGGGAAGGAAGCTGATATTTTTTGGTAACAAATCTTAGAGAATCCATTTTACTCTTAATGATGTGTACATTTATAACACACTGTAAGAAAAAATGAGGGAAGATTTTATAATTGATTTTGTAAGGTTATTATAGCCTTGATGACAATGAATTCACAGACCAATCTCAGTTTCAAGCGTAGATACAGATACAGAAAGCTCATATAAAATATTAACATATATAATTCAGTGGCATTTAGAAATAATATGCCAAATCCAAATATATTTAATCCCAGAAATCAAAGAGCAAAATTACATTAAGAACTGATCAATATAACACAGTTAACAAATGAAAGGGGAAAACACGTGACCATTTAAATAGATTTAGGAAAATCATTTAAATAAAATTTGATCTTTATTTAAGAAATAAATCCTTAGCAAACTAAATTGTGGAGACAACTTCATATGTATCTAAAATCTACATATACATTATATTTGATGAAAACTTTATAAACAATTCCATTAAATGAGAAACATAGAAAGAATACTATCACCACTTCTAAGATTCTAGCCATTGCTTTAAGAAAAGAAAAAAATCATAAGTATTGGAGAAAAAGGAGAAACATCTTTATGTATAGTGAGTGTTTTGATAGAAAGGCAATCAAAATTTACCAAAAACTTCTGTGATTAATATGAAAACTCAATATGATATCTGGATATGTTTTTACTATTCAAAAATCAATATATATATTTTTAATTTTGGCCTCTTTCATTGTTTTTTTTTTTTCCTTTTCATCCATCTTTATTCTTTGGCCTGTGTGGGACTCCCATCGCAGTAGCCTCTCTTGCTGCAGAGCACCAGCTCTGGGCAAATGCGCTCCACAGTGCAGGCTCATAATTGGACACACCGGTCCAGTGGTTCCGTGGCACATGGGATCCTCCCGGACCAGGAACTGAACCAGTGCCCCTTTGCACTGCAGGGCAAACTCTCTACCCACTGGACCACCAGGATAAATTCTCTTCCCTTTTACTAAGAAACTTCTTACTAACCCTGAACAATCATGGGATAACAATGCAAACACATTTTCCAGAAACCTTGAGGTAAATGTCGAAATGATTTTGTCTCTGGAGAGAGGAAAATGGTAGGTGTAGGGAGAGGTGCTAGTGGGGAAGGAAGCTGATATTTTTTGGTAACAAATCTTAGAGAATCCATTTTACTCTTAATGATGTGTACATTTATAACACACTGTAAGAAAAAATGAGGGAAGATTTTATAATTGATTTTGTAAGGTTATTATAGCCTTGATGACAATGAATTCACAGACCAATCTCAGTTTCAAGCGTAGATACAGATACAGAAAGCTCATATAAAATATTAACATATATAATTCAGTGGCATTTAGAAATAATATGCCAAATCCAAATATATTTAATCCCAGAAATCAAAGAGCAAAATTACATTAAGAACTGATCAATATAACACAGTTAACAAATGAAAGGGGAAAACACGTGACCATTTAAATAGATTTAGGAAAATCATTTAAATAAAATTTGATCTTTATTTAAGAAATAAATCCTTAGCAAACTAAATTGTGGAGACAACTTCATATGTATCTAAAATCTACATATACATTATATTTGATGAAAACTTTATAAACAATTCCATTAAATGAGAAACATAGAAAGAATACTATCACCACTTCTAAGATTCTAGCCATTGCTTTAAGAAAAGAAAAATCATAAGTATTGGAGAAAAAGGAGAAACATCTTTATGTATAGTGAGTGTTTTGATAGAAAGGCAATCAAAATTTACCAAAAACTTCTGTGATTAATATGAAAACTCAATATGATATCTGGATATGTTTTTACTATTCAAAAATCAATATATATATTTTTAATTTTGGCCTCTTTCATTGTTTTTTTTTTTTCCTTTTCATCCATCTTTATTCTTTGGCCTGTGTGGGACTCCCATCGCAGTAGCCTCTCTTGCTGCAGAGCACCAGCTCTGGGCAAATGCGCTCCACAGTGCAGGCTCATAATTGGACACACCGGTCCAGTGGTTCCGTGGCACATGGGATCCTCCCGGACCAGGAACTGAACCAGTGCCCCTTTGCACTGCAGGGCAAACTCTCTACCCACTGGACCACCAGGGAAATCCCCCAAGTCAATATTTTTATATATACCAAAAATAAACTCTCAAAATGAAATTGAAATAAAATTTTTATTCGCAGTAGCAACAAATCTCTGAGGTGATTAGTACTAAATCAGCAAATATATGTATTATAGCTCTGAAGAAAAATTTCAAAGCATTATTGAATCACAAAGATTTTCTGATATAATAGAAATTGTATGATGGCTATTATATCTACATGATATTGAGTATATGTACGTATGTCATATATATATATGTCACTTCGGAAACTGTGATATTGACTCTGATATATGTATCAGTTCTCATCCAATTTTTAAATACAAGAATGTGGATTAAAATCTCAAGGAAGGGGCTTTCCTGCTGGTCCAGTGGGTAAAGAGTCCTCCTTGCAGTGCCGGGGGCACTTGTTAGATCCCTGGCCCACGAAGATCCCACGTGCTGGGAGCGGCTGGACCGGTGTGTCCAATTACAAGCCAGTGCTCTAGAGCCTGTGCTCTGCAACAAGAGAGGCCACTGTAATAGGAGGCCCACACAGGCCAAAGAATAAAGATCTATGAAAAGTAAATAAATAAAAAATCAATAAAAAGAGGTCAAAATTTTTTTTAAAATATAAAGCCAAAGAAAAAAAATCTCAAGGAAGTTTTTAGAACTTGGCAACTTGATCCTTAAGTTCACATGGAAAAGGAAAATGCCTAAGATGGCCAATATAAAAGATCAAGGTTGGGGCTGGTGGTGGTAATGTGCCCTGTGAGATACCAAAATGCCTTACAACAGTGTACCAGAGGATATAATACATTACAGATATACAGACAGAAAAACAGACCAACAAAGCAAATAGAAACAAAGCCATCATAAGTGGAACATTGATATATAGCAGAATAGCATTACAAATCAGTGGGCAGAAATAGACTGTCAAAACAATAGGAGGGGGACTTCCCTGGTGGTTCTGCGGGTATAGAGTCCACCTTGCAGTGCAAGGGACAACAGTTCAATCCCTGGCCTAGGAAAATCCCACCTGCCATGGAGCAACTGGGCCGGTGTGTCCAATTACCAGCCAGTGCTCTGGAGTGCATGTGCCCAGAGCTGGTACTCTGCAACAAGAGACGCCACTGTAATAGGAGGCCCACACAGGCCAAAGAATAAAGATGGATGAAAATAAATAAATAAAAAATCAATAAAAAGAGGTCAAAATTTTTTTTAAAATATAAAGCCAAAGAAAAAAAATCTCAAGGAAGTTTTTAGAACTTGGCAACTTGATCCTTAAGTTCACATGGAAAAGGAAAATGCCTAAGATGGCCAATATAAAAGATCAAGGTTGGGGCTGGTGGTGGTAATGTGCCCTGTGAGATACCAAAATGCCTTACAACAGTGTACCAGAGGATATAATACATTACAGATATACAGACAGAAAAACAGACCAACAAAGCAAATAGAAACAAAGCCATCATAAGTGGAACATTGATATATAGCAGAATAGCATTACAAATCAGTGGGCAGAAATAGACTGTCAAAACAATAGGAGGGGGACTTCCCTGGTGGTTCTGCGGGTATAGAGTCCACCTTGCAGTGCAAGGGACAACAGTTCAATCCCTGGCCTAGGAAAATCCCACCTGCCATGGAGCAACTGGGCCGGTGTGTCCAATTACCAGCCAGTGCTCTGGAGTGCATGTGCCCAGAGCTGGTACTCTGCAACAAGAGACGCCACTGTAATAGGAGGCCCACACAGGCCAAAGAATAAAGATGGATGAAAATAAATGATGACTTAGAGGCAAAGAAAAAAAAAGTTAAAAAAAAAAAACAACAATAGGACGGAATTCCCTGTTGATCCAGTGGTAGGGACTCCTGGCTTTCACTGCTGGTTCCTGAGTTTAGTCCCTGATCAGGGAACTAAGATTCCACAAGCTGGGAAGTAAAGTCTAAACCTAAAAGGTAAAAAAAGGATTAAAAAGAAAATAAGACTAATAAGATATGTGGAAAATTGGCTATCTATAGGGAAAAAGATAAAATTGGAAGATTGGCACCCTGTGTCACACCATATATGTTCTAGGTGGATTAAAGACTTAACTATGGGGAGAAAGTTTCATAAAGTATTCCTTATGAAAATGTAGAGGAGCATATTATGACTTCAGGTAAGGAAGGACTATGTAAACAAGATATGAAATACGATTATATAAAATTTTTTAAATTTTTGTTCAACAACAGACATAGAAAAATGAAGAAAACAAATCCCAGGCTGGGCAACAGTATTTTCCATGCCCATAACTTACAAAAGATTAATATCTCAAACCAATGAAGAATTCGAGACATAATAAGACAAACAAAACAATGGGGGAAAATGGCAAAAAAAGAAATAACAGTTCAGAAAAGAGACATCTCAAATGAAAAATAAACAAATATAACAATAATTGTCCCTACTAACAGTCCAAGAAAACGCAGATCAAAACAATTGGAGACCAGTTCATAACAACCAAACTGGCAAATGTTAAAGAGCCCGTCCACATCAAGTATTAACAAAATGTGGGGACCTGGACACTCTCAAGAACTGCTGGTGATAATGCAAATCAACGCAGCCTCTTTACTGGGTGATTTGAGAATATCTAGAGAAGTTGAATGTCTGTGACTTACATATTTTCCATATCTTCAAGAAATAACAGCAAATGTATACAACGAGCCATGTGGGAAAAAATGTAGATCCTAGCATGGTTTGTTATAGCCAAAAAGTGAGGTCTGATCTAAACTATTAAATAACAATGGTTGTTACCCTTTGGACAGAAACTTTAATGGCATGAGGAATCTTGTGCGACTGCCTTAAATATCTTAAATGACTGCCTTAAATATCCCCAGTGTAGCAGCTCGGGGCGGGGAGGTTATTGTCAGCTATTTCAGGTCCAGTGTCATGCGAGCTACACATATGCTAAAAACAAAGTCTTTCTATTCCATGTTGAAGTTTGGTAATGTGCCTGCATACTCAGTCGTGCCCAACTCTTTTCAACCCTATGAACTATAGTCTGCCAGGCTCCTCTGTCTGTGGAATTTCGCAGGCAAGAATACTGGAGTGGGTTTCCATTTCCTAGTCCAGGGGATCTTCCTGACCCAGGGGTTGAACCCGAGTCTCCTGCATTGAGAGGCAGATTCTTTACCACTGCATCACCAATTTGCTACCTGACATCAAAGGAACAAAGCCATATTGTCCTTTAGAACAGAACTCAGACACTTTAGTCCTGACAGGTTCAAGGCTCATTCTTGCCAGCTTAAGAGAATACAAATTAGTCTTTTTGGATATAAACAAGCAAACACCAACAGCTGCGATAACCAAATATTTACCAGTTGCAAAAACACGCCTTTTAATTTTGTGCGTTTGCTCTTAGTGAGCACCATAGGTTCTCCAAGTGTAAATATGGTTGGAAAGGATCAATACAAACTGATTCCCTGATGATCACTGGCCAACAGTATTTTCCATGCCCATAACTTACAAAAGATTAATATCTCAAACCAATGAAGAATTCGAGACATAATAAGACAAACAAAACAATGGGGGAAAATGGCAAAAAAAGAAATAACAGTTCAGAAAAGAGACATCTCAAATGAAAAATAAACAAATATAACAATAATTGTCCCTACTAACAGTCCAAGAAAACGCAGATCAAAACAATTGGAGACCAGTTCATAACAACCAAACTGGCAAATGTTAAAGAGCCCGTCCACATCAAGTATTAACAAAATGTGGGGACCTGGACACTCTCAAGAACTGCTGGTGATAATGCAAATCAACGCAGCCTCTTTACTGGGTGATTTGAGAATATCTAGAGAAGTTGAATGTCTGTGACTTACATATTTTCCATATCTTCAAGAAATAACAGCAAATGTATACAACGAGCCATGTGGGAAAAAATGTAGATCCTAGCATGGTTTGTTATAGCCAAAAAGTGAGGTCTGATCTAAACTATTAAATAACAATGGTTGTTACCCTTTGGACAGAAACTTTAATGGCATGAGGAATCTTGTCGACTGCCTTAAATATCTTAAATGACTGCCTTAAATATCCCCAGTGTAGCAGCTCGGGGCGGGGAGGTTATTGTCAGCTATTTCAGGTCCAGTGTCATGCGAGCTACACATATGCTAAAAACAAAGTCTTTCTATTCCATGTTGAAGTTTGGTAATGTGCCTGCATACTCAGTCGTGCCCAACTCTTTTCAACCCTATGAACTATAGTCTGCCAGGCTCCTCTGTCTGTGGAATTTCGCAGGCAAGAATACTGGAGTGGGTTTCCATTTCCTAGTCCGGGGGATCTTCCTGACCCAGGGGTTGAACCCGAGTCTCCTGCATTGAGAGGCAGATTCTTTACCACTGCATCACCAATTTGCTACCTGACATCAAAGGAACAAAGCCATATTGTCCTTTAGAACAGAACTCAGACACTTTAGTCCTGACAGGTTCAAGGCTCATTCTTGCCAGCTTAAGAGAATACAAATTAGTCTTTTTGGATATAAACAAGCAAACACCAACAGCTGCGATAACCAAATATTTACCAGTTGCAAAAACACGCCTTTTAATTTTGTGCGTTTGCTCTTAGTGAGCACCATAGGTTCTCCAAGTGTAAATATGGTTGGAAAGGATCAATACAAACTGATTCCCTGATGATCACTGGGCTCCTCTGAGTAGTCCCTGGAGACATATTCTCCTTTGAAAGCTCAGTATTTTTGGCAAGAGGGACCACTTGGACCTGGCAGCTGCAGTTTCCAGAGTGCTGAACATCTGTCCGAATCATGGTACAAAACCTGCCTGTCCCAAATTGACCTCATTACTCATTTATAAGCATACACATGGATGACGGGGAAAAATCATCCTTGTGTTCCATGGGGACCACTCATTATGCTCCCCATCAGCTCCACTGCCGCCTTACATTTCTGGGGAGACCTGAAGAGCTTTTCAAAGGGCGGCCTTAACAAACACCGTGTTACCACTTTTGCTGTAGCCTGGGCAGAACAAGCCTGGAAGAGAAAAAGAGTCTTTGTGCTGCCAACTCAGAGATGATTCATGTATGTGACATGAACGCATCGTCTGGAGCACTTGTTCTTTGATGCTTGCTTCCTGTTTCCTCTTTTAATGAGCATCCCAGGTTTCCCCGTGTGCTGTGGACTTTGTGAGCCCCTAAATGGTTTCTAGGGCGCTGCCAGTAGCATTAGCTGGTTTGGTAAAGCATTTGGACTCTTGCCCAGTTTCCACTTCACCTTCAGATGAGGAGGAACCCAGTTGAAAGCCCTGATCAGACTCCGTGCTTCCTGTAGTTTTTCTAAAAGCCCAAGGGCAGCCTGAGAAGGATGAAATGTTTCTGTTCAATTTTCAGATCAAATCCAAGTAACAGGAAATCAGTAATGCTGTTAAGCACGAGCTGCCTCTGCGTACAAAGGATACTTTACTTTGGAATTAATTTTATTCTCTTTCAGGTAAAGTCAATAGATCCATTAACAGCCAGATACACTTTACCAACAGCTGCGATAACCTCAGACACTTTAGTCCTGACAGGTTCAAGGCTCATTCTTGCCAGCTTAAGAGAATACAAATTAGTCTTTTTGGATATAAACAAGCAAACACCAACAGCTGCGATAACCAAATATTTACCAGTTGCAAAAACACGCCTTTTAATTTTGTGCGTTTGCTCTTAGTGAGCACCATAGGTTCTCCAAGTGTAAATATGGTTGGAAAGGATCAATACAAACTGATTCCCTGATGATCACTGGGCTCCTCTGAGTAGTCCCTGGAGACATATTCTCCTTTGAAAGCTCAGTATTTTTGGCAAGAGGGACCACTTGGACCTGGCAGCTGCAGTTTCCAGAGTGCTGAACATCTGTCCGAATCATGGTACAAAACCTGCCTGTCCCAAATTGACCTCATTACTCATTTATAAGCATACACATGGATGACGGGGAAAAATCATCCTTGTGTTCCATGGGGACCACTCATTATGCTCCCCATCAGCTCCACTGCCGCCTTACATTTCTGGGGAGACCTGAAGAGCTTTTCAAAGGGCGGCCTTAACAAACACCGTGTTACCACTTTTGCTGTAGCCTGGGCAGAACAAGCCTGGAAGAGAAAAAGAGTCTTTGTGCTGCCAACTCAGAGATGATTCATGTATGTGACATGAACGCATCGTCTGGAGCACTTGTTCTTTGATGCTTGCTTCCTGTTTCCTCTTTTAATGAGCATCCCAGGTTTCCCCGTGTGCTGTGGACTTTGTGAGCCCCTAAATGGTTTCTAGGGCGCTGCCAGTAGCATTAGCTGGTTTGGTAAAGCATTTGGACTCTTGCCCAGTTTCCACTTCACCTTCAGATGAGGAGGAACCCAGTTGAAAGCCCTGATCAGACTCCGTGCTTCCTGTAGTTTTTCTAAAAGCCCAAGGGCAGCCTGAGAAGGATGAAATGTTTCTGTTCAATTTTCAGATCAAATCCAAGTAACAGGAAATCAGTAATGCTGTTAAGCACGAGCTGCCTCTGCGTACAAAGGATACTTTACTTTGGAATTAATTTTTATTCTCTTTCAGGTAAAGTCAATAGATCCATTAACAAGTATTAAAGCTTTTATAGATTCCCTGGCACAGGCCATTTACAATAAGTGAAAAGGTTATGGAGAGCCTGCTGTGGAACCCTGCCTCTCATTTCCTTTCTGTGGGGTTTGGGGTGATTAACTGAGTTTCCGTAGGCCTCAGTTTTCACATCTGTAAAATGAGAATAATACTAGTAGATACCTTCCGGGGCTGTGGTGAGGATTAAATGAGTTAACACATACAGAGTATTGAGAACCATGTCAAGCGCATGGCAGCTATTCAATAAATGTTGGCTACTGTGAAAACCTAGCACTGTGTTATACGTTTGGGACTAAAAGAAATTATACAGCACTGCTGCTTCCCTCAAAGGTATTTAATTGAAACAGACAAGTACTATTCATATGAGATAATTAGTGCACACAGCGTTTTCTTTGTCAGTAGCATATGCTGAGGTAAACTCCGCAACAGAGTGATGCAGGCTGTTAGGAAAGAAGGTTGCATCTGCTCTGCCATTTCCACCACAGTTCTTAAAGAGTTAACAGCAGTGCGATCTGGGAGCAGTGAACCCATGAAGCAGGCCTCAGAGAGGAGACAGAACTGACCTGGGCTTTGAAGTTTCAGCAAAATATATACTAACGGAAGAGAGATCTGGCAAGGTCACTTGAGAAGGAAGAACTGCGTGAGAGAAGAGACAGATGGAGTAAATCTGGCATGGGTGGAGATCGTGAGGCAACATTTAAACTGGGACTCGGGCCCCTGTCACTCTTTGCAGCCCCAGTTCTGAATTGTACACCTGCAATGACTTTGTTCGTTGCTTTCCCAAGCAGATGTCCTGCTTCTTGCAGTAGCTCCGTTCCCTTCCTTGTAGGAGGAACCCAGTTGAAAGCCCTGATCAGACTCCGTGCTTCCTGTAGTTTTTCTAAAAGCCCAAGGGCAGCCTGAGAAGGATGAAATGTTTCTGTTCAATTTTCAGATCAAATCCAAGTAACAGGAAATCAGTAATGCTGTTAAGCACGAGCTGCCTCTGCGTACAAAGGATACTTTACTTTGGAATTAATTTTTATTCTCTTTCAGGTAAAGTCAATAGATCCATTAACAAGTATTAAAGCTTTTATAGATTCCCTGGCACAGGCCATTTACAATAAGTGAAAAGGTTATGGAGAGCCTGCTGTGGAACCCTGCCTCTCATTTCCTTTCTGTGGGGTTTGGGGTGATTAACTGAGTTTCCGTAGGCCTCAGTTTTCACATCTGTAAAATGAGAATAATACTAGTAGATCCCTTTCCCGGGGGCTGTGGTGAGGATTAAATGAGTTAACACATACAGAGTATTGAGAACCATGTCAAGCGCATGGCAGCTATTCAATAAATGTTGGCTACTGTGAAAACCTAGCACTGTGTTATACGTTTGGGACTAAAAGAAATTATACAGCACTGCTGCTTCCCTCAAAGGTATTTAATTGAAACAGACAAGTACTATTCATATGAGATAATTAGTGCACACAGCGTTTTCTTTGTCAGTAGCATATGCTGAGGTAAACTCCGCAACAGAGTGATGCAGGCTGTTAGGAAAGAAGGTTGCATCTGCTCTGCCATTTCCACCACAGTTCTTAAAGAGTTAACAGCAGTGCGATCTGGGAGCAGTGAACCCATGAAGCAGGCCTCAGAGAGGAGACAGAACTGACCTGGGCTTTGAAGTTTCAGCAAAATATATACTAACGGAAGAGAGATCTGGCAAGGTCACTTGAGAAGGAAGAACTGCGTGAGAGAAGAGACAGATGGAGTAAATCTGGCATGGGTGGAGATCGTGAGGCAACATTTAAACTGGGACTCGGGCCCCTGTCACTCTTTGCAGCCCCAGTTCTGAATTGTACACCTGCAATGACTTTGTTCGTTGCTTTCCCAAGCAGATGTCCCTGCTTCTTTCCACACTGTCTCTTTTCCCCCTTTCCTCTTTTCCTTTATCCTACAGACTGGATGTTTCCAACTTGTAACTACAATTGGAATCTCTCCCTAGCTGAACAGCCTCTAGACCTTCTTATAAAGATCTCTCCCACTTCAACATGGTCCCTGGTATCCATTCCCCAGGATGGTGTTCCTGTCAAGATAGAATATACAGAAAAGAGACATGCTAGTCAGTGATAGTCACTGTCAGTTGCCTTCATGAGGGCACATTTTAATAGGAAACCTACCTGAAAATTTGTTAGCAGTTACAAATTCTTTTTTTTTTTTTTTTTGAGTCTCAAATTCTTTTATGGGATTTTTGTATAAATTAATCTGATTTTGACTGATGGGATTTTTTAAATAAATTAATTATTTTTTTTATTGTTTTTTTAAAACTTTTATTTTACTTTTAACTTTTACAGAGTTTTGCTGTTTACAGATATGTGTGTTCTCAGATTAGTCATATGTATATCCACCCCCATCTCTAGAGCACCGTCTCAGTAGTTGTGGCACACAGACTTAGTCACTGTGTGGCATGTGGGATCTCCCAGGATTAGGGGTCAAATCTGTGTCCCCTGCATTGGCAGGTGGAAAATTAACCTCTGGACCATTAGAGAAGTCCTCCAGGATTACATTTAATAGATATTGTTTAATAATCTCCTCACCAAATCCCCAAGCAAAAGACAAATTATCTAGGAGAGGACTTTCCCCCCCAAAATGAATGTCTGAACAAAACTAGCCTGAATTTCGTCAAGTTTTGTTTCCCCAATTTTCCTTTTATTGAAATGTTCATGTTAACTATTTATCTTAAGTAAAAATAAAAAAAGTACCAGAGATGGTATTACAACGGAGAGGAAGACCCTTCTCAGAGACTGACCTGGGCTTTGAAGTTTCAGCAAAATATATACTAACGGAAGAGAGATCTGGCAAGGTCACTTGAGAAGGAAGAACTGCGTGAGAGAAGAGACAGATGGAGTAAATCTGGCATGGGTGGAGATCGTGAGGCAACATTTAAACTGGGACTCGGGCCCCTGTCACTCTTTGCAGCCCCAGTTCTGAATTGTACACCTGCAATGACTTTGTTCGTTGCTTTCCCAAGCAGATGTCCCTGCTTCTTTCCACACTGTCTCTTTTCCCCCTTTCCTCTTTTCCTTTATCCTACAGACTGGATGTTTCCAACTTGTAACTACAATTGGAATCTCTCCCTAGCTGAACAGCCTCTAGACCTTCTTATAAAGATCTCTCCCACTTCAACATGGTCCCTGGTATCCATTCCCCAGGATGGTGTTCCTGTCAAGATAGAATATACAGAAAAGAGACATGCTAGTCAGTGATAGTCACTGTCAGTTGCCTTCATGAGGGCACATTTTAATAGGAAACCTACCTGAAAATTTGTTAGCAGTTACAAATTCTTTTTTTTTTTTTTTTTGAGTCTCAAATTCTTTTATGGGATTTTTGTATAAATTAATCTGATTTTGACTGATGGGATTTTTTAAATAAATTAATTATTTTTTTTATTGTTTTTTTAAAACTTTTATTTTACTTTTAACTTTTACAGAGTTTTGCTGTTTACAGATATGTGTGTTCTCAGATTAGTCATATGTATATCCACCCCCATCTCTAGAGCACCGTCTCAGTAGTTGTGGCACACAGACTTAGTCACTGTGTGGCATGTGGGATCTCCCAGGATTAGGGGTCAAATCTGTGTCCCCTGCATTGGCAGGTGGAAAATTAACCTCTGGACCATTAGAGAAGTCCTCCAGGATTACATTTAATAGATATTGTTTAATAATCTCCTCACCAAATCCCCAAGCAAAAGACAAATTATCTAGGAGAGGACTTTCCCCCCCAAAATGAATGTCTGAACAAAACTAGCCTGAATTTCGTTCGAAGTTTTGTTTCCCCAATTTTCCTTTTATTGAAATGTTCATGTTAACTATTTATCTTAAGTAAAAATAATACAACAGAAAAACAACCAGATACAGGCCAAGACGAGAGATGGTATTACAACGGAGAGGAAGACCCTTCTCAGAGATGCCCTAAAAGCCATCTATCAGTTAGGAAACCTGGTAAGCTCGACAGTGATTCTTTATCTCCAAGTGGGAGCTCCTTAGCATCCCTCTCACATTGTCATGATTCCTGAATCTAGCCTTTGTCACCCTCAAGGCAACAGGAACATTGGACCTATGTTCCCACTGGGCAGGGTGGACTGTTTTCCAAGAACTTGCTCGTCTTGCAGCCTGTTCCTTGCAGACTGGTCTGTAGCTTCCCATCTCCAGGGCTCTGCTGTACAGGAAGAGGGTAATGGGGAGAGAGGAAACCCTCTCAGTGGGGAGGTCTCCCATCTGAAGCCTAAACTCTTCTTAACCCTTGACAAGGGAGTCTCGTTTGTTTGTTAATTGGAGTATAATTGCTTTGCAATGTTGTGTTAGTTTCTGCTGTACAACAAAGTGAATCAGCTATACACATACAAATATCCTTTCCCTCTGGGATCTCCCCTCTCCATCCCATTTCTCTAGGTCATTACAGAGCACTGAGCTGAGCTCCCTGCACTAGACAGTAGGTTCCCACTGGCTATCTATTTTACACATGATGGTGCCCATGTATTAGTCCTGATCTGCCAGTTCATCCTTCTCCACTCACATGTCTGTTCCCTACATCCATGTCTCTGTTCTGATTGACAAGGGAATCTTTTAAACACTTCTCCTTTCTTCACTGAGTTGTCAATATCTAGCCAGAGGCCTTTGAATCAGAACAGAAAAGTTCTGCACAAATGTATGGCAATCACTGGTTCACTACTTGGAAACCCAGTGGCCTAAGATGTACCGGTAACAGGCTTAGAGAAGAAATACAGTCCAGGCAACAAGAAAAGGGAGGATAATCTCAGCTCTCTATAAGCCAAAGAGTATTATAGACAAGGTGAAGAAAACCACAAACATGGCCTTAAGCCAAATATACAAGTCAAGTGACCAGACCATGCATGTAATGCTGAACTGGTCTGCAAATGTGGATAAGGAAATGACAGTCCACTCCAATAATCTTGCCTGGAAAATTCCATGGACAAAGGAACCTGGTGGGCTACAGTTTATGGAGTCACAAAGAGTCGGAGATGGCTGAGTAACTAAACAACAACTGCAGACCTCAGAATCACTAGGTGGAGTCTCCTCTAGTCTGCAGGCTGCTTTTCAGTATCTTACTATCTGCAGTGCCTGGTACAATTGAGTATTTGATCAGTTACCAGAACTGATGAAATCAAACCATTTCTCTGCAGTTAATGACTCATCCATTAATGGCTCAGAATATCTGAACAGAGTCAATCAGAAGAGTGAGAGACTGGGGAATCAGGTGGGTTACTGAGGCTATGATTATGTCTGTTTAGTCAATAGGGGAGAAGATGTGAAGCATTTGCGATTTCACAGGTCAATTTCATCCATGCAGGAGGGAGCTCAGTGGCCATGGTGTGGGGAATATTTATTTTAGTCCAGCCCTGGTTTGAATTGCATGTGCTGATAGGTTAATGCGTGTGATTCCATCAAATGGCTCCTAGCAGTGAGCTTAGCAGAATGCTGAAATCTACATTTGACACAGGTATTTGTCCTCCCCTTAGATCTATAGGCTTCCCTCATAGCTCAGTCGGTAAAGAAGGTGCCTGCAATGCAGGAGACCCAGGTTCGATTCTGGGTCTGAGCTCCTGCACTAGACAGTAGGTTCCCACTGGCTATCTATTTTACACATGATGGTGCCCATGTATTAGTCCTGATCTGCCAGTTCATCCTTCTCCACTCACATGTCTGTTCCCTACATCCATGTCTCTGTTCTGATTGACAAGGGAATCTTTTAAACACTTCTCCTTTCTTCACTGAGTTGTCAATATCTAGCCAGAGGCCTTTGAATCAGAACAGAAAAGTTCTGCACAAATGTATGGCAATCACTGGTTCACTACTTGGAAACCCAGTGGCCTAAGATGTACCGGTAACAGGCTTAGAGAAGAAATACAGTCCAGGCAACAAGAAAAGGGAGGATAATCTCAGCTCTCTATAAGCCAAAGAGTATTATAGACAAGGTGAAGAAAACCACAAACATGGCCTTAAGCCAAATATACAAGTCAAGTGACCAGACCATGCATGTAATGCTGAACTGGTCTGCAAATGTGGATAAGGAAATGACAGTCCACTCCAATAATCTTGCCTGGAAAATTCCATGGACAAAGGAACCTGGTGGGCTACAGTTTATGGAGTCACAAAGAGTCGGAGATGGCTGAGTAACTAAACAACAACTGCAGACCTCAGAATCACTAGGTGGAGTCTCCTCTAGTCTGCAGGCTGCTTTTCAGTATCTTACTATCTGCAGTGCCTGGTACAATTGAGTATTTGATCAGTTACCAGAACTGATGAAATCAAACCATTTCTCTGCAGTTAATGACTCATCCATTAATGGCTCAGAATATCTGAACAGAGTCAATCAGAAGAGTGAGAGACTGGGGAATCAGGTGGGTTACTGAGGCTATGATTATGTCTGTTTAGTCAATAGGGGAGAAGATGTGAAGCATTTGCGATTTCACAGGTCAATTTCATCCATGCAGGAGGGAGCTCAGTGGCCATGGTGTGGGGAATATTTATTTTAGTCCAGCCCTGGTTTGAATTGCATGTGCTGATAGGTTAATGCGTGTGATTCCATCAAATGGCTCCTAGCAGTGAGCTTAGCAGAATGCTGAAATCTACATTTGACACAGGTATTT
Organism: Tragulus kanchil; assembly: GCA_022376925.1. Classification (NCBI taxonomy): domain Eukaryota; kingdom Metazoa; phylum Chordata; class Mammalia; order Artiodactyla; family Tragulidae; genus Tragulus; species Tragulus kanchil. The sequence goes on from JAIOJX010000032.1 coordinate 287,315,355, forward strand.
GTCCTCCCCTTAGATCTATAGGCTTCCCTCATAGCTCAGTCGGTAAAGAAGGTGCCTGCAATGCAGGAGACCCAGGTTCGATTCCTGGGTCTGGAAGATCCCCTGAGAAAGAAATGGCAACCCACTCTAGTATTGTTGCCTGGAGAATCCCATTGACAGAAGAGCCTGGCAGGCTACAGTCCATGGGGGTTGAAAGAGTCGGGCCAGGCTTAGCGACTAAACCATCACCACCATATCTATGTATATATTTTATGGGGAAAATTGTGTGGACAGATTGAAAGTTTAACATTCCTGAGGATCCCTGTGATTAAAGTCTCATCACATGGGCAGAGGAAGGAGGTGTCGGATCAAATAAAGGATCTGATTAGAACTAAAGGGCAAAAGACACAGGAAGGAAATTTCAACACTGGAGAAAGTTTCCTTCCAGGGCAGCTTACTGATTTCAAGGGGGTCCTGGACAGCCAATTTTTCAAGAGTTCTGTGACCAAGGGAATCCATGGCATATGTCTTTATACCGCCAGTACTTAGCACAGTGGCTAATACATGAAAGGTCTGAGTGAAATCATAAAATGTTAGATATATTAATACTCTGATCCAGTCACACCACTAAGTCGTGAGGAAAACAACTCCCAAAAAGACTAACTGACACCCTCAATATCTTACTCTATGCCAGTATTATATAAAGTCCAGATCTTTAAACCTCATTTCAGTGTTATTCCTAATAGAGAAACACTTCACATTTATATTCATAAAAATACTCCTGAGGGTTAGATAGGCTCGCATATTTAAGTGGTTTCTCAAGCTATTTTGAGAACTTCTTGAAAGAAAGGGTTGTTTCAGGACATGGTGAAAGGGAACTTTTCCTTTCACCCCCTGCTTCAACCATTGTACCACCTTCTCCTCCACAGCAGAGACTGACATCAAAGGACGCGGAAAAAGGCAGACAGTAGTTTGACTTCCTCCAAAGGGGTTGAAAGAACTGGAACTTTAGGAACTCACTTGGGTGAGGGGCTCACTTCCCACTTCACCCTCGTGACTGACACAGGCACATTGAGGAGCTTCAACCATGTGTTAGCATGGATAGCATCATTTATGTCCCAAGCACTGGGCACTGTGGATGGTTCTGGAAGGATGTGAAGAGGAAAGTGAGGCCAATGCTGATGAGTCTAGAGGAAAGAGAAGACAGCTGCTTCCATATACCAGACAGAGGGCCAGGTGAAGTGATGGGGAAACTTTAAAGAGGGAAAGACCCCATCTCCCAGAATGCTGTCAGAAAGCCCCCCTAGTCTCTGAGGGCTGTGTAGGATTTGCAGATGTGGTTTCAGGACCATTCCAGGCAGAAGGGACTGTGGGGGGTAAGCCATAGGAGCTGCAACGCTCTGAACAGTGTGTAAAGTACTAAATCATCCTGTCAAAAATGTAAGATTCATGAAGGGAAAAAAAGGGCAAGCAGAGGTAAATGTTTGGTGCTAAATTATTGGGACTTTGATACAAAGTGCTTAGAGTGTTTGAGAAAGTTTCCTTCCAAGCTACTGATTTCAAGGGGGTCCTGGACAGCCAATTTTTCAAGAGTTCTGTGACCAAGGGAATCCATGGCATATGTCTTTATACCGCCAGTACTTAGCACAGTGGCTAATACATGAAAGGTCTGAGTGAAATCATAAAATGTTAGATATATTAATACTCTGATCCAGTCACACCACTAAGTCGTGAGGAAAACAACTCCCAAAAAGACTAACTGACACCCTCAATATCTTACTCTATGCCAGTATTATATAAAGTCCAGATCTTTAAACCTCATTTCAGTGTTATTCCTAATAGAGAAACACTTCACATTTATATTCATAAAAATACTCCTGAGGGTTAGATAGGCTCGCATATTTAAGTGGTTTCTCAAGCTATTTTGAGAACTTCTTGAAAGAAAGGGTTGTTTCAGGACATGGTGAAAGGGAACTTTTCCTTTCACCCCCTGCTTCAACCATTGTACCACCTTCTCCTCCACAGCAGAGACTGACATCAAAGGACGCGGAAAAAGGCAGACAGTAGTTTGACTTCCTCCAAAGGGGTTGAAAGAACTGGAACTTTAGGAACTCACTTGGGTGAGGGGCTCACTTCCCACTTCACCCTCGTGACTGACACAGGCACATTGAGGAGCTTCAACCATGTGTTAGCATGGATAGCATCATTTATGTCCCAAGCACTGGGCACTGTGGATGGTTCTGGAAGGATGTGAAGAGGAAAGTGAGGCCAATGCTGATGAGTCTAGAGGAAAGAGAAGACAGCTGCTTCCATATACCAGACAGAGGGCCAGGTGAAGTGATGGGGAAACTTTAAAGAGGGAAAGACCCCATCTCCCAGAATGCTGTCAGAAAGCCCCCCTAGTCTCTGAGGGCTGTGTAGGATTTGCAGATGTGGTTTCAGGACCATTCCAGGCAGAAGGGACTGTGGGGGGTAAGCCATAGGAGCTGCAACGCTCTGAACAGTGTGTAAAGTACTAAATCATCCTGTCAAAAATGTAAGATTCATGAAGGGAAAAAAAGGGCAAGCAGAGGTAAATGTTTGGTGCTAAATTATTGGGACTTTGATACAAAGTGCTTAGAGTGTTTAGGGAGGCACTAGTGGCTGCTAAGTAGAGCGAAGCAACAATTGAACAACGGCGTGGCAGTGTTTTGCTAGTGGCATTGCAAAAATTCAGGTAGTGGATGCTGTCAATGTTATGTCAAGCACCTGAGTCCCTTAAAACCCTTTTGCTCCATCTTGTGCCCCCTTTCCCAGCTTCTATAGTCTCCGCTTCTAACAGCTCATACCTGTGACTTTGTTCAGGGTACTGTCTTTGGGCGACAGGAGGAACTCTGATAAAATGAGCTGAGTGCTGAGAGTGCTGGTGAACTGACATCCCTTGGGGCAGCCCTGAGCCCATGATTGACAGTGTAGAGATATGAAAGCTTGACTCCCTTGCCTCTACTTTGCGTGAACTGTGAGGTGTAATAGACACTGCAGGTTCCCTGCAGGATCAGGACGGTGCTGGACTGGTTGTGAAAGCTCGTCTTTGCTTACAGTCTTCCCCTCCCTGTCTTGCTTCCAGTGCTCCCTTACCAGTTTCTCCAAGAAGCACTTCCTTGATGAATTATGTGCTTATGAGTCTTCCTGTCATCTAAGGATCTGCTTCTAATGGACAAACAGGTTGGAATAGGGGGTTGATACGGTCAGGCCAGTAAGGAAGCTACTGAGAAACTCTAGACAAAAGAGATCACAGGGATCTATGCTAGAGCAGTGGCCATGTGATAAAAGGTAGGTAAAGGAGAGGAGAAATGTTCCAGAAACAAATAGATAAGACCCTTAGGTGCCTGAGTAGGAGAAGTAGAAGCCAAGTAAGAGCCTATAGTCTGATCCTACATACAAGGATTCTGTTAAAAGATTTGAAGAACCCTAAAAGAAAGAGTGTAAGAATGTATCTGGAAGAGGAAACTATTTTAGTTTGGAAAGGTGCCCTTGCAGTACTAGAAGGAGATGTTAGTATAATGCTGAACAGCTGAAAGGGTCAGGAATGGAAATCCCACTTGGACCATCGTCAGCACTGAGCTATTCAATGAAGATCCATGAACTAGGAGAAACTCCTGGTACTAGGATAACTTCCAGAGGGAATCTGGTCTTTGTATCCATCTATGAAAGTCCCCAAAGGGGAAAACACAGCATACCTCTTAGTCTTTGGGAAACCAAGTGTAACCACACCAGTGGGCATGACAAAGTCTGGGATGCATCTGAGCTGACTTCTGTCTGTTGATAAAAAACACTCAGTGAGTACCCTGTCCTTGAGGTGACTCGTTCAATGTTATGTCAAGCACCTGAGTCCCTTAAAACCCTTTTGCTCCATCTTGTGCCCCCTTTCCCAGCTTCTATAGTCTCCGCTTCTAACAGCTCATACCTGTGACTTTGTTCAGGGTACTGTCTTTGGGCGACAGGAGGAACTCTGATAAAATGAGCTGAGTGCTGAGAGTGCTGGTGAACTGACATCCCTTGGGGCAGCCCTGAGCCCATGATTGACAGTGTAGAGATATGAAAGCTTGACTCCCTTGCCTCTACTTTGCGTGAACTGTGAGGTGTAATAGACACTGCAGGTTCCCTGCAGGATCAGGACGGTGCTGGACTGGTTGTGAAAGCTCGCCTTTGCTTACAGTCTTCCCCTCCCTGTCTTGCTTCCAGTGCTCCCTTACCAGTTTCTCCAAGAAGCACTTCCTTGATGAATTATGTGCTTATGAGTCTTCCTGTCATCTAAGGATCTGCTTCTAATGGACAAACAGGTTGGAATAGGGGGTTGATACGGTCAGGCCAGTAAGGAAGCTACTGAGAAACTCTAGACAAAAGAGATCACAGGGATCTATGCTAGAGCAGTGGCCATGTGATAAAAGGTAGGTAAAGGAGAGGAGAAATGTTCCAGAAACAAATAGATAAGACCCTTAGGTGCCTGAGTAGGAGAAGTAGAAGCCAAGTAAGAGCCTATAGTCTGATCCTACATACAAGGATTCTGTTAAAAGATTTGAAGAACCCTAAAAGAAAGAGTGTAAGAATGTATCTGGAAGAGGAAACTATTTTAGTTTGGAAAGGTGCCCTTGCAGTACTAGAAGGAGATGTTAGTATAATGCTGAACAGCTGAAAGGGTCAGGAATGGAAATCCCACTTGGACCATCGTCAGCACTGAGCTATTCAATGAAGATCCATGAACTAGGAGAAACTCCTGGTACTAGGATAACTTCCAGAGGGAATCTGGTCTTTGTATCCATCTATGAAAGTCCCCAAAGGGGAAAACACAGCATACCTCTTAGTCTTTGGGAAACCAAGTGTAACCACACCAGTGGGCATGACAAAGTCTGGGATGCATCTGAGCTGACTTCTGTCTGTTGATAAAAAACACTCAGTGAGTACCCTGTCCTTGAGGTGACCTCTGCTTCTGCAGCTCCTTCTCTCAGAAGTGAATCTGAGACACACTCAGGGACCTGATACACACTGGAGGATAAGCCATGACAACCTTGAGGATGTCGATCAAAAAGCAACATTGTCTATGAAGAGTTCATTGGGGAATTGTTCGTGAATCTGTTCTTTTATTCTAAAGATCTTATGACAGAATATCAAGGCTGGAAGAGACCTGAGAGGTCCTTTAGTTCATTTGGCAGATGAAGAAACAGTTGCATAGTCAGGCTGGATCGTAACCAGAGAACTCATGCCTCGTAAAGCCAGTGCTAGGCTCTTTCCTCACACAAAACGATGCCCACCCTGCTCCTGTGTTCTCCATCCCTGTCCTTCACATCCTGGTCAGAGGTGGGAGGCTCTCTGCATGAAGTCCTTTTTCAAATGAAATGATGTTGTAACTGGAGCATCTTAGTCATAGGACTATTGTGAATGATTTACTAAGAGGAAGGAAACGAAAATGCAGAAGAATGCTGTTCAAATGTAGCAATATTTGGAATAGCTACAAATTACTGGCTACTTTCTGGCTCTTTCTGATTCCCTTTCCTATGTGATGATTATTGATATTGATTAGGGTCATGAAATTAAGTGAAACCCACCAGACCTCTGCAGGAGGAAACATTCTTCCCTCCTTTTCATTTACACTGGACTCGAGCAACCAACTGACACTGGACTTTTAGCAACCCTAAAAGAAAGAGTGTAAGAATGTATCTGGAAGAGGAAACTATTTTAGTTTGGAAAGGTGCCCTTGCAGTACTAGAAGGAGATGTTAGTATAATGCTGAACAGCTGAAAGGGTCAGGAATGGAAATCCCACTTGGACCATCGTCAGCACTGAGCTATTCAATGAAGATCCATGAACTAGGAGAAACTCCTGGTACTAGGATAACTTCCAGAGGGAATCTGGTCTTTGTATCCATCTATGAAAGTCCCCAAAGGGGAAAACACAGCATACCTCTTAGTCTTTGGGAAACCAAGTGTAACCACACCAGTGGGCATGACAAAGTCTGGGATGCATCTGAGCTGACTTCTGTCTGTTGATAAAAAACACTCAGTGAGTACCCTGTCCTTGAGGTGACCTCTGCTTCTGCAGCTCCTTCTCTCAGAAGTGAATCTGAGACACACTCAGGGACCTGATACACACTGGAGGATAAGCCATGACAACCTTGAGGATGTCGATCAAAAAGCAACATTGTCTATGAAGAGTTCATTGGGGAATTGTTCGTGAATCTGTTCTTTTATTCTAAAGATCTTATGACAGAATATCAAGGCTGGAAGAGACCTGAGAGGTCCTTTAGTTCATTTGGCAGATGAAGAAACAGTTGCATAGTCAGGCTGGATCGTAACCAGAGAACTCATGCCTCGTAAAGCCAGTGCTAGGCTCTTTCCTCACACAAAACGATGCCCACCCTGCTCCTGTGTTCTCCATCCCTGTCCTTCACATCCTGGTCAGAGGTGGGAGGCTCTCTGCATGAAGTCCTTTTTCAAATGAAATGATGTTGTAACTGGAGCATCTTAGTCATAGGACTATTGTGAATGATTTACTAAGAGGAAGGAAACGAAAATGCAGAAGAATGCTGTTCAAATGTAGCAATATTTGGAATAGCTACAAATTACTGGCTACTTTCTGGCTCTTTCTGATTCCCTTTCCTATGTGATGATTATTGATATTGATTAGGGTCATGAAATTAAGTGAAACCCACCAGACCTCTGCAGGAGGAAACATTCTTCCCTCCTTTTCATTTACACTGGACTCCGAGCAACCAACTGAACATCATTTGTATCTATTGAAGGGAAATCATGTTTCAGCCATGGCTCCTGGTTCATTAAGTCAAGTGGCTGTCTTTGCCATGAAATAATCAAAAACATGTACTAATCCACAAACATGGCCCATGCATTGTACGAGGTTCTGTGGTTAGAGAAATGACGTATCACCCATGCCCTCAGGAGGTCACAGTCTAGCAGAGGCCAAAACTTGTAAAGAAACAATCCAAATACAGTGAAATAAATGCATTGATGGAGAATTATCCAAGGACAGTAGTGGAAAAATAGGAGTGCGAGTTCTCACTAGGAAAGGACTTGATTTACAGAGAAGTTACTGCTTGGTGTAGAACTTGCATGAGTTGGAGGTGAGCCAGATGGGAAAGGCAGAGGATAAAGGGCATCAGGTCAGGAGGGTCAACAACAACAGCAAAGGCTAGGAGGTAGAGAGGACTTTGCTGCTTTCAAAAGTTATATGGGGGGCTTCCCTGGTGGTCCAGTGGGTAAGGACACCGCCTTGCAGTGCAAGAGGCGCCATTTCGATCCCTGGCCTGGGAAGATCCCACGTGCCACAGAGCGGCTGGACCGATGTGTCCAATTACCGAGCCGGAGCTCTGGAGCGCATGCACCCAGAGCCGGTGCTCTGCGACAACAGAGGCCACCACGATGGGAGGCCCACACGGGCCAAAGAACAAAGATGGATGAAAATGGACAAAAAGAAAGACCAATAGAAGTGGCCTGCCTGCTCCCCTCCCTCCCTCCCCCAATCCCACCAAAATAAATAAATAAATAAATCTTTAAAAAAAAAAAAAAAGTTATATGGGATTTAAGTACCAGGCACCTATTTGAATGGACGACTAAGTGAGTGGCAGTGAACAGTAAGGGCCAGGCTGGGATGGGAGAAAAGTGCCAGATAACTGAGGACATTATAGGCCACAATGGTTTGCTGCCTTTGTACACTCCAGGCCAGTGGTTCTCCAAGTGTAGTGTCTGGACCGGCTGTATCACTGTAACCTGGAAAGTTGTTAGAAATGCAAATGGCCAGGCCCCAGCCCAGACCTACTGAGTCAGGAATTCTGAGGGTGGCATTCAGGAATCTGTGTTTTCAAGTGATTCAGATGGATGCCAAGTTAGAGGATCACAAATCTAGGCACTGGGGAGAAAGAAAAAGTTGAAAGATGATTTTGCCAAGACAAAGAACCATATACATTTACTGAGGCTAAAGGGAAGGAAGGAAGCATTAAGTTCTCTCGACAAAACTGCTAGCTCAAGACTCCAGCAGTGCTCAGCTAGAGCCTTCTGGGGTCCTTCCTGGGTCTTTTCAATCGAGTCTTCCTGTCTCGTCAGGTAAGTAATCTTGTAGAAACAGCACCTCATTACCCTCCATCAAATGAGCAGTGAGGAAGCACTTTTCATTTAAGAGCTAGATGACTGAACAGATTTGTCTGGGGCAATCGCAGTAGATGGCAGTGATTTAAGCTAAATTCAGTTCTGGGAGACAGCTGAGCTGTGGGACAACCTGTGTAAAGTGTAGACTGAGGTGTCAGCAGGAATGTTGAACAGTACACTCAGACCCGAAATAGCAGGAATTCGGTGCATTCCCCAGTCCTCTTTCAAACCAGTTTCAATATTGACTAAAACGGAAGTTTGTACCTGGCCTCTCCTGTGAGGGTGAAGTCAGATAGCCCATGACTTCGTTGACTGAAAAAAGCAAACAACTACCCGCCACTATGACCCTCCCTGCCCAAAACACCCATGAAAGAAAATTGAAAAATCAGTAGAGAGGCCAAATGATTCATCAGAATCAATTTAAGCAGCATGAGATAAGCAGAAAGCTTAAATTAAAAAAAAATGCAGTTAAGGGCATCAGACAATTTCAAATGAAAATAAGTATCTTTAAACAAGACTCTGTGTAACCTTGAGTGATAGCATTGGGTCAGATTTGACCAAAAATCCATGGTTAAAATCCAGAGAGATCTCCTTGGCCAAGGACACATTATAACAGACCCAGAGGAGATAAAAGGAGTGATTTGAGCAACAGCACACTGAACAAAGCACTTCCCAGATGGCTCAGTGGTAAAAAGTCTTCCTGCCAATGCAGGAGATGCAGGAAATACGGGTTCAATCCTGTGTCAGGAAAATCCCTGGAGTAGGAAATAGCAACCCAATGCAATATTCTTGCCTGGAGAATTCCATGGAGAGGAGCCTGGCGGGCTACGGTCCATGGAGTCACACAGAGTCAGACATGACTGAGCCAATGAAGCACGCATGCCCACACACACACCAAACAAAGGCTTGGGGGGGATGAAATGAGACACAGAAGCTTGGTTGCTGTACATGTTGGGAACTTCCCCTTTTACCATGACCTCCGCTGCCCATGGCTCCCTACCCTGACAGCTGGAGCTGGTGTGGAAACCGGCAGAACACATAGTCAATAGGCAATTATAGTAATCGAATCTTGGAAGAAGTGACACAAGTGTAAATAGCTTATTCCCAGTTGGCCTGTGATTAACGTGACAACTACTTGGATGTGATTCACTCCATGGAACCACGACAGCCCAGTCACTTAGAGTGAAAATGGATAAAAGAATGTCTTCCTCTATCCATCATCCCAGTGACAGTTTAAGCTAAATTCAGTTCTGGGAGACACAGCTGTGGGACAACCTGTGTAAAGTGTAGACTGAGGTGTCAGCAGGAATGTTGAACAGTACACTCAGACCGAAATAGCAGGAATTCGGTGCATTCCCCAGTCCTCTTTCAAACCAGTTTCAATATTGACTAAAACGGAAGTTTGTACCTGGCCTCTCCTGTGAGGGTGAAGTCAGATAGCCCATGACTTCGTTGACTGAAAAAAGCAAACAACTACCCGCCACTATGACCCTCCCTGCCCAAAACACCCATGAAAGAAAATTGAAAAATCAGTAGAGAGGCCAAATGATTCATCAGAATCAATTTAAGCAGCATGAGATAAGCAGAAAGCTTAAATTAAAAAAAAATGCAGTTAAGGGCATCAGACAATTTCAAATGAAAATAAGTATCTTTAAACAAGACTCTGTGTAACCTTGAGTGATAGCATTGGGTCAGATTTGACCAAAAATCCATGGTTAAAATCCAGAGAGATCTCCTTGGCCAAGGACACATTATAACAGACCCAGAGGAGATAAAAGGAGTGATTTGAGCAACAGCACACTGAACAAAGCACTTCCCAGATGGCTCAGTGGTAAAAAGTCTTCCTGCCAATGCAGGAGATGCAGGAAATACGGGTTCAATCCCTGTGTCAGGAAAATCCCCTGGAGTAGGAAATAGCAACCCAATGCAATATTCTTGCCTGGAGAATTCCATGGAGAGGAGCCTGGCGGGCTACGGTCCATGGAGTCACACAGAGTCAGACATGACTGAGCCAATGAAGCACGCATGCCCACACACACACCAAACAAAGGCTTGGGGGGGATGAAATGAGACACAGAAGCTTGGTTGCTGTACATGTTGGGAACTTCCCCTTTTACCATGACCTCCGCTGCCCATGGCTCCCTACCCTGACAGCTGGAGCTGGTGTGGAAACCGGCAGAACACATAGTCAATAGGCAATTATAGTAATCGAATCTTGGAAGAAGTGACACAAGTGTAAATAGCTTATTCCCAGTTGGCCTGTGATTAACGTGACAACTACTTGGATGTGATTCACTCCATGGAACCACGACAGCCCAGTCACTTAGAGTGAAAATGGATAAAAGAATGTCTTCCTCTATCCATCATCCCAGACTCTCAGTTAGTAGCAGCTGGAGAGGAAATCTAGGATAGAAGGAATAGCTGGGGACACCTTGATATAAGAAAAGTATGTGTGGAACATCTTCTCATGGACCTCCTGGTCGTCTATATGTCTTCCTTAGAGAAATGTCTATTTGGGTCTTCTGACCATTTTTTTGATGAGTTTTTTAAATTATTATTGTTGTTATTGAGCTGCATGAGGTATTTGTGTATTTTGAAATATTGTAAAGCAACTATACTCCAATAAAAATTAAAAAAAAAAAACATGTGTTGGAAGTACCAAATATTTGCAAAAGACCTCACATATCCAGTAATGCACTCAATCCATTATGAATCAGTGAGCCCTACTTTAGCATGAGCCCAGCTTTATCCTTTTTTGACAAGAACACAGACTCCGAGTGGTTAAACAGCCTTTTTGAACAAACTGGGTAGCAGTACATCAGATCTGAACTCATGAGTTTCCCAAACTTAGGTCCTAAGTTCCTCCAGCCACAAGAAGAGTAAGATAATTAATGGGCTGCAGAGGGAGGCAAGGTGATGCATGGGTGTACAATCAAAAGAAATTAATGAAAAGCTTATTAGATCTAACTTTAGCCATTAATCATGGCCTCAAACCTCAATACTACCACATTTGTTATGGCCTTTGCTCATATGGGTACTCAACTGTGTGGAGACTTTGTAGACCTTAGCTGCTAAAGGACCCATAGAGGAAAACACACACACACACACACACACACACACATACACACACACACACAACACTTTTGCCTGAACCTTGGGTTTCAAGAGACAGTGGCAGCAAACTAAAAGATGTGAAGATTTTAAATATCATCAGGAAAATGAGGTTTGGTAGAAAGAGCTAGAAGGAGAGCTACTTATAACAAACATGAGAGTCATACTTCACTTTCCAACAGGGTGAGGACTGGGAATTCCCAAAGTCTTATTTCTAATGAAGCATTTTTAAGTTACAGAAGGAAATGGAGGTGATAATTACAGACCTTGAGGATAACATCAAGTGTATTGGAACCAGGGATTCATGTCAGAAATTAGGGAGGAGATGGAGAAGCAAGCTCTTCTAAGAGGAGAAAAGGTCTTGGCAGGCAGGAAACCTCACACTCCCAGGAGAGGTGATACTCTAGAGAAAGGAGCCAGGTGTCATCTTGGTTCATGGGTACGAAGCCCAGGGTGGGCCATGACTCTGCAGACGAGGAAATTTGGGGAAGCCATGGGCCATGGACTCAACCTGCCTAGGTACCAATTATACCCCATAATGCCTTTCTGCATTCACTGTCAGAACTCCTGCTGACATGTGACTGGAGGTGTCTTCAAGGACAGTGAGGACCACTCCTCACCTGTGAGCTATCAGATCCAGGAGAATTCTTTCAAACTCTCAGAAGCAAGTGCTATCAGACTCCTTAGGAGAAGGAGAAGGAGGCTGTTCCTGAGTCAGAAGCGGCTTGAGTACCACCTGGTTATTTTGACTTTTCCATAAACCATTGCTCCCTTGAGAGAACAGTGATATAATGGCTTACATAGGCAGGGAAGACATTCTCTTTGTTGGAAGGCAGCCAGAGAATGAGATGTGAATGAGGGAGATGCTCTAATAATCTTCTTGTGATACGGGCCAAGAAGATAAAGCAGGCTCAAGTGGCAAAAGTTGGCGAGGACCTGTCTTCAGTAAGGAGTGCTCTAAACTGGAAGCCCTTGGTTTGCCAATGTCATGATGAGTTTGGACATCCACGTGGGAGGGGAAAGGCCAGAGAGAGTTTAATTGGCCTGACTTCTTACCGTCGAGAGAAGTTCAGGTTAGGAACAATCAAGAGAAGACATCCAGTGCACTTGAGAGTTTTATGATTCTTAAGTCAGGGATGTAAAGATATGGCTAAGAGGCCAAAGAAAGGTATTGGGAGAGCAGCACTGTTCAAAGAGTGAGTTCAACGTGTTAGTTGAGAGTTGTGACATAACTTCTTTCTCTGTATTCTCTGCTATCTTTGTCAGATTCTAGAGGCTTACTATTGCTTTTCCACAAGTGAGTTATTATTAGAGGTCAGGGTCATCTAGGATATAAGCTGAGTTCTCCCATTTGAAAGGGTCCAGGAGCCAAAGATTATGGTTAACAGCCCTCTGGGTTATAGACTGACCATCTCACTTAACATTTTCAGCAACTTTGTGAAATATGTTATTATCACCATTTGAAAGTGAGGGAGCTGAACCTGCAGGAGGTCTGGAAATTTACCCAAGAAGCTGAAGCAAAGTTGCATCCAAATCTTGGTGATGCTGAAACTCACTTGCTTCCCTTCTGTATGAATGGTTCTCACATGCCAGCAGCATCAGCCTCACCCTGAAACTTGTTAGAAATGCAAACCTGCAGTCCCCACTCCAGACCTATTGAACCAGGGTTATTTGCCTCACTGACATGTGACTGGAGGTGTCTTCAAGGACAGTGAGGACCACTCCTCACCTGTGAGCTATCAGATCCAGGAGAATTCTTTCAAACTCTCAGAAGCAAGTGCTATCAGACTCCTTAGGAGAAGGAGAAGGAGGCTGTTCCTGAGTCAGAAGCGGCTTGAGTACCACCTGGTTATTTTGACTTTTCCATAAACCATTGCTCCCTTGAGAGAACAGTGATATAATGGCTTACATAGGCAGGGAAGACATTCTCTTTGTTGGAAGGCAGCCAGAGAATGAGATGTGAATGAGGGAGATGCTCTAATAATCTTCTTGTGATACGGGCCAAGAAGATAAAGCAGGCTCAAGTGGCAAAAGTTGGCGAGGACCTGTCTTCAGTAAGGAGTGCTCTAAACTGGAAGCCCTTGGTTTGCCAATGTCATGATGAGTTTGGACATCCACGTGGGAGGGGAAAGGCCAGAGAGAGTTTAATTGGCCTGACTTCTTACCGTCGAGAGAAGTTCAGGTTAGGAACAATCAAGAGAAGACATCCAGTGCACTTGAGAGTTTTATGATTCTTAAGTCAGGGATGTAAAGATATGGCTAAGAGGCCAAAGAAAGGTATTGGGAGAGCAGCACTGTTCAAAGAGTGAGTTCAACGTGTTAGTTGAGAGTTGTGACATAACTTCTTTCTCTGTATTCTCTGCTATCTTTGTCAGATTCTAGAGGCTTACTATTGCTTTTCCACAAGTGAGTTATTATTAGAGGTCAGGGTCATCTAGGATATAAGCTGAGTTCTCCCATTTGAAAGGGTCCAGGAGCCAAAGATTATGGTTAACAGCCCTCTGGGTTATAGACTGACCATCTCACTTAACATTTTCAGCAACTTTGTGAAATATGTTATTATCACCATTTGAAAGTGAGGGAGCTGAACCTGCAGGAGGTCTGGAAATTTACCCAAGAAGCTGAAGCAAAGTTGCATCCAAATCTTGGTGATGCTGAAACTCACTTGCTTCCCTTCTGTATGAATGGTTCTCACATGCCAGCAGCATCAGCCTCACCCTGAAACTTGTTAGAAATGCAAACCTGCAGTCCCCACTCCAGACCTATTGAACCAGACTCTCTGGGGATGGGGCCCGGCATCTGTGCCTTAATAGGCCTTCCAGGTGATTCTGATGCTCGCCCAGGGTTGAGGACCATTGATCTGCACCGCAGTGCCTCTCAGCCCACACAGCACTTCAGGTCTGATGGGCCCGTGACACACTGCCTGGGATGTGACAGGGCCCTAAACAGCTCCAGGTGCCTGAGTGAGCAGAACCTGCAGACACAGAATCCGGTCCCTCGGTTGTAAAATGAGATACAGCTGACCCCAGATCTCAGAGGAACTGATGGGATCCCATGTGGGAAGAGTTCAGGTGTAATTATAGTTTGAAAGTCAAGTCAACAATACTAAAAACACATAACCCCCTTACTCTAGCATCACTCTGCCTACAGGCCTCCTCAGAAGCATCTGTCTTTGGGCAGGACAGTCTGATTTTGGTTTGTCATGTCTATAGACTGTCTGGAAAAACAAGGAACAATGAGTTTTTCAGAATTTTATATACATATATATATGTGTGTGTGTGCATATGTATATATATATATATGTAAAATTGTATACATAATATATACATATAACTCAGGAAAACAGACCTCTGGGTTGAGCCTCAGAGAAGCAGAAAGTGTAATGAAATGGGAGTATCTCCTGGCTTCTGAGCTCTAAGTTCAAATCTTATCTTCACAGATCATCCTCTCTGTAATCTTGGGCAACTCTTGTCACCTCTTTGAAAAGCGAGGATTAACATCTGCTTCAAAATCATCGACTTCACTCTGATTTTTATTAAGAGGTCAGGGTCATCTAGGATATAAGCTGAGTTCTCCCATTTGAAAGGGTCCAGGAGCCAAAGATTATGGTTAACAGCCCTCTGGGTTATAGACTGACCATCTCACTTAACATTTTCAGCAACTTTGTGAAATATGTTATTATCACCATTTGAAAGTGAGGGAGCTGAACCTGCAGGAGGTCTGGAAATTTACCCAAGAAGCTGAAGCAAAGTTGCATCCAAATCTTGGTGATGCTGAAACTCACTTGCTTCCCTTCTGTATGAATGGTTCTCACATGCCAGCAGCATCAGCCTCACCCTGAAACTTGTTAGAAATGCAAACCTGCAGTCCCCACTCCAGACCTATTGAACCAGACTCTCTGGGGATGGGGCCCGGCATCTGTGCCTTAATAGGCCTTCCAGGTGATTCTGATGCTCGCCCAGGGTTGAGGACCATTGATCTGCACCGCAGTGCCTCTCAGCCCACACAGCACTTCAGGTCTGATGGGCCCGTGACACACTGCCTGGGATGTGACAGGGCCCTAAACAGCTCCAGGTGCCTGAGTGAGCAGAACCTGCAGACACAGAATCCGGTCCCTCGGTTGTAAAATGAGATACAGCTGACCCCAGATCTCAGAGGAACTGATGGGATCCCATGTGGGAAGAGTTCAGGTGTAATTATAGTTTGAAAGTCAAGTCAACAATACTAAAAACACATAACCCCCTTACTCTAGCATCACTCTGCCTACAGGCCTCCTCAGAAGCATCTGTCTTTGGGCAGGACAGTCTGATTTTGGTTTGTCATGTCTATAGACTGTCTGGAAAAACAAGGAACAATGAGTTTTTCAGAATTTTATATACATATATATATGTGTGTGTGTGCATATGTATATATATATATATGTAAAATTGTATACATAATATATACATATAACTCAGGAAAACAGACCTCTGGGTTGAGCCTCAGAGAAGCAGAAAGTGTAATGAAATGGGAGTATCTCCTGGCTTCTGAGCTCTAAGTTCAAATCTTATCTTCACAGATCATCCTCTCTGTAATCTTGGGCAACTCTTGTCACCTCTTTGAAAAGCGAGGATTATAGTAACATCTGCTTCTCATAAGATGTCTTGATAACGACAGAGGTTGCACAAGGCAGTGTTCTGTAAAATGTAACATTGTCTTTTCATTGTTTAGAGAGAATGTCATCCACTCTCCTACCCTAAACCTTCAAACTTCACAGATATATGCCTCATTCCTTCAAATTTCCCTCTCTCTGGAGTTAGTGATTGATATCTGCTACATGAATCCTTATGTTCTCTTATCCCTCCTGGATAACTCATGCCCCATACAGAACACATCAAGGAGTGCTGGGACAGGCCAGAGGAGGAGGCATGCTTCAATCCTGGGAGCCTTTTAGCCACTTTTCCTGCAGAGGAGAACTATTGGGTTTTAGATCAGACAGGGGCAATTGGAAATCATGAAATTCATTCTCACCATTGGCCACCCTCTTTAGTTATAGATAAAAAACCAGAGTCCAGAAGGTAAAGTGACCTGCCCAAATAGTCTCTTTCTTTATAGCCTCCATTCTGAGGGGATGGTCCCCTGGGAGGTGAGAACACCAGTCTTGGGCAGTGACGTGGGGCAGGCCCCTCCCAGTCTGTGTCGGCCAGCACAGACCGCCTCTCTGGTGCATTTGTATGTGACAAAACCCCACTCCTGGCCAGGGGTTTTTCTAGTTGTATTGTGTAACCAAAGCATCTGCTAGATCACAAGTCAACAAGGGGGCTGGGAAAAGAAAAAGAAATTTTTGAATGCAGTGCAGTTAAAATGGTACTAACAATCTGTGAAAGGTATCATGGGGACAGAAAGTGTGCTAGCCTTGGGAAAATAAAGACAGCATAAATTTAAATATTCTTCATCATCATCATTGTCATCATTAACATTTATTGAATTCTTACCTAGTGTCAGGTAGGATCCCAAGTACTTTGTATGCATGATCTCATTTCAGTGAGTCCAGTGGATTAGGTATGAGTTGTTGTTGTTCAGTCACTCAGTTGTGTTCAGCTCTTTGTGACACCATGAACAGCAGCAAACCAGGCTTCCCTGGCCTTCACAGTCTCCTGGAGTTTGCCCAAACTTATGTCCACTGAGTCCGAGTAGCATTCCCATTTAGGAGATGAGAACACTGAAGTTCAGTTAGGTAAAGTATGCTTAGACAAGTGATTTGTTTGAGGTCGGGCGAGATGGCTGTTAACAAACAGTTGGACTCCAGAGCTTGAAATTCTGCTGCTGTGCTTTCTGAAAGGGCCACTGCTTACAAGGTGATGACTTAGGTCAGATTAGTTCACCTCTCTGAATGTCATCTGAAAACATTCCAATAGTGGTAATCTAGCAATCCCCATGGGGTTATTGTAAGAATCAAAAAAGAAAAGAAAAATCACTTTGTTGACTTACCACACCCCAAACTAATTACTATTATTGCTAGCTTACTTACAAACAAGAACAAAGGACACATTTATTATAGGGTAGGAAAAATGGGAATGAAGGAACAAGAGTACTACCAGAAGGCAAGAGGGGTTACTGCAATGGAGTCATGAACAAAATAGCTTGGAGCTTCCCAAAGAGCAAGACAAAAAAGGAAAACATACCTACCTGCCTTTCAGAGTGCTTATCAGAAAAGGAATGCCATGCTATCAGGAAAGACCAGCCTCTTGCACTACATTCATTCTAAGGGTAATCTCTCCCTTCATTATTCTATAAGGTATATTAATCCAGTAGAGGCTGCTTATGGAGATGACTCTACAAAAATTTCAGGAAAGTGTTTTGAGTGACCTTGCGTAAACTGAGGGCTTAATTATCATTCTAGGAAGTTGTTTTAATAAGTTAAAATAATACAGCCAATGCATGTGTAGTTTTCTTCTCCTTTCATAGAAAAATAGAATCTATCTGAAGAAAAGTTTATGATTTGATCTCAGTAACATTAGAACCTTTTCCTCTGGGGACATGAATCCAAGATTTCTCTGAAACTATTCCATCTTCTGCCTCCAGATATACTAATAGAGGACTTTTCCAAGACAATTGCTCTTAACCTTCTTAAGAGAAGGGAAAGGAATATAGTCAATATCCTGTGATACACAATAATGGAAAAGAATATATGTGTATAGCTGAATCACTTTTTCTATACAGCAGAAATTAGCCCAACATGGTAAGTCAGCTATACTTCAATAAAAGAGAGGTATCTACGGAGCCACATGCCGAGGAGAGAGGTCCATCCGGTTGAAGGCAGCTGAAGCATTAGCACAGGGGAGTGAGATGAATGAGGCAGATGAGACTAGGAAGAGACAAGGGAGCTGCCCTTGAGCATGCAAGGAGCTGCCAGGTGGAAGAGGGCATAGGCTTGGTTTCTATAGCCACAAAGAGCAGGATAAAGTGAACAGTGGAAACTACTCATAGGTCCATTGATTTTATCACAACCTTGGGTAGCAGTTATGTTGCCTTAGAACTCTTTTGTGGCTCTCCTTCTGAGAAATTATCTTATATTCTTATTTTCATAACTATGGGGATTGGATGAGAAGAAGGAAGCTAACTTGGAAGACACAAGCATTTTCTTCTCTTTCTCCCTCCACTGTGGCCTTTCGGTAATCAGTGTAGCATGGTGTTGAAGTTGTAGGTTCTGCCACTAAATTCTCGGATGCTGCTCTTATTTACTGGGAACAACAGTAATACTTGGGGTTGAATTGGTTGTTTAGCTCAGATCTGTTTCCATCCTTCTCTGCTGTGCTCGGTACCCAAGAGGCTGAAGTTTATGGACTCTTGTCACCCAGGTCAGGACCCTCTGAGTTCCACCAGGAATTCAGCCAACAGAAAGTGGAAAGAAAAGGGTCACAGTGTATATGGCCTTCCAGTACTTCCACTCTGCCCACACTTAGTGAGATCCTAATTGGGGCAGTGGATACAGTGCTCAGCAACCACGGCTCTCACTCCTGGATTCTAAACACGCCATTACCTTCCTTGCCCTTTCTCATTTTTGTGATGAGCAGAAATGATTCCTGTTGTCTGTAGCCTGTGGGCTCTGGGCCATTTTTGTGTGGTTTCCTTAATCCAGATGACACATCTATAAGAGTAAATAACTCTTTCACTTAACTCTCTTCGTTTACACTCTTTGAATAGGCCATCTCTTTTCTGGCAGGGACCTGATTGATAGTAGGGAAGCTGGTGCCTGACACACAGTAAGTGCTCAATAAATGTTGGTAGTTATGAGCAACAACCCCAAGACTGCTCCCAGGCCCTCCTTAGCCCCAAGGGAAATAGAGCTTTTTCTTATCCCTATTGTCCAAATAATCCCAGAATGTGAATCTCTGCCTGGTGAGTCATTGGGTTCAGCGGTAGAAGCAGATTAGTTGAAAATCTGAGAGAGAGAGTTTATCCTGAAGGGAGCAAGTGCTGGAGCCAGAGTATGGTGAGGGAGGCTGCGGGGGGTAGGGGGCGGGGGAGTGGAGGCGGGGATCCCCTGGAGCAGTGACTAGCTGAGAGGAGCCATCCATGACCCAGGCAGGGGGAGGGCACTCTGGGCAGCTGCCCTTGTGTTCTGGAATGGGATTCTTCCACCATTGGTTCAATGACAGTGTGACTCCTCTCTACAGCACCCTAGGTTCTTGTAAGGAGCCCTAATGGGAGACAGATGAGCTCTAACATCTGTGTTTTAGAAACAAGCTGGGTGAGAGTTGGAAACCCAAGGGAGAGAATACTCCTGACACTTGTGGAAGAACTTCTAACTGATGAAGTTGGTCCAAGAGAAACTTTGCCTTTGTGAGAATGCCTCCCCACTCTCCCGCCACCAAAAGGCCCACTATTTCAGTGAAAGATTTTGTTAGTCAGACTCCTGGGAGGAAGCCAACAATACAAAGTGGGTAATAAGTGCAGAGTTAAATACAGAGGGTATTTACAAGCTGTGGGGCAGTGTAGTGGCCATGTGCTCAGAGTGGCCTATGTCAGTGCATGCTCCTTCCCAGCCCCATCCACCTTGACCAATGTCGTGTTGGTAGTTTGACATCCACCATGATGGAACATTCATGTCACCACAAATTTATTTTTGTTTTTGGAGAGCTGGTTGAGCAACACATCACTGTAATAAGCATCCCAGGGCTACCAACAGCTAAAATGTGTTGAGCATTTCTTGGGGGAATCCAGATGACACATCTATAAGAGTAAATAACTCTTTCACTTAACTCTCTTCGTTTACACTCTTTGAATAGGCCATCTCTTTTCTGGCAGGGACCTGATTGATAGTAGGGAAGCTGGTGCCTGACACACAGTAAGTGCTCAATAAATGTTGGTAGTTATGAGCAACAACCCCAAGACTGCTCCCAGGCCCTCCTTAGCCCCAAGGGAAATAGAGCTTTTTCTTATCCCTATTGTCCAAATAATCCCAGAATGTGAATCTCTGCCTGGTGAGTCATTGGGTTCAGCGGTAGAAGCAGATTAGTTGAAAATCTGAGAGAGAGAGTTTATCCTGAAGGGAGCAAGTGCTGGAGCCAGAGTATGGTGAGGGAGGCTGCTGGGGGTAGGGGGCGGGGAGTGGAGGCGGGGATCCCCTGGAGCAGTGACTAGCTGAGAGGAGCCATCCATGACCCAGGCAGGGGGAGGGCACTCTGGGCAGCTGCCCTTGTGTTCTGGAATGGGATTCTTCCACCATTGGTTCAATGACAGTGTGACTCCTCTCTACAGCACCCTAGGTTCTTGTAAGGAGCCCTAATGGGAGACAGATGAGCTCTAACATCTGTGTTTTAGAAACAAGCTGGGTGAGATTTGGGAAAACCCCAAAGGGGAGAGAATACTCCTGACACTTGTGGAAGAACTTCTAACTGATGAAGTTGGTCCAAGAGAAACTTTGCCTTTGTGAGAATGCCTCCCCACTCTCCCGCCACCAAAAGGCCCACTATTTCAGTGAAAGATTTTGTTAGTCAGACTCCTGGGAGGAAGCCAACAATACAAAGTGGGTAATAAGTGCAGAGTTAAATACAGAGGGTATTTACAAGCTGTGGGGCAGTGTAGTGGCCATGTGCTCAGAGTGGCCTATGTCAGTGCATGCTCCTTCCCAGCCCCATCCACCTTGACCAATGTCGTGTTGGTAGTTTGACATCCACCATGATGGAACATTCATGTCACCACAAATTTATTTTTGTTTTTGGAGAGCTGGTTGAGCAACACATCACTGAAAGAAGCATCCCAGGGCTACCAACAGCTAAAATGTGTTGGCTTGAAAGAACAAGTGTGTGTGCATGCATGCTAAGTTGCTTCAGTCACGTCTGACTCTTTGCGACCCCATGCACTGCAGCCTCCCATGTTCCTCTGTCCATGGGATTCTCCAGGCAAGAATTGTTGAGTGGGTGGCCACCCCTCCCTCCAGGGGATCTTCCCAACCCAGGAGTGGAACCCACATCTCTTACGCCTCTGCATTGGCAGGCAGGTTCTTTACCTCTAGTGCCACCTGGGAAGCCCTGAAAGAATGAGGAAAGGCAGCAAATAACAGAGCCTACAGGCAAAGAGCTGTGAAGGCAAGGCCTCTGAACAGGAGCTGAGGTCTTTGTTAGACAGGCAAATGTAACCCATGGTTACATCTCAGAAAAGGAACCAGGGAAATATTAAACTACACTCCCCTTACTGCACATTTCCCCATGACCAAACCCAGTAAGAACTAGAAGGCCAGGTGCCTGGGTCTGGAGGGTGAATGTTGGAGGGCAAATCTGAAGCAAAAATAGCAAATGATGCAAGTCTCCTTCTAGAGGAAATTCAAGCACTGTATTGAGAGTGGAGATAGAAGCTTGGACCTGAAATTTTCAGCCTCTTGCATCTCAAGAGTCTATCATCACATGGCAAGTTTTCCCAAGGTCCATGGTTCTCTCCGTTGGTGGCTAATACCACAGAAGATCTGCCTCCAGTGCAGGAGACCAGGTTCGATCCCTGAGTTGGGAAGATCCCCTGGTGAAGGGAATGTCTACCCACTCCAGTATTCTTGCCTGAAGAATTCTGTAGACAGAGGAGCCTGGCAGGCCACAGTCCATGGCGTTGCAAAGAATCAGACATGGCTGAAGGACTAACACTTTCACTTTCAAGGTTTCAGGCAGGTGTTGAAATGTTTTAGGTGAAGGGCAGAGTGCCATGGAAGGCAAAGAAGGGACTCCAACTGCACGAAACCAATTTGCCTGCCTCAGTCTGGTCCAGCACAGTATAGTATCCATGTTGCAGTTTGATTTAGGACCCTCCCATCTCCGGAAACACAGCCCTTGAGTCCTTGGAATTCATAATGAATCCCTTTTCTTTGGCTTCTGTTATTTAGCACATTTCAGACTAGAAAAGAAACATAAACATTTCCATGCCACATCTAATACAATTATAAGGTCATTACACATTCTGTAGTGCAAAACAGCTGTTTCAAAGATTCTTATTAGAATTTAACAGAGTTTTATTTGTTTGGGACAAAAAAACCAGTCTTTTAAATTATGATTTAATGAGCCTGTTAAATGTTCATCACCAAGTGGTTACTTACTAAAGGCACATGAAGCTTGGCTGCTTGGCTATTTGAGTTCAGAAGAAGTTAACTGTTCTTTTCGCCTCACCCCAGCCCTACACACACACACACACACACACACACACACGTGTACACAAAAACAAATTTATACATTTTGATTACTTTCCTCCCAAATTATGATCCATTCTTTTAAGAACAAACTTTATAAATTAAATATATCTGAATTCCAAATGTTTGTGACTGAGTGGCCTTTAAGTCAAATTCAAGAGTGTTTGTAAAAATACCTTGGTTTCTAAAAATTACCTTCCCAGCACCTTTGAAGAGGGATGTGTTTGCATTGCAATTCACCAAATGATAAAATGTCTGTTACCAGCCCCAGATACACACACACACACACACACACACACACACATATACACACATACGTTCTTTTGTAGTTTTTATATTATTTTTCCCTAGATTGAGAGGCTTGACATACCACCCTCTTTTCTGGGGTGGGGGGTTGGGAGTAGCAGGAGGAGGAAGGATTTTGCCTGATGACCTACCAGTGATCTAATACAGATGTGTCATTTTGTCAGACTGCAATACTGTGGCAGTTAATCCACCAGCATTTATAATAATTGCTGTATCCTGCAGAAGAATCGGGGCTGAAGGACTAACACTTTCACTTTCAAGGTTTCAGGCAGGTGTTGAAATGTTTTAGGTGAAGGGCAGAGTGCCATGGAAGGCAAAGAAGGGACTCCAACTGCACGAAACCAATTTGCCTGCCTCAGTCTGGTCCAGCACAGTATAGTATCCATGTTGCAGTTTGATTTAGGACCCTCCCATCTCCGGAAACACAGCCCTTGAGTCCTTGGAATTCATAATGAATCCCTTTTCTTTGGCTTCTGTTATTTAGCACATTTCAGACTAGAAAAGAAACATAAACATTTCCATGCCACATCTAATACAATTATAAGGTCATTACACATTCTGTAGTGCAAAACAGCTGTTTCAAAGATTCTTATTAGAATTTAACAGAGTTTTATTTGTTTGGGACAAAAAAACCAGTCTTTTAAATTATGATTTAATGAGCCTGTTAAATGTTCATCACCAAGTGGTTACTTACTAAAGGCACATGAAGCTTGGCTGCTTGGCTATTTGAGTTCAGAAGAAGTTAACTGTTCTTTTCGCCTCACCCCAGCCCTACACACACACACACACACGCACACACACACACGTGTACACAAAAACAAATTTATACATTTTGATTACTTTCCTCCCAAATTATGATCCATTCTTTTAAGAACAAACTTTATAAATTAAATATATCTGAATTCCAAATGTTTGTGACTGAGTGGCCTTTAAGTCAAATTCAAGAGTGTTTGTAAAAATACCTTGGTTTCTAAAAATTACCTTCCCAGCACCTTTGAAGAGGGATGTGTTTGCATTGCAATTCACCAAATGATAAAATGTCTGTTACCAGCCCCAGATACACACACACACACACACACACACACACATATACACACATACGTTCTTTTGTAGTTTTTATATTATTTTTCCCTAGATTGAGAGGCTTGACATACCACCCTCTTTTCTGGGGTGGGGGGTTGGGAGTAGCAGGAGGAGGAAGGATTTTGCCTGATGACCTACCAGTGATCTAATACAGATGTGTCATTTTGTCAGACTGCAATACTGTGGCAGTTAATCCACCAGCATTTATAATAATTGCTGTATCCTGCAGAAGTCGTACTGTGACACAATGTATCCCTGGAATTCATAAGTAGGTTGTTTAAATGCAAAATAATTATTAAGCACTCATTCTTGGAATTCATCCTGAGATAAGTAGCCCTTAAGAAAATGTCTAATACAAAATGACATTTGGGTTTTAGAATATATAACCTTTTGTATTAATGGTATCCCAAGGTGTTTTACATAGTAATTGGATGGTAGTGCGGTAAGTATTTCAGTAAATGAAATGGCTCTTGGGACTGAAGTAGAGGTTTAGCTATTCTTGGATTTCAAGTTGGATTTCATTGACTATAGGGAGGTGAGGTGGAATGCCAGCCTGTTTCAAAGTAGCCCAAGGCCTTCTGGAAACGTCACTAAAAATATTAGGAAGCAGAAGGGGTCTAAGAGGTAAAGAGACCAGACCCCTCTATGATAGATGAGAAACCTGGGTACAGAGGTGAGTTAGTGGTCCACACAAAGCTTATGAAACCAGGTTTCCTAAACTGAGAGAACCTGAGGCCTAATATTCATTCAAGGTTCACATTTCTGTCCATCTACTAGGTCAGAGTCAGTTCCTTAATATTAATGGGGCTCCATGTTGTCATCTGTAAAATTATAAATAAGTCAATCTGCCAGAGTTAAGGGATAAAACACACACACAAATTCCATCCCAAGAACATAGTAGATGCTTCATAATGGTTTATTATTAACAGTCCTTCAAAATGGAGTATTATTATTATCACATTGCCGTAAATCTTTCCTGCTTCATTTTTGGTATTGATTTGCATCACTTATCATATTAATGCTGTTATGTTTTACAATTACAAGTTATAATTAAGCAGTATGACTCATCCGACTTTCCATGTCCAAGTCTCAGCACTCCACCCGCACATCAAGAAACAAATCAAAATGCAATTAGATGTTGACGGATGCTAAATAGAAAGTTTGTAATTTATTGTCTCATCAAGATTACATTGTGCAAGTGAATTGATCTCATGTCAGTCATGGGCGTGTTGAGACTAGATCTACATCAAGCATGTAAAAGATGAATGTGGATGCTAACTTTTTTTAATCAAGAGGTTTAAAAGTGCAGCCACCCAGCAACAGGCTGAAAGACAGCCAGGCATATTTGCAGAAGTCGGACTGTGACACAATGTATCCCTGGAATTCATAAGTAGGTTGTTTAAATGCAAAATAATTATTAAGCACTCATTCTTGGAATTCATCCTGAGATAAGTAGCCCTTAAGAAAATGTCTAATACAAAATGACATTTGGGTTTTAGAATATATAACCTTTTGTATTAATGGTATCCCAAGGTGTTTTACATAGTAATTGGATGGTAGTGCGGTAAGTATTTCAGTAAATGAAATGGCTCTTGGGACTGAAGTAGAGGTTTAGCTATTCTTGGATTTCAAGTTGGATTTCATTGACTATAGGGAGGTGAGGTGGAATGCCAGCCTGTTTCAAAGTAGCCCAAGGCCTTCTGGAAACGTCACTAAAAATATTAGGAAGCAGAAGGGGTCTAAGAGGTAAAGAGACCAGACCCCTCTATGATAGATGAGAAACCTGGGTACAGAGGTGAGTTAGTGGTCCACACAAAGCTTATGAAACCAGGTTTCCTAAACTGAGAGAACCTGAGGCCTAATATTCATTCAAGGTTCACATTTCTGTCCATCTACTAGGTCAGAGTCAGTTCCTTAATATTAATGGGGCTCCATGTTGTCATCTGTAAAATTATAAATAAGTCAATCTGCCAGAGTTAAGGGATACACACACACACACAAATTCCATCCCAAGAACATAGTAGATGCTTCATAATGGTTTATTATTAACAGTCCTTCAAAATGGAGTATTATTATTATCACATTGCCGTAAATCTTTCCTGCTTCATTTTTGGTATTGATTTGCATCACTTATCATATTAATGCTGTTATGTTTTACAATTACAAGTTATAATTAAGCAGTATGACTCATCCGACTTTCCATGTCCAAGTCTCAGCACTCCACCCGCACATCAAGAAACAAATCAAAATGCAATTAGATGTTGACGGGATGCTAAATAGAAAGTTTGTAATTTATTGTCTCATCGAAGATTACATTGTGCAAGTGAATTGATCTCATGTCAGTCATGGGCGTGTTGAGACTAGATCTACATCAAGCATGTAAAAGATGAATGTGGATGCTAACTTGGTATGTTTGGTGGGAGAATGTCTTAAATTGCAACGGGTAGGTGTTCAAAAGTGCAGCCACCCAGCAACAGGCTGAAAGACAGCCAGGCATATTTGAACAAATAACACTCTTCATCTTTGGTACATTAGAGTATATGTTTATCTACATAAATATCCTTATAGATTGACCACTGACACCCACTTTATTTATTTTTTTTTTAAAGATTTATCCATTTATTCATTTTGGTGGGGGTGGGATGGGGAGGGAGGGGAGCAGGCGGGCCATCTCCACTGGTCTTCCACTTGTCCACCTTCATCCATCTTCGGCCCGTGTGGGCCTCCCATCACAGTGGCCTCTGTTGTTGCTGAGCACTGGCTCTGGGCGCATGCGCTCCAGAGCTCTGACTCGGTGATTGGACACATCGGTCCAGCTGCTCCGCGGCACGTGGGATCTTCCCAGGCCAGGGATCGAACCGGCGCCCCTTGCACTGCAAGGCAGTGCCCTTACCCACTGGACCACCAGGGAAGCCCTGACACCCACTTTAGATGTATGGAAGGTCATATGTGGTTCTTCCAAAAATTAAGAAATACATAATTACTAATTTATTGAAGGAGTCACAACCAGAGGGTTCTTTGAAATGCCTTGTCTCCCTAGTGTGAGTAAAGTATGATTTGACTTGTTTTAAAATCAATTTACAAGTCAAATTTTCAGGAACACATCTGCTAGGTAAAGCAAGTTCTGCCAGTATCCTGCAACAAAAGTGACAGTGATATGTTCAGTTTGTATAATGGATAAAATTATGTGAGCAGAGAACATAATTATATATTTTAAGAAGAGCACGGGAATACTTATAAACCTGAGTTTTAAAAACCACATTTTAACTTTTTAAATGAGTATATGGAACTCTTCAGT
Source organism: Tragulus kanchil (assembly GCA_022376925.1). Taxonomy (NCBI): domain Eukaryota; kingdom Metazoa; phylum Chordata; class Mammalia; order Artiodactyla; family Tragulidae; genus Tragulus; species Tragulus kanchil. The sequence continues at coordinate 287,342,422 of JAIOJX010000032.1, forward strand.
ATTTACCTATTTCTCTGGCTCTGTCACCTTTGAGACACATGGTGGATCATCCCCACAAAAATGAAGGGAGACCTACTAATGACCACACCCTGGAGGCTGTAAGAAAAGGCACAGAGCCTTTGCACACTGGAGACCTTAAACCCCGGCACATTACATTGTGCAAGTGAATTGATCTCATGTCAGTCATGGGCGTGTTGAGACTAGATCTACATCAAGCATGTAAAAGATGAATGTGGATGCTAACTTGGTATGTTTGGTGGGAGAATGTCTTAAATTGCAACGGGTAGGTGTTCAAAAGTGCAGCCACCCAGCAACAGGCTGAAAGACAGCCAGGCATATTTGAACAAATAACACTCTTCATCTTTGGTACATTAGAGTATATGTTTATCTACATAAATATCCTTATAGATTGACCACTGACACCCACTTTATTTATTTTTTTTTTAAAGATTTATCCATTTATTCATTTTGGTGGGGGTGGGATGGGGAGGGAGGGGAGCAGGCGGGCCATCTCCACTGGTCTTCCACTTGTCCACCTTCATCCATCTTCGGCCCGTGTGGGCCTCCCATCACAGTGGCCTCTGTTGTTGCTGAGCACTGGCTCTGGGCGCATGCGCTCCAGAGCTCTGACTCGGTGATTGGACACATCGGTCCAGCTGCTCCGCGGCACGTGGGATCTTCCCAGGCCAGGGATCGAACCGGCGCCCCTTGCACTGCAAGGCAGTGCCCTTACCCACTGGACCACCAGGGAAGCCCTGACACCCACTTTAGATGTATGGAAGGTCATATGTGGTTCTTCCAAAAATTAAGAAATACATAATTACTAATTTATTGAAGGAGTCACAACCAGAGGGTTCTTTGAAATGCCTTGTCTCCCTAGTGTGAGTAAAGTATGATTTGACTTGTTTTAAAATCAATTTACAAGTCAAATTTTCAGGAACACATCTGCTAGGTAAAGCAAGTTCTGCCAGTATCCTGCAACAAAAGTGACAGTGATATGTTCAGTTTGTATAATGGATAAAATTATGTGAGCAGAGAACATAATTATATATTTTAAGAAGAGCACGGGAATACTTATAAACCTGAGTTTTAAAAACCACATTTTAACTTTTTAAATGAGTATATGGAACTCTTCAGTATTTACCTATTTCTCTGGCTCTGTCACCTTTGAGACACATGGTGGATCATCCCCACAAAAATGAAGGGAGACCTACTAATGACCACACCCTGGAGGCTGTAAGAAAAGGCACAGAGCCTTTGCACACTGGAGACCTAATTTAATCCCTGGGCAGCTCTGTGGACTGGAATATCATTATCCCCATTCCACTGATGAGGAAATTAAGGCACAGCAAAGTGAAGGCATGGATCCAAGCTCCCAAGGCTGGAATTCTGGGCTGGCTTCCTGCCTATTTCTTGAAGCACACCATGGCCCCCTCCTCCCACTGCCCTGGTTCACAGTAGCACCGTCTCTCTCTAACTATCAAGCTCCTCCTCTTCCGGTCTCTGCCTCCAGCTTCGTTCCAGTCCATACATCACAACTCTGACCTCTCAGCCCTCTGCTCAAAACCCTGAGTGGCTCCTTTACCCACAGCTAAAGTCCAAACTCTGTTATCTGAATTCGAGACTCTCCACCGTCTGTTTCCTATGTGCATCTCTCTACTTATTTTCATTCCTCGCTGCTTTGCATGTTTCATTCCCAGCTGCACAGTCTGACTGTAGGTCTTTGCGAACACTACATATGTCACCGTTTAGTTTGCTCCTGTGTCTCTCCTCTCCCACCCTCCCATCTTTGTCTGGCTCCCTCCTGCTTCCCCTTCCACCTCCAAGGACCCTTCTCTGCCCTCCCCCATCTCCCTTGGTGGGCTTCGCTGTGCCTCCCCAGGGCTTTTCCTAATCCTTCAATACATTATTCCACGGGCATGTGATTGACTGGATGTGTCCCTCGACATCAGAGACTCTGGGATCATCTTTGGTTCCCCAGGGCCTCACTCAAGACCTGATTCACATTATGTGCTCAGCACATATTTGTTGGATACATCAATGCTTGCAGGAATAAGTCATAAAACATAGTTCAAGACTCTTAAATATAAGTACAATTCTCTTTTTAATAAGCCAAAGCTTAAGTAACAAAAGACAGCAAGCCACCAGCCAATTTTAGCAGAGAACATAATTATATATTTTAAGAAGAGCACGGGAATACTTATAAACCTGAGTTTTAAAAACCACATTTTAACTTTTTAAATGAGTATATGGAACTCTTCAGTATTTACCTATTTCTCTGGCTCTGTCACCTTTGAGACACATGGTGGATCATCCCCACAAAAATGAAGGGAGACCTACTAATGACCACACCCTGGAGGCTGTAAGAAAAGGCACAGAGCCTTTGCACACTGGAGACCTAATTTAATCCCTGGGCAGCTCTGTGGACTGGAATATCATTATCCCCATTCCACTGATGAGGAAATTAAGGCACAGCAAAGTGAAGGCATGGATCCAAGCTCCCAAGGCTGGAATTCTGGGCTGGCTTCCTGCCTATTTCTTGAAGCACACCATGGCCCCCTCCTCCCACTGCCCTGGTTCACAGTAGCACCGTCTCTCTCTAACTATCAAGCTCCTCCTCTTCCGGTCTCTGCCTCCAGCTTCGTTCCAGTCCATACATCACAACTCTGACCTCTCAGCCCTCTGCTCAAAACCCTGAGTGGCTCCTTTACCCACAGCTAAAGTCCAAACTCTGTTATCTGAATTCGAGACTCTCCACCGTCTGTTTCCTATGTGCATCTCTCTACTTATTTTCATTCCTCGCTGCTTTGCATGTTTCATTCCCAGCTGCACAGTCTGACTGTAGGTCTTTGCGAACACTACATATGTCACCGTTTAGTTTGCTCCTGTGTCTCTCCTCTCCCACCCTCCCATCTTTGTCTGGCTCCCTCCTGCTTCCCCTTCCACCTCCAAGGACCCTTCTCTGCCCTCCCCCATCTCCCTTGGTGGGCTTCGCTGTGCCTCCCCAGGGCTTTTCCTAATCCTTCAATACATTATTCCACGGGCATGTGATTGACTGGATGTGTCCCTCGACATCAGAGACTCTGGGATCATCTTTGGTTCCCCAGGGCCTCACTCAAGACCTGATTCACATTATGTGCTCAGCACATATTTGTTGGATACATCAATGCTTGCAGGAATAAGTCATAAAACATAGTTCAAGACTCTTAAATATAAGTACAATTCTCTTTTTAATAAGCCAAAGCTTAAGTAACAAAAGACAGCAAGCACCACCACCCCTGCCCACACTTCGTATTTAAACTCACAGACCCAACAGGTATGAGACATACAAACTCAGGACTAGAGAGAAATGGCAGCAAAGAGTGATGCATCAAGGGCTGAGAGATTCCTTGTAGCACCATTTACTCAGAAGCTCCAGAAAAGAGTCCTTCCTTCCTTGCCGGTCCCTGGCTTCTATAGGTGCCCAGCCGTCCTTGGTGTTTCCTGGTTTGTGCCTGTGTCACCCCAACCTATGCTTCTATTATCATGTGGTCTTCTTCCCTGTGTTCCGCATATGACCTTCTTCTTGTAAGAGTACCAGTCATTGCATTTAAGGCCTACCTTGATCAGTGTGATTCATCTTAACTAATTACATCTGCAAAAACCTTATTTCTAAGTAGGCTCGTGTACCATTTCACTTTCTGAGGTTCTGGTGGATGTGAATTTTATGGGGACATCATTCAACCCAAATGGAATAGAGGAGATATCTCTTGGCTCTTTCTCCAGATGGTTCTATTTATAAAGCAGTCACCAAGACCCTTCATTATCCCTCTCCCAAGTCCAGGTTGAAATGTCTCCTGGGCTTAGTTGGACTGGGTGGCTTTCCCTTGATCCCCAGTTTTCCCCCAACAGGGATCCCAATAACCCACGGCAGACTTTCTGGATATCAACCCATCCTTTTCCTTGACTCCAGTAAATTTCCTATCTTTTTCTTTGTGGGGGGTAATGGTGAAACTCTGAACTCATTCGGGACTTTTGTCTAACGGTACTTTTCATCCTCCTCTTCTTCCCCTCTCAGACTGGCCCTCATATTCAGACATATCTCCACACAGACATATCTCCACAGATGTGCTCCCAAGCCCTGCTCCGGCTCCCACACCCTGACACTTGGCCTTGTTTAGGCTGCGGCTCTGATGGATTCCCCGTCCTGGCATTCTCTTGGCTGGCTTACTTCATCCCTCACAAAAACCCTGATTCTAACAAACAAGTATGTTTTCCCTAAAGTGATAGCCCCCATGGCTATTGCAGGTCTCATTTATAAACTGATATAGTCCAAATGACAAGTTCCAAATGTACTAACAAGCATTATAACCTGTGAGAAGAGAAAAGGTTCTTGGTCATCTTCCTGTCTTTAAGATGTTTTCTGTCGGTCAATTTGCATGCTTCCCTGTGGGGCCTTTCTGTAAAATACTTACAGAGTGACAAAGGCAGAGGATTCAGCTATATTTATGCAATCGTTGCTGGCATGCTATATGGGAAACAGATGTGGATTTCATCTTTCATTAGCACAGCGCCTATACTTTTCAAAAAATGGACCTGCTTATGAATGTGAGGTATGAAACCCATCTGAATATACTCCTCACGTAAAGAAAAAAAAGCAAATTTCACACCACTGACTTCTTCCTGTATCAGGCAATGGGGTGAGATGAGGTTCTGACAAAAATGGTAGGTATTGCATAACACTCCTGCCTTCTTACAGATGCGTGCGCAGCTTTAAAATAGAAACAGGAAAGCGGTGCATTGTCTGCAGAAGCAAACTGTTTGAGGGAGGTTAGCAACATTCCCATTGCCTACACCATGAAAGTAACAAATAAGCAGGGGATGGAAAAATCCCTGTTGGGCATCTCAGAGTGATTCCAAAAAGGAGCCTGGCTAGACATCATTTGGAAAAGTTACAGTGGTCAAGAAAGAGTCCCCATCACCTTGAGAGATTTGCTGTCCTAGAGTCCAGAGAATCTGGAGACCCAAGATGGAGATCCAAACTCATTGCCAAGCTGACTCAAACCTCATGTTCTCTGGTAAACCTTCTCCTTCCTTCATTCATTCATCAAGAATTAGTCAGAAGTATCACATAAAGATAGGAGATGAGAATTCAGCAGTGAACAGGGTAAACAAGACCCCTGTTCTCATAGAGATAATTCTTTAAAAATAGGCTTTATTTTTTTAGTGCAGTTTTAGGTTCACAGTAAAATAGAGAGGAAGGTACAGAGATTTCCCGTATACCCCTTGCCCAACACTTATGTAGCTTCTCCCATGTTCAGTGTCCCCCACCAGAGCAGTCCATTTGCTACAATCAGTGAACCCATATTAACACATCATTATCATCCAAAGTCTATGTTTTATACGTTTGGGTTCATTCTTGTTGTGCATTCTGTAGGTTTTGACAAATATATAATGATATGTATCTAATATGGCATCACGCAGAGTGGTTCCACTGCCCTAAATATCCTCTGTGGTCAATTTATTCATCCCTCCTTCTAACTAACTCTCCAATGGAAAGTATGGACCTTTTTACTCTCTCCATAGTTTTGCTTTTTCCAGAATGTCATATAGTTGAAATCATACCATATGTAGCCTTTTCATACTGGCTTTCACTTAGTAATATGTATTTGAGTTTCCTCTTTGTACTTTTGTGACTTGATAGCTCATTTTCTTAGCTTGAAATAATATTCCACTGTCTAGATATAACACAGTTTATCCATTTACTAGCTGAAGGACATCGTGGTTGCTTCCAAGTCTTGATGATTATACATGAAACTGCTGTAAACATCCATCCATGTGCAGGCTTTGGTGTGGACATAAGTTTTCAGCTGCATTGGATAAATACCAAGGACCACAGTTGCTATAGGACTTACCAGGTAGCACTCGTGCTTAAGAATTCACCTACCAGGGCTTCATCAGTTGCCAGGAAGAGCTTTAAAGATGTGATTCTGGGGGGCTTCCCTGGTGGTCCAGTGGGTAAGGACATCGCCTTGCAGTGCAAGGGGCGCCAGTTCAATCCCTGGCCTGGGAAGATCCCACGTGCTGCGGAGCAGCTGAACCAATGTGTCCAATTACCAAGCCGGAGCTCTGGAGCGCATGTGCCCAGAGCCGGTGCTCTGCAACAACAGAGGCCACCACGATGGGAGGCCCATATGGGCCAAAGAACAAAGATGGATGAAAATAGATAAATTTTGAAAGACTAACAGAAGTGGCCCGCCCCCCCCCCTCCCCCCCCAACCCATCCCCCTGCCAAAAAAAAAGAAAAAAAAAAAAAAGAATTCACCTACCAATGCAGGAGACCTAAGAGACATGGGTTCAATTTCTGGTTTGAGAAGATACCCTGGTGGAGGAAATAGCAACCCGCTCCAGTATTCTTGCCCAGAGATTCCCAAGGACAGAGGAGCCTGGCAGGCTACAGCCCATAGGGTCACAAAGAGTTGGACATGATTAATGTGGTTTAGCACACACAGTTACTAGAATGTATGGTAAAAGTATGGTTAGCACTATAAGAAATGATTGAACTGTCCCTCAAGGTGATTGTAAAGGTTCTGCATTCGCACCAGCAATAAATGAGAGTTCCCGTTGCTCCACAGTCTTAGCAGCATTTGGTGTTGTCATTGTTCTGGATTTTAGTCATTCTAGTAGGCAGATAGTGGTATTCCATTATTGTTTTAATTGGCATTTATCCAATGACATATCATCTTTTCATGGCAGCTAATATTTTAGGGCTGGCAACTCAGTCTCTCCTCTCTACAGAGCACAGCATTCTCCAGCAGCTCTATGCATCACTTTATCGTTTTTGTCTCCTGCAGGCTGACAGTCTTTGGAGCAGGCCCACCAACTTTCATTTTCTTATTTCCCAGAGCACTTGGCACAAGGTAGGTGCTCAGTAATTGATGAGAGGGGCCTGAATGTTTACTTGGTTGAAAATTTGAGTATGATTGGTTGAAAATCAGTGGTACGCTGATTCAGAGGACTCGTGTCAATGGGCAAGAGTGAAAAGATACACCGCAGCCTTTGTGAAGTCATAGGCAACAGGCATGCATGTAGGATTGGATCAAGTGTAGCTCTCACAGACTGCAAGTTGACTTGGGCCAGAGACCTCCTGGAAGTTTCCTTATTATGCAAGTGCAGCTTTTTTCCTCTGCTTGACAGGTGAATGTATTGAGCACTCCCAGATGGGCCTTTCCCAAACAGGGCCCACTGGGGCCCAAATGAATCATGTTGAAGGAGGGTGAGCAGAGTCATCAGTGAGAAAAAGTCCTAGCTACAAGGTCAAACCTCATCTGAAGATAAGCACGATGGAAGACAGGCAGTTTTTCTTGCATCATTTGTATAAGGAGAAGGGTGTTTCCTTCCTTTGCTGGTAAATACCTCTCACTCCCTGACTAAATGATACTCTCATGGTTGATTCTATCTTCTACCTGAGATGAGAACCAGGAGAATTCTGGCAAATCCTGGAACCCAGTGTTGAAAGACCCAGTCCTGCCATCCTTGACAATGCCAGTGTAGACCATAGGGTCACAAAGAGTTGGACATGATTAATGTGGTTTAGCACACACAGTTACTAGAATGTATGGTAAAAGTATGGTTAGCACTATAAGAAATGATTGAACTGTCCCTCAAGGTGATTGTAAAGGTTCTGCATTCGCACCAGCAATAAATGAGAGTTCCCGTTGCTCCACAGTCTTAGCAGCATTTGGTGTTGTCATTGTTCTGGATTTTAGTCATTCTAGTAGGCAGATAGTGGTATTCCATTATTGTTTTAATTGGCATTTATCCAATGACATATCATCTTTTCATGGCAGCTAATATTTTAGGGCTGGCAACTCAGTCTCTCCTCTCTACAGAGCACAGCATTCTCCAGCAGCTCTATGCATCACTTTATCGTTTTGTCTCCTGCAGGCTGACAGTCTTTGGAGCAGGCCCACCAACTTTCATTTTCTTATTTCCCAGAGCACTTGGCACAAGGTAGGTGCTCAGTAATTGATGAGAGGGGCCTGAATGTTTACTTGGTTGAAAATTTGAGTATGATTGGTTGAAAATCAGTGGTACGCTGATTCAGAGGACTCGTGTCAATGGGCAAGAGTGAAAAGATACACCGCAGCCTTTGTGAAGTCATAGGCAACAGGCATGCATGTAGGATTGGATCAAGTGTAGCTCTCACAGACTGCAAGTTGACTTCGGGCCAGAGACCTCCTGGAAGTTTCCTTATTATGCAAGTGCAGCTTTTTTCCTCTGCTTGACAGGTGAATGTATTGAGCACTCCCAGATGGGCCTTTCCCAAACAGGGCCCACTGGGGCCCAAATGAATCATGTTGAAGGAGGGTGAGCAGAGTCATCAGTGAGAAAAAGTCCTAGCTACAAGGTCAAACCTCATCTGAAGATAAGCACGATGGAAGACAGGCAGTTTTTCTTGCATCATTTGTATAAGGAGAAGGGTGTTTCCTTCCTTTGCTGGTAAATACCTCTCACTCCCTGACTAAATGATACTCTCATGGTTGATTCTATCTTCTACCTGAGATGAGAACCAGGAGAATTCTGGCAAATCCTGGAACCCAGTGTTGAAAGACCCAGTTTCAGTCCTGCCATCCTCTAGACAATGCCAGTGGCTTGAGACTCCTGACCTCTTTGTGCCTCAGTTTCCAGATCAGATAAAATGAATATGGTGGGGTTTCCCTGGTGGTCCAATGGGTAGAGAGTCTGCCTTGCAGTGCAGGGGGCACAGGTTTGATCCCTGGCCTGGGAAGATCCCATGTGCCATGGAGCGGCTGGGCTGGGGTGTCCATTTGCGGGCCAGTGCTCTGGAGCGCATGCACCCAGAGCCAGTGCTCTGCACCAAAAGAGGCCACCGCGATGGGAGGCCCACACAGGCCAAAGAATAAAGATGGATGAAAACAAATAAATAAAAAACAACAAAAGAGGCCGAAATTAAAAAAAAAAAAAATGGATATGGTGAAAACTTCCCCTGGGCCTGTAGTCATGAAGAAAGATGACAGTTAACTTGAAATGCTTTGAAGAACTGTGATTCACTCAACAAAAGCAAAGCATTATCTCCCTCTTAGAGACAAGTTTGTAATGTGACCGCTGGCCTACTCAACACTTTTTCTCTTCTCTGTCTCTGCTGTAAGAAGCAGCACCTGAATAATAGGGAGAAAACAGCAGAGAATGCAGGCTTAAGGGAACCAATGTCCTCTATAAAAGGAAGGGAGCAGAGAAGCCGGAAAATTAAGGAGCCAGTAGTTCCGCACAAGGACACTGAGGAATGCTTGAACTTGTTATGATGTTTTGCATTGTTCAGAGCTTATAACCTACACTATTTCATTCTCCAGAGAGTTGGTTGAGTCTTTCCAGGTCAGATTGACATCCTGTTCCATTCGAGCAATGAAAACACTAAGGCCTAAAGGGGATAAGTGACTTGAGTGAAGTTGTTGGAAGTTCAGAGTGGAGTGGAAACATAAAAAAAAAATCTCCTACTAATTTCCAGCCTTGAGTTTCCAATATAGTCCATCATAATGCAGTATTGGGCAAGAGAGAGCATACCTTGGTTCTATAGTCTGAACTGAGAAGCATCCTGGGAGACTGTCTTTAGTTTCTGGAATCTTCATAAACCACTTTGAAATCATGAAAAAGTTCCGTAAAACCAGCTTTCAGGAGAATGCATGCCCTTCACTCCAATTTTAACATACAAGTTCAAGGGCTTGCTTGAATCTGAAGTTGAGTCCACCTTCACTCCAATTTTAACATACAAGTTCAAGGGCTTGCTTGAATCTGAAGTTGAGTCCATCTTCCAGGGTATACTTAGAGGCATGTTCTGAGCAAAGAGATGAAACATTAGTGACTGTTTAGGGGATAAGTAGGGAAGGGAATTGCTTTGTTTTTCTTTACTTGTAATATTCAGCTAACACATACATTTCAGAAAGGAACTGATTTTGAAAACAGGAGAATAAAAAGTAGACTTTGATCCAAGTAACCTGTCCCAAGAACTGCCAGAACTTTAGAGATGCACACCCAATGTTTAAAAGGCTTCAAAGAAGATCCAAAAGGTTATTAGTTTTAGAAATTGCATCTATTATTACTATTTCTGCTTTTTAAAATTATGTCTTTTCCTGCAATTTTAGTCAAAGTCATGCTAGATAGGAAAATCAAATGTAAAATATGGAAAATGTCAAAACTCTTTGCTCAAGAAAGCATCAGCTGGTGGTTTAAAAGATCAACAGCTGCTAATAAGAATAGTTCAGTCTCCTGTTTGTAAATTGAAATAATGACAAGTTTAGAATGAATTTTGGTTGTGTTCTTTTTCCTCCAACCCAGTGTGAATTCGCACAGCCATTCATTTAAGCTTTGAGTCCACACATTTCTACACCACTTTATATACAATCTAAATGTAAATTCTTTTTTAAAAAAGCACTGAGGAAAATCCTAGTTCAGTGCTTCTGAGCTTCATAATCAAAGATGTACTGGTTAATTTAACGGGAGAACTTTTTAGTGAGTAGATAGTCTTTAAAAACCAGGTATTTAAAAAAATCTTGCCCAAAGTTAGGTCATCCACTTCCATGGCTAATGTGCAGCCCCTCCAGACTCTTTCTAGGGTTTCAGTACTTTATCTGAAACCTGGAGGCCTTGAGTTTCCAATATAGTCATAATGCAGTATTGGGCAAGAGAGAGCATACCTTGGTTCTATAGTCTGAACTGAGAAGCATCCTGGGAGACTGTCTTTAGTTTCTGGAATCTTCATAAACCACTTTGAAATCATGAAAAAGTTCCGTAAAACCAGCTTTCAGGAGAATGCATGCCCTTCACTCCAATTTTAACATACAAGTTCAAGGGCTTGCTTGAATCTGAAGTTGAGTCCACCTTCACTCCAATTTTAACATACAAGTTCAAGGGCTTGCTTGAATCTGAAGTTGAGTCCATCTTCCAGGGTATACTTAGAGGCATGTTCTGAGCAAAGAGATGAAACATTAGTGACTGTTTAGGGGATAAGTAGGGAAGGGAATTGCTTTGTTTTTCTTTACTTGTAATATTCAGCTAACACATACATTTCAGAAAGGAACTGATTTTGAAAACAGGAGAATAAAAAGTAGACTTTGATCCAAGTAACCTGTCCCAAGAACTGCCAGAACTTTAGAGATGCACACCCAATGTTTAAAAGGCTTCAAAGAAGATCCAAAAGGTTATTAGTTTTAGAAATTGCATCTATTATTACTATTTCTGCTTTTTAAAATTATGTCTTTTCCTGCAATTTTAGTCAAAGTCATGCTAGATAGGAAAATCAAATGTAAAATATGGAAAATGTCAAAACTCTTTGCTCAAGAAAGCATCAGCTGGTGGTTTAAAAGATCAACAGCTGCTAATAAGAATAGTTCAGTCTCCTGTTTGTAAATTGAAATAATGACAAGTTTAGAATGAATTTTGGTTGTGTTCTTTTTCCTCCAACCCAGTGTGAATTCGCACAGCCATTCATTTAAGCTTTGAGTCCACACATTTCTACACCACTTTATATACAATCTAAATGTAAATTCTTTTTTAAAAAAGCACTGAGGAAAATCCTAGTTCAGTGCTTCTGAGCTTCATAATCAAAGATGTACTGGTTAATTTAACGGGAGAACTTTTTAGTGAGTAGATAGTCTTTAAAAACCAGGTATTTAAAAAAATCTTGCCCAAAGTTAGGTCATCCACTTCCATGGCTAATGTGCAGCCCCTCCAGACTCTTTCTAGGGTTTCAGTACTTTATCTGAAACCTGGAGGTGTCCTTGAAAACCTTTATCAAATTATCTGAGCTAACATCTTTTCTCCCCTTGAAACTTATTCCTTACCTCCCAGTTCCTACTGAAATCAACATATCTGTCCAAATGTGCAGGTGACAAGCCCAATGCTTGAATGTCCCCATGCCTGTTCCCCTCCCACCCCTGTTCATTCAAACCAGTTTCCAGGTCCTAAGCTGTCCCAGCCATGCAGCATCTCTCAACTGCCCACATCCTTCTCCTTGGATCGATATTACTGATTTCCCCATATCTGATATTTATGTGCTCTTTCTTAACACCAAGTTTTAGAACAAAGCCCCAAACTAAACGAACAAACAAACAACAGCTCTAATGAAGTCATCCTTGTGTTCAAAATTTTCAAAAGTATTCTAAGCTATGTCCAAATTATTAAACGTGAAATTCAAAGCTCTATGGGGCCTGGTTTCCACCTATATTTCTAGGCTTCTCTTCCTGCTCCCAGTTACACCCTTGAGAATCTAGTCACATTTCCCTGTTTTCTACTCCCATGCTTCTTTCTGCTCCAGTGTTTTATCTGTTAGTGCAAGAGTTCGGGAGTTTTACTGCCAAGTTTTTCAAGTTCAACCCATTACATGCTGTTATACTGAACAAGACACACAACTTCTCTGTGCGCTTGTTTGTAACAGGGTGATAATAACACAGACACTGTGAGGATGACTTGATTTAAGTATGTAAAACGCTTAGCAGAGTGCCTAGCACATAGGAAGATAGAAATAGTGGTCAACTACTGATGTTATTTACACCATTTATTTTTATCCCAATTCCTGTCATTTTTCAATACCAAACACATCACCAATGTCTTGAAGCCTTCTCTTGTCCTCAGAGGATGATTTTCCTCCTATGAACTGTCCCTGTGCACCAACTCCTTGATGATAAATATGCCATTCTCTAACTCACATTTATTTGTATCCATACATTATCTCTGTCACCAAATTGTAGATGCCTTTTAAAAGCAGGATTTACTCATTCAGTTAATAGCACTTGAGGGCCTGCTATGTGCTGGACTCTGCGTTAAGCACACGATCAATATCTCATTCCTCTTTCTATGCTTGCCAACATCAAGCATAGTAAGGCATAGCTGGCGCTTAAGAAATATTTCTGTCATAAATGGATAATTGTGCCCATTCAATTAGTGATTTGGTAAGAACATAAATGAGCTTTTTCCCCACAAATTGTGTGAGAATGTGTAAGCCCCAGTAGTGAAACTAGAAACCTATTTTAAGACAAAACTTTAAGATCCTGTAACCTTAAGAGCTTCTACATTTAAAAGATATATTTTAAATTAATCATTTTATTTAACAAAATTTCTACTTTTTTAGAACTTAAAAGTATGTATAGGCTTATGGAATATTACTCAGCAATAAAAGGAATGAACTAATGATACCTGCAACATGTTGGATGGATCTTGAGGGCGTTATACTAGGTGAAAAAGCCAGATCTTTAGAACAAAGCCCCAAACTAAACGAACAAACAAACAACAGCTCTAATGAAGTCATCCTTGTGTTCAAAATTTTCAAAAGTATTCTAAGCTATGTCCAAATTATTAAACGTGAAATTCAAAGCTCTATGGGGCCTGGTTTCCACCTATATTTCTAGGCTTCTCTTCCTGCTCCCAGTTACACCCTTGAGAATCTAGTCACATTTCCTGTTTTCTACTCCCATGCTTCTTTCTGCTCCAGTGTTTTATCTGTTAGTGCAAGAGTTCGGGAGTTTTACTGCCAAGTTTTTCAAGTTCAACCCATTACATGCTGTTATACTGAACAAGACACACAACTTCTCTGTGCGCTTGTTTGTAACAGGGTGATAATAACACAGACACTGTGAGGATGACTTGATTTAAGTATGTAAAACGCTTAGCAGAGTGCCTAGCACATAGGAAGATAGAAATAGTGGTCAACTACTGATGTTATTTACACCATTTATTTTTATCCCAATTCCTGTCATTTTTCAATACCAAACACATCACCAATGTCTTGAAGCCTTCTCTTGTCCTCAGAGGATGATTTTCCTCCTATGAACTGTCCCTGTGCACCAACTCCTTGATGATAAATATGCCATTCTCTAACTCACATTTATTTGTATCCATACATTATCTCTGTCACCAAATTGTAGATGCCTTTTAAAAGCAGGATTTACTCATTCAGTTAATAGCACTTGAGGGCCTGCTATGTGCTGGACTCTGCGTTAAGCACACGATCAATATCTCATTCCTCTTTCTATGCTTGCCAACATCAAGCATAGTAAGGCATAGCTGGCGCTTAAGAAATATTTCTGTCATAAATGGATAATTGTGCCCATTCAATTAGTGATTTGGTAAGAACATAAATGAGCTTTTTCCCCACAAATTGTGTGAGAATGTGTAAGCCCCAGTAGTGAAACTAGAAACCTATTTTAAGACAAAACTTTAAGATCCTGTAACCTTAAGAGCTTCTACATTTAAAAGATATATTTTAAATTAATCATTTTATTTAACAAAATTTCTACTTTTTTAGAACTTAAAAGTATGTATAGGCTTATGGAATATTACTCAGCAATAAAAAGGAATGAACTAATGATACCTGCAACATGTTGGATGGATCTTGAGGGCGTTATACTAGGTGAAAAAGCCAGATCTTGAAAGGAAACATTATGTGGGATTCCAGTTATTTAACCTTCTCAAAACGACAGTATCGAGGGAGCCAAGATGGCGGAGGAATGAGGGGAAGATTTCACCAGCTCCCCAACAGAATCACCAGAACTAATCAAGAAATGAAAATCCATCAACAAACCAGCCTCTAGACAACAGAACTCCATAGGTCCGCAAAAGTAGAAGAGTGAACAGCCAGAACTTCCCCGGAGCTACTGTTCTAAGAACCCTCTATCCGAACCCCCACGCCAGACTGCACCGATAGAGAGTGCGCCAGCAAGTGCCCTAAAAGGGGGCCTAAGCGGAGCCTCGGGGGAGAGAGGGCAGCGATCAGCATGAAAATTACAAGAATACGCCCGGATCGCTGGCAGAAATTAAGACACTGCGAAGATAGGATACTGGAGCAGGGCCGGGCGGAACACACGGAGTACTGCCTAGCGACCTGGAGCCGGGAGGCAGCGCCCAGTACGAAAATCGCGCCGCTTGGCCGGGTGAAAATCGCGACTTTCTGCCTGGCACCGGGTAAATTCAAACACTCCTAGTGGGGGATTAGCTGAAGGGAAAGCTGCCCACAGATTGCTGACCAGGGACCGGGGTCGAGTCAGACGGGGAAGCTTGTGCCTGCCTTTGGGACGTGGACGCGTAACTGGCAGTGCGCGCGCGCCAGTGGCGGAGGAGCCCGTGCACCCCCATAGCTACACCCGCAGCGGAGGCTACCGGCGGGTGCGCAGCAGAGCCGGGGCGCCCCCGCCTAACACGGGACTGCGCACGCCACGGCCTCCGCCCGACTGACTGGGATCAGCCCGTGCCCCCGCCCAACCTGGGACTGCACACGCCGCGGCCCCCCGCCCTACGGACTGGGATCAGCCCGCCATCATGGCCAGCACCTGAGCTTGCAGCAATGCCTTATTCGGCTGAAAACAAACCATAGCAACCGGTGCCATAAGGGAAAGACATCACATCAAGAGCAGATAGATCAAGGTGCCATCATCAAGACAACACATTCGAGAGCAGATTGGCTTCCACCAGACAGATGAGGGGATAAAAACCAGGGACAGTGTTTAGCATTTTTTGTTTCTTCATTTGTTGTGGATGGTTCTGTTTATTTGTTTGATTGGTCAGGTTTGGGTTGTGTTTTTTTTTTTTTTTTTTTTTTTTCACTTTTGTCTCTTCTTATTAAGTTTTTCTTCCCTTTTTAATTTTTAATTTCGTTTTTTTTATTCTTAATTTTTAATTTTTTTTAAAAAAATTTAATTCTTGGAAACTTCCAATTTTCTTTCCTCTTTGCCACTGTTTCCTCCCTCTATGTTCTAAATGTAAAATTTTCTCCTATCTACCACTATCCTCTAGATAAATATTTCCTACCTTCCTGTCGCCACTATTCTCTTCCAGCTGCAGTAAACAGTACAACACACTAATCTTGGCTACATAATCCTATAAAATCCTTCCAAGATGAATCTGTTCCTTCTCATTACCCATACACTCTCCACTTCCTCACCCCCAACACATGTCTTAGCTAAAAATTGCTTTCAATGAAATAGTCCAAGCCAGGACCTTGTCCCAGATCTATTTTTCCAGGCACTATTTTAATTAATTCAGAGTTTAACAGGCAAGTATCATCTTTGATTGCATCATTTGCCAGAAAAATTTCCTATGCTTTGTCACTGTAAGACTGGTTAGATGTAGTTATTGCTGTGTATGTATGTATATCTTATGACTATGTTAGAAAACATCTGCATGCTTTTGGGACGTGGACGCGTAACTGGCAGTGCGGCAGTGGCGGAGGAGCCCGTGCACCCCATAGCTACACCCGCAGCGGAGGCTACCGCGGTGCGCAGCAGAGCCGGGGCGCCCCCGCCTAACACGGGACTGCGCACGCCACGGCCTCCGCCCGACTGACTGGGATCAGCCCGTGCCCCCGCCCAACCTGGGACTGCACACGCCGCGGCCCCCCGCCCTACGGACTGGGATCAGCCCGCCATCATGGCCAGCACCTGAGCTTGCAGCAATGCCTTATTCGGCTGAAAACAAACCATAGCAACCGGTGCCATAAGGGAAAGACATCACATCAAGAGCAGATAGATCAAGGTGCCATCATCAAGACAACACATTCGAGAGCAGATTGGCTTCCACCAGACAGATGAGGGGATAAAAACCAGGGACAGTGTTTAGCATTTTTTGTTTCTTCATTTGTTGTGGATGGTTCTGTTTATTTGTTTGATTGGTCAGGTTTGGGTTGTTTTTTTTTTTTTTTTTTTTTTTTTTCACTTTTGTCTCTTCTTATTAAGTTTTTCTTCCCTTTTTAATTTTTAATTTCGTTTTTTTTATTCTTAATTTTTAATTTTTTTTAAAAAAATTTAATTCTTGGAAACTTCCAATTTTCTTTCCTCTTTGCCACTGTTTCCTCCCTCTATGTTCTAAATGTAAAATTTTCTCCTATCTACCACTATCCTCTAGATAAATATTTCCTACCTTCCTGTCGCCACTATTCTCTTCCAGCTGCAGTAAACAGTACAACACACTAATCTTGGCTACATAATCCTATAAAATCCTTCCAAGATGAATCTGTTCCTTCTCATTACCCATACACTCTCCACTTCCTCACCCCCAACACATGTCTTAGCTAAAAATTGCTTTCAATGAAATAGTCCAAGCCAGGACCTTGTCCCAGATCTATTTTTCCAGGCACTATTTTAATTAATTCAGAGTTTAACAGGCAAGTATCATCTTTGATTGCATCATTTGCCAGAAAAATTTCCTATGCTTTGTCACTGTAAGACTGGTTAGATGTAGTTATTGCTGTGTATGTATGTATATCTTATGACTATGTTAGAAAACATCTGCATGCTTTTATGACTGTC
The DNA here is from genome assembly GCA_022376925.1 of Tragulus kanchil. Classification (NCBI taxonomy): domain Eukaryota; kingdom Metazoa; phylum Chordata; class Mammalia; order Artiodactyla; family Tragulidae; genus Tragulus; species Tragulus kanchil. Next base: position 287,359,716 of record JAIOJX010000032.1, read on the forward strand.
ACCCATCAGGGACACACCTCTTGTTCCTCAGATGCTAGTATTTGAACTAATATCACGGAACACCATAGCAAACAAGACATAGAGCCTACACCCCCTGACCAACCATCAAACCAAGGATCCTCGGAGTAGAAGCCCTGATTCCAAGACCCCACACTATCAAAGAACATACAACACTAGAGATTATGCACCTGTAAACAAGACCTAACAACACCCAAGACAGAAACCACTGAACCCTTCTAGAAGGACAGAAACCCATAGGAAGGGAGAATTCAACCAAGAAGCCTCATGGGAAAAAGAACTCCATACACACAGACACACACAAAGAAACAAAAACTAACCTAATAATGAAACAACAGAGAAACACTGCACAAATGAAGGACCAAGCTAGAGAAACACAGCTTCAAATGAGAGAGGAGGAGATAGACAAATTATCTGAAAGAGAATTCAGAAAAACTATACTAATGAGGATGCAAAACACCAAAAACAGAATATTAGAGGAAATTTGTGCATTGAGAAAAGACATGCAGGAAATGAAAAATAAGCAGATAGAGACCACCAACTCAATTGCTGAACTCAAAAATGCTATAGAAGGTCTCAACAGTAGACTATCAGAGGCAGAAGAATGGATAAGTGAGCTGGAAGATAGACTGGTGGAATTAAATGCTGAAGAACAGAACAAAGCGGAAAGAATTAAAAGAACTGAGGATAACAGTAGAGACCTATGGGACAATATCAAACGCATCAACATTAGAATTTTAGGAGTTCCAGAGGAAGAAGAGGGGAAGGAAGGCTACGAAAAAATTCTTGAAGAGGTTATAGTTGAAAACTTCCCAAGCATGGGAAAGGAAATAGTCAACCAAGTCCAAGAAGCACAAAGAGTTCCATACAGGATAAACCCCAGAAGAAACACACCAAGGCACACTGTAATCAAACTAACATAGACTAAATATAAAGGTTAAAAAGTCCAAACTAAAACCCAGTAACTGGATCATAAATTTGTTAGAAGACTGGTTAGATGTAGTTATTGCTGTGTATGTATGTATATCTTATGACTATGTTAGAAAACATCTGCATGCTTTTATGACTGTCACCCATCAGGGACACACCTCTTGTTCCTCAGATGCTAGTATTTGAACTAATATCACGGAACACCATAGCAAACAAGACATAGAGCCTACACCCCCTGACCAACCATCAAACCAAGGATCCTCGGAGTAGAAGCCCTGATTCCAAGACCCCACACTATCAAAGAACATACAACACTAGAGATTATGCACCTGTAAACAAGACCTAACAACACCCAAGACAGAAACCACTGAACCCTTCTAGAAGGACAGAAACCCATAGGAAGGGAGAATTCAACCAAGAAGCCTCATGGGAAAAAGAACTCCATACACACAGACACACACAAAGAAACAAAAACTAACCTAATAATGAAACAACAGAGAAACACTGCACAAATGAAGGACCAAGCTAGAGAAACACAGCTTCAAATGAGAGAGGAGGAGATAGACAAATTATCTGAAAGAGAATTCAGAAAAACTATACTAATGAGGATGCAAAACACCAAAAACAGAATATTAGAGGAAATTTGTGCATTGAGAAAAGACATGCAGGAAATGAAAAATAAGCAGATAGAGACCACCAACTCAATTGCTGAACTCAAAAATGCTATAGAAGGTCTCAACAGTAGACTATCAGAGGCAGAAGAATGGATAAGTGAGCTGGAAGATAGACTGGTGGAATTAAATGCTGAAGAACAGAACAAAGCGGAAAGAATTAAAAGAACTGAGGATAACAGTAGAGACCTATGGGACAATATCAAACGCATCAACATTAGAATTTTAGGAGTTCCAGAGGAAGAAGAGGGGAAGGAAGGCTACGAAAAAATTCTTGAAGAGGTTATAGTTGAAAACTTCCCAAGCATGGGAAAGGAAATAGTCAACCAAGTCCAAGAAGCACAAAGAGTTCCATACAGGATAAACCCCAGAAGAAACACACCAAGGCACACTGTAATCAAACTAACATAGACTAAATATAAAGACAGATTACTAAAAGCAGCTAGGAGCAAACAACAAGTAACATATAAAGGAAACCCCATATGTCTAACTGCGGATCTTTCAACAGAAACCCTGCAGGCCAGAAGAGAATGGCAAGACACATTTAAACGGCTAAAAGAGAATAACCTCCAACCAAGAATCCTCTACCCAGCAAGAATCTCATTCAGAATTGATGGTGAAGTCAAAAGCTTCACAGACAGACAAAAACTAAAAGGATTCTGTACCACAAAACCAGCCCTACAACAAGTGTTAAAGGGCCTGATATAGCCAATAAATACAAGAGTAGGAGAAGTCCTACAAATAAAACCCCAAACTTCTAAGAAGATGACAATAGGAACATTCATATCAATAATTACTTTGAATGTAAATGGATTAAATGCTCCAACCAAACGACATAGGCTGGCTGAATGGATTCAGAAACATGACCCATATATATGCTGCTTACAAGAGACCCACTTCAGACCTAGAGACACCCATAGACTGAAAGTGAGAGGCTGGAAAAAGATATTCCATGCAAATGCAAATCAAAAGAAAGCTGGAGTAGCAATCCTCATGTCAGACAAAATAGATTTTAAAGTAAAGAAGATTCTAAGAGACAAGGCAGGTCACTACATCATGATTAAGGGATCTATCCAAGAGGAAGACATAACAGTCATGAATATCTACACACCCAACACAGGGGCACCTCAATACATAAGACAGATACTTTCAGACTTAAAAGAAGAAATCAATAACACAGTAATAGTAGGAGACTTTAACACCCCTCTCACACCCCCTCAATGGATAGATTTTAAAAGAACTGAGGAAAATGAGACCTATGGGACAATATCAAACGCATCAACATTAGAATTTTAGGAGTTCCAGAGGAAGAAGAGGGGAAGGAAGGCTACGAAAAAATTCTTGAAGAGGTTATAGTTGAAAACTTCCCAAGCATGGGAAAGGAAATAGTCAACCAAGTCCAAGAAGCACAAAGAGTTCCATACAGGATAAACCCCAGAAGAAACACACCAAGGCACACTGTAATCAAACTAACATAGACTAAATATAAAGACAGATTACTAAAAGCAGCTAGGAGCAAACAACAAGTAACATATAAAGGAAACCCCATATGTCTAACTGCGGATCTTTCAACAGAAACCCTGCAGGCCAGAAGAGAATGGCAAGACACATTTAAACGGCTAAAAGAGAATAACCTCCAACCAAGAATCCTCTACCCAGCAAGAATCTCATTCAGAATTGATGGTGAAGTCAAAAGCTTCACAGACAGACAAAAACTAAAAGGATTCTGTACCACAAAACCAGCCCTACAACAAGTGTTAAAGGGCCTGATATAGCCAATAAATACAAGAGTAGGAGAAGTCCTACAAATAAAACCCCAAACTTCTAAGAAGATGACAATAGGAACATTCATATCAATAATTACTTTGAATGTAAATGGATTAAATGCTCCAACCAAACGACATAGGCTGGCTGAATGGATTCAGAAACATGACCCATATATATGCTGCTTACAAGAGACCCACTTCAGACCTAGAGACACCCATAGACTGAAAGTGAGAGGCTGGAAAAAGATATTCCATGCAAATGCAAATCAAAAGAAAGCTGGAGTAGCAATCCTCATGTCAGACAAAATAGATTTTAAAGTAAAGAAGATTCTAAGAGACAAGGCAGGTCACTACATCATGATTAAGGGATCTATCCAAGAGGAAGACATAACAGTCATGAATATCTACACACCCAACACAGGGGCACCTCAATACATAAGACAGATACTTTCAGACTTAAAAGAAGAAATCAATAACACAGTAATAGTAGGAGACTTTAACACCCCTCTCACACCAATGGATAGATCTTCAAAACAGAAAATTAATAAAGAAACACAAGCCTTCAATGCCACACTAGAAAAAATGAACCTCATCGATATCTTTAGGATGTTCCATCCAGAAGTAGAAGAATACACTTTCTTCTCAAGTGCTCATGGAACATTCTCCAGGATAGACCACATCCTGGGCCACAAATCTAACCTCAATCAATTGAAGAAAACAAATTATATCAGCCATCTTCTCGGACCACAATGCAATGAGACTAGAGATCAACTACAGGAAAAAAAAACACTAAAAACACAAACACATGGAGATTAAACAACACATACTTAAAAAAACAACTGATTACTGAGGAAATCAAAGGAGAAATTAAACAATTCCTAGAAAAAAATGATAATGAACATATGACCTGCAAAACCTATGGGATACCGCAAAAGCAGTTCTAAGAGGGAAATTTATAGCAATGCAATCCCACCTCAAGAAACTAGGAAAATATGAAGTAGATGACTTAACCCTCTGCTTAAAACAATTGGAAAAAGAAGAACAAAAACATTCCAAAGCCAGCAGAGGACGAGAAATTATAAAGACTAGAGCAGAAATAAATGAGAAAGAAATGAAAGAAACTATAGTATGGATAAATAAAACAAAAAACTGGTTCTTTGAAAAGGTAAACAAAATTGACAAGCCAATGGCCAGACTCATCAAGAGAAAGAGAGAGAAGAACCAGATCAACAAAATCAAAAACGAAAAAGGAGAAATTACAACAGATCATGCAGAAATCCAAAGGATTCTAAGAGACTATTATGAGCAACTCTATGGCAACAAACTGGACAACCTGGAAGAAATGGACAGTTTCTTGGGGAGGATTAATCTCCAAAGACTTAGCCAGGAAGAAACAGAAACCTTGAACAACCCAATCACAAGCTCAAAAATTGACTTTGTGATCAAAATCTACCCAAGAGGAAGACATAACAGTCATGAATATCTACACACCCAACACAGGGGCACCTCAATACATAAGACAGATACTTTCAGACTTAAAAGAAGAAATCAATAACACAGTAATAGTAGGAGACTTTAACACCCCTCTCACACCAATGGATAGATCTTCAAAACAGAAAATTAATAAAGAAACACAAGCCTTCAATGCCACACTAGAAAAAATGAACCTCATCGATATCTTTAGGATGTTCCATCCAGAAGTAGAAGAATACACTTTCTTCTCAAGTGCTCATGGAACATTCTCCAGGATAGACCACATCCTGGGCCACAAATCTAACCTCAATCAATTGAAGAAAACAAATTATATCAGCCATCTTCTCGGACCACAATGCAATGAGACTAGAGATCAACTACAGGAAAAAAAAACACTAAAAACACAAACACATGGAGATTAAACAACACATACTTAAAAAAACAACTGATTACTGAGGAAATCAAAGGAGAAATTAAACAATTCCTAGAAAAAAATGATAATGAACATATGACCGTGCAAAACCTATGGGATACCGCAAAAGCAGTTCTAAGAGGGAAATTTATAGCAATGCAATCCCACCTCAAGAAACTAGGAAAATATGAAGTAGATGACTTAACCCTCTGCTTAAAACAATTGGAAAAAGAAGAACAAAAACATTCCAAAGCCAGCAGAGGACGAGAAATTATAAAGACTAGAGCAGAAATAAATGAGAAAGAAATGAAAGAAACTATAGTATGGATAAATAAAACAAAAAACTGGTTCTTTGAAAAGGTAAACAAAATTGACAAGCCAATGGCCAGACTCATCAAGAGAAAGAGAGAGAAGAACCAGATCAACAAAATCAAAAACGAAAAAGGAGAAATTACAACAGATCATGCAGAAATCCAAAGGATTCTAAGAGACTATTATGAGCAACTCTATGGCAACAAACTGGACAACCTGGAAGAAATGGACAGTTTCTTGGGGAGGATTAATCTCCAAAGACTTAGCCAGGAAGAAACAGAAACCTTGAACAACCCAATCACAAGCTCAAAAATTGACTTTGTGATCAAAAATCTACCCAAAAATAAAAGCCCAGGGCCAGATGGCTTCACAGCCGAATTCTACCAAACATTTAAAGAAAAGCTAATTCCTGTCCTTCTAAAACTCTTCCAAAAAATTACACGGGAAGGAAAACTTCCAAACACATTCTACGAGGCCACCATCACCCTGATACCCAAACCAGGCAAAGACAACACAAAAAAGGAAAATTACAGACCAATTTCCCTGATGAACTTAGATGCCAAGATCCTCAACAAAATCCTAGCAAACAGAATTCAATGACACATAAAAAAACTCATGCATCACGATCAAGTCGGGTTCATCCCAGGCATGCAAGGATTCTTCAATATCCACAAATCAATCAATGTGATACACCGTATCAACAAATTAAGAGACAAAAATCACATGATCATCTCAATAGATGCAGAAAAAGGCTTCGACAAGTACAACATCCGTTTATGATAAAAACTCTTCAGAAAATGGGCATAGAAGGAACCTATCTCAACATAATAAAAGCCATATATGAGAAGCCCACAGCGAGCATTATCCTCAGTGGTGAAAAACTGAAAGCATTCCCTCTAAGATCAGGAACAAGACAGGGGTGTCCACTTTCACCACTACTCTTCAACATAGTCCTGGAAGTGCTAGAAACAGCAATAAGAGAAGAGAAAGAAATAAAAGGAATCCAGATTGGAAAGGAAGAAGTCAAGCTCTCTTTCTTTGCAGACGACATGATATTATACATAGAAAATCCCAAAGACACTATTACAAACCTACTAGAGCTAATCGAAAACAAAGTCACAGGAGAAAAAGCCAAAATTGACAAGCCAATGGCCAGACTCATCAAGAGAAAGAGAGAGAAGAACCAGATCAACAAAATCAAAAACGAAAAAGGAGAAATTACAACAGATCATGCAGAAATCCAAAGGATTCTAAGAGACTATTATGAGCAACTCTATGGCAACAAACTGGACAACCTGGAAGAAATGGACAGTTTCTTGGGGAGGATTAATCTCCAAAGACTTAGCCAGGAAGAAACAGAAACCTTGAACAACCCAATCACAAGCTCAAAAATTGACTTTGTGATCAAAAATCTACCCAAAAATAAAAGCCCAGGGCCAGATGGCTTCACAGCCGAATTCTACCAAACATTTAAAGAAAAGCTAATTCCTGTCCTTCTAAAACTCTTCCAAAAAATTACACGGGAAGGAAAACTTCCAAACACATTCTACGAGGCCACCATCACCCTGATACCCAAACCAGGCAAAGACAACACAAAAAAGGAAAATTACAGACCAATTTCCCTGATGAACTTAGATGCCAAGATCCTCAACAAAATCCTAGCAAACAGAATTCAATGACACATAAAAAAACTCATGCATCACGATCAAGTCGGGTTCATCCCAGGCATGCAAGGATTCTTCAATATCCACAAATCAATCAATGTGATACACCGTATCAACAAATTAAGAGACAAAAATCACATGATCATCTCAATAGATGCAGAAAAAGGCTTCGACAAGTACAACATCCGTTTATGATAAAAACTCTTCAGAAAATGGGCATAGAAGGAACCTATCTCAACATAATAAAAGCCATATATGAGAAGCCCACAGCGAGCATTATCCTCAGTGGTGAAAAACTGAAAGCATTCCCTCTAAGATCAGGAACAAGACAGGGGTGTCCACTTTCACCACTACTCTTCAACATAGTCCTGGAAGTGCTAGAAACAGCAATAAGAGAAGAGAAAGAAATAAAAGGAATCCAGATTGGAAAGGAAGAAGTCAAGCTCTCTTTCTTTGCAGACGACATGATATTATACATAGAAAATCCCAAAGACACTATTACAAACCTACTAGAGCTAATCAATGAATTCAGCAAAGTCACAGGATACAAAGTCAACACACAGAAATCACTGGCATTCCTATATACAAACAATGAAAAATCAGAAAATGAAATCAAAGAGGCAATCCCCTTCACCATCACAACCAAAAGAATCAAATATCTAGGAATAAACCTACCTAAAGAAACAAAAGAATTGTACACAGAAAATTACAAGACACTCATGAAAGAAATTAAAGAAGACTTAAACAGATGGAGAGATATTCCATGTTCCTGGGTCGGAAGAATCAATTTTGTGAAAATGACCATACTACCAAATATCATCTACAGATTCAATGCAATATCTATTTAACTACCATTGACATTTTTCACAGAACTAGACCAAAGAATAACACAGTTCATATGGAAACACAAAAGACCTCGAATAGCCAAAGCAATCCTGAGGAAGAAAAACGGAGCTGGAGGGATCAGCCTCCCCAACTTCAGACTATATTACAAAACATGAGTCATCAAGACAGTATGGTACTGGCACAAAAACAGAACTATAGACCATTGGAACAAGATAGAGAACCCAGAGATAAACCCACGCACCTACGGGTAACTTATTTTTGACAAAGGAAGCGAACATATAAAATGGGACAAAGACAGCCTCTTCAACAAGTGGTGCTGGGAGAATTGGACAGCTACATGCAAAAAAATGAAGTTGGAACATTCCCTGACACCATACACTAAGATCAACTCAAAATGGATTAAAGACCTAAAGGTAAGACCAGAAACCATCAAACTCTTAGAGGAGAATATAGGAAAAACCCTCAAGGACATCAATCAAAGCGAGATCTTCTCTGACCCACCTACTAAGATAGCAGAAGGCAAAAGAAAAATGAACATGTGGGACCTCATGAAACTTAAAAACTTTTGTACAGCAAAAGAAATTACAGAAAAGCTGAACAGACACCCCACAGAATGGGAGAAAATCATAGCAAATGAAACAACAGACAAAGAATTAATCTCCAATGTCTACAAGCAACTCAGACAACTCAGCACCGGAAAAACAAACAACCCAATCAAAAAATGGGAAAAAGATCTAAAGAGATGCCTCTCCAAACAGGACATACAGATGGCCCCAAAGCACATGAAACGATGCTCAACCTTGCTTATTATTAGAGAAATGCAAATCAAAACTACAATGAGATATCTCCTCACACCCGTCAGAATGGCCATCATCAAAAAATCTGCAGACAATAAATGCTGGAGAGGGTGCGGAGAAAAGGGAACCCTCTTGCATTGCTGGTGGGAATGTCAATTGATACAGCCTCTATGGAAGACAGTATGGAGATTCCTTAAAAAACTAAAAATAGAAGCACCCTACGACCCAGCAATCCCACTATTAGGCTTATATCCTGATGAAATCAAAACTGAAAGAAGCACCTGTACCCCAATGTTCATTGCAGCTCTCTATACAATAGCCAGAACATGGAAGCAACCTAGATGTCCATGGACGAATGAATGGATCCAGAAGCTCTGGTACATATATACAATGGAATACTACTCAGCTGTTAAAGGAAATGCAGAAGACTCAGTCCTAATGAGGTGACTGGCTCTAGAACCTATCATAAAAAGTGAAGTAAGTCAAAAAGAGAAAGACAAATGCAGTATACTAACACACATATATGGAATCTAGTAGGACGATCTTGATAACACATGCAGGGAACTCATGGAAAAACAGACAGAGCATAGACATAGGGACATTGTGGGGAAGAAATAGGGAGGAGGAGGCATGGAGGGAGTAACATGGAAACCTATACTGTCATGTGTGGAAAAGATAGCTATTGTCATTGTGCTAAGGGAATAGGAGTGCTTACAATGGCATGGGGCGATGGTCTGGAGGGGTGGGATGGGGGGAACTCGGAGGGTGGGGACCATGGCTATGCATATGACTGATCTGGGAACGTACATGTCTGTGAACAACAAATCTCTGTAAAACTTTTAAAATAAAGAATTTTTAAAAAAATGATAGTATCATTACTTTGTTAATGATCCAATATTTATATAGATTATACTTCATTTAAAGTTATTTTAAAATATTGACTACATTCCCTGTGCTGTTCAATATACCCTTGTAACTTATTTATTATTTTATACATAACTCTTTTTTTTTTTTGACCTCTTTTATTGCTTTTATTTATTTATTTATTTCCATTCATCTTTATTCTTTGGCCTGTGTGGGCCTCCCACTGCAGTGGCCTCTCTCGCTGCTAAGCACCAGCTCTGGGCACATGCGTTCCAGAGCGCTGGCCCATATTTGGACATACCTGTCCAGCCACTCCGCAGCATGTGGAATCTTCCAGGGCCAGGGATCGAACCAGTGCCCCTTGCACTGCTAGGTGGATTCCCCACCCACTGGACCATCAGGGAAGCCTTTATACATACCTCTTAATCTTCTGCTCCTATCTTGCCCCTCTCCCTTCCTCTTCCCATTGGTAACAACTAGTTTGTTCTCTGAATCTGTGCGTTATTTCTGTTTTTGTTGTTCTATTTATTTGTTTTATTTTTTAGATTCCATATATGAGTGATAGCATACAATATTTGTCTTTCTCTGTCTGACTTATTTCACTAAACATAATATCCTCTAGGTCCATCTATGTTCTTGTAAGTGACAGAATTTCATTCTTTGTTTTGGTTTATGTTCAATTGTATATACAGAGACACACAACATATTCTTTATTTATTCATCTGTTGATGGACAGTTCGATTGTTTCCATATCTTGGTTTTTTTATTAGTGAAGTAAGTCAAAAAGAGAAAGACAAATGCAGTATACTAACACACATATATGGAATCTAGTAGGACGATCTTGATAACACATGCAGGGAACTCATGGAAAAACAGACAGAGCATAGACATAGGGACATTGTGGGGAAGAAATAGGGAGGGGGAGGCATGGAGGGAGTAACATGGAAACCTATACTGTCATGTGTGGAAAAGATAGCTATTGTCATTGTGCTAAGGGAATAGGAGTGCTTACAATGGCATGGGGCGATGGTCTGGAGGGGTGGGATGGGGGGAACTCGGAGGGTGGGGACCATGGCTATGCATATGACTGATCTGGGAACGTACATGTCTGTGAACAACAAATCTCTGTAAAACTTTTAAAATAAAGAATTTTTAAAAAAATGATAGTATCATTACTTTGTTAATGATCCAATATTTATATAGATTATACTTCATTTAAAGTTATTTTAAAATATTGACTACATTCCCTGTGCTGTTCAATATACCCTTGTAACTTATTTATTATTTTATACATAACTCTTTTTTTTTTTTGACCTCTTTTATTGCTTTTATTTATTTATTTATTTCCATTCATCTTTATTCTTTGGCCTGTGTGGGCCTCCCACTGCAGTGGCCTCTCTTTCTGCTAAGCACCAGCTCTGGGCACATGCGTTCCAGAGCGCTGGCCCATATTTGGACATACCTGTCCAGCCACTCCGCAGCATGTGGAATCTTCCAGGGCCAGGGATCGAACCAGTGCCCCTTGCACTGCTAGGTGGATTCCCCACCCACTGGACCATCAGGGAAGCCTTTATACATACCTCTTAATCTTCTGCTCCTATCTTGCCCCTCTCCCTTCCTCTTCCCATTGGTAACAACTAGTTTGTTCTCTGAATCTGTGCGTTATTTCTGTTTTTGTTGTTCTATTTATTTGTTTTATTTTTTAGATTCCATATATGAGTGATAGCATACAATATTTGTCTTTCTCTGTCTGACTTATTTCACTAAACATAATATCCTCTAGGTCCATCTATGTTCTTGTAAGTGACAGAATTTCATTCTTTGTTTTGGTTTATGTTCAATTGTATATACAGAGACACACAACATATTCTTTATTTATTCATCTGTTGATGGACAGTTCGATTGTTTCCATATCTTGTTCATTGTTGTTGTTCAGTTGCTAAGTCTTGTCCAACTCTGAGACCCCATTGACTGCAGCACTCCAGGCTTTCCTGTCCTTCACTATATGATAGCGTGACCATTGGGGGAAACTGGGCAATGGATATCCTATACCTCTCTGTACAGTATTTGCAACTTTCTCTGTAAACATAATTGTTTCAAAAATAAAAGTTAAGAAACTGTCTAGATCTAAATTAGGAAGTTGTCCGGCTCTTCTGAGAAATTAAAAGGAATCGCCAAGTTTGCTAGGAACCCATAGGGCTGAGACCTCATTGGCAGCACCGGCAGCTTCATGGGAGACTCTCCTGTTGGTCATCAGGGAGACTTTTGTCATCGCAATACTCTCCTTTAACCCTGCCTTTTTCTTTCAGTGCACATTTGCCAGCTGTATACATTCTCTTGGTCCCTTCAACTGCAACCTTCATTATGTTTTAAGTATATTTCTCATAACGAGCATTTGTATTTGTTCTCAATGCAGTTTGAGAATCTGTGCATGAGATGTGTTTAATTCACTGACATAATGTATCAATCAGCATTTAAGTGGAAGAACAGAACTAGATATATTAGGAATTTTATTACAAGGAATTAGATCAAACAATTATTGGAGCTGGTTAAGCAAGTCTGAAATTGTGGGGGGACTGTCAGAAAGGGCAGGCTGGGACTTTCAGGTGTGAACTGAAGCTACTGTCCACAGACTGAATTTCCTCTTCTTTGGGGAAGCCTTCGCTATGCTTTTGAGACCAATCAACTGATTGAGACAGACCCTCACAGATGATCTAGGATAATGTTTACTTAAAGTCAACTGATCATGGACTTTGATCACATCTACAAAATACCATCACAGGTAAATTAGTGTTTGAGTAAATGGAGACTGTAGTCTAGTTCAGTTGATAAATAAAACAGGCCCTCACAAATAGTATATTGTTATCATTAACATATTTAGATTACTTAACATATTTAGATTAATCCAGCCTAATTTGGATTTTCTCTTTACTGGGTTTTCCAGTTCCTGCTGCTGCTGCTTCTCATCCCATTCCCATTCGATGCCTTCTGTTGAACTGTTTCTCTCAATTACTTTTCATCAGTTTCTAGTTTGCAGGTTATCATTTTTATTCTTTATGTGATTGCCTTTAAATTTTTAATACCTATATCTGACTTTGTGTTTTCTAACCAAATTTTAAATTAATCATCTTTATTTCCCCAAATAAAAGTGAGGAAAATAGAATATTCAAATTATTTCTGAACTATTCTCTCCTTAAGAAAATAATTCATCTTTTGTAAGGCCTTACTTTTAAACTCATATTAGTTGTTATTTCTTTTCACAGTGTCATTTTTATTTATGAACATGCACTAATATTTTTCTTATCATCACCGCTTAGTTTCCATTTCTCCCTTCTAGGTTCTATTTCTCTCATCAGAAAGTTCTTTCAGTAAGTGAGAAGCTCTCTTTGTATTTCTTAAAATATCTTTATTTCATCTTCATTCTTGAGTGATAATTAAGTGTAAGATTCTGGATTGGCTGTTATATTTTTTCCTTGACACCTTGGAGACACTATTCTTTTTTTCTTCCAGATTACCTCCTGACTGATGAGAAATCCAATGTCAATTTGAGTGTTTTTCCTCATAGATTACCTGTCTTATCTCTTCTGGTGTTTTTTTCATTGGTTTATTTATGCTTGATGTACTATGCTTTCTCTCTGCCTCTCTCTGTCTCTCTCTCTCTCTGTTTTTCCTGCCCATCATCCTGTTTCCTTCTATTTGAGATTTTGTGTATGGCTTTTTGATCTGAAAACTCATGACTTACTAGCAGATTCTCCACCAACACATTTGTATGCTACTTCTGTTTTCCTTCCTCTCCCCTTCTGGCACTCTTTGGATACATAATGGAGTTTCTTATTCTATTCTTCACTTCTCTCATTGCCTCCTTCTTATCATACATCTTTTAAGGTCTCCCAGTTATAGTCTTAAATTCATCTTCCCATTTATTAATTTTTGCTTTGGTCTACTCTGACATGTTCTGTTGAATTTTACAACTATGATAGCAGTATCTTTCATTTCTAAAATGTATGCTTATTTTCAAGTCTGTTTACTCTGTTTTCATGTCTTCTAACATGATGAGTTCAGTTGACTCATTTATCTCTTTGATCATTTTTTAGCTTAATTATTTTGAAGTTCTTTGAAAGCCTCTCTGTTTTCTTTAGTGTCTCAACTGAAAATTCTCTCATTTATTGTGTCTGTTGCCTGTCTCTTATGAGAGTGGGTTTCCTGATGGGCTCCATATCTCTTTCCTGTTAGCTTCTTTTCAACAGTTGTCTTCTGCAGTAGTTTCTCAGTAGTGCCCTGGATTTTGGGGTGATCTCGTTCAGCAGTTAAGCATTTGCCTTTAACAATGCCTTCTAAATTTATCAAGTGTGGAACACTTAAAAATGTTTTATAGTAAAACAGTTCAAGTGTACACAAAGGAATAAATAATAGTATAATGGCAGTTCACAGGCTTAGTAAACGAACTCATGGATGCAGGCAGGAGGGGATGGTTGGGAATGCTGGGAAAGTTAAATACACACTGCTGTGTTTGAAATGGATAACCAACAAGAATCTATGGTATAGCACATGGAACTCTGCTTAATGTTATGCGCCAGCCTGGATAGAAGGGAGGACTGGGGGAGAATGTATACACACACATATATATATGGCCAAGCCCCTTCACTGCTCACCTGAAACTATTACACACTTGTTAATTGGCTATACCCCAATAAAAATGTTTTTGGTGGAAAATACTATAATGGTAGCTATATTACCTTTACTCAGCTTCAGAAGTAAAATATTACACATACTTTTGAGGCATCTAGTTCTTCTAGTTGCAATTTCCTCTCTCCTTCTACCTCCAGAGAGAAGCACTATGCTGACCTTGGTGATTTTTGAGTCCCTTACATGTCCCATCTGTTCCTCCAAATAATATGTAGGGTTGATTTACATATTTGACCTTTATAAAATAACATCACACAGTATCCTTTTGCGACTTTTACTTTCAATTAATATTTTGATTTCAATATTTTAAAGACGAATAAATCTTTATTTTCAGTTCAGTCTTATAATTCATCTTCCCATTGCCTCCTTCTTATCATACATCTTTTTGGTTTTTTTTTTTTTGGTCTACTCTGACATGTTCTGTTGAATTTTACAACTATGATAGCAGTATCTTTCATTTCTAAAATGTATGCTTATTTTCAAGTCTGTTTACTCTGTTTTCATGTCTTCTAACATGATGAGTTCAGTTGACTCATTTATCTCTTTGATCATTTTTTAGCTTAATTATTTTGAAGTTCTTTGAAAGCCTCTCTGTTTTCTTTAGTGTCTCAACTGAAAATTCTCTCATTTATTGTGTCTGTTGCCTGTCTCTTATGAGAGTGGGTTTCCTGATGGGCTCCATATCTCTTTCCTGTTAGCTTCTTTTCAACAGTTGTCTTCTGCAGTAGTTTCTCAGTAGTGCCCTGGATTTTGGGGTGATCTCGTTCAGCAGTTAAGCATTTGCCTTTAACAATGCCTTCTAAATTTATCAAGTGTGGAACACTTAAAAATGTTTTATAGTAAAACAGTTCAAGTGTACACAAAGGAATAAATAATAGTATAATGGCAGTTCACAGGCTTAGTAAACGAACTCATGGATGCAGGCAGGAGGGGATGGTTGGGAATGCTGGGAAAGTTAAATACACACTGCTGTGTTTGAAATGGATAACCAACAAGAATCTATGGTATAGCACATGGAACTCTGCTTAATGTTATGCGCCAGCCTGGATAGAAGGGAGGACTGGGGGAGAATGTATACACACACATATATATATGGCCAAGCCCCTTCACTGCTCACCTGAAACTATTACACACTTGTTAATTGGCTATACCCCAATAAAAATGTTTTTGGTGGAAAATACTATAATGGTAGCTATATTACCTTTACTCAGCTTCAGAAGTAAAATATTACACATACTTTTGAGGCATCTAGTTCTTCTAGTTGCAATTTCCTCTCTCCTTCTACCTCCAGAGAGAAGCACTATGCTGACCTTGGTGATTTTTGAGTCCCTTACATGTCCCATCTGTTCCTCCAAATAATATGTAGGGTTGATTTACATATTTGACCTTTATAAAATAACATCACACAGTATCCTTTTGCGACTTTTACTTTCAATTAATATTTTGATTTCAATATTTTAAAGACGAATAAATCTTTATTTTCAGTTCAGTCTTATATTCCATGGCAAGGGTACAATTTAATTATTCATTCTACTATTTATGCATATTTAGGTTTTTCCTGAGTTTTGCAGTTCCCAGTAATGCTGCTGTCAACTTTCCTGTGTAGGCCAACTTGTATATACATGGCAAGAATTTTTCCAGAGAAAATTCTCAGGAAAGGGATTGTTGGATAGTAGAGAGTCTATATTGTCCACTTGAAACTGCTCCCCAATGTTACACACAGTTTACCCTGTCACCACTTTTTTTAAAAAGGGTTTTTTTGGTGGTGGGGGCACTTCTGTTGTCTTTCATTTATTTGTTTTTATCCAACTTTGTTCTTTGGCCTGTGTGGGCCTCCCATCATAGTGGCCTCTCTCGTCACAGAGAGCATTCTCTCCAGAGCTCCAGCTACGTAGTTGGACACATTGGTCAAGCTGCTCCATGGCACATGGGATCTTCCCAGGCCAGGGATTGAACTGGCATCCCTTGCACTACAAGGCGGTGTCCTTACCTACTGGACCACCAGGGAAGCCCCCTGCCACCACTTTTAAAAGCCATTTCACTTGGCTCTTCCTCTTTATCCATTCCTAGAATCATAAGTATATTTATATTTCCTACTTTTGTGGATTTGAAATCATATCCCTGATTTTCACTTGTGTTTTATTTCTACCTGGAGAAGGGGGTAATAACACACACATATATATATGGCCAAGCCCCTTCACTGCTCACCTGAAACTATTACACACTTGTTAATTGGCTATACCCCAATAAAAATGTTTTTGGTGGAAAATACTATAATGGTAGCTATATTACCTTTACTCAGCTTCAGAAGTAAAATATTACACATACTTTTGAGGCATCTAGTTCTTCTAGTTGCAATTTCCTCTCTCCTTCTACCTCCAGAGAGAAGCACTATGCTGACCTTGGTGATTTTTGAGTCCCTTACATGTCCCATCTGTTCCTCCAAATAATATGTAGGGTTGATTTACATATTTGACCTTTATAAAATAACATCACACAGTATCCTTTTGCGACTTTTACTTTCAATTAATATTTTGATTTCAATATTTTAAAGACGAATAAATCTTTATTTTCAGTTCAGTCTTATATTCCATGGCAAGGGTACAATTTAATTATTCATTCTACTATTTATGCATATTTAGGTTTTTCCTGAGTTTTGCAGTTCCCAGTAATGCTGCTGTCAACTTTCCTGTGTAGGCCAACTTGTATATACATGGCAAGAATTTTTCCAGAGAAAATTCTCAGGAAAGGGATTGTTGGATAGTAGAGAGTCTATATTGTCCACTTGAAACTGCTCCCCAATGTTACACACAGTTTACCCTGTCACCACTTTTTTTAAAAAGGGTTTTTTTGGTGGTGGGGGGGCACTTCTGTTGTCTTTCATTTATTTGTTTTTATCCAACTTTGTTCTTTGGCCTGTGTGGGCCTCCCATCATAGTGGCCTCTCTCGTCACAGAGAGCATTCTCTCCAGAGCTCCAGCTACGTAGTTGGACACATTGGTCAAGCTGCTCCATGGCACATGGGATCTTCCCAGGCCAGGGATTGAACTGGCATCCCTTGCACTACAAGGCGGTGTCCTTACCTACTGGACCACCAGGGAAGCCCCCTGCCACCACTTTTAAAAGCCATTTCACTTGGCTCTTCCTCTTTATCCATTCCTAGAATCATAAGTATATTTATATTTCCTACTTTTGTGGATTTGAAATCATATCCCCTGGTGATTTTCACTTGTGTTTTATTTCTCTAGCCCACAGTGAGAGGGTCCATCTTTTCACACTTGCCCATTAGTCATTTGAGTTTCTCCCTCTTGTTCTATTCTTTCAAATTCTCTTTCTTCTTGATTTGGGATGCTTTTGAATGAGCAAGATGCAGATTCCTGGGGGCATGTATTGAAAATGTCTCCTCCTAACCTTACTTATCTTTTACTTTTTTTAATAGCAACTTTTGATTTACAGAAATTTATATCTTAATATAGTCAGAGCTCTCAATCTATTAGCTTGACATGGTTGTACTTATTTACCTGATTAAAAAATCTTTCTATACTTTGAGTCATAAAAATATTTTCCTACTTTTTGTTTAGTTTTAAGATTTTGCTATCAAAATTCAGCATTTAAACCCATGTGGAATTAATTTCAGATGTAGTTTTAGATAAGACTCGATTTTATTTTTGCATACAAATAATTAATTGTGCTGGTAACTTCAATTAAATTTTCATTTTTTTCTAACTGTACAGTTCTACCCTTATCATAGATCAGTCTTTACATTCATGCTCTCTTCTATTCATGTATCTGTCTTCTTTGGGCCAATTCTACACTAATTTATCTATTATAGCCTTATAAAAACATTTGACATTTGATAGAGTAAACCCCACTCAACATTCTTCTTCCTCAGATTGCCTTAGCTATTTGTGGCACATTGCTTTTCCATGCAAATTTTAGGACCAGTTTACCCAGTTGTGTCAAAGAACTATCCTTTTTTACTGGGATCACATTTAGATATTAGTGTAAATTGTGCATTCTACACTAATCATGTGATTTAATTATGTACCTTAGTGTAAATTGCAATACTGAGTTTTCTAGATCTTTGATGCTCAGTGTGTGACTTGTAGAGCTGTAGCATGGATGCCACTGAGGAACCTGTTAGAAATTCAGACTCTTGCACCTCACTCTAAATCTGCTAAATCAAAATTGCATTTGAACAAGATTTAGACACATTAAAGCTTGAGAAGCCCTGTTGTAATTTATAAACATGAAAACCCTCTCCAGTTACTTAGATCTTTATGATTTTTTTTTTAATATTTATTTATTTATTTATTTTTGGGCGGGAGTTGGGTTGGGGAGGGAGGGGAGCGGGCGGGCCACTTCTGTTGGTCTTTCATTTCTCTATTTTCATCCATCTTTGTTCTTTGGCTCCTGTGGGCCTCCCATCGCGGTGGCCTCTGTCGTCACTGAGCGCCGGCTCTGGGTGCATGCGCTCCAGAGCTCCGGCTCGGCAATTGGACACATCAGTCCAGCCGCTCCGCGGCACGTGGGCTCTTCCCAGGCCAGGGATCGAACTGGCGTCCCTTGCACTGCAAGGCGGTGTCCTTATCCACTGGACCACCAGGGGAAGCCCAGATCTTTATGAATTTGTCCATCAGTGTCTTGTACCTCTTTTGCTAGATATTTTGTTTAACCATCAGTGACATACTCTAAATACTATAGGTAGTACAGACATAAGAATATGTTTGTATATTAATGCACATTTCTATATTAAACTTCTGTGAGCTTTGTTTTACTGCCTTATCTTAAAATTCGCTAATCATTTCTTCTACTGTGTCTTATCCACTACGAGACCAATCTATTCAATTCTTTCTGTTTAATTGTTATCCTTTAATGTCTAAAATATTTATATTCCTTGTTTTACAGATTCTCCAAGGCATTCTTTAATGAAATGCTTTATTTTCCCTTGGTTTTCCCGACCATACAATCATACTGTGGTCACTTGCAGGACGATATTTCTATTGTTATATTTTTAACTTTGTTTTTGGTCATTTGACCCCCACTCTAGATTTCTGTGCTAACTTTGATTGAATGCTGGACATTGTAACAGTAAAGAATGTGAAGGCTCTGAATGATGTAACAGTAAAGAATATGGAGGCTCTATCTTTCTACATACAGGATTTAGTTTTTTTCTGGCAAGTGGACAGAGTATCGGCAGATCATTTTGATGAGTTGAGGCTGGGCTTCAGGTTTGTTGGAAAGAAGGGACTCCACTTTCCATTTGCTTTGGCCCAGAGGGCCCAGCTCTGACTCCTAGAGCATACCCTTCATTGTCTCAATGGAAAGTCAAGCATGCTAACCAGGGCCTCTCCACTGCTGTAGGTGACAACTCCAACCTCTTTCTTCCCAAACAAAGCCTCTACTCAAGTTCTTCTGTCTCACAGAAGGTGCTGTCCACTGGGATCCTTGGCACCTTGCCCAGTGCACATACAGCTTAGCAGTTGAAAACCAACCCTAAGTAAGAGTGCCCATAGAATTTTAACCTGACTTCTGTTCGGTTCTTTGAGACCTGGACTTCTTAAGTCCTGATTACCTGGGTCATCCAGACTCTCCAGCTCAGTTAAACCATCACAAATCTCATATTGCTTCTTTTTTACTTCTCTTTCTTGTTCCACAAATCAGAAAATATCCTTAGGGAAACAAATAGAGGATAATGTGATATTGCCCTCAGTGAGCTTATCATCGCTTTAAGTCTTGGGTCTCTCACATCCTGTTGACCTCGGTTGATCTCTGATGACTTCAGTTTTTATCCAGTATAATTATTCTTGAATAGTTATTATTGGTAGTAGGGTTACTGTTATACAATTTTTCCATCATGGACGCAAACAGAAGTCACTTTATACATAATTTTTTGCACTCTATTTACTGATTTTTTCAGTAAGTGCTTGGCTCATTAGTTTTCAATTTTTAAAATATTTTTCTAATAGAATTTGAGGTGTGATGTTCTCATATATACATCATTGTAGTTACAACCCACAAGTGTGTATACATATCACTCCATTAGTATTTAGTTACAAATATGTTAAATTGACCACTATGACTTATTCCTTGACTTATAAGTTCTTTAGAAATGGGGTTTTAATTTCCCAGGTATTTGGTTTTGTAGTTTCCTTTTCCTTATTTATTTCCAGGTTATTTGCATTTCAGTTATTAGGTAGCCAGCATACTTAATTCTGTGTCAGGAAATTCATGTCTGTTTTGGTTTTATCACTAACTTTGTGAGTTTGAGTCAGTTTATCTCTCTGAGATAAACTTTTGCCCCATATAATGTGGCTGCTGAGGTTTCCACCTACCCCTAAAATTTCCAATAAAATTGAGCTGGGCTTCAGGTTTGTTGGAAAGAAGGGACTCCACTTTCCATTTGCTTTGGCCCAGAGGGCCCAGCTCTGACTCCTAGAGCATACCCTTCATTGTCTCAATGGAAAGTCAAGCATGCTAACCAGGGCCTCTCCACTGCTGTAGGTGACAACTCCAACCTCTTTCTTCCCAAACAAAGCCTCTACTCAAGTTCTTCTGTCTCACAGAAGGTGCTGTCCACTGGGATCCTTGGCACCTTGCCCAGTGCACATACAGCTTAGCAGTTGAAAACCAACCCTAAGTAAGAGTGCCCATAGAATTTTAACCTGACTTCTGTTCGGTTCTTTGAGACCTGGACTTCTTAAGTCCTGATTACCTGGGTCATCCAGACTCTCCAGCTCAGTTAAACCATCACAAATCTCATATTGCTTCTTTTTTACTTCTCTTCTTGTTCCACAAATCAGAAAATATCCTTAGGGAAACAAATAGAGGATAATGTGATATTGCCCTCAGTGAGCTTATCATCGCTTTAAGTCTTGGGTCTCTCACATCCTGTTGACCTCGGTTGATCTCTGATGACTTCAGTTTTTATCCAGTATAATTATTCTTGAATAGTTATTATTGGTAGTAGGGTTACTGTTATACAATTTTTCCATCATGGACGCAAACAGAAGTCACTTTATACATAATTTTTTTGCACTCTATTTACTGATTTTTTCAGTAAGTGCTTGGCTCATTAGTTTTCAATTTTTAAAATATTTTTCTAATAGAATTTGAGGTGTGATGTTCTCATATATACATCATTGTAGTTACAACCCACAAGTGTGTATACATATCACTCCATTAGTATTTAGTTACAAATATGTTAAATTGACCACTATGACTTATTCCTTGACTTATAAGTTCTTTAGAAATGGGGTTTTAATTTCCCAGGTATTTGGTTTTGTAGTTTCCTTTTCCTTATTTATTTCCAGGTTATTTGCATTTCAGTTATTAGGTAGCCAGCATACTTAATTCTGTGTCAGGAAATTCATGTCTGTTTTGGTTTTATCACTAACTTTGTGAGTTTGAGTCAGTTTATCTCTCTGAGATAAACTTTTGCCCCATATAATGTGGCTGCTGAGGTTTCCACCTACCCCCTATTTCAAAGAATTTCCTCCAGTATTAAATGGAAGATCTGAAGATTGAATTACATAAGTGAAAGTTCTTAAAATGTTTTAGAGATACCTATCAACAGGTAATTACTACTGTTATTGCCATTATCAATGTCTAGTTATATGCCACAGAGGAGAAGAGTTGAGCTTTCTGGAGGGTAATTAGTCCATTTCAGCTCCCCTACAGCTTAAAGCATTATGCCCTGAAAAGAACAGATGCTTAGGAATTAGGATCCATGAATCCATAGCGAAATTTATAGGCTAGTTTTTAAATTGCGTTTGAAAGTTAGTACATTTGAGGTATTAGGTCAGAAAATACTGTCGGGATATTGCTCCCTAGAGTAGAATTCAGGAAAATCCAAACATATTTTCAGTTATTGGTAGACATTTAAGCTTTTAATAATGGGTAAAAAAAATCCTTTTCAGAATGAATGATTGTTCTTGATAGCTGAAGTATAATAAGGCCTTAAATAATACATTAACTAATTGCTTGTTCTTTCTGATGTTCACTGTTAATGGTTTTTAATTGTGACATATACATTTTAATTCATTTGCCCCCCCTCCCCAGAAACCAGACAAAAAGGAAAGGTAAGCATGGTGACTTCTACCAACCCCAGGAGTCAGTGAGGTACACTTCACGTTTCACCTATTTAGATGATATAAATTGAATTCTCTGCATGAGACCTTCATACAAGTTCTTTACGATAGAAACCCGAAGTGAGAAAGTTGATTGCAGTAGCTACCCTGGGCAGAGTCTTCCTGAACAAGCTGTTGCTCAGCATTGTTAGAAACATACTTGTGGAATCTCAATGTGCTTTTTGGTCCCAGTGGGATACTATAGGCACAAGTTTGCCAGCAGGACAAGGGAGCATCTTAAGATTTCTCCATTATATTTATGGATCTGACCAAAACGTGGGAAACTATCAGGAAAACTGAGGCTCTAGTTATAATTTGTGTGTTATCACCAGTGCCCATAAGTTGCTTCTTGATGGGAATGTCAGACTCCTCATTACCTGAGAAATGAAGGAGGTTTACTCACCTCCAGTCTTAACTCCACTTATTTAATCTCCACCCTGGTAAACCCATTCAATTCTCTTTTCAGTCCAGCAGGCTTTCCCCTCTTCTAGTCTTCTCTGCCTTGGTATTAAGACGCCATCTAGCAATGCCTCCTCATTGCTTAATGTCTAAACTCTGCCTTCAGAGCTGTCTATTGTGTTGTCATGGCTTGACTCTGATTCTGGTTTCTCTCTCCTACGTTTACTCCCACCAGAGACCCTTCCTTTGACAGCCTCATTCATGTAGAGCTTCAGTGTGTTCTACTGGTTACCTCTCATGTGTCCGGATCTCCCTTGCAAAATTTCTCGGCTTTTGAAGGACCCCACCTGGAGCAGTGTGGAATGAAGGACATCCTTGAGCCATCCGGGTGAGCCAAGTCAATCTAGAATCATCTGTGTGGAAGACATTGTCATCAGCTGTGACTTACATTTGCCTTCTACATCTCTTTCAAAGCTAATCCAGACCCCAGCCATCTCAGTAGGTTGTCTTTTTCCTCTTGGTGATTTTTTTTTTTTAATTTATTTATTTTTATTACTTAGTTATTTTTATTTTGCTTTTATAGAGTTTTGTTGTTTATGGATATGTATAATCCCAGATCAGTCATAGGTATATCCCTGACCCCTCCCTCCTGTTCCCCCCTTCTAGTCCCCCCCATCCCACCCATCCAGGCTGTTGCATAGTCCCCATTTAAGATCCCTTAGTCCCACACTCATTGACAATAGTTATCTCTTTTTTGTAAGATAGTATAGGTTTCCGTGTTCCTCCTCCCATACCTCTCACCTACCCTTCACTCCTCTCAATGTCCATAAGTCTGTTCTCTATGTCTGTTTTTCTGTTGCTGCTCTGTGGGTGTATTTATCAGTGCCATCTTACTGGATTCCATGTATGTGTGTTACTATACTGTATTTGTCCTTCTCTTTTTGACTTACTTCACTTTGTATAGTAGGTTCTAGATTCATCCACCTCATTACGACTGATTCTTCTGCATTTCTTTTTACGGCTGAGAAATATTCCATTGTATATATGTACCGTAGCTTCTTTATCCATTCATTCTTCGATGGACATCTAGGTTGCTTCCATGTTCTAGCTGTTGTATACAGTGCTGCAATGAACATTGGCGTACAGGTGTCTCTTTCAAGTTTGAATTCATCAGAGTACAAGCCCAATGGTGATATTTCTGGGTCATATGGTGCTTCTATTTTTAGCTTTTTAAGGAGTCTTCATACTGGCTTCCATAGTGGTTGTATCAATCCTGTCAGTGATTTTTAAATCTTAGAAATTTAAGATAAAACAAATACAAGTTTAAAAATTTCCATATTGGAAATCAATATTTCCCAAACCTGAAAAATATATCAACCCTTTCAGTGGGAAAAAAGTCTTTCATATCCTTACTGTTCAATTAGTTTTATGATAATACATAAAATATACAGCCATAAAATAAGGTATAACTCCTTTATAATTTTACATTATATAAAAATATATAAATGAAACAAAACTTCATAGCCAGAGTCAAGTTCACAGTATGTGTGTCCTTTTGTTGAATTAATTAGAACAGATGATATGTTGCTGAAGCTAAAGCAGCAACAATATGAATGTGGTTTTGAGTACCATTCTACGAGTTGTTCTAGGTTCAACCAATAATCCATCGCTTCTTAGTTGTTTAATTATGGGCAGATAGCTTCTTTGTGTCTCAGTGTCCTTGGGAGTAAATTGGGTCAGTGACTGTATCATAAAGTCATTATAAGATCAAGTATGTCTGGAAGATATTTAACTAGAGGGCATTTCTGAAGTTTTCTGCATAGTGTCAGACACATCATAGGTGTTCAGAAGTTAGTAACTTTTATTAGCATCTTTAGATATATATAACTGTTCTTATTTTATCGTTTTGAAAAACTGAATCTTAGTCAAGTAACTGTCCTTAGGTAATGGAAGATTCTTTAAGTCAAAATGCTCTGGTAAGAGTCTATAGTACAGACAAGAAACATTAGAATTGTAGGCTTCTTTACGGTCATAGGCTGACTCCATTTCGACAGTAAACCAAGCACTGCAGAATATAATGTTAGCATTGCAAGAATAGTTCATTTCATTAATTAACTTATTTAGTCTCAACCTTGTTCCCCAAAGCATTTGTGACAGCTTGCATATACGTAACGCAAAAACATAATAAAATAAACTGAAGACGAAAGCAAGATAAAGAGAAAATAGAGACACTAGTAAGAAAGTCAAGGTTAATGTCAGTTAGGCATACTGTACATTTCAATGAAGTCACTAAAGTTAATGCAAAAATTTCCAACTTTGCAAGAAACTGAAACATAAGGGATTTTCCTCCTGTGAGTTATCAAATAGGAATACTGTTTGAAAGAGTGACCTTGATTTCAACAGCGTTCTTGCTTAAACTCAGTTGTGAGTTTCATGCAAATGATGACTGCCTTGTTCCCCAATGTAAGCGAGTAACGCAATGTCATAGATAACTGTCAGTAACAGCCTGATGTCAGCCTGCTTCTACAGTGGGATGGCCCAACCTAGTATCCCCATGTGGAGGGACTGTCGCCCTTCACAGAACCTCTAGGGACAGGATTTCTTTCATAGCCAGAGTCAAGTTCACAGTATGTGTGTCCTTTTGTTGAATTAATTAGAACAGATGATATGTTGCTGAAGCTAAAGCAGCAACAATATGAATGTGGTTTTGAGTACCATTCTACGAGTTGTTCTAGGTTCAACCAATAATCCATCGCTTCTTAGTTGTTTAATTATGGGCAGATAGCTTCTTTGTGTCTCAGTGTCCTTGGGAGTAAATTGGGTCAGTGACTGTATCATAAAGTCATTATAAGATCAAGTATGTCTGGAAGATATTTAACTAGAGGGCATTTCTGAAGTTTTCTGCATAGTGTCAGACACATCATAGGTGTTCAGAAGTTAGTAACTTTTATTAGCATCTTTAGATATATATAACTGTTCTTATTTTATCGTTTTGAAAAACTGAATCTTAGTCAAGTAACTGTCCTTAGGTAATGGAAGATTCTTTAAGTCAAAATGCTCTGGTAAGAGTCTATAGTACAGACAAGAAACATTAGAATTGTAGGCTTCTTTACGGTCATAGGCTGACTCCATTTCGACAGTAAACCAAGCACTGCAGAATATAATGTTAGCATTGCAAGAATAGTTCATTTCATTAATTAACTTATTTAGTCTCAACCTTGTTCCCCAAAGCATTTGTGACAGCTTGCATATACGTAACGCAAAAACATAATAAAATAAACTGAAGACGAAAGCAAGATAAAGAGAAAATAGAGACACTAGTAAGAAAGTCAAGGTTAATGTCAGTTAGGCATACTGTACATTTCAATGAAGTCACTAAAGTTAATGCAAAAATTTCCAACTTTGCAAGAAACTGAAACATAAGGGATTTTCCTCCTGTGAGTTATCAAATAGGAATACTGTTTGAAAGAGTGACCTTGATTTCAACAGCGTTCTTGCTTAAACTCAGTTGTGAGTTTCATGCAAATGATGACTGCCTTGTTCCCCAATGTAAGCGAGTAACGCAATGTCATAGATAACTGTCAGTAACAGCCTGATGTCAGCCTGCTTCTACAGTGGGATGGCCCAACCTAGTATCCCCATGTGGAGGGACTGTCGCCCTTCACAGAACCTCTAGGGACAGGATTTCTTTCAACTGCGCTTTTGGTAAATACTGAATGACAGATATTTTTGGTTGATAAAAAAAAAAAAAAATGTAGCTGCATTTCAAATGACTCCTGTGGTCAAATCATCAAACACTTTGTAATGCTTATCCCTGATATTAAGGACTGCCATTTATTTATTTCTTTGGTTCTTTCCGTGTGGTGAGTATTCACTGGTGGCTCACACGGTAAAGAATCTGTCTCCAATGCAGGAGACCTGGATTTGATCTCTGGATCAGGAAGATGCCCTGGAGAAGGGAATGGCAAGCCACTCCAAGATTCTGCCTGGAGAATCCCATGGACAGAGGAGCCTGGTGGGCTACAGTCCATGGAGAGGCAAAGAGTTGGACACAACTGAGAGACTAACACTTTTACTTGTGTTCCTTCCATGTGGTCAGTATAGAACCTATAAACTGTGACTATAAATAGTTACTGCGTCTTATCCTATGAATATCCTATCTTACCATGAGGAAACCAAGACTCAGAGAGGTTATTTAGCATGTCCAGGGTCATAGAGCTAATAAGTAACCAAGTTGGGATTCCAATCCAGGTTCATTTGACCACAAAGCCCATGTTCTTTGCCACCATCTCATGGCTGCAGAGAATCAGCTAAACTCAGAGCTGCTGGGAGGTAGACAGAAGGGCAGGACCAGGCATTCAGTCTTGCTTTTGTATATATGCCTGGTGGTTTTTTATTATAGTAATGATTACGAATATTTATTGAGCCCTGTTATGCACCAGACACAGTGCTGAGCAGTTTAATTTCACAATCTCATTATAATCTATTATTGACGTGTAAGCTAGATCCCAATATTATAATCCCTCATTTATAGGAGAAGAAATTATGGATTAGAATATATATGTGACTTTTTCAGAATCTCAGAGGTAATGGTGCCAGAATTTAAACCCAGGTCCAGCGGTTTTTGGCGCTGGTCTTGTTGTGTTATATTACTGCTTGGAAATGGTCAGAGGGCAGAGGAAGGTATTATCATTAGAGTTCTTCATAATCTCCTGAGTCATATGGCTGTGCAGCTGTGGGTACTTAGAAACTATTTATTGACTGAATTACCAGGGACATCATCCACTATGGGTTGTGTATTGATGGCTATCTATGAAGGATCCATATAGAAGGAGGTAAAAGACTATATATGCGGTGATGGCAGATGACAGAGAATGGATGGATAGAAAGAAAGGGAAGAAGGAAGAAAAATAGCTATAGGTAGATGGTATATATAGAGAGACAATGAGAGTGGGGGAAGAGGTAGGTAGATAAATAGATTTTCCAGTACATCTCAACTCAGATACCAACTCCTCAGGTGTGTCGTCTTCAAAGGTGTTGACCACCGTAATTATTGCCCAGTTGGCCACAAGGGCACGCTCTTGTGGTAAGGCTAAAGAAGACAGGCTTTATGTCAGTAGTTTTGAATGGGGAACTTGTTCTTTTCCTAGCACAGTCTTGTTTTTCATATTTTTAAACAATGAAGTCACATGATTAAAAAAAATTACATTTAGTACTCACTTTACCAGGAAATCAGTCCCAGTTCTCCACTTCTCTTAGTAAGTATAGACCTGGCCAAGTTGTCCTCAAACACCCTCTCCCACCCCTGAATGCCAGCCGAGCTCCGGGGCAGAAGGTAACAGATTTCCAGAATGAAACCTTTCAGCACCGACAGCCAATCATGTGGGAGTGAAGGAGGCTCTCTCCTACAACTGAAACCACCAGGGAGTTAGAACAGGAGGCAAGATAATTTGGGGGTACCAGGCTATTGCTTTTGTATATATGCCTGGTGGTTTTTATTATAGTAATGATTACGAATATTTATTGAGCCCTGTTATGCACCAGACACAGTGCTGAGCAGTTTAATTTCACAATCTCATTATAATCTATTATTGACGTGAAGTTAGATCCCAATATTATAATCCCTCATTTATAGGAGAAGAAATTATGGATTAGAATATATATGTGACTTTTTCAGAATCTCAGAGGTAATGGTGCCAGAATTTAAACCCAGGTCCAGCGGTTTTTGGCGCTGGTCTTGTTGTGTTATATTACTGCTTGGAAATGGTCAGAGGGCAGAGGAAGGTATTATCATTAGAGTTCTTCATAATCTCCTGAGTCATATGGCTGTGCAGCTGTGGGTACTTAGAAACTATTTATTGACTGAATTACCAGGGACATCATCCACTATGGGTTGTGTATTGATGGCTATCTATGAAGGATCCATATAGAAGGAGGTAAAAGACTATATATGCGGTGATGGCAGATGACAGAGAATGGATGGATAGAAAGAAAGGGAAGAAGGAAGAAAAATAGCTATAGGTAGATGGTATATATAGAGAGACAATGAGAGTGGGGGAAGAGGTAGGTAGATAAATAGATTTTCCAGTACATCTCAACTCAGATACCAACTCCTCAGGTGTGTCGTCTTCAAAGGTGTTGACCACCGTAATTATTGCCCAGTTGGCCACAAGGGCACGCTCTTGTGGTAAGGCTAAAGAAGACAGGCTTTATGTCAGTAGTTTTGAATGGGGAACTTGTTCTTTTCCTAGCACAGTCTTGTTTTTCATATTTTTAAACAATGAAGTCACATGATTAAAAAAAATTACATTTAGTACTCACTTTACCAGGAAATCAGTCCCAGTTCTCCACTTCTCTTAGTAAGTATAGACCTGGCCAAGTTGTCCTCAAACACCCTCTCCCACCCCTGAATGCCAGCCGAGCTCCGGGGCAGAAGGTAACAGATTTCCAGAATGAAACCTTTCAGCACCGACAGCCAATCATGTGGGAGTGAAGGAGGCTCTCTCCTACAACTGAAACCACCAGGGAGTTAGAACAGGAGGCAAGATAATTACCTTCCTGGACAGCAGCCAGGGGAGCAGCCCGGCCTCCTGTGAAAACGCCATGGGAAATGTAATGGCCACATGTGGTAAGGAGTACCTTGCTTTCCTACCTGATCTGATAAGCAAGGTCAAGGCAGGACACCGATCCCAGGGACAGACGGGACTGGTATTTATTATTTATCCAACACCAGGCAGCCAGGCAGGTTCTGCATGATGTAGGGATAGATCTGCGCACTGACCTTAGGGCTTACAATTTCTTCTCTGTGGACCTAAATTTCCTGAGTCTATTTCCCATTTCCTTAAGTTGAGCGCTGATGTCCAGGGGTCTCTAGTGACCTGCATGGAAGTAGGAGGCAACGTTGCACAGACATTGGCAGTTCACCCTGTCTCTTCACTCATGAGCTCACCTCAGCTTCTCTTCCTCTGTCCCCCTGCCCCCCATCTTCCTGTTGCTCATCCATCAGGACTGAACGTAAATGTCTCTTCTCTGTTCCCAGAAGTGGATGAGGGACTCCTTGGGAGATGCATAGCACTTTGTAACATCTTCTGCCACAGAGCTAACCTCGCTGAGCTGTGAACTCCTGTCTCTTTCACTCAACTGGACATTTCTTGCCAGAATGGATTGTTCAGTATTTTCTTCAAAGGCAGTAACTCAGTACCATCTGTACTTCTATAACACATGGTCTCTGTGATGCACATGAGCTCACGCATTGGTACAGAGGGTTATGGTGTCTGCATCACGTGAAAGTCTCATTGGTTTGTCGACAATTCATTTAATGCTTGAGTCTTGTTCCACCAAACAACAGCAGTGCAAACTGACAGAGTGACTCCAGCAAGCCCCCAAAGAGCGTGGTCCTGAATCTGAGCCAGTCTGTCTCAGTGTATAGACCCTGTTGTTTTCCTGCTTGGGTTCTTCCAGCCTACCTACTGCTACCAGGGTCACTTACAGAAGGCTTCAGGACCCGTCAGTCATGGTCTGGCTCTCCCTCGCTGAGGGTATGCTCTGCTCTGCGGGAAGAAGTGCATGAAGAAGTGCAGTGCCCCAGGAGTGACCTGCCACCTGCCAGGCTCCCACTTGGGGTAAAGTCCCAGTGACCCATAGTGGTGGCTCCTCAGTGATACCACTTAGTAAAGGAAAGCGACTTTCCTCCCTTCTCTGTTTCACGGCTCTCCTCTCAGATTGTGCTCCCTAAGGTCACCACGTCCCAGTAAACTCCCTGTACCCGCTTTCCTACCTGATCTGATAAGCAAGGTCAAGGCAGGACACCGATCCCAGGGACAGACGGGACTGGTATTTATTATTTATCCAACACCAGGCAGCCAGGCAGGTTCTGCATGATGTAGGGATAGATCTGCGCACTGACCTTAGGGCTTACAATTTCTTCTCTGTGGACCTAAATTTCCTGAGTCTATTTCCCATTTCCTTAAGTTGAGCGCTGATGTCCAGGGGTCTCTAGTGACCTGCATGGAAGTAGGAGGCAACGTTGCACAGACATTGGCAGTTCACCCTGTCTCTTCACTCATGAGCTCACCTCAGCTTCTCTTCCTCTGTCCCCCTGCCCCCCATCTTCCTGTTGCTCATCCATCAGGACTGAACGTAAATGTCTCTTCTCTGTTCCCAGAAGTGGATGAGGGACTCCTTGGGAGATGCATAGCACTTTGTAACATCTTCTGCCACAGAGCTAACCTCGCTGAGCTGTGAACTCCTGTCTCTTTCACTCAACTGGACATTTCTTGCCAGAATGGATTGTTCAGTATTTTCTTCAAAGGCAGTAACTCAGTACCATCTGTACTTCTATAACACATGGTCTCTGTGATGCACATGAGCTCACGCATTGGTACAGAGGGTTATGGTGTCTGCATCACGTGAAAGTCTCATTGGTTTGTCGACAATTCATTTAATGCTTGAGTCTTGTTCCACCAAACAACAGCAGTGCAAACTGACAGAGTGACTCCAGCAAGCCCCCAAAGAGCGTGGTCCTGAATCTGAGCCAGTCTGTCTCAGTGTATAGACCCTGTTGTTTTCCTGCTTGGGTTCTTCCAGCCTACCTACTGCTACCAGGGTCACTTACAGAAGGCTTCAGGACCCGTCAGTCATGGTCTGGCTCTCCCTCGCTGAGGGTATGCTCTGCTCTGCGGGAAGAAGTGCATGAAGAAGTGCAGTGCCCCAGGAGTGACCTGCCACCTGCCAGGCTCCCACTTGGGGTAAAGTCCCAGTGACCCATAGTGGTGGCTCCTCAGTGATACCACTTAGTAAAGGAAAGCGACTTTCCTCCCTTCTCTGTTTCACGGCTCTCCTCTCAGATTGTGCTCCCTAAGGTCACCACGTCCCAGTAAACTCCCTGTACCCAAATCCTGATCTTGAGATCCATTTGAGGGAAAGCTAAACCAGCCCACCTCACACTTTCTCTTGGCTCCATCTTCATACTGTAGTGTGAGTGCCTGTAAGCAGGGTCGTCTGTGGCCTTGGCCCAGCCTCCATCCTCAGCCGCCTCCACCTCCCTTCTACCTCACATGCACTTCTACCATGTATTAGTAACATCTCTTTTTGAAAATGACTTATTTCATAAGTGTTTAACCCTGGTTTTTGTCTTTCAGAATTTTAACATGTCTTTTTAACTATACTGTATCTTTTTAGAACACCTGTCAATTAATGCTCTGGTTCCAAAATTGCCTAGTTTGTTTGTTTTTGTCTGTTCTGGGTCTTCATTGCTGCCCATGGGCTTCCTCTGGCTTCAGTGAGAAGGGGCTGCTCTCTGTTTGCGGTGCGTGGGCTTCTCTTTGGGGTAGCTTCTCTGGCTTCTGAGCATGGGCTCTGGGGCATGCAGGCTTCAGTAGTTGTGTCACTCAGGCTTAGCTGCCCCGTAGCATGGGGAATATCCCCAGACCAGGGATTGAACCCATGTTCCCTGCGTTGGCAGGTGGATTTTTAACCGCTGGACCACCAAGGAAGTCCCCAAATCACCAGGACAGGCTGCAGTCCATGGAGTCACACAGAGTCAGATGCAACTGAAGTGACTAAGCAGCAGCAGCAGCAGTTTTAACTTTATTTTGCCTCCAAGTTCTGTTATTTTTTTAACAAAATATGAGGTTTTTTAGGAACACATGCATTACATTACAGCCTAACCACCTGTGTTTAGCAAGGTGCCTGGCATAAGCTGATGAATACATGTTTGGTGACTAAATAAACAGACAAATGGCTGCATGAGCATTCTAGTTGTCCCACATAACTCGAGAAGCTACAGTTTTCCTTGTGACAGAGCCTTCCTTTTAAAACTAAGACGTCTGTTCATATGTCCATCAGAACTTGGGGTAAAGTCCCAGTGACCCATAGTGGTGGCTCCTCAGTGATACCACTTAGTAAAGGAAAGCGACTTTCCTCCCTTCTCTGTTTCACGGCTCTCCTCTCAGATTGTGCTCCCTAAGGTCACCACGTCCCAGTAAACTCCCTGTACCCAAATCCTGATCTTGAGATCCATTTGAGGGAAAGCTAAACCAGCCCACCTCACACTTTCTCTTGGCTCCATCTTCATACTGTAGTGTGAGTGCCTGTAAGCAGGGTCGTCTGTGGCCTTGGCCCAGCCTCCATCCTCAGCCGCCTCCACCTCCCTTCTACCTCACATGCACTTCTACCATGTATTAGTAACATCTCTTTTTGAAAATGACTTATTTCATAAGTGTTTAACCCTGGTTTTTGTCTTTCAGAATTTTAACATGTCTTTTTAACTATACTGTATCTTTTTAGAACACCTGTCAATTAATGCTCTGGTTCCAAAATTGCCTAGTTTGTTTGTTTTTGTCTGTTCTGGGTCTTCATTGCTGCCCATGGGCTTCCTCTGGCTTCAGTGAGAAGGGGCTGCTCTCTGTTTGCGGTGCGTGGGCTTCTCTTTGGGGTAGCTTCTCTGGCTTCTGAGCATGGGCTCTGGGGCATGCAGGCTTCAGTAGTTGTGTCACTCAGGCTTAGCTGCCCCGTAGCATGGGGAATATCCCCAGACCAGGGATTGAACCCATGTTCCCTGCGTTGGCAGGTGGATTTTTAACCGCTGGACCACCAAGGAAGTCCCCAAATCACCAGGACAGGCTGCAGTCCATGGAGTCACACAGAGTCAGATGCAACTGAAGTGACTAAGCAGCAGCAGCAGCAGTTTTAACTTTATTTTGCCTCCAAGTTCTGTTATTTTTTTAACAAAATATGAGGTTTTTTAGGAACACATGCATTACATTACAGCCTAACCACCTGTGTTTAGCAAGGTGCCTGGCATAAGCTGATGAATACATGTTTGGTGACTAAATAAACAGACAAATGGCTGCATGAGCATTCTAGTTGTCCCACATAACTCGAGAAGCTACAGTTTTCCTTGTGACAGAGCCTTCCTTTTAAAACTAAGACGTCTGTTCATATGTCCATCAGAATTTTTGGCAATGTTCTCATTACAATGACTCCCTATCTTATTAGATTTAATTACTTATCATTAAGGTTTTGGAAGAAACTTTTAAATGCTTAAGGAAGGAGAATATTCCAGTGAAAGGCCCTCTCAGAATTTGGATGCGTAATTCACTGTTTCTAGCTACGTGTTTATTTCTACGAAAGCACCATAGCCTGTAGCTTGGACAGCAGCTCTTTTTCTCTCTGCATGTAGGTTGTTCTTATTCCCACTATTTCTACATTTTAAAATAATTTTTCACTGACAGCATGCTATTATAAAGAGTACAGTCAGTTTATATAATTTAAATAAATATATTTCAGCCAACAAGATTAAAACGATCCACTTAACGCCATAGAGCAGTCAATTAATCAGCATGTATGGAATTGATTAGACATATTTTACTTGGAAGAAACTCTGCTGTGAGTTATGGGAAGATACACAAAAGTCTGAAATAATCATCATTTAGGTTTTCTGTGGCTGGACCTCACATATGCTCTTCTCTTTTACTCTGGAGGACATGACCCACATTTGGGGGTTTGAGTTAAGTGATACCTGTGATCGTCAGTATCCTCCATCTTCAAGGGACCTTTATTTACTTGGGGAGAGGGCCAGCTGTGGGAAGGAAAACAAAAGGTGGCAACAGTACCAGTAACACAGATCTGTTTCCTCCAAAAATACGTTTCCCGTGTGTCCTGAGGGTTCTTTGGGAGATGGGGAGGAGGTGAGTGTGAAGGGTCTAGGATATTTCAGAGCTCTGCTTCTGTTTCCACATGGGGCTCATGCATAGTATTTATTACACTTTATAAAAGATGCCACTGCCAAAGGAAAAGTTAAGATCCACGGACAGAATCCGTAAGAACAAAGAACTGGGAGGAGGGGCTGGAGCTGGGTTGAACTCCGGTTGTGTAGGAAGGCCTTTGAGGGCAGTGTTAGTGCACTGATGAATACATGTTTGGTGACTAAATAAACAGACAAATGGCTGCATGAGCATTCTAGTTGTCCCACATAACTCGAGAAGCTACAGTTTTCCTTGTGACAGAGCCTTCCTTTTAAAACTAAGACGTCTGTTCATATGTCCATCAGAATTTTTGGCAATGTTCTCATTACAATGACTCCCTATCTTATTAGATTTAATTACTTATCATTAAGGTTTTGGAAGAAACTTTTAAATGCTTAAGGAAGGAGAATATTCCAGTGAAAGGCCCTCTCAGAATTTGGATGCGTAATTCACTGTTTCTAGCTACGTGTTTATTTCTACGAAAGCACCATAGCCTGTAGCTTGGACAGCAGCTCTTTTGCTGTCTGCATGTAGGTTGTTCTTATTCCCACTATTTCTACATTTTAAAATAATTTTTCACTGACAGCATGCTATTATAAAGAGTACAGTCAGTTTATATAATTTAAATAAATATATTTCAGCCAACAAGATTAAAACGATCCACTTAACGCCATAGAGCAGTCAATTAATCAGCATGTATGGAATTGATTAGACATATTTTACTTGGAAGAAACTCTGCTGTGAGTTATGGGAAGATACACAAAAGTCTGAAATAATCATCATTTAGGTTTTCTGTGGCTGGACCTCACATATGCTCTTCTCTTTTACTCTGGAGGACATGACCCACATTTGGGGGTTTGAGTTAAGTGATACCTGTGATCGTCAGTATCCTCCATCTTCAAGGGACCTTTATTTACTTGGGGAGAGGGCCAGCTGTGGGAAGGAAAACAAAAGGTGGCAACAGTACCAGTAACACAGATCTGTTTCCTCCAAAAATACGTTTCCCGTGTGTCCTGAGGGTTCTTTGGGAGATGGGGAGGAGGTGAGTGTGAAGGGTCTAGGATATTTCAGAGCTCTGCTTCTGTTTCCACATGGGGCTCATGCATAGTATTTATTACACTTTATAAAAGATGCCACTGCCAAAGGAAAAGTTAAGATCCACGGACAGAATCCGTTAAGAACAAAGAACTGGGAGGAGGGGCTGGAGCTGGGTTGAACTCCGGTTGTGTAGGAAGGCCTTTTGAGGGAGAACAAGGAGCAAGGGCCTTAGGAGGAGCTTGAAGGAAGGGCGTAATTAAGATAAATGAAGAGAACGGAAAATGTTAGGCCAGTAATGAAACCAATGTATAACAAGGCAATGCTGCTGTCTCCCCAAATACCAAACCCAAACCTGAAAACCCTGCCTCCTGATGTATCTAGATATCTGAGGCTAAGTGTGTTTAACCTTAAGTTTCCATTTTTTCAAAAATTAAAAAAAAATTTTTTTCACTTCATTTACCGTTACCTGAAAGTAGTGGGCAAAAAGCGTAATTTGAGGAGATCAGAAGTTCCTGGGTCAAAAGTCTGCCTTTGAAACTTAAAAGCACTCAACCTCTTAAGATCTTCCTGGAGAAGGAAATGGCAGCCCACTCTAGCATTCTTGCCTGGAGAATTCCATGGACAGAGGAGTCTGGTCAGCTCTAGTCCATGGGGTCACCAAGAGTCAGACACAGCTGAGCAACTATCGCACATTCTTAAGGTCTTAGCTTCCTCATTCGTAATATGTAGAAATACCACCTCATAGGTGGTAAAATGATACACTTGACAGAGGGTACACAGCCCACTGTACACTACATACTGACTTTTCATATACTTTTTGAACGTGAGTCAAAATAATTTAGTATGTTGTAGCTAAGTTTTATGTGTATACAATTTTCACTATTCATCACCTGCTAAATAAGAGCAATGTGGGCCCTCTTGCTTCCTGTAATGAAGAGGGACAGAAAAATAGCTCTGCAAAAAAATAAAGTGTGATGTAGTATTAAGGCTGGGACTTACCTGGTGGTGCAGTGGTTAGGAATCTTGCCTTTCACTATAGGGGACTCGGCTTTGATCCCTGGTTGGGAAACTAAGAGCCCACATGTAATGAAGCAACTAAGTCCTGGCACTACAGCTACTGAACCCCAGCACTCCAGAGCCCTCGAGCTGCAATTTAAGACCCTGCATGACACAACAAAGATCTCAAGTGCTACACACAAGAACCGTTGCACTGCAGCCAAATAGGCAGATAGATAGATAGCATCAAGACTGTGTGTGGAGGATCAAACAAAGAACTGATTTTCCCTGCAGGGATCACCACGTGATTTTGGGTGTCTGTGCATTTGCACATACTGTTTATTTCTTTTATGTACCTTCTCCTTCCTGCCTAGACCAGAGCTTCTCAGTTGTTAATATATTGCCAGGAATCTGGTTGAAATGCAGATTCTGATTCTCTAGGCAGCACCTGGAATTCTGCATTCCCAGCAGTTCCCAAGTAATGACATGTTGCTTCTCTAGAGACCACACGTGGAAAAACTAAGACCTGGGTACTAACTTTCAGTCTTCAAAACCCTGCCTTGGGATCCGACCTCCCTCTCAATGGTGAAATGCTAAGCAATGAAAGCGTCAAGACAAGTCCTATACCACTAGGGTTAGCAGCTAAAATCCAAGGTTCTCAGTTAAATTTGAATTTCAGATAAATAATCCCCTAAATTTAGTATATGGCATGGGACATTCTTATGCTAAAAAAGTATTTGTTGTTTATTTGAAATGCAAATATACCTTGGTGTTCTTTATTTTTATTTGCTAAATCTGGCAACCCTACCTACCTCCTACTGCTTCCACCTACTCCCAGCGCCTGCAATTACATTGCTGTTCCTCAGAGTTTTAAGCAGACATCCCAGAACAGGCACCGTCTCTTGTCCACTGCAGCATGGTCACTTGAGGGGACTCCTGATTTTTCACCTAGGGCACAAGATGAGCTCATTGTTCACTGGGTATCCATATGTCTGTGAGCTCCTTGAGTATAAGGACAGCATCTTCACCCATGTCTCCCCAGCTCCTTGGAAAATATATTGGCTTTTTACCCTAGGAATTTGCGGGGGAAAATAGCTCTGCAAAAAATAAAGTGTGATGTAGTATTAAGGCTGGGACTTACCTGGTGGTGCAGTGGTTAGGAATCTTGCCTTTCACTATAGGGGACTCGGCTTTGATCCCTGGTTGGGAAACTAAGAGCCCACATGTAATGAAGCAACTAAGTCCTGGCACTACAGCTACTGAACCCCAGCACTCCAGAGCCCTCGAGCTGCAATTTAAGACCCTGCATGACACAACAAAGATCTCAAGTGCTACACACAAGAACCGTTGCACTGCAGCCAAATAGGCAGATAGATAGATAGCATCAAGACTGTGTGTGGAGGATCAAACAAAGAACTGATTTTCCCTGCAGGGATCACCACGTGATTTTGGGTGTCTGTGCATTTGCACATACTGTTTATTTCTTTTATGTACCTTCTCCTTCCTGCCTAGACCAGAGCTTCTCAGTTGTTAATATATTGCCAGGAATCTGGTTGAAATGCAGATTCTGATTCTCTAGGCAGCACCTGGAATTCTGCATTCCCAGCAGTTCCCAAGTAATGACATGTTGCTTCTCTAGAGACCACACGTGGAAAAACTAAGACCTGGGTACTAACTTTCAGTCTTCAAAACCCTGCCTTGGGATCCGACCTCCCTCTCAATGGTGAAATGCTAAGCAATGAAAGCGTCAAGACAAGTCCTATACCACTAGGGTTAGCAGCTAAAATCCAAGGTTCTCAGTTAAATTTGAATTTCAGATAAATAATCCCCTAAATTTAGTATATGGCATGGGACATTCTTATGCTAAAAAAGTATTTGTTGTTTATTTGAAATGCAAATATACCTTGGTGTTCTTTATTTTTATTTGCTAAATCTGGCAACCCTACCTACCTCCTACTGCTTCCACCTACTCCCAGCGCCTGCAATTACATTGCTGTTCCTCAGAGTTTTAAGCAGACATCCCAGAACAGGCACCGTCTCTTGTCCACTGCAGCATGGTCACTTGAGGGGACTCCTGATTTTTCACCTAGGGCACAAGATGAGCTCATTGTTCACTGGGTATCCATATGTCTGTGAGCTCCTTGAGTATAAGGACAGCATCTTCACCCATGTCTCCCCAGTTTCTAGCAGCATGAAAGATGCACAGGAAAAACGTTCCAAATTGAAGTGAGCTAAATGAAGTCAGTTTCCAACTCAGTTGCCCTGGCTGATGGCAGAAAGTGACTTTGAACAGAGATTGGAAGGCCCTGAAACTTTGGGTTCGGAGACAGGGCTGGGGGTTAAGAGAAACACAGTGATCTTCCTTTCAGCTAAGATCTTTTTCTAAACGATATGTATGTTTTGATTAATCCAATCACGGATTATATGTCTACATATGAGAACCAAGCTCTCTCTTAATTCCAGCTGGACTAGGTGTGTACACTGTACCACACCTAGGATAAATTGTCCCCATCTCTCCCCTCAGCATCTCTCCTGGAGGGTCCTCTGCTCATCATCTCTCCCTTCCTGTTTGTTTGTCCAAGGATAAAGCTCACATTCATTTCAAAGGATATTATGTGACCCTGATTTTTTGCTCCTTTTGTGATCTGCAGGGGCGATTGTCCAGATATTATAGAATCGAACCCAACTTAAGGATATGGGGACTTTAAATACCTTTTGAGGGATTTCAGATAAAGTGGCTTTTACCAGTTCCATGTCACTTGCATGTTTGAAAGCTAAACATAAAACACCCTTTAGGGTGTCCTGAGAGACATAGCCATATCCAATCTGTGATGCCGACATTCAGCAGCTATGTGTCATAGATCCTAGAGCAACTCTGAAGACCCTCTTCTATGGGAGTTTCTGGCACCTAAGAACAAAGATTTGGATAGCTTGTATTTGCGGTCAGGGAAATAAAGGAAGAGCCTCTGCTTATCTCCAGAACTGTCTCCATCGTTCAGCCAAATAGACCACTGACAAGGTTGTTGTTATGTGAC
Source organism: Tragulus kanchil (assembly GCA_022376925.1). Lineage (NCBI taxonomy): Eukaryota > Metazoa > Chordata > Mammalia > Artiodactyla > Tragulidae > Tragulus > Tragulus kanchil. The sequence continues at coordinate 287,399,499 of JAIOJX010000032.1, forward strand.
ATCTCTGATGTTCACCGAGGCTGACATCAGGACGGTTGCCTCCAAACTATATGAAGTCACAGAAGGCCCGTCGCAAACAGCAATTTCATTTTAATTCATTATTCAACATTTACTCAAGCTTAGGTTCATTTGGTATATGTAATTGCTAGCAAGCCAAGTTTCTTTTATGAAAACCGAGAATCCAAACACAGAGTAATTACTCTGCGGAGGAAAAACCACTGTCGGTCCAATAGTGCCACTCTAAATATTGACACTGTATCCTTTCGGCCCTGGGTTAACCATGTGGATCCCACTGGCCTCCCTGTATCATGCTGTCTCTGCATACAGAGAAGAAAGGTATTAGGAAAAGGAAAATGATAGGGGGAAGGTGGAAAGTCTGAGCAGCAGCCTCGGAGGCAAGAATGAAACCGTCAGTGTGGTAAGAGGGAAAAAGAAGAGCTGAGGATCGCACTTACAAGTTACAGTGGCCGTAGTCACCAAAGCCGCCTGTGCTCATTAGCCCCTACCCTAAGTGTTTTACACATGTTAGCTTATTCGCTACTCATGAAACCATCCTCTAGAAAATTGTGCAATAACGTTTTACCCCATCGTCTCTGAGGTGTACCTGAGGTGTGACCATGCACACCTCCTCTGAACAGAGCAGAGATCTTCTGGTTCTGGGAAGTCAGCTTTCAACAGTCTCTTGCTCTGGATGTCTCTATCACCCAGCCTCCCAAAGTGAATCTCTGCTAACATTTGCTTTGTATGTTTTCCCCTCATACCAATTTATGTTGCACATGGGAATTATATTGTATGAGAATTATATCTTCATGTCAAGAATGTTTCTGTGAGAACTCTGGATCTCCATGATCATGGATTTCTGTGGCAGGAGAGCCCTCAGATCGTCCAGGGTTTGTCATAGAGAGACATAGCCATATCCAATCTGTGATGCCGACATTCAGCAGCTATGTGTCATAGATCCTAGAGCAACTCTGAAGACCCTCTTCTATGGGAGTTTCTGGCACCTAAGAACAAAGATTTGGATAGCTTGTATTTGCGGTCAGGGAAATAAAGGAAGAGCCTCTGCTTATCTCCAGAACTGTCTCCATCGTTCAGCCAAATAGACCACTGACAAGGTTGTTGTTATGTGACATCTCTGATGTTCACCGAGGCTGACATCAGGACGGTTGCCTCCAAACTATATGAAGTCACAGAAGGCCCGTCGCAAACAGCAATTTCATTTTAATTCATTATTCAACATTTACTCAAGCTTAGGTTCATTTGGTATATGTAATTGCTAGCAAGCCAAGTTTCTTTTATGAAAACCGAGAATCCAAACACAGAGTAATTACTCTGCGGAGGAAAAACCACTGTCGGTCCAATAGTGCCACTCTAAATATTGACACTGTATCCTTTCGGCCCTGGGTTAACCATGTGGATCCCACTGGCCTCCCTGTATCATGCTGTCTCTGCATACAGAGAAGAAAGGTATTAGGAAAAGGAAAATGATAGGGGGAAGGTGGAAAGTCTGAGCAGCAGCCTCGGAGGCAAGAATGAAACCGTCAGTGTGGTAAGAGGGAAAAAGAAGAGCTGAGGATCGCACTTACAAGTTACAGTGGCCGTAGTCACCAAAGCCGCCTGTGCTCATTAGCCCCTACCCTAAGTGTTTTACACATGTTAGCTTATTCGCTACTCATGAAACCATCCTCTAGAAAATTGTGCAATAACGTTTTACCCCATCATCTCTGAGGTCTACCTGAGGTGTGACCATGCACACCTCCTCTGAACAGAGCAGAGATCTTCTGGTTCTGGGAAGTCAGCTTTCAACAGTCTCTTGCTCTGGATGTCTCTATCACCCAGCCTCCCAAAGTGAATCTCTGCTAACATTTGCTTTGTATGTTTTCCCCTCATACCAATTTATGTTGCACATGGGAATTATATTGTATGAGAATTATATCTTCATGTCAAGAATGTTTCTGTGAGAACTCTGGATCTCCAGCTGACTCAGGGTGGAAGTACATGATCTCTTGTCCCCATGGCAGGAGAGCCCTCAGATCGTCCAGAGGCACTGACTTTGGGTAACTCCTCTATCCATGGGATTTCTCAGGCAAGAATACTGCAGTGGGTTGCTGTTCCTTTCTCCAGGGGATCTTCCAACCCAGGGATCCGACCCATATCCCCTGCGTTGACAGACAGATTCTTTACCACTGAGCCACCAAGGAAGCCCCAGATAGTATTATTCTTACTGCTTAATGATTTTTCAATTAATAATAATAATAGCAATATTTCTCCTCATGTCACTAAATGCATTTTAACCTGTTTTGATGGATGTAGAACATTGTATTATTATATATTCATTAGCAAATATTTATGGAGCACTTGTTTTTCCCCACATAATAATGCTTGGGACCAAGGATACAGAGTTGAGTCAGAGTCAGTATCCCAGTCCTCATGGAGTTAACACCACTATGCAGTCTACTCAGTTTGCTTCCCAGAGCCAGCTGGGCTTCTGAAGGTTGAACTTCTAGGCCTGTGTAGCCGGGTCAGTAGCTGGAGCTCAGGATGTGAGATAGCAGCCTGAGGACACAGGTACCAAAGGCCAGGAGATCGTTAGAAGTGGTTTCTGGAGAATATGACTTTCTCACATCTCTCTTCTTCTCACCTTCTGCCCTGTTTTTACCATAGCGTCTGATGCATATTTAGTACCCAATAAATCCTTGTAGAACTTAGTGAATGCAAATTATTGTTATGTCATATATGAATGTGCTCTCTGCTTTTAAAATGTACATTTTAAAATAATTTACTCCCCCGCAATGTAATGTTAGCAAGCAGAGAACACTGCACAGAAGGTACCTTGCTGTTCTTTGCACTATACTATACTAGTATTTAATACTGTACTATACTCGTCTATTCTCTACTGTGCTCGGCTGCGCTATAATTAGTACCATATGAATAAGTTGTCACATAATTGCTGTACTCTTGGCCTAGCAATGAGTTTACAAAAAGAAAAAAAAAATACTTTTTCATTCACTATAGTAGGTGGAAGCAATAACATTAGTCCCTTTTAAAGGTGGGAAAGTGAAGCCTGGAAACATTAAGTAACCCACTGAATATCCTAAACTAGTAGCTATTGGGCCCTGAGACAGAATACAGGCTTCTATCTTGCTTGTTAGTTGAGCTACTGAGAATCAGGGACAAAGCAAACATGCGGAAGTGAAGGAATAGGAGGCAGCAGAACCTCCACAGTTTTTGGTCCAGCTAGAGAGGGAGAGTTTTAGAATCACAGGGAAGTGGGTTCAGATCCCAGCACCATCACTTACCAGCGCTGATACCATAACAAAGTTTTCAACTTCTGGGACTCAGTTTTGTCATCTTTGAATAGGACCTTGTGGAGGTCTGATGACAGTTAAAGTCCCTGTATACAGAAGTGTCTCACGTGGGGCCTGTATGTCATAATGCTCAATATGTTTGTGCATGCTAAATCGCTTTAGTCATGTCCAACTCTTTGCTACCCATGGACTGTAGCTCTCCAGGCTCCCCTGTCCATGAGATTCTCCAGGCAAGAATACTGGAGTGAGTTGCCATACCCTCTTCCAGGGGATCTTCCCAACCCAGAGGTTGAGCCCACCGTGTCTCTTATGTCTCCTGCATTGGCAGTTGTGTTCTTCACATCACATGAGCCAACTGGGAAACTACATACTGCTCAATAAGCAAATGCTATTGTTGAGAGCATCATCATCACTATCACTATTACTCTTATTATTATTGTTACTATGATTTCTGTAAGATGGAGGATATTCCTTTCCCCCGTCCTTTATTAGAATATTCAAAAGCTGAAGAAGTTTGGAACTGCTCCTCTGCCATGGGGTTCTGTTTACATCTTGAATTACTCAAATGAAATGTAAAAACAGCTTCACTGCATCGTAAAGTGCTCATTACTTTAATTCAAACAGCACAGAGTTCTCCTCAAAATAAATGACTCTGTCCATCTGTTTATTTCCCTCTGCTAAACTGATTTCCTGCTTTTCTTGGGCTAGTAAGAAACACTTCAAAGACAGCTGATGTAAACGAAGTGAGGAAGTCTCCAGCCCACATCACTGGTCTCTAAAGGGCCTCTGACAGCCTGGGCAGAAAAGCAGTAGCCATACAGAACCCAGCCTGTGTGTTGTGATGTCGTGGTCCACAGGCATTATCGCTCAGAGGTCCACTTCAGTGAAGGACCTACTGAGATGCCATTTTTCACATCAAATGCATTTTGTGTGATCAAATATAATTTTATTTTATCTTTGTAATCCTTTAGATCATGACTGTCATAGGACACAATTTCAATCAGAATCTTGATGATAACACATAACTGAATGGTTTTTTAGAAAGGCCAGAAAATGAAGTTATATGAAATTGATACCTAATGTATTAAATGTAAGTGTCAGTATCTTATTACTCTTCTAAGCACTGAAAACTCATCAAAAGATCACTCAAGCATATGCAATTATTAAATCTTTTTCAATAATTTTCTTATTTTTAGTCACACAAAGCCCAGAAATTTCACAGATTCTTCAGTTCTGTCATTATTTGTCAAAACAGAATCAATTAAACTGTTCATTAAATGTTTGATGCCTTTAAATATTTAGACTTGCTAGATATGGGCCTCCATTTACATTTGTGTCCCAGACCCAGAAAATGAGGGGGACAAGCCTGTTCCTGGAGTATGGTGACCGCAGTGATTATGTGAGTCCACATGTCTAGTGGTGCAAGTGTTCGGCTATCGAAGAAGACCAAGAGACTTGGACAGAGTCATTGCTTGTTTTATGATTTTTACATAGAATTGACCTGTCGAATCTTTTTTAAAACTTGAAGTATAGTTGATTGACAACATTCTCTTAGTGTCATGTGCAGAACATGGTGATTCAAAATCTTAGTAGATGATGCCCCATGTAAAGTTGTTATAAAAATTGGGTATATTTCCTGTGTGATGTGATATATCTTTATAGTTTTTTAAAATTATTTTATATGGGTAAAACTCAAATGAAATGTAAAAACAGCTTCACTGCATCGTAAGTCTCACTTAAAAAGCCCCCAATAAATGACTCTGTCCATCTGTTTATTTCCTCTGCTAAACTGATTTCCTGCTTTTCTTGGGCTAGTAAGAAACACTTCAAAGACAGCTGATGTAAACGAAGTGAGGAAGTCTCCAGCCCACATCACTGGTCTCTAAAGGGCCTCTGACAGCCTGGGCAGAAAAGCAGTAGCCATACAGAACCCAGCCTGTGTGTTGTGATGTCGTGGTCCACAGGCATTATCGCTCAGAGGTCCACTTCAGTGAAGGACCTACTGAGATGCCATTTTTCACATCAAATGCATTTTGTGTGATCAAATATAATTTTATTTTATCTTTGTAATCCTTTAGATCATGACTGTCATAGGACACAATTTCAATCAGAATCTTGATGATAACACATAACTGAATGGTTTTTTAGAAAGGCCAGAAAATGAAGTTATATGAAATTGATACCTAATGTATTAAATGTAAGTGTCAGTATCTTATTACTCTTCTAAGCACTGAAAACTCATCAAAAGATCACTCAAGCATATGCAATTATTAAATCTTTTTCAATAATTTTCTTATTTTTAGTCACACAAAGCCCAGAAATTTCACAGATTCTTCAGTTCTGTCATTATTTGTCAAAACAGAATCAATTAAACTGTTCATTAAATGTTTGATGCCTTTAAATATTTAGACTTGCTAGATATGGGCCTCCATTTACATTTGTGTCCCAGACCCAGAAAATGAGGGGGACAAGCCTGTTCCTGGAGTATGGTGACCGCAGTGATTATGTGAGTCCACATGTCTAGTGGTGCAAGTGTTCGGCTATCGAAGAAGACCAAGAGACTTGGACAGAGTCATTGCTTGTTTTATGATTTTTACATAGAATTGACCTGTCGAATCTTTTTTAAAACTTGAAGTATAGTTGATTGACAACATTCTCTTAGTGTCATGTGCAGAACATGGTGATTCAAAATCTTAGTAGATGATGCCCCATGTAAAGTTGTTATAAAAATTGGGTATATTTCCTGTGTGATGTGATATATCTTTATAGTTTATTTATTTTATAAATACATAGTAATTTGTACCTCTTAATCCCCTACTGGTATTTTGTCCCAGCCCCTTTCCCTACTGGAAATGACTAGTTTGTTCTCTGTGTGAATCTGCTTCCGTTTTTTATATTCATGAATTGGTTTTACTTTTTAGATTCCACATTTAAGTGATAGCATACAATATTTGTCTTTCTCTGCTTGACTTATTTCACTAAGTGTAATACCCTCTAGGTTCATCCATGTTGTTGCAAATGGCAGAAATTTATTCTTTTTAAGGAATGAGTAGTATTTTGTTGTGTATATATATATATATATATATATATATATATATATATATATATATACTACATCTTCTTTATCCATTCACCTGTCAGTGGATGCATAGGTTGCTGCCATATGTTGGCCATTGTAAATAATGCTATAAACAGTGGAGTGCATATATCTTTTTAAATTTATGTTTTCATTTTCTTTGGATATACACCCAGAAATGGAATTTCTAGATCATATGGCAGTTCCTTTTTTTTTATTTTGCAGAACCTTCATATTGTTTATTTGTGGTTTTTCATATAATAGCCATTCTGACAGGTGTAAGGTGATATCTCATTAGTTTTGACTTGCATTTCTCTCATAGTTAGTGATGGTGAGCATCTTTTTATGTGCCTGTTGGCCATCTGTATGTCTTCTTTGAGAAAAGGTCTGTTCAGGTCATCTGCCCATTTTTTAATCAGGTTGTTTGTATTTGTGACATTGAGTTGTATGAGCTGTTTATATATTCTGTGGTCATATCATCTGTTTTTAGAATGTATTTTCATTTTCTGTGCAAAAGCCAAATTTTAATGGTGACCGCAGTGATTATGTGAGTCCACATGTCTAGTGGTGCAAGTGTTGGGCTATCGAAGAAGACCAAGAGACTTGGACAGAGTCATTGCTTGTTTTATGATTTTTACATAGAATTGACCTGTCGAATCTTTTTTAAAACTTGAAGTATAGTTGATTGACAACATTCTCTTAGTGTCATGTGCAGAACATGGTGATTCAAAATCTTAGTAGATGATGCCCCATGTAAAGTTGTTATAAAAATTGGGTATATTTCCTGTGTGATGTGATATATCTTTATAGTTTATTTATTTTATAAATACATAGTAATTTGTACCTCTTAATCCCCTACTGGTATTTTGTCCCAGCCCCTTTCCCTACTGGAAATGACTAGTTTGTTCTCTGTGTGAATCTGCTTCCGTTTTTTATATTCATGAATTGGTTTTACTTTTTAGATTCCACATTTAAGTGATAGCATACAATATTTGTCTTTCTCTGCTTGACTTATTTCACTAAGTGTAATACCCTCTAGGTTCATCCATGTTGTTGCAAATGGCAGAAATTTATTCTTTTTAAGGAATGAGTAGTATTTTGTTGTGTATATATATATATATATATATATATATATATATATATATATATATACTACATCTTCTTTATCCATTCACCTGTCAGTGGATGCATAGGTTGCTGCCATATGTTGGCCATTGTAAATAATGCTATAAACAGTGGAGTGCATATATCTTTTTAAATTTATGTTTTCATTTTCTTTGGATATACACCCAGAAATGGAATTTCTAGATCATATGGCAGTTCCTTTTTTTTTATTTTGCAGAACCTTCATATTGTTTATTTGTGGTTTTTCATATAATAGCCATTCTGACAGGTGTAAGGTGATATCTCATTAGTTTTGACTTGCATTTCTCTCATAGTTAGTGATGGTGAGCATCTTTTTATGTGCCTGTTGGCCATCTGTATGTCTTCTTTGAGAAAAGGTCTGTTCAGGTCATCTGCCCATTTTTTAATCAGGTTGTTTGTATTTGTGACATTGAGTTGTATGAGCTGTTTATATATTCTGTGGTCATATCATCTGCAAATATCTTCCCCATTCAGCACATTGTATTTTCATTTTACTGTGCAAAAGCTTTTAAGTTTAAACAATAGAATTTAGCCTTAATAAAATTATAGAAAAGATCAATCAAACTAAAAGAGGTCCTTTGAAAAACAAAATTGATAACCTTTAGCCAAACTTATCAAAAAAAGGATAGATAAATACAAAGAATCATAAGAGGCTGCTATAAACAACCATATATCAATAAAATGATCAGTCTAGAAGAAATGACCAAATTCCTAGAAATGTATTATCTCCCAAGACTAAATAAGGAAGAAATAAAATAATATGAATAGACCAATTACTAGTAATGAAATTGAATCATTAATGAAAAAAAGAACTCCCCAAAACCAAAACCAAAAATTCAGGATCAGGTAGCTTCACAGGTGAATTTTACCAAATATTTAGAGAAGAGTTAGCACCTACATTCAAGTTATTCCAGAAAATTGCAGAGGAAGGAATGCTTCCAAACTCATTCTATGAGGCCAGCAACACTAATACCAAAAATAGACAAAAATGCCACACTAGACAAAGAAAAGAGAATTCCAGGCAAATACCGTTGATGAACATAGATGCAAAAGTCCTCAAAAATATTAGCAAATAAAATCCAGCAATGCATTAGAAGGATTATACAACATGATCAAATGAGATTTATCCCATGGAGGCAAGAATGGTTCAGTATCTGCAAATCAATCAGTGTGGTATACCACATTAGTGAATTGAAGAATAAAAATCATATGTTTGTCTCAGTAGATGCAGAAGAAGCTTTTTAGCAAAATTCCATGTCTCTTTATGATAAAAATGCCCACAAACAGAAAAACATCCCATGTTCACGGATTGGAAGAATTAATACTGTTAAAATTACCATACTACCTAAGTCAAGTTACAGATTTAGTCCAATCCTTATCAACATATTTATACCAAGTACCATTTTCACAGAACTAGAACAAATAATTTCAAAATTTCTATAGAGGGCCTTCCCTGGTGGCATCTGTATGTCTTCTTTGAGAAAAGGTCTGTTCAGGTCATCTGCCCATTTTTTAATCAGGTTGTTTGTATTTGTGACATTGAGTTGTATGAGCTGTTTATATATTCTGTGGTCATATCATCTGCAAATATCTTCCCCATTCAGCACATTGTATTTTCATTTTACTGTGCAAAAGCTTTTAAGTTTAAACAATAGAATTTAGCCTTAATAAAATTATAGAAAAGATCAATCAAACTAAAAGAGGTCCTTTGAAAAACAAAATTGATAACCTTTAGCCAAACTTATCAAAAAAAGGATAGATAAATACAAAGAATCATAAGAGGCTGCTATAAACAACCATATATCAATAAAATGATCAGTCTAGAAGAAATGACCAAATTCCTAGAAATGTATTATCTCCCAAGACTAAATAAGGAAGAAATAAAATAATATGAATAGACCAATTACTAGTAATGAAATTGAATCATTAATGAAAAAGAACTCCCCAAAACCAAAACCAAAAATTCAGGATCAGGTAGCTTCACAGGTGAATTTTACCAAATATTTAGAGAAGAGTTAGCACCTACATTCAAGTTATTCCAGAAAATTGCAGAGGAAGGAATGCTTCCAAACTCATTCTATGAGGCCAGCAACACTAATACCAAAAATAGACAAAAATGCCACACTAGACAAAGAAAAGAGAATTCCAGGCAAATACCGTTGATGAACATAGATGCAAAAGTCCTCAAAAATATTAGCAAATAAAATCCAGCAATGCATTAGAAGGATTATACAACATGATCAAATGAGATTTATCCCATGGAGGCAAGAATGGTTCAGTATCTGCAAATCAATCAGTGTGGTATACCACATTAGTGAATTGAAGAATAAAAATCATATGTTTGTCTCAGTAGATGCAGAAGAAGCTTTTTAGCAAAATTCCATGTCTCTTTATGATAAAAATGCCCACAAACAGAAAAACATCCCATGTTCACGGATTGGAAGAATTAATACTGTTAAAATTACCATACTACCTAAGTCAAGTTACAGATTTAGTCCAATCCTTATCAACATATTTATACCAAGTACCATTTTCACAGAACTAGAACAAATAATTTCAAAATTTCTATAGAGGGCTTCCCTGGTGGTCCAGTGGGTGAGGACACCACCTTGCAGGGCAAGGGGCGCCTGTTCGAGCCCTGGCCTGGGAAGATCCCACGTGCCGCAGAGCGGCTGGACCGATGTGTCCAACTACCGAGCCGGAGCTCTGGGGCCCATGCGCCCAGAGCCAGTGCTCTGCGACAACAGAGGCCGCTGCGATGGGAGGCCCACACGGGCCAAAGAACAAAGATGGATGAAAATGAACAAATGAAAGACCGATAGAAGTGGCCCACCTGCTCCCCTCCCTCCCCACCCCACCCCCCTCAAATAAATAAATAAAAATAAATCTTAAAAAAAAATTTTTTCTCTAGAAATACAAACAACCTTTAATAGCCACAACTTTCTTGAAAAAGAAATGGAGAAATCATGCTCCCTGATTTCAGACTATTCTGCAAAGCTACCATAATCAAAGCAGTATGATACTGAGGAAAAAAAAAACAGACACACAGATCAGTGAAACAGAATAGAGACCCCACACACTTACGATCAATTTATCTGTGATAACAGAGACAGAACATACAATCAGGAGAAGACTGTTCTTTCAGTAAGTGGTGCTGGACCAATACAGATAAAAGAATGAAATTAGAACATTTTCCACATCAGGTACAAAAATAAACTTAAAATGGATTAAAGGCTTAAATGTAACACTAGAAACCATAAAACTAGAAGAAAACATAGTCAGGACACTATGAGTCACAGCAATATTTATTTGGATGTGTCAGCTAATACAAACAAAATAAAGCAAAAAGTAGCAAATGATGGTTCTATTCTTGATTGATTTCTATTGTAAATCACAGTCAATGTTCAGAGTTCTCAGACTGCTAAATTCTTAAGCACTGCAAGACTCCTGTTGATTTTAAGACAGCCTTAAATTAAATGTCATCCTGGATAATTCCTAAATAGTTCAGTAGCATGCTGATTTTATTATTTAAGGTTTCTTTTTTTACTTGATATAGCAAAATTCCATGTCTCTTTATGATAAAAATGCCCACAAACAGAAAAACATCCCACCTAAGTTCAAAAAAGTTACAGATTTAGTCCAATCCTTATCAACATATTTATACCAAGTACCATTTTCACAGAACTAGAACAAATAATTTCAAAATTTCTATAGAGGGCTTCCCTGGTGGTCCAGTGGGTGAGGACACCACCTTGCAGGGCAAGGGGCGCCTGTTCGAGCCCTGGCCTGGGAAGATCCCACGTGCCGCAGAGCGGCTGGACCGATGTGTCCAACTACCGAGCCGGAGCTCTGGGGCCCATGCGCCCAGAGCCAGTGCTCTGCGACAACAGAGGCCGCTGCGATGGGAGGCCCACACGGGCCAAAGAACAAAGATGGATGAAAATGAACAAATGAAAGACCGATAGAAGTGGCCCACCTGCTCCCCTCCCTCCCCACCCCACCCCCCTCAAATAAATAAATAAAAATAAATCTTAAAAAAAAATTTTTTCTCTAGAAATACAAACAACCTTTAATAGCCACAACTTTCTTGAAAAAGAAATGGAGAAATCATGCTCCCTGATTTCAGACTATTCTGCAAAGCTACCATAATCAAAGCAGTATGATACTGAGGAAAAAAAAAACAGACACACAGATCAGTGAAACAGAATAGAGACCCCACACACTTACGATCAATTTATCTGTGATAACAGAGACAGAACATACAATCAGGAGAAGACTGTTCTTTCAGTAAGTGGTGCTGGACCAATACAGATAAAAGAATGAAATTAGAACATTTTCCACATCAGGTACAAAAATAAACTTAAAATGGATTAAAGGCTTAAATGTAACACTAGAAACCATAAAACTAGAAGAAAACATAGTCAGGACACTATGAGTCACAGCAATATTTATTTGGATGTGTCAGCTAATACAAACAAAATAAAGCAAAAAGTAGCAAATGATGGTTCTATTCTTGATTGATTTCTATTGTAAATCACAGTCAATGTTCAGAGTTCTCAGACTGCTAAATTCTTAAGCACTGCAAGACTCCTGTTGATTTTAAGACAGCCTTAAATTAAATGTCATCCTGGATAATTCCTAAATAGTTCAGTAGCATGCTGATTTTACTATTTAAGTTAGAAAACTAATTACCTAAAATCTTAGTATTTCTACAAGTCACTTGTTTTTATTTTCTATATGCCCCTTTAATCCCTAACATTTACATTACCAAAAAGAGTAGTGTATTTTAAATTCTAACCTATTTAGATAGAATATTATATCCTGTTTTGTTTTTTTTTTTTGCTTAGCATTGTCATGTAAGTATTTTTTTTTTCCTGTTGTTCAGAATCATCACAAATAACTACAGAGATTTTATCAATTTAGTAGACTGTATTTTATGTAATTGGTTTCCTGTTGTTTTAAGTTTTAGTTGTTTCCAATCCTTCTCTATTAAAAAATGTTCAATATATTATTCTCCCTTTCTCTGATGGGTCTTATTTGGGGGAATTTTTAGCAGAACTTGTAGTAATGATGGCAGTAGAGGAAGCATTGTATAATGGATTATGGAGAGCCCTTGGGAAAAATCATGTTTTGGAACTCACAGTCATTCAGACTTTAGAAAACTCATATGATGAGTATGCTGTATATCCTACAAAACTCCCAGCTGTGTCTGAAAGCAACACCCCATAGTCAACTCCACTGGTAATTTAGTATTGAGACGTACAACTAATGGCTATTTTTTGATAAATGCTTTTTTAAAGCTTTTAGTATTAAATATTACAGCTGATCTATTGTTCCAAATTTCTTCTTTAGACTACAGATATATTTATGCTGAATCTCTTTTGCCTGACTTCTGTTTCAACCACTTTCTCTCAGACCTGTTTTACTTCTTTCTTAATCTTGCTTTTATTCTCTTGGTTGTTTATCTGCCTCCCTTGGGGTTCTTGATTACATTTTTATTTTGATATTGTTTTGTCTTTTTCTTCTGTTTTGTTCCCGTGTTCCACTAGCTCATGTTTCATATTTCTTTTTGTGGTCTGCTTGGGTTCTTGGTTTTTGTATTTCTGTTTCAAGTTTTCCCCCTACCTCCAATCTTGACTGAGGATATTTAATTCCATTTCTAATGCTGTGTTAAACTTTTCTTCAGATTTATGGTTCATTGGGAGTGGGGGAGTTTCTTCAATGGCTCCAGAGTTTTATTCACATCATGTGACTTTTTGTAGTAATTTTGTGTAGAGACAGTGTGCTCTTGTATTAGTCCTGTTCATTTCATGGATAGATTTACTAGTTAGAAGGCAGCTTTCTCAGTCAGCTCTGTCTTCTTTGGGACAGGTTCTTTCAGTGATAATTTTGATGATTTTGTTGATGGGCAGGGGAGGAGTTCACACTTAGTTTCCCTTTCATTCTTAAGAATCCTTAACTTTTCTCTCCTGTTCTTCTCTTTTCATCATTGGATTATCACCAAGGGATAGCCCCTTCTCTACGTTTGCCTACTTCTCCTCCAGAAGCCCTTCTCCATAGCCTGGGCTTTGGTTTTTTTTGTTGTTGTTGTTGTTTTTAAGATTTATTTATTTATTTATTTTGGGCAGGGGGCAGGTAGGGGAGGGAGGGGAGCGGGCGGGCCACCTCCATTGGTCTTTCACTTCTCTATTTTCATCCGTCTCTGTTCTTTGGCTCCTGTGGGCCTCCCATCGCGGTGGCGTCTGTCGTCGTAGAGCGCCGGCTCTGGGCGCATGCGCTCCAGAGCTCCGGCTCGGTAATTGGACACATTGGTCCCGCCGCTCCACGGCACGTGGAATCTTCCCAGGCCAGGGATCAAACCGGTGCCCCTTGCACTGCAAGGCGGTGTCCTTACTCACTGGACCACCAGGGGAAGCCCTAGCCTGGGCTTTGAATGACCAAGTCCTTATCTCTGATCACATTTTGGCATTTGTCGCTGTACTTTCCCTTTTAAAAAAGAAGTTTTCACTTCTTTCTCTGCTTAAATTTTAAATTAATTTATTAGTTATTTATTTTTGGTTATGCTGGCTCTTCACTGATGTGCACAGGCTTTCTTGTGGTAAGTGGTGGACAGGAGCTACTCTTCATTGTGGTACATTGACTTCCTATTACAGTGATTTCTCTTCTGCAGAGCACAGACTCTAGGCACAAAGGCTTTGGGACTTGTAGCATGCAGGCTCAATAGTTGTGGTGTGAAGGCTCAGTAGGGTGGATCATGAAGACGTAGAGCAAGTAGGCTTCAGTAGTTGTGGCATACGAGCTTAGTTGCTCCACGGCATGTGGAATATTTTCAAGGATCGAACTTGTGTCCCCTGCATTGGCAGGAGGATTCTTACTCACTGTACCACCAGCCAAGGCCTATATTTGGTCTTTTTGCAAGTGGTTTTGTCAGAGCTTCCTCCAAATCCTCCACTCCCGTCTGCCCTTTATCAGTAAGTTTTTTAAGCCTTTCCTATCCCACTGTGCATGTACAGGATGCAGATGAACATCCTGCAGCAATCGATGGACAGCAAGACCTCTTGGACATTATTTTCCTATGCATAATTAATTTGAAGGCCATAGAGTTTTCTCTCTCTTAGCAATGCAGAAGATACGATTTTTTAAAAGTAGTTTTATTGTCTTTGTTGATTTTATGTTTTAGAGAGACACAGGGAAAGAAGATTTATAATCAGAGGTTTCCTATTGTTCTGCAAACCTGAATTTTCCAACCTATTCATTATGACACTTTTGAAAGTATATCTTTTTATTTAGTATTGATCCAACAAAGAAGACTGGTCTACTTTTTAAAGATACAATTCCAAATCTCCTGGGTTCATAGTTACACCATGGAGGCTCTCTTAAATATTCACTCCCAAGGATAGGAAACACCTACTAGTCAACACTGTTTTCTTTTAAATAAAAGCTCCTGGCATGATTGAACATAAATTCTTTCAAAATATAACGAGGTATTATACAACAGAGTTATTGTTTGCCTTTGTTATTCAGTTATAATTCATATTATTTCTAATTTACTAGCCGTATGAGACTTGTCAGCTTTTGGTACTTGAATACATTNGTATAAGTCATAAAATCTCTGATTGTTATTTATTTTTGGTTATGCTGGCTCTTCACTGATGTGCACAGGCTTTCTTGTGGTAAGTGGTGGACAGGAGCTACTCTTCATTGTGGTACATTGACTTCCTATTACAGTGATTTCTCTTCTGCAGAGCACAGACTCTAGGCACAAAGGCTTTGGGACTTGTAGCATGCAGGCTCAATAGTTGTGGTGTGAAGGCTCAGTAGGGTGGATCATGAAGACGTAGAGCAAGTAGGCTTCAGTAGTTGTGGCATACGAGCTTAGTTGCTCCACGGCATGTGGAATATTTTCAAGGATCGAACTTGTGTCCCCTGCATTGGCAGGAGGATTCTTACTCACTGTACCACCAGCCAAGGCCTATATTTGGTCTTTTTGCAAGTGGTTTTGTCAGAGCTTCCTCCAAATCCTCCACTCCCGTCTGCCCTTTATCAGTAAGTTTTTTAAGCCTTTCCTATCCCACTGTGCATGTACAGGATGCAGATGAACATCCTGCAGCAATCGATGGACAGCAAGACCTCTTGGACATTATTTTCCTATGCATAATTAATTTGAAGGCCATAGAGTTTTCTCTCTCTTAGCAATGCAGAAGATACGATTTTTTAAAAGTAGTTTTATTGTCTTTGTTGATTTTATGTTTTAGAGAGACACAGGGAAAGAAGATTTATAATCAGAGGTTTCCTATTGTTCTGCAAACCTGAATTTTCCAACCTATTCATTATGACACTTTTGAAAGTATATCTTTTTATTTAGTATTGATCCAACAAAGAAGACTGGTCTACTTTTTAAAGATACAATTCCAAATCTCCTGGGTTCATAGTTACACCATGGAGGCTCTCTTAAATATTCACTCCCAAGGATAGGAAACACCTACTAGTCAACACTGTTTTCTTTTAAATAAAAGCTCCTGGCATGATTGAACATAAATTCTTTCAAAATATAACGAGGTATTATACAACAGAGTTATTGTTTGCCTTTGTTATTCAGTTATAATTCATATTATTTCTAATTTACTAGCCGTATGAGACTTGTCAGCTTTTGGTACTTGAATACATTTGTATAAGTCATAAAATCTCTGATTGTTACCCTAGGCATTCTTCTTCAGCCCAGAAAGGGCAAACAATCTGATGGGGATGGCCCAAGACTCATAGATTCCAAATGTCTCTCTCCTCCAGCTCTTTACCAAGAATTAATGGTATTAATGGTTTATTTTGATTAATTTTTATATAATGATGGTAAACATTTCTGTTGCAAATTTATTACCAGGAAAATAGGGACATTCAGTTATTACTGTCAATGAGCAATTCAACATTCAAGCATATCCCTGAGAAAATGAGAGTTCGGACCAGTAAGATTCTTAAGGGAAAGGCATTGAAAGGGCTAAAAGCAATAACAAACACAACAACAAAAGTAATACAGTAGCAACAGCAGTAGTATTGACTACCATGACACTGTTCTGACAATCCTATGATTTTTAGTATAGTATAATTATTCCTATTTTATACATAAGAAAATATAACTATAAAGAGGAGTCTCTTTTCTAAGACACAAAAGAAATACAGACTTGATGAGTATGAATTATCTTACTTAACCCTCAAATAACGTTACAAAGAATTTAGCATGGTTTTTCCTATTTTATGGCATCTGCAGTGACTCAGTGGTAAAGAAGGCGTCTGCAGTGCAAGAGACATGGGAGACGGGGGTTTGACTCTTGAGTTGGGAAGATCCCCTGGAAGAGGAAATGGCAGCCTACCTCCAGTATTCTTGCCTGGGAAATCCCATGAATAGAGGAGCCTGGAGGGCTACAGAGTGTAGACTTGCAAAGAGTTGGACACAGCTGAGTGGCTGAGCACATTGCTGTTTTACATATAAGAAAATAAAAACTTACATAGCAAAGTGTCCAGCTTGAGAAAAGTTAAGAGTTAGTTAAAAACAAAATTAACACCAAGACAAGTTAAAGAAAATTAAATTGCTCATATTTTCACCCTTTTGAGGGTAGTGCTATCAATGTGTTGCTGTATTCCCTTTCAGTTAATATACAGATGCACACATGGGATCCTACTATGAACTGTTTATAAACTGTTTTAATAACTGTATGAAAATTCCTCATGTGCATGCATTGTTTCTACAATTTTCTATTGTTGATCAATTAGGTGTTTTATTATTTTGTTTATTAGTTTGTTAGTTTCTAAATATGGTTGTGATGAATATCATAAAGGGCAAAAGTTTTGTACATACCTAATTACTTCTTGTGATTTTGATCCTAAAAGTTCATTTCATATTTCAAAGTATTACATCTTTAAAAGATTTAATACTTAAATCACATTTCTAGTAATCTGACATGTTGCATATCAGAATAATGCCACTTTATGTCACAGTTTAGAACTTCACTCAGTACACTGAATTGTGTGATCACAAAACTATACATACTTTCACATTCATACTACACATCATGTATTTCCATTGAAATAATTTTAAAAGACTTATCACTGAAAAATGTAGACAAACGTTTATGTAGATCAGAAACACCCAAAGGCAAATGGCATCTAAAACCTTGATCTTCCATTGTGCTTCCAGAATAGAAGCAGAAAAAGGCAGCCAGGGTTTATTCTGGGGAAAAGAAATCAAACATAGCTATTCATGGTGACAGATCATATTTAGACTCACTTTGTGGAAAAGGTTCTAGAGTAGGGCTAATCTAGTGAACTGAGGTTGGAAAGATTTAAACTCTTACCTGGGTCTGCTGAATGCCTGGGTAATTAAAGATCTAGTCCTGGGGAATAAGAATTTAGGGGTTCCAAATATGTAACCTGTTTCTGAATGAGGGAATCTACACTGAGGGCCTCTAGGAAGGCAATCAAAAAAAAAAAAAAAAACATCCAATAGAGAAGACTGAAATCAGATAGAAAAATGTAATGAAACTTTCACACAAATGAACTTGCTTGTAAAAATATCAAAGCTAATGTGGGAATTTGAGGTGTGAAAGATACCTCAATAACTGAATAATTTGATTTTGAGGAAATGTATATAAAAAGGGATTCTGAAAGCAATTTCATAATATATATGTTTGAGATCTACAAAGAGATTAAGGAAGCAATGACAATCATAAATACAGTAAAGAAGTTACAGAAGACTATTAAAGCAACCAAATAGAAATCCTAGAAATGAAAAATATACCCATGGAAAGGAAGAACTCATAAGACAGAATAAACATCCTCTGGCCAATACAGTGGAAAATAGATTTGACAATTGGAAAGATAATACTGAAGAATTTATCCAGAGTGAAGAATGGAGTGATAAAGAATAGAAAAAATATGAAAGAGAAATTAGGAATTACAGATAATAGTATAAGGAATTGTAATATATATTAGAAGTTCAGGAAGCAAAGGACAGAACTGTGGAAAGGCAGTGTTGAAGAGATATTATCTGAAAGCTTGCAGAATTAACCAAAGATTTCAATTATCAGAGAAACAAAAAGAACACTGAGTTGCACATAGAAAAAAATGAAAATCTGAATGAAACTAACAAACCTTAAGTTTTTTGTTATGGAGTATTTCTATTATTACAAGTTTACATGCTTTATTTTGTTGTCTTGGTCACTATTATTGGGCTTGTTTCTCTTAAAACAACTATAAAGTACACATGACCAAATAATTGAAAAATACCTTGTGATATTCACAATACAGTGAACTAAATGACATGAATTTTTCCAAACTAAACATAAAGGACTTCAATGTATTTCTCCAATATTTGGCCATCAAGTACCACTTCAAAGTCTAGTCTTTAGACCCACATAAAAGCTAGTCTTTACATCTACGTAGAGACAAGTAATTTTAGGTGCATTTTCAAAAAATTTATCATAAATATTATAAAATATTGGCATTTTCAAACAAAAACATTAATGATATTTTTATGTCAGTCTCTTTTGTGTCAAGTGTATATTGATTGCAATCTACCACCAGCTTATTAGTACCAAGCCCACTATGAACTTCCCCAAATCTACTCAATACCATTTACACTGTCTGTTTGCCTTACCTGCTGGTCAAAGTTGCTCTAGCCACAGTTCACTCCATTCCCAATTATAAAGCCTAACTGCTGCATGATTATGGAGCCTTTGTGTAAGCTGTCAACTGATAAAAGGAGGACTCCACTGTCAACTGACTGGACTGGACCGTGGTGACTTAGGCCAATGGAGAGTTGGCACCTTTTAAATGGACCTCAAATACTGGAAGAGGAAAAGCAAAAGGGAACCAGGAGATAAATCTGTCAACTTTTTCCCCACTTCCATCTGCCTTTACCTTCTCCCACCCAGGGTTGTTCTGAAATACGTATGCTTCATATGGCCTCAGTGAACACCTGAGATACTTCCCTAAGAAAGAGCAACTCAACTGTATTATGAAATTTGGCCACCTTAGTAATATGCTCCCTTGTATTTGCTCTCTCCCCTTCCCTTAATTAATTCCCCCTTTCCTCAGTCTTAATTCTCTGGAATCTTATTTCCCTTTTAAGTGTCAACAGATTATCTTTTTGCCTTAGGCTGTTTTCTAGAGAACCTGGTCTAAGACTGTATTAATACCTGACAGATAACCTGAGCCATAGGCCATGTTCTGTATCCAGTCAATTTCTCTCTTTGCTCTTTCTAATTCACTATATTAGAAAATCCAAATTTACAGTCACAGGTTGTCAGAAATGGCAGCAGGCTTTTGGTGGCTCTGACAAATTGTTCTGGATTGAATATGGACATAGAAATTATGAAGAGATATCCCACTGAAGACTACTTTCGTCATTCAGACAGATGCTAAATCAGTGAGCATATCACATTCAAAAGCCAGAAGGTGGAATATTTCAACTTGAGAAATGGCAGCAAATGGATTCCCAATTTTGCTCTCATTGCATTTGATTTTGGACAGTATGTCTGCATGTCCTTATGGTTTGCATTCTTTGATGAGCGTAGAAAACCAAGTGATGGAAAATGTCAAATTCTTGGTGGTAATGCCGTTTGCACCACACTCTGTTCTTTGTAAGACATCCTAACTTTTATCCTTGATATTTAAAACCTGAAATAATAGGCTTATCTTATTCAAAAGGGTGAAATTATTGCTAAGAATCACATGGTTAAGCACTTAAATTCATAAAAATCGGTCTTTATGAAAATTATGAGTTATTATTTTATTTACTTTTATTAGATAAATTTAATGTTATTATGAAAAAAATTCAAACATACAGAAAAGTTGAAAGAATTGTACCTTAGTTGCTGTATTATAAATGTCTCTCTCTATTCACATTTCTATACATTCCTTAATTCAACTAATTTTTGATACATTTCAAAGTAAATTGCAGCAGCATATTATTAAATGGAGTTTGAATTTTTTTATAGCTCCTTGTAAAAGTAAGTTTCATTGTATATAATGCATGTACAAATCTTTAGTATACTGTTCTATGAGTTTTGACAAATCTAAACACTATGTTATCCAAAACTCTTTTGATACGTAAGAAAGTACCATCACTCCAGAATGTCCCTCATGCCTCTTCCCAGACAATTTCCACCTCTGTCATTCAGAGACACATTCTGATTTTTTTTTCACTACAGATTAATTTTGCCAGTTTCAGAACTTGATATAAGTGAAATTATGATCTGCTTTTTCCTAAGAACTTTTCCACAGTCTTTTAAAGATTCATCAAGTCAGTGAGAACAAGAGTAGTCTTTTATTTTATATTGCTGTGCTCTGTTATATTGTATGAGTATACCACAGTTTATTTAACCATTTCCTTGTTAATAGACATCTGAGCCATTTTTACTTAGGGGATATTATGAATAAAGCTCTTATGAACATTGTTGTATAAATCTTTTTGTAGAAATATGTTTTAATTTTTTTAGGTAAATACCTAGGAGTAGAATTATAGGATATAAGGACAGTGTATATTTACTTTGATAAGAAACTTCCAGACCCCAAAGTGATTGTAGCACTTTTACAGGCCACCAACAGTACGTGAGAGTGAACTTGCAATAAGCACTTTTACAGGCCATCTTATGGACAGTATGTCTGCATGTCCTTATGGTTTGCTTTTGAGCGGAAAACCAAGTGATGGAAAATGTCAAATTCTTGGTGGTAATGCCGTTTGCACCACACTCTGTTCTTTGTAAGACATCCTAACTTTTATCCTTGATATTTAAAACCTGAAATAATAGGCTTATCTTATTCAAAAGGGTGAAATTATTGCTAAGAATCACATGGTTAAGCACTTAAATTCATAAAAATCGGTCTTTATGAAAATTATGAGTTATTATTTTATTTACTTTTATTAGATAAATTTAATGTTATTATGAAAAAAATTCAAACATACAGAAAAGTTGAAAGAATTGTACCTTAGTTGCTGTATTATAAATGTCTCTCTCTATTCACATTTCTATACATTCCTTAATTCAACTAATTTTTGATACATTTCAAAGTAAATTGCAGCAGCATATTATTAAATGGAGTTTGAATTTTTTTATAGCTCCTTGTAAAAGTAAGTTTCATTGTATATAATGCATGTACAAATCTTTAGTATACTGTTCTATGAGTTTTGACAAATCTAAACACTATGTTATCCAAAACTCTTTTGATACGTAAGAAAGTACCATCACTCCAGAATGTCCCTCATGCCTCTTCCCAGACAATTTCCACCTCTGTCATTCAGAGACACATTCTGATTTTTTTTTCACTACAGATTAATTTTGCCAGTTTCAGAACTTGATATAAGTGAAATTATGATCTGCTTTTTCCTAAGAACTTTTCCACAGTCTTTTAAAGATTCATCAAGTCAGTGAGAACAAGAGTAGTCTTTTATTTTATATTGCTGTGCTCTGTTATATTGTATGAGTATACCACAGTTTATTTAACCATTTCCTTGTTAATAGACATCTGAGCCATTTTTACTTAGGGGATATTATGAATAAAGCTCTTATGAACATTGTTGTATAAATCTTTTTGTAGAAATATGTTTTAATTTTTTTAGGTAAATACCTAGGAGTAGAATTATAGGATATAAGGACAGTGTATATTTACTTTGATAAGAAACTTCCAGACTGTTTTCTCAAAGTGATTGTAGCACTTTTTACAGGCCACCAACAGTACGTGAGAGTTTCTGTTGCTTCAAAGCCTTGCTAACTAACATTTGTTGGTTTCCACCTTTTTAGTTTTGCCATGTTAGCCAGTATATAGTGGTAGTATCTATTATGGCTTTAACTTTCGTTTTCTTTCTTTTTTTTTTTTTAAAGATTTATTTATTTATTTTGGGTGGGGGTCGGGTTGGGGAGGGAGGGGAGCGGGCCGGCCACTTCTATTGGTCTTTCATTTCTCCATTTTCATCCGTCTTTGTTCTTTGACTCCTGTGGGCCTCCCATCGCGGTGGCGTCTGTCGTTGCAGAGCACCGGCTCTGGGCGCATGCGCCCCAGAGCTCCGGCTCGGTGATTGGACACATCTGTCCAGCCGCTCCGCGGCACATGGGATCTTCCCAGGCCAGGGATCAAAGCGGCGCTCCTTGCACTGCAAGGTGGTGTCCTTACCCACTGGACCACCAGGGGAAGCCCAACTTGCATTTTCTTGATGATGCTAACACATTTATATGTGCTCACAGCTATTTGTGTATCTTCTTATGTAGAATATTTGTTCAAATATCTTACTCGTATTGAGTGAATTTATTTCTATTATTGTCTTATAGAAGTTCTTTCTATATCTTCAATACCAATTTTCTGTTGGGCACATATTTCTGTGAATATTTTGTCCTAGTCTATGTCCATTTTCTTAATTGTATCTATTGATGAACAGAAGGGTTTTTTTTTTTTTTAATTTAATTTAATTTTATTTTGCTTTTACAGAGTTTGTTGTTTACAGCTCTATATAATTCCAAATCTATCACAGGCGTGTCTTTGATCCCTCCCACTCCCCCATCCCGCCCCCCCAGTTTGTTGCCTAGCCCCCATGTAAGATTTCTTAGTTCCACAGTGCATTCACAATGGTTATCTCTTTTATATGTGATAATGTAGATTCCCATGTTACTTTTTCCAAACTTCTCATTTTCCCTCCCCCCATATTGATGAACAGAAGTTTTTATTGCAATGATGTCTAACGTGTCATATTTTTAATTTTACAGTTATTGTGTTCTGTGACTTGTCTAAGGAAATTATATTTACCCCCAAAATCACCAAAAAATATTGTTTTATATTTTCTGCTATATGTTTTAATATTTTGCATTAAACTTATTATTTATTAATAAGATTGAATTTTAATGTACTGTGTAAGAGAAGGATAGCGATTCATTATTTTCTGAATGGACATCCAGTTTTCCTTCATCACTTTTTTTTGTTTGTATTTGAAAAGGTTTTAATTTTGTACTTTTGTCACATTTTAAATCAGAGACATTGCGAGAACGCTATTGAGAAGGGATTACAAAGGTATCTCTTGAATATAAAGGTGTTAAATACATCATCCATGTGAAAGGCAGTGGTGTGGGGCTGGGAGAGGAGCAAGTGTGTGTTCTGGTGCCTGCCCTGATGTCAAGTCCCAGCTCCACCACTTGCTGATTCAAGTCTTTGCCTGGACATCATTATATGTGCCCCGACAGGGTCTCCAAATTTGGGGTTTACCCACTGGACCACCAGGGGAAGCCCAACTTGCATTTTCTTGATGATGCTAACACATTTATATGTGCTCACAGCTATTTGTGTATCTTCTTATGTAGAATATTTGTTCAAATATCTTACTCGTATTGAGTGAATTTATTTCTATTATTGTCTTATAGAAGTTCTTTCTATATCTTCAATACCAATTTTCTGTTGGGCACATATTTCTGTGAATATTTTGTCCTAGTCTATGTCCATTTTCTTAATTGTATCTATTGATGAACAGAAGGGTTTTTTTTTTTTTTAATTTAATTTAATTTTATTTTGCTTTTACAGAGTTTGTTGTTTACAGCTCTATATAATTCCAAATCTATCACAGGCGTGTCTTTGATCCCTCCCACTCCCCCATCCCGCCCCTCCAGTTTGTTGCCTAGCCCCCATGTAAGATTTCTTAGTTCCACAGTGCATTCACAATGGTTATCTCTTTTATATGTGATAATGTAGATTCCCATGTTACTTTTTCCAAACTTCTCATTTTCCCTCCCCCCATATTGATGAACAGAAGTTTTTATTGCAATGATGTCTAACGTGTCATATTTTTAATTTTACAGTTATTGTGTTCTGTGACTTGTCTAAGGAAATTATATTTACCCCCAAAATCACCAAAAAATATTGTTTTATATTTTCTGCTATATGTTTTAATATTTTGCATTAAACTTATTATTTATTAATAAGATTGAATTTTAATGTACTGTGTAAGAGAAGGATAGCGATTCATTATTTTCTGAATGGACATCCAGTTTTCCTTCATCACTTTTTTTTGTTTGTATTTGAAAAGGTTTTAATTTTGTACTTTTGTCACATTTTAAATCAGAGACATTGCGAGAACGCTATTGAGAAGGGATTACAAAGGTATCTCTTGAATATAAAGGTGTTAAATACATCATCCATGTGAAAGGCAGTGGTGTGGGGCTGGGGAGAGGAGCAAGTGTGTGTTCTGGTGCCTGCCCTGATGTCAAGTCCCAGCTCCACCACTTCTATGCCATATGATCTTGGGCAAGTCTTCCTGCCTGGATCTGCTCTGATAAGAAAGTACTGGTGTTAATATTGTAGAGGAAGAGCTAATGTGTCTGTCCACCACTTGTTCATTTATTTGTCCAACCTTCACCTGCCTCTCAGTAAGATTTAAGATGACTGACATAGCCTTTTCTTTTCTTAGGAAATTTTTTTTTTATTGAGTTATAGCTGATTTACAATGTTGCATTAGTTTCATATATACAGTGAAGTTACTGTTATCCTTCATCACTTTTGAAAATACTTTGCTTTCTCTACTGGATTGCTTTATTTCTTTGTAAAATGATGAGCTGACCCTCTATAGAACACTCTACCCAATGGTAGCCACATGTGTATCTTTCTCCAGTGCACATGGAACATTTTCCAGAGTAGACCACATGTTAGGTCACAAAGCTAGTCTGAACAAATTTTTAAATGTTGAAATCAAGCAAATTATATCTGCAAACCACAATGGAATGAAATTATAAATCAATTTAAAATGGAAATTTGGAATATTCAAAAATTTGTGGAAAATAAACCACAGAGTTCTGAATAACCAGTAGTTTAGAGAGAAGAAACTACATAAGATAAAAAAGAAAATATTTGAGATCAATCAAAACAAAAACATAACATTCCAAAACTTGTGGGATACAATGATAGCAGTGCTCAGTCAGAAATATATAGCTTGAATGCAAACATTAAAATAAGATAAATCTGAATTCAATAATCTGATCATCTACTTTAAGGAACCAGAAAAAGAAGAACAAGCTAAACTCAAAGCAAAAAATAAATGAAATAATAGAGATCAGAGTGGAGGTGTAAACACAACAGAGAATATAAAACTATTCAGGAAAGCAAGAAAGCTAAAAGTTGGTTCTTTGAAAAAAATCAACAAAATTGGCAAAACTTTAGACAGGCTGAACAAGAAAGAAACTACCAAAATCAGACATGAAAGAGTGGCTCTTAGCACTGAATTTACAGAAACAAAAGGATTCAGAAAATTACTATTAAATAATATGCCAACGAAGTATACAAGTGAAATGGACAAATTTCTAAGAATATACAAACTGCCCAGACTTACTCAAACAGGAATTGAAAACCTGAATAGACCAGTAACAAGTAAAAGGATTGACATAGTAATAAAAATAATCTTTGACACAGAAAAGCGATGACCAGATGATTTCACTAGCTAATTCAACCACTTAAAGAACTATCAGCAATCCTCATCAAGCTTTTCTGAAAAACAGAATACTTCCTAACTTATTTTATGAGGCCGGTACTGTCCTAATATCAAAGACAAACACAACATATAAAAAGAAAACTAGGGGTTTCCCTGGTGGTCCAGTAGGTAAGGAGTCCACCTTGCAGTGCAAGGGGCACCAATTTGATCCCTGGCCTGGGAAGATCCCACTTGCCGTGGAGCGGCTGGGCCAGTGTGTCCAATTACAAGCCAGCACTCTGGAGCACATGCGTCCAGAGCCAGTGCTCTGCAATGAGAGAGGCCACTGTGATGAGAGGCCCACACAGGCCAAAGAATAAAGATGGATGAAAACAAACAAACAAACAATAAAAGAGGCCAATAAAGAATAAAGACAGATGAAAATAAATAAAGGGAAAAAAAACAATAAAAGAGGCCAATTTTTTTAAAAAGAAAACTAAAGAGCATTATCCCTTGTATTCATTGTGAATATAGATAGAAAAATTCTCCACAAAATACTAGCAAACAGAATTCAGCAATATAGTCAAAGGATTACATGTGATACATGACCATATTAGATTTATGCCAGGAAATTAAGGTTGGTTCAACATACAGAAATGAATCAGTAGAAAACCTATTATATTGGTAGAAATCAACACAATACTTAAAGCAGTTATCTTTCAATTAAAAATAAACAAGTTAAGAAAAAAGAAATTGCAGACAAAAACAATCATCTCAATAGATTCAGAAAAGACTATTTGAGAACATTTTCTATGATAAAAGTACTAACAAACTTGGAGAACAATGAATAAATGCAACAGTATCCTGTATTCATGAATTGTTAAGATGGAAACTTTCCTCAAATTGATCTACAAATGAAATGCAATCAAAATTCCAACTACATTTTTTACACAAATGGGCAGGCTAATTTTAAAATTCATATGGAAGTATAAGGAACCCCAAATGGCCAAAATTGTCTTAAGAGAGATTAGCAGCTCATTGAAGGATTCACGCTTCCTGGTTTCAAAGGAACAGTATTCACAATAAAGACACAGTATTCATAATAAAGACCATGTGCTCATGGCAGGTGGATAGATTTATAGACCTTGAAATATAAGAGTCCGAAAATAAACCGAGACATCTATGGCCAGCTGATTTGACAGTGCCAGTTGATTTTGGCACTGATTTTGACAGTGCCAAAATCATAAAGTGGAAGAAAAAAAATAGTCTTTTCAGCAGTGTTCAGACAACTGAATAGCCACATACACAGGATGAATTTGTATCCCAATCTCACACAATATGCAAAAAGTATCTCAAAATATCAAAGAAAAACTAAAACTACAAAGCATTCAAAAGAAAACATGGATGCAATCCTTCATAATGTAAAGTTAGGCAATGATTTCTTAGGTATGATACTAACAGAACAAACAATCAAAATTAAAATGAGTGAGTTGGACTTCATCAAAATTTAAAACTTTGTGCATCAAAAGAAAAAAAAGACAACCTGTAGAATAGGAGAAAATATTTGCAAATCATGCATCTGTTAAGGGTCTATTATTTAGAATATAAAAAGAACTCTTACAACTTAACAATAAAAAGATAAACAACCCAGTTAAAAAATGCTCAAAGAATTTGAATAGACATTTCTTCAAAGGAGGTATACAAATAGCTAATAGGCACATGAAAATACTCTCAACATCATTAGCTGTCATGGAAATGCATAGCAAAGCTATAATGAGATATGGTTTCAAGCCCACTAGAATGGCTGTTATCATAGTAACTTTTTAATGGAAAAATAAGAAGTAGCAGCAAAAATTTGTTGAAACTGGAACTTGCATACACTGTTGCTGGAAATATAAAATGATATAGCTACTGTGGAAAACTATTTGGTAGTTTCTCAGAAAGTGAGAGTTTCCATATGATGCAAGAATTCCTCTCTTTAGTTATAATCCAAGATAATTGAAAATATATTTTCATATGAAAACAAATGTTTATAGCTCCACTATTCATAATGGCCAAACAATAGGAAAAAAACCAAATGTCCATCACTGGATGAAAGGATTAATGAAATGTGGTATAGCTGTACAATGGAATATTATCAACTATAAAGAAAGGAATGAAGTACTAATATATTCTACAACATGGGTGAAGTTGGAAGATATTACACCACTGGAAAGAAGGCAGGCACTAAAGTCCACATAGCGTATGATTACATTTGTATGAAATATGCAAAATAGGCAACACCATAGATACAGAAACTAGATTAGTGATCCCCAAGGGCTAAGGGAGAAGGGGACCAGGAGTGACTGCCAACAGGTACGGGTTTTGTTTTGGAAGAATGGAAATGTGCTGCTGTTAGGTAATGGTCATAGTTGCACAACATTGCAAAGGCACTATAAAACCTCACACAATTTAGAAGTATATACTTTAAAATAAATTCTACGTCATGAATTTTATCTCAACAAAAAGACATGTTTTGAAACAAAAATCAGTTGACAGCATAAGTATGGGTCTATTTCTGGACTTTATGGTCCATTTCATTGACCTATTTGTTCCTTTACCAGCACCACCTTGTCTTGATTATTGTGGCTTTATTGTAAGCTTTGAAGTCAGTAAGGTTTTCAACTTTACTCTCTTTTTCAAGATGACATTGGACAGTTTGTGTAGCCCTAGCTTTTAAAATCTCAGGTGCATGCCTTTCCATTTCACAGCAAGCATACTTCAGCATAGGAGAACATTCCTGTAACTGCTACCCATTTTTTAGCATAGCAAACTGAAGAAAACAACAACAACAACAACAACATATGCTCTAGTGGTTCTGATGTGTTTATATTCACAGAAGTCAATATTTCTTTAATACTTACTCAAGATCAAAAGGAACATAATTCACTCCCAGTTGCCTTTTTTGAATAATCAGTCTGTGAATTGGTGTTGGGATAAAAATCTTTTTGTGGCTGTGGTAATATGTTTTCTTTTTTAAATTTTTGTTTATTTTTGGCTGTGTCAGGTCTTCATTGCTGTGTGCAGGCTTTCTCTAGTTGCCCTGAGCAGGGACTACTTTCTAGTTGTGCTATGCAGATTTCTCATTGTGGTGTCCTCTCCAAGAAAAAAAACAAAAAATGTTTATAGCTCCACTATTCATAATGGCCAAACAATAGGAAAAAAACCAAATGTCCATCACTGGATGAAAGGATTAATGAAATGTGGTATAGCTGTACAATGGAATATTATCAACTATAAAGAAAGGAATGAAGTACTAATATATTCTACAACATGGGTGAAGTTGGAAGATATTACACCACTGGAAAGAAGGCAGGCACTAAAGTCCACATAGCGTATGATTACATTTGTATGAAATATGCAAAATAGGCAACACCATAGATACAGAAACTAGATTAGTGATCCCCAAGGGCTAAGGGAGAAGGGGACCAGGAGTGACTGCCAACAGGTACGGGTTTTGTTTTGGAAGAATGGAAATGTGCTGCTGTTAGGTAATGGTCATAGTTGCACAACATTGCAAAGGCACTATAAAACCTCACACAATTTAGAAGTATATACTTTAAAATAAATTCTACGTCATGAATTTTATCTCAACAAAAAGACATGTTTTGAAACAAAAATCAGTTGACAGCATAAGTATGGGTCTATTTCTGGACTTTATGGTCCATTTCATTGACCTATTTGTTCCTTTACCAGCACCACCTTGTCTTGATTATTGTGGCTTTATTGTAAGCTTTGAAGTCAGTAAGGTTTTCAACTTTACTCTCTTTTTCAAGATGACATTGGACAGTTTGTGTAGCCCTAGCTTTTAAAATCTCAGGTGCATGCCTTTCCATTTCACAGCAAGCATACTTCAGCATAGGAGAACATTCCTGTAACTGCTACCCATTTTTTAGCATAGCAAACTGAAGAAAACAACAACAACAACAACATATGCTCTAGTGGTTCTGATGTGTTTATATTCACAGAAGTCAATATTTCTTTAATACTTACTCAAGATCAAAAGGAACATAATTCACTCCCAGTTGCCTTTTTTGAATAATCAGTCTGTGAATTGGTGTTGGGATAAAAATCTTTTTGTGGCTGTGGTAATATGTTTTCTTTTTTAAATTTTTGTTTATTTTTGGCTGTGTCAGGTCTTCATTGCTGTGTGCAGGCTTTCTCTAGTTGCCCTGAGCAGGGACTACTTTCTAGTTGTGCTATGCAGATTTCTCATTGTGGTGTCCTCTCTTGTTAAGGAGCATGGAGTGTAGGTGCAGGGGCTTCAGTAGTCGTGGCTTGTGGGCTCTAGAGCGCTTGGACTCAGTAGGTGTGGCACGAGGGCTTAGTGACTCCTTCATGTGAGTTCTTCCTGGACCAGGGATCAAACCCATGTCCGCTTCTTTGGCAAATAGACTCCCAACCACTGGACCATCAAGGGAGTCCAAGGTGATATAATTCCTTTTTGCACACATGCCTGGTATTCCATCAGTATTTATAACCATGTACCTTTTCCAGTTTTATCTTAGGTCAGAAAATGCCATTACCTACACTCCTGTATGTGAATGTGTTTGTGATTCACAAGAAAAAGCTTATGCTGTAATATGTCAGGACCTGATTTGTCCTCTCTATATTGATGTCTTTTTTCCCCAATTGTGAGCCTATGCTATGTGAAAGCATAGTTGTTTTTTTTACTTTGTATGCCACTGTTGTTTTGCCATGTCCATCTTTATCTTTTGATAAATGAGCTTTTCCAATAGCTTGTTCTTCTAAATATAATATTTGTTATAGCGGGGATCACTTTATAAGCTTTTCAGGAGTGGCACTTGCTCCTGTTAACGCTCTAAAGAATGTGATTATGAAGGACGCCTCTGTAGTTTTGGTCTCTTCTTTGCCTTTAGCAACAACAAACAACCGTTTTGTGCTGGAAAATACTATTTTGTGTTTTTATATGGAAAATCTAAATGTATTTACTAGAGAAGTCAGTGTGTTTAGAGAGATTTTTTAATGTGGCGGTTTCATATCACTATTTGACAATTTCACATCAGACCAAACATTCAGAATTGAGAGTGAAATGACTGACTGGCTCAATAAAATCTAATTTTCAGATTCATCTATTTTTTATTTCTGTTATCATTGTCCTTTTTTGAATGTATGTGAAAACATCACTCTTCTAACTGTATGTCTCAGTGCAGAGACTCTCCACTTCTGTTTGCCCTGGGACTGTTCTCTATTCATGTTTTAGACATCATTTTGAATTGTATTTGTTATTTTGTCACTGCTAATGTGCTTCAGTCAGTGACTTCTGAATTAGTGATATTTTCAATTTATTGGAAGTATAATAATAGAGTAACAATCATTAATGCATATTTCATAAAAATGATAACATACAAGAGACATAAAAATGTTTTAACCAATATTAACTGTGGATTGAGAAGATCCCCTGGAAGAAGAAATGGCAGCCTACTCCAGTATTCTTGCCTGGGAAATACTATAGACAGAGGAACCTGGCAGGTTACTGCCCATGGGGTCACAAAAAGTCACACAGGACTGAGTGTGCACACACGTCTACACACCACTGTACCAGTTACGTGAAACTGGCCATGACAGAATAACTAATATAATTCTTTTAGTGCATAGCCAACATGTAGGAATATGGTGTTTCAAACTTACTGTCTAAAATATCACAATGAGGGTCATCTTTCAAATGTATGGAAATAGAATTTTAAAAACCCTTTCCTCTGAAACCGGAAAAGGTCTGGAGAACATTTGATAGGCTGTCAGAGAGCAAGATGCCAAAGATGTCTTTCCATGTGAAGCATAGTTGTTTTTTACTTTGTATGCCACTGTTGTTTTGCCATGTCCATCTTTATCTTTTGATAAATGAGCTTTTCCAATAGCTTGTTCTTCTAAATATAATATTTGTTATAGCGGGGATCACTTTATAAGCTTTTCAGGAGTGGCACTTGCTCCTGTTAACGCTCTAAAGAATGTGATTATGAAGGACGCCTCTGTAGTTTTGGTCTCTTCTTTGCCTTTAGCAACAACAAACAACCGTTTTGTGCTGGAAAATACTATTTTGTGTTTTTATATGGAAAATCTAAATGTATTTACTAGAGAAGTCAGTGTGTTTAGAGAGATTTTTTAATGTGGCGGTTTCATATCACTATTTGACAATTTCACATCAGACCAAACATTCAGAATTGAGAGTGAAATGACTGACTGGCTCAATAAAATCTAATTTTCAGATTCATCTATTTTTTATTTCTGTTATCATTGTCCTTTTTTGAATGTATGTGAAAACATCACTCTTCTAACTGTATGTCTCAGTGCAGAGACTCTCCACTTCTGTTTGCCCTGGGACTGTTCTCTATTCATGTTTTAGACATCATTTTGAATTGTATTTGTTATTTTGTCACTGCTAATGTGCTTCAGTCAGTGACTTCTGAATTAGTGATATTTTCAATTTATTGGAAGTATAATAATAGAGTAACAATCATTAATGCATATTTCATAAAAATGATAACATACAAGAGACATAAAAATGTTTTAACCAATATTAACTGTGGATTGAGAAGATCCCCTGGAAGAAGAAATGGCAGCCTACTCCAGTATTCTTGCCTGGGAAATACTATAGACAGAGGAACCTGGCAGGTTACTGCCCATGGGGTCACAAAAAGTCACACAGGACTGAGTGTGCACACACGTCTACACACCACTGTACCAGTTACGTGAAACTGGCCATGACAGAATAACTAATATAATTCTTTTAGTGCATAGCCAACATGTAGGAATATGGTGTTTCAAACTTACTGTCTAAAATATCACAATGAGGGTCATCTTTCAAATGTATGGAAATAGAATTTTAAAAACCCTTTCCTCTGAAACCGGAAAAGGTCTGGAGAACATTTGATAGGCTGTCAGAGAGCAAGATGCCAAAGACCCACCTGAGAAATACTGGTTTATAGACTGACTTCTCTATTGAGGCACGTTATCGAAATGTTTAAATATGGCCAACTCGTAAGCCTGACTTTTTGAAATGCTTCACTGATTTGTTACTCAAATTTGCTAACAATCTGTCCCCTTGCTTGTTGAATAAGCTAGAGTTCTTAAACACCTCCCAGGCTGCTGAGCCTCATGCATGGTCAAACTTCCATCCAGAAAACTTCTATCAATTTAGATTTCCCATCAGTGTTGTATGAGAAAGTCTCCCCTTCTCTTCACCAACTCTGGATAAAGAGAAGTTTTATTTCCTGTAATGCTTATATTCTAAAGATAGCACTTAACAACAAAAAAGCAGATACAGCCCAAATGATTCTTGAAGACCTCTTACATTGTCTATTGGAATATTGAGAGAGAGGGCCACATCTCTTGTCTCCACTGCAATGGAGACCTTAGGTTCATTGAGTAGAATGTAGGCAAAATAATTCCAATAGTTTTCATTGTGATTTTTGCTCCTTTATATCGGTTTAGATGTGTTTGACTGCATTATTATTGTTTTCTGTATTGCCCTTTGCCATGTTTTAATTTGGAACTGTCATGTTTTTCTTACCATAAAGATGTGTTTACCTTTTTATTACATCTCTCATTTGAGCATGTTTCCTAACATGGGTTTTGTGGTATGTGTGTTGTCTAGGCTGGTTATTACAGTTCTGGACTTTTTTATTTGAGCATAAAGTGGATTGAGAAGATCCCTGAAGAAGAAATGGCAGCCTACTCCAGTATTCTTGCCTGGGAAATACTATAGACAGAGGAACCTGGCAGGTTACTGCCCATGGGGTCACAAAAAGTCACACAGGACTGAGTGTGCACACACGTCTACACACCACTGTACCAGTTACGTGAAACTGGCCATGACAGAATAACTAATATAATTCTTTTAGTGCATAGCCAACATGTAGGAATATGGTGTTTCAAACTTACTGTCTAAAATATCACAATGAGGGTCATCTTTCAAATGTATGGAAATAGAATTTTAAAAACCCTTTCCTCTGAAACCGGAAAAGGTCTGGAGAACATTTGATAGGCTGTCAGAGAGCAAGATGCCAAAGACCCACCTGAGAAATACTGGTTTATAGACTGACTTCTCTATTGAGGCACGTTATCGAAATGTTTAAATATGGCCAACTCGTAAGCCTGACTTTTTGAAATGCTTCACTGATTTGTTACTCAAATTTGCTAACAATCTGTCCCCTTGCTTGTTGAATAAGCTAGAGTTCTTAAACACCTCCCAGGCTGCTGAGCCTCATGCATGGTCAAACTTCCATCCAGAAAACTTCTATCAATTTAGATTTCCCATCAGTGTTGTATGAGAAAGTCTCCCCTTCTCTTCACCAACTCTGGATAAAGAGAAGTTTTATTTCCTGTAATGCTTATATTCTAAAGATAGCACTTAACAACAAAAAAGCAGATACAGCCCAAATGATTCTTGAAGACCTCTTACATTGTCTATTGGAATATTGAGAGAGAGGGCCACATCTCTTGTCTCCACTGCAATGGAGACCTTAGGTTCATTGAGTAGAATGTAGGCAAAATAATTCCAATAGTTTTCATTGTGATTTTTGCTCCTTTATATCGGTTTAGATGTGTTTGACTGCATTATTATTGTTTTCTGTATTGCCCTTTGCCATGTTTTAATTTGGAACTGTCATGTTTTTCTTACCATAAAGATGTGTTTACCTTTTTATTACATCTCTCATTTGAGCATGTTTCCTAACATGGGTTTTGTGGTATGTGTGTTGTCTAGGCTGGTACAAAAGTAATTACAGTTCTGGACTGTGAATTTTAAATCATTATAACTAGGCTCAAACAGATCTTTATTAATTAAAATAGGAACCATTACAATCAAAACATTTTTTCCAATGAGAAATCAGTTTATTTATTCCCATAGCCTACAAATACATGTTTCAGGATTTGTTGGACTCTTGGAAAGCGTTTTCTGCCTCCTGCTGGTTGTGGAAGCATTTTCCCTGCAAAAAGTTGTCAAGATGCTCAAAGAAGTGGTAGTCAGTTGGCGAGAGGACAGGTGAATATGGCGGATGAGGCAAAATTTCGTAGCCAAATTTGTTCAACTTTTGATGCATTGGTTGTGGCAGTCAGGTGCTGTTGTGGGGAAAGAACTGGGCCCTTTCTGTTGACCAATGCTGACTTCAAGCATTGCAGGTTTGGGTGCATCTCATTGATTTGTAGAGCATACTTCTCAGATGTAATGGTTTCGCCAGGATTCAGAAAATTATAGTGGATCAGACTGGCAGCAGACTACCATAAAATGACCATGACCTTTTTTTGGTACAAGTTAGGCTTTGGGAAGTGTGTTGGAGTTTCTTCTCAGTCCAGCCACTAGCTGATCACCACTGGTTGTTGTATACAATCCACTTTTTGCTGCATATCACAATCTGATTGAAAATTGGTTTGTTTTTGTTGTGTAGAATAAGAGAAGATGATACATCAAAATGACGTTTTTTAAAAAATTTGTGTTCAGCTCATGAGGCACCCACTTATCAAGCTTTCTCACTTTTCCAATTGGCTTCAAATGCTGAATGACCATATAGTGGTCAACGTTGAGTTCTCTGGCAACTTTTTGTGTAATTGTAAGATGATCAGCTTCAATGATGGTTCTCAATCAGTCATTGTCAACTTCTGATGGCCAACTATTGTGCACCTCATCTTCAAAGCTCAAAGCTTTGCAAAACTTCCTGAGCCACCACTGAACTCTATGTTCATTAGCAGTTCCTGGGCAAAATGCATTGTGGATATTGTGAGTTGTCTCTGCTGCTTTATGACCCATTTTGAACTTGAATTTTAAAAATCGCTTGAATTTGCTTTTTGTCAGACATCATTTCTATAGTCCAACATAAAATAAATAGCAAGTAATAAGTGACCAGAAAAAAATAACATGAGAAATGTGCATTAAAATCATGTACAACATAACCACATTTATTTAAGAATGTATTCCAGTATTGAATAAGCTTCAACAACATAAAACCACAATTACTTTTGAAAGGGTTTTGCCTCGATTTGAGACTTAAACCCAGGACCCAGACCTGATCAAACCCTGCTTGGAACTTGAACCCACAAGGCTGGAGCTTGAATTCCAGCCAAAACCCTGTTTGGGACTTGAACCCATGTGACTGGGGCTTGAACCTAGCCAAAACCAGTTTGGGACTTGAACCCATGTGGCTAAAGCTTAACCCCAGCCAAAACCCTGTTTGGGATTTGAGCCCACACAGTCAGGACTCAATCCCAGTCAGAACCCTGTCTGGGACTTGAATCCACATGGCCAGGACTTAATCCAGCACTCACCCAACGTCTGGACCCACCAAGGTTCAGGTTCTTCCCGCATCAACACAGAAAGAATTCAGCGAGAAGCAGAATGATAGACAAGAAGAGGGTTCATTAGGCTAGGGTACTTGTAAGAGGTGCAAGCGGGCGGGCAGGAAAGCTCTGCTCTGCTCTCCTCTCATTTGAGTGGGCAGCCATATGTATAGGCTGGTAGAAGACTGCCCCTGCTCAAGTAGACGCAGATGCAGGACATATATCATTGGTTGCTTCTTTGCCAGCTCCTCCGTCACCAGCTGTTTATACCCAGTCAAGCCTGCTTTACTGAACAAGGAGCCACTCTCCAGAGTTATCGTCAACTCACTGGCCTCCCAACCTTTCTCAGGTCTGAATTGTCAAGATGATTTGTGTAATTGTAAGATGATCAGCTTCAATGATGGTTCTCAATCAGTCATTGTCAACTTCTGATGGCCAACTATTGTGCACCTCATCTTCAAAGCTCAAAGCTTTGCAAAACTTCCTGAGCCACCACTGAACTCTATGTTCATTAGCAGTTCCTGGGCAAAATGCATTGTGGATATTGTGAGTTGTCTCTGCTGCTTTATGACCCATTTTGAACTTGAATTTTAAAAATCGCTTGAATTTGCTTTTTGTCAGACATCATTTCTATAGTCCAACATAAAATAAATAGCAAGTAATAAGTGACCAGAAAAAAATAACATGAGAAATGTGCATTAAAATCATGTACAACATAACCACATTTATTTAAGAATGTATTCCAGTATTGAATAAGCTTCAACAACATAAAACCACAATTACTTTTGAAAGGGTTTTGCCTCGATTTGAGACTTAAACCCAGGACCCAGACCTGATCAAACCCTGCTTGGAACTTGAACCCACAAGGCTGGAGCTTGAATTCCAGCCAAAACCCTGTTTGGGACTTGAACCCATGTGACTGGGGCTTGAACCTAGCCAAAACCAGTTTGGGACTTGAACCCATGTGGCTAAAGCTTAACCCCAGCCAAAACCCTGTTTGGGATTTGAGCCCACACAGTCAGGACTCAATCCCAGTCAGAACCCTGTCTGGGACTTGAATCCACATGGCCAGGACTTAATCCAGCACTCACCCAACGTCTGGACCCACCAAGGTTCAGGTTCTTCCCGCATCAACACAGAAAGAATTCAGCGAGAAGCAGAATGATAGACAAGAAGAGGGTTCATTAGGCTAGGGTACTTGTAAGAGGTGCAAGCGGGCGGGCAGGAAAGCTCTGCTCTGCTCTCCTCTCATTTGAGTGGGCAGCCATATGTATAGGCTGGTAGAAGACTGCCCCTGCTCAAGTAGACGCAGATGCAGGACATATATCATTGGTTGCTTCTTTGCCAGCTCCTCCGTCACCAGCTGTTTATACCCAGTCAAGCCTGCTTTACTGAACAAGGAGCCACTCTCCAGAGTTATCGTCAACTCACTGGCCTCCCAACCTTTCTCAGGTTTCTCCTTTCTACCTACCATCCCCTACTAAGGCTCTACAGCCAACTACCTATTCTACTCTGTCCCTATCACTTTTGTACCAACCTAAAACATACGTGTGTATGTTTTGTTTATGATCCTTTCCTCTACTAGATTAAGTGTGTAACATCCTAAATGTAATTGTAGAATACTTTTATTTTTTCATATTTGAATTTTTAATCTTTATGAAATTCCTTTTTATATGTACAGCATGAGGTAAACATCAAAGTTTATTCTTCCTCAAGAGTTTAAACTATTATCCCCCAGAGAGACATCTGTAAAAGTTCTCTGATATTTTTATATTTTCCCGTTAAGGTTTTCCTACAAGACTTTTCAGCTGTTATTAATCTGAAAGACAGGGGAAAAAAATCAACACATATTTTTTTCTGTAACACACTTGTGCCCAGGGCTTTTCCTTCCTCTTGGAGGAGCGTGGTACTACTTCAATGATTTGGTTATAAAAAAGACAATAGAGAAAAGAAAGAACGCTCTTTAATCCTGTGGCCAAAGTGATTATTTATCCCTCACAATCGGCTCTTGCCTTCCTCCTTAGTAACAAAACTCCCAATTCTTAGCTGAATACATGGCCAGCCAGAATACAGACTATTTAGTTACTAACTTCCTGGAAGCTGGGAACTCTCTGGTTTTTATGAAGTATCCTTAAGGGTAAGAGGCATGACCTTTCTTACCTCTGCTTCTTTGTTGCCGGCTAGGATCCAGAAATGAAGGTAGGGGCTACAGCAGCAGTGTTGAACTCTGTGTCATACAGTTCAAGAGCCCAGAGGAAGCAGGCAAAAGTCGCGTGGACCCCTGAATTAGTTGAGCTGGCATTTTCGTCCTACACTGCCTGCCTCTTTTCTCCAAGAAACAGAATCAACTTCTAATGAGCATTAAACAGTATTGTTCTGGATTCGATTTCTCTTATATGTAGGTGAACTTGATCCTGAATGATATGGAAACTCAGAGAGGGCTTATGTTTTACTCACAGGACTTGAGACTGGACAGAGAACATAGCAAATGCTCCATAAATGCTTCTAGGGGGCATACATTTCCATTTGGGGGCAAGATAATAGTGCTTCTGAGAATTGTAGGAAGTTTGACATATGTCCATTTCATTTCTCTTCTTTCACATTTGGGCATATGACTTTAAAACATTCTATCCACTCAGCCACGTTTTTCATAATAATCACCTTTCATAGACAACTCTTTAGAAAGGCCTCTTTTGTTTGACTTTTTATTTTCTCATAATGGGCAGATCTGGGAGTGCTTGCCACCATTTTGATGCATTTTCCCTTGGAGCACACTATAATCGGGGGATGGTGCGGTGTCTAGAATAGAGCCCAGCCAAGCGTTGGCACTGTGGTGGCAGCTCTTTTCAAGGTTTGTGCACCTATTTAATTGCAGTTACATCCTTCTCCATTCCCTGGGGGCCCATCTTTATGGAGAAATAGGCAGTTGGCTGAGGATGTTGGAAGTGAACATTCTTTGCTAATTATTTAATTTTTGCCTGGCACAAACTAAAGCCTCTTAAGTTTAGTGGGAACTGTAAGTCAATTACCTTCCTTCGCTACCAAAAACCTACCACTTAGAACTAAAACCAAACACACAGCTATGTTCTTGCCCTTATCCTCCACCTCAGCCAGTGAAACTGCTTTTTTCTTCCACCTGCTGTTCACGGAATAATGAGAGCCAACATCTCCAGCTTTCTGTTATAGATTTGAGGCATCCTTAAACATGGAGGTTAGACAAACTACTGGCATCTCACATCTCCATTCTTGCATGTCTTTACTCCTTCCTTTATTTCATCACCAATTTATCTAGCACTGGCTGAGGATATAATACCCACAATAACCAAACAAGGGAGATGTCAGGAAGATGAGGCTTAGAGAAGTGAAGCTGTTCACCCAAGGCCACACAACTGACATGTGACAGAGTGGGGGCTTGCAGACAGCGCTGCCCAGGTTTTGATGTTGGCCCCAGACCTTGGTTATGTTACCTTTACTGTTAAGAACGTTTTTACCTTCCTTCTTTTCTTATCAAATTCCTATTCACCTTTCAAAATGCAGCACAGGTGCAGCTTTCTCAGAACAAAAGTGGAAGTGTTAGTCTCTCAGCCATGTCCAACCCTTTGCAACACCATGGACTGTAACCCACCAGGCTCCTCTGTCCATGGGATTCTCCAGACAAGAATACTGGAGTGTGTAGCCATCCCCTTCTCCAGGGGATCTTCCCAACAAAGGGATTGAATCCGGGTCTCCTGCACTGCAGGTAGATTCTTACCATCTGAGCCACCAGGCAACGTGATTCCTAATGCCCAGACTGAGGCTGTCTCTCTCTCTGCTCCTACAACCATCAACAGCTTCGTTAGAATAAAATGTTTATTTTGACCACTGTGTGTCATAACGTTTATGTGGATTACCAACTTCAGTTCTCACAAGCCTTCTGAGGGAAGTTTCAATGATTATGGACAATCTCTGAAGAGGAAACCTGGATAAACAGACCTAGGGCTGTAAATTCAGGTATTTTTTTTGGCTGCAGCCTGCGCACTTAACCATCACAGTGAACTTACTTATTCAGATGCCCCTCATGGACTCTACATACCTAAGACCAGGAACAGTTTGTATACACTCTGTACTCTCAGGAGGTAGAACCGTATGACACAGAACAAACATTGGCTCACCTGGTTTCTCTCTGCCGGCCCTTGAATGGGTTACCACTGTAGGAGGTGGGAATTAATTTGTAGGAATAGACGTAGTTACCCAAAAAGTGCACATTACATCAAAAGAGAGAACTGTAGATTCATCTTCCTGTGACATATACAGACTCACATTGTATATGAGCTTTTCTTCAGATACTCCCAGATTCTTGTTGTTCAGTCATCAAGTTGTGTGTGACTCTTTGTAGCATGCCAGGCCTTCCTGTCCCTCACTACCTCCTGGAGTTTGCCCAAATTCATGTTCATTGGATCAGTGATGCCACCCAACCATCTCATCCTCTGTCACCCTCTTTTCCTCCTGCCTTCAATCTTTTCCAGCACCAGGGTCTTTTCCAGCGAGTCAGCTCTTCACATCAGGTGGCCAGAGTATTGGAGCATCAGCTTCAGCACCAGTCCTTGCAATGAGTATGCAGGGTTGATTTCCT
Source organism: Tragulus kanchil (assembly GCA_022376925.1). NCBI lineage: Eukaryota > Metazoa > Chordata > Mammalia > Artiodactyla > Tragulidae > Tragulus > Tragulus kanchil. The sequence continues at coordinate 287,440,403 of JAIOJX010000032.1, forward strand.
TTAGGATGGACTGATTTGATTGCCTTGCAGTCTAAGGGTCTCTCAAGAGTCTTCTCCAGCACTATGATTTGAAAGCATCAATTCTTTGGTGCTCAACTTTCTTTATGATCCAACTCTCACATCTGTACATGACTACTGGAAAGACTCCCAGATATATGATGAAAAATATCTTTCGAGAAAGTTCTCGCACAGGGATGTCCCCTATGGTCTAGTGGTCAGTAGCTGATTTACCAATTATTTCCAGTGCTCCCTTCTGAGACTGTATTAGCCTTCACTGCCACCTGAATAAGGCAGCCCATATGACTTGTTCTGGCTCACGAAGTATGGATGGAGTGCCAAGTGTTACCTCCAGGAGAAAGTTTGAAGGGCCTCGACATGATTTTCCACAGGTCCAGTGACCAGTAGTATTTGAAATGGGATTATAAGCAGTAGCCTTCCACCTCTGACCAACAATGAATATTACAGTGAGCAAGACACAGTCCTTGGTGGTTATAAGCTATTAAGACTGGCCAGTTGGTTGCATTCACAGTCTGTCCTGATGGAGACGCTCTTAGAAGTCTCCAGGAGAGTGATTCCTGGCATTTTTATTTTACATTGAGGAATTAGAAAGAGTCATTAAGTTGAGACCCAAAAGCTTTAGACCTATGGGAAGTTTAATGACAGTCATAAAGCTGCAGAAAGCTCTGATTCAGAGAGTATGCCAGTCATTTCTCCTCCATCTCCACTGGAGGCAGAGAAGGTTGAAATGAGCCCAAGCTGAAAGGTTTTAAGTAGATGATCAGAAATACTCTGAAGGTCAGTGGGTAGGATCATCGTCTGAAATCTCCTTACTCATGCTCTTGAAATCAACAAAGGTGTCACCTCTGCCTGTTGGTGATAGCATGCTGCGAGGGTGGGGAGAAGCTGCTGCACTTGAGGACTGCCTTCTGGCTTTATGATTTCATATCTTCAATCTTGGCTGGTTAGAAGATTCATTTATATATTTAGCCAGATTTTTCCCAGGGTGTAAATTCCCTCCAGAGATAAATTAAACAATTTTAGGGATACAATCAGTCTGTAAGGCCACTTGGGTACCATGTGCTTCGCAGCAGCAGTTTACCAAATGGTACCCTGGTGACTTGGGGAGTGAGAGCGCATCTGTAACAGGGCTTCCTTTGCATCCAGGGATGCACTCTCCAAATTCTCCCTGAAGTGCAGGGACAGCCTGCAGTGGAAAATGGGAAGAGCAAGGCCCCCTGGCTGCTCTTCTGTTCCCATCACACTGTCATGCTGGGCTTCTGTGTCAGTGGAAGATGAGTCAAAGTGAAGGAGTGGAGGAGGGGACTCAGCTCCTGAGTGTGTGCCATTTCCCTTTGGTTAGAGACACTTCCCTGGGGATCATCTCTCCCTGAGGGGCCTGCTGTGTTTCTCAGGATCCCAGATGTCAAGGGTTTTTCCTGGACCATAGTCCCTGTGGGATATGTCTCTGCTATTGTCCTGCCTTCTCTCCCGCACCTCATCAACATATAACCCTGTTATTTTTCTTTCTTTGAGGGTATGAAATTCATTTATTCAGTCTTTCAACAATTGCCCGTGACTTATTATATTCAGGATAAAGTCTTAGTTAATTGCACAGTTTCTTGATTGAGATGAATCTGGACCTAAATCTTGGCTCTACTACTTACTAGTTTCCTGACTCTATGTCTCATTTCACCCATTTGTAGAATAGGGGTAATAAAAATGCCTCCTTCAGGACGTTACAATGAGGATTAAATAAGTCAATGTATGTAAAAGGTTTAATAGTGTTGAGCACAGGATGAATATTAATTATTATTCATATTTACTATGTGTGCCAGGCTTCCCTGCTGGCTCAGTGGTAAAGAATCCATCTAACAATGCAGGAGATGCAGGTTCCATCCCTGGGTCAGGAAGATGTCCTGGGAAAGGAAATGCAACCCACTCCAGTATTCTTACCTGGAGAATTCCATGGACAGAGGAATCTAGTGGGCTACAGTCAAGGGGGTCACAAAATATTTGGACACAACTGAGCCATTAAACAACAACTCAATCTGCCAGGCTCTGAAGTACTAGAGATATAAATATAGAAAGAACCTGGTTCTTACACTCAAGACACTCATAGGTTAGAGCTGTGATTCTTGAACTGTGGTCTGGGACCACCATCAGCCGCATCCCTTGGGAACTTTTTTAAAAAGATGAATTCTCAGACCCCACCCAGATTTATTGAATCAGAAACTCTAGAGTCCAGAAGTCTGCTTTAATAAGCCCTTCAGAGGACCCAGAGTTTGAGGGCCTCAGTTTGAGGGTCACTGCTTTATTTTAGAAGAATACTAGTATCTTATATCTCCAGAGTGCTTGAGCTATAGAAAATACTGTTACATGCTTCTTTTTTGTTTTAATTGTGGCCTCTTTAATTGTTTATTTATTTATTTCCATTTCCCTTTGGTTAGAGACACTTCTGGGGATCATCTCTCCCTGAGGGGCCTGCTGTGTTTCTCAGGATCCCAGATGTCAAGGGTTTTTCCTGGACCATAGTCCCTGTGGGATATGTCTCTGCTATTGTCCTGCCTTCTCTCCCGCACCTCATCAACATATAACCCTGTTATTTTTCTTTCTTTGAGGGTATGAAATTCATTTATTCAGTCTTTCAACAATTGCCCGTGACTTATTATATTCAGGATAAAGTCTTAGTTAATTGCACAGTTTCTTGATTGAGATGAATCTGGACCTAAATCTTGGCTCTACTACTTACTAGTTTCCTGACTCTATGTCTCATTTCACCCATTTGTAGAATAGGGGTAATAAAAATGCCTCCTTCAGGACGTTACAATGAGGATTAAATAAGTCAATGTATGTAAAAGGTTTAATAGTGTTGAGCACAGGATGAATATTAATTATTATTCATATTTACTATGTGTGCCAGGCTTCCCTGCTGGCTCAGTGGTAAAGAATCCATCTAACAATGCAGGAGATGCAGGTTCCATCCCTGGGTCAGGAAGATGTCCTGGGAAAGGAAATGCAACCCACTCCAGTATTCTTACCTGGAGAATTCCATGGACAGAGGAATCTAGTGGGCTACAGTCAAGGGGGTCACAAAATATTTGGACACAACTGAGCCATTAAACAACAACTCAATCTGCCAGGCTCTGAAGTACTAGAGATATAAATATAGAAAGAACCTGGTTCTTACACTCAAGACACTCATAGGTTAGAGCTGTGATTCTTGAACTGTGGTCTGGGACCACCATCAGCCGCATCCCTTGGGAACTTTTTAAATAGATGAATTCTCAGACCCCACCCAGATTTATTGAATCAGAAACTCTAGAGTCCAGAAGTCTGCTTTAATAAGCCCTTCAGAGGACCCAGAGTTTGAGGGCCTCAGTTTGAGGGTCACTGCTTTATTTTAGAAGAATACTAGTATCTTATATCTCCAGAGTGCTTGAGCTATAGAAAATACTGTTACATGCTTCTTTTTTGTTTTAATTGTGGCCTCTTTAATTGTTTATTTATTTATTTATGTTTATCCATCTTTATTCTTTATTCTCACTCTGTGGGCCTCCCATTGCAGTGGCCTCTCTCGCTGCAGAGCCCTGGCTCTGGGCCCAGGCACTCTAGAGTGCCAGCTCACAGTTAGTCACACCGGTCCAGCTGCTCCGCAGCACGTGGGATCTTCCTGGGCCAGGGATTGAACCGATGCCCTTTGCACTGCAAGGTGGATTCTACTCACTGGACCACCAGGGAAGCCCTTGTTACATGCTTTTAATGCTCATAACAGTCCTGTGAAGGAGCAATGGTCACTTCTTCCATTTCCAGTTGAGGAATTGGAAGGTTCCATAGCAGAAATTGCTGGCTCACTAAGCATTTGTGCTTGAGTATCCACCGCTCAGGTAATGTGAACTTCTGACAATTTGTAATGACTCTCAATTAATCCTATCCAATTTTCCCATTCCCTTTTTCAGTGGTTGGCTTGGGAATGGGCTTATGACTCAGTCTAGTCAGTAGTCATGAGTGAAAATCTAGTCAGAAGTTTCTGGGGGTTGTTCTATCTTTAAAAAAAAATCAAAGGAGGGGCTTCCCTGGTGGTCCAGTGGGTAAGGACACCACCTTGCAGTGCAAGGGGCGCCAGTTCGATCCCTGGGCTGGGAAGATCCCACGTGCCGCAGAGCGGCCAGACCGATGTGTCCAATTACCGAGCCAGAGCTCTGGAGCGCATGCGCCCAGAGCCGGTGCTCTGTGACAACAGAGGCCACCATGATGGGAGGCCCACATGGGCCAAAGAGCAAAGATGGATGAAAATAGACAACTGAAAGACCAATAGAAGTAGCCCGCCTGCTCCCCTCCCTCCCCACCCCACCCCCCAAAAATAAATAAATAAATCTTTAAAAAAAAAAAAAACAAAATCAAAGGACAAGATAGCTCTCTTCTCCCAACTGAACATGGTATCTTATGGATCAGCCGCCATATTTTCATCAAGAGGTAGGTTGCATGAGGCTCAAGCTGACATTCAGAAGAAGATGCAGAGGAGGGAGATAAAAACCTCCTTGTCCATATCACTGAGGGTGGAACTAGCCAATCCCAGGACCTCTTGTATAATGATACATTTTTATTCTTAAGACATTTTGAATGAGTTTTCCAGATTTTGAAAGGGAGCACAACCTAATAAAGTCCCACAGAGACAAAGATTGGCTAAGGGTAACAGAGCTAGCCCCCTGAACTCATGCAGAGGTTTGAAACCTCTGCTCTCTCCATAACAAAACGTTCTGAGGGATGGAGTCTGCTGAATGATAGTTCTGATGAACAGGGCAAACTAATATGACAATTCACATGCATACCTCATATCACACTCCACCCCACTCCCACCACCCACCCCATCACCTGGTTTCTTGAGCTGAAATTCTTGTCGGTCATATCTTTGTCTCCACTACCTAGCAGAATGCCAGGCCCACAATAAATGGTAACTGATATTACGTTCATAATGCCCTAAACCATGCTTATCAATGGAGGGAATGACCAGATATTACACACAAAAACAAACGAGTGGCTATGAAGGAGTTGATGGCATATATACGTGTAGTGTACTCCTGTTCTATAAAAGTCAGTTTACTGATAGTCTTACATTGTTTAACCCAGACGAGCCTTTACTGTAAAAAAGTCAGAGTTCAGTGGGGAAAGTACTAGAGAGGAAGGAGGCTTATTCTTTTTATAGAATTACTGACCATAAGATCAGAAAGGGAATGCGTGTTTACTGAGATCATCATTTTAATTTTCTTTTTTTTTTTTTTTTTTTGGTCATACCATGTAGCACGTGAGATCTTAGTTTCTTGACCAGGGGTTGAACCCACACCTCCTATTATTGGAAGCACAGAGTCTTAACCACTGGACTTCCAGGGAAATCCCGAGATCATCATTTTAGAAATAAGAAAACTAAGACCCAGGAGAAGCAGTGACTCGCTTGGGGTCACAGAGCTGATTGGAGCGCAACCCTAAGTACGCCCAGTCTCCTCTGTCTCTAGAACACAGGACTTGAACTTCTGGCTCTCAAATTCCTCTTGGTGCCTTCCAAAGCCAGGGCCCCTACACTCTGCTGACCAAAGTGTAGAGGATTCCTCATGGTGAAGGACCAGAGCAGGAGGTAGTGGGATGTTGGCAATTTTAGGGAAGGAGATAACTACCACTCCTCTGGTCTACTCCCCACCTTCCCCTCCCCTCTCCCCTCCCCTTCCTGCTCTCCCTCCTGCTCATTCTTCTTCTTTTTCCTTTGTTTTGTCTTCATCTTGTAGATGACCCTACAATGCATCTGGTCTAGCCTCATTGTTTGACTGATGAGGAAGCTGATGTCTGGGGAGATGAGAGAAAAGTTCAAGAAATCTAAACAGTTCTCGAGGCTACATTGGGCAGTGAAGGGCAGTCTGAAGTTGGGAAGAGGGGCAGAAGGGGTTATCATATCAACTCGGCCACCCATGAGTGGTATGATCTTGGTCATGTTTCATTTCTTCTCTCCATGCTTCAGTTTCCTCAGGTTTAACAGGAAAATGATGTAGTAGCTATTCATTGTGGTGTTGTCTGGGAAATATGTATAAATGCAGGTAATATGTTTAAAGAACTTGAAGGCTGAGTGCTCAGTAGCTGTTGTTGTTGTTGTTTAGTTGCTACATAGTGTCTGACTCTTGCAACTCTGTGGACTGTAGCCCACTAGGCTCCTCTGTCCATGGGATTTCCCAGGCAAGAATACTGGAGTGGGCTGTCATTTCCTTTTCCAGGGAATCTTTTCTGTTAGCTGTATAGTAATAGCTAATATGTGCTAATGAGGCAGATGGGACACTGATCATAAAGAAAGGCCTAGAATCTGGACCCAGATTTCTTAATTGTTGTTTATTTCCATGAATCCACCCATCTCCCCCCTTTTCTTCTTCATTTCTCTAGCTCAGTATCTAAGCTTTATTTTTATTTGTCATTTTATTATTGTTTGTATTAGAAGGAAAATGTTTTAGAAGGAACATACATGGGCATTACAATTAAACAGACCTACTTCTGAGAGTCTGAGCTTCCCTGGTGGCTTAGATGGCAAAGGATCCACTTGCAATGCGGGAGACCTGGGTTTGATTCCTGGGTTGGGAAGATCCCTTGAAGGAGAGCATGGGAACCCACTCTAGTATTCTTGCCTGGAGAACTCCCATGGACAGAGGAGCCTGGTGGGCTGCAGTCCATGGGGTCACAAAGAGTCAGACACGAATGAGCAACTAAACATAGCACAGCATAGCACAGACTGAGAGTTCATATTTGCTAAATATTAACCATGGGACTTCTGATCAACCCCCACTAAGAATCTGGGCTACATTTCCTCGTAAAACAGGGAATCTTACCCGATTTCTGATCTGATGAGACAGTTCTGTCTTTTGCAAAAGGGCTGCTGGGGAGATGAGAGAAAAGTTCAAGAAATCTAAACAGTTCTCGAGGCTACATTGGGCAGTGAAGGGCAGTCTGAAGTTGGGAAGAGGGGCAGAAGGGGTTATCATATCAACTCGGCCACCCATGAGTGGTATGATCTTGGTCATGTTTCATTTCTTCTCTCCATGCTTCAGTTTCCTCAGGTTTAACAGGAAAATGATGTAGTAGCTATTCATTGTGGTGTTGTCTGGGAAATATGTATAAATGCAGGTAATATGTTTAAAGAACTTGAAGGCTGAGTGCTCAGTAGCTGTTGTTGTTGTTGTTTAGTTGCTACATAGTGTCTGACTCTTGCAACTCTGTGGACTGTAGCCCACTAGGCTCCTCTGTCCATGGGATTTCCCAGGCAAGAATACTGGAGTGGGCTGTCATTTCCTTTTCCAGGGAATCTTTTCTGTTAGCTGTATAGTAATAGCTAATATGTGCTAATGAGGCAGATGGGACACTGATCATAAAGAAAGGCCTAGAATCTGGACCCAGATTTCTTAATTGTTGTTTATTTCCATGAATCCACCCATCTCCCCCCTTTTCTTCTTCATTTCTCTAGCTCAGTATCTAAGCTTTATTTTTATTTGTCATTTTATTATTGTTTGTATTAGAAGGAAAATGTTTTAGAAGGAACATACATGGGCATTACAATTAAACAGACCTACTTCTGAGAGTCTGAGCTTCCCTGGTGGCTTAGATGGCAAAGGATCCACTTGCAATGCGGGAGACCTGGGTTTGATTCCTGGGTTGGGAAGATCCCTTGAAGGAGAGCATGGGAACCCACTCTAGTATTCTTGCCTGGAGAACTCCCATGGACAGAGGAGCCTGGTGGGCTGCAGTCCATGGGGTCACAAAGAGTCAGACACGAATGAGCAACTAAACATAGCACAGCATAGCACAGACTGAGAGTTCATATTTGCTAAATATTAACCATGGGACTTCTGATCAACCCCCACTAAGAATCTGGGCTACATTTCCTCGTAAAACAGGGAATCCCTTACCCGATTTCTGGCACTATGATAAGTGATACTCCTTGTATGGTTGACAACATGTTGACTTTTCCCTGAAGCCACAGCCTAGTCAGCATGCATGTAAAGATACCCAGTCGTTAACTGTGTTCTGTCTGCAGCACCCATCAGGTTGAAGAGGGCACTATTTGCCCCAAAGGGCCACGCTCAAATTAACTCAAATCCAGCCTGACCATTTGGTTAAGGTGGACACTGTTTGCTGATCTTGTAGACTCCTATGGTTAAGGTGTGGCTGACAACGGATGTAAAATATTGACCCTGTTTGGGGCCTCACTCACAGGGATCATGTTGTCTTCCATCTTAAAGGCTCTGTCAGCTCTCAAAGATCCCTCTGCTCCCAGTGAAACACATGGTGCCCTCAAGTGACCTGTTAGCCAAATGAGGACAGCTTCCAGTAAAGCTTGGTTTGCTGAACTTGGGCCCATGAAGCAGCTGGGGGCAGAGGGGGAAAGGTGCTCAGCTGTGGAGATGGGGGTCCCAGGCTACCAACTCTGAGTGCCTTTGGCCAAGTCCACACTGACCTCTCTGGTTTCCTTGCTCGCACCTAAACACCCTTCCTATTCTCTGTGTCCACTGTATTATTTCTCCATCTGATGAACTTCCTCAGCACCAGAACATTCCACCAGTAACATCTTCCATATTGGACATCTGCTTGATTCTCTCTCTTGTAACACAGCTCCTCCAACACTGTGTCTTTTGTAGTGCCAAGAATTCTTTAGGCATTTAACTGAAATTGCAGAAGGCCCTTGGAAATCATCTGGTCATCCAATTTAACTCCACAGGATCCACTTGCAATGCGGAGACCTGGGTTTGATTCCTGGGTTGGGAAGATCCCTTGAAGGAGAGCATGGGAACCCACTCTAGTATTCTTGCCTGGAGAACTCCCATGGACAGAGGAGCCTGGTGGGCTGCAGTCCATGGGGTCACAAAGAGTCAGACACGAATGAGCAACTAAACATAGCACAGCATAGCACAGACTGAGAGTTCATATTTGCTAAATATTAACCATGGGACTTCTGATCAACCCCCACTAAGAATCTGGGCTACATTTCCTCGTAAAACAGGGAATCCCTTACCCGATTTCTGGCACTATGATAAGTGATACTCCTTGTATGGTTGACAACATGTTGACTTTTCCCTGAAGCCACAGCCTAGTCAGCATGCATGTAAAGATACCCAGTCGTTAACTGTGTTCTGTCTGCAGCACCCATCAGGTTGAAGAGGGGCACTATTTGCCCCAAAGGGCCACGCTCAAATTAACTCAAATCCAGCCTGACCATTTGGTTAAGGTGGACACTGTTTGCTGATCTTGTAGACTCCTATGGTTAAGGTGTGGCTGACAACGGATGTAAAATATTGACCCTGTTTGGGGCCTCACTCACAGGGATCATGTTGTCTTCCATCTTAAAGGCTCTGTCAGCTCTCAAAGATCCCTCTGCTCCCAGTGAAACACATGGTGCCCTCAAGTGACCTGTTAGCCAAATGAGGACAGCTTCCAGTAAAGCTTGGTTTGCTGAACTTGGGCCCATGAAGCAGCTGGGGGCAGAGGGGGAAAGGTGCTCAGCTGTGGAGATGGGGGTCCCAGGCTACCAACTCTGAGTGCCTTTGGCCAAGTCCACACTGACCTCTCTGGTTTCCTTGCTCGCACCTAAACACCCTTCCTATTCTCTGTGTCCACTGTATTATTTCTCCATCTGATGAACTTCCTCAGCACCAGAACATTCCACCAGTAACATCTTCCATATTGGACATCTGCTTGATTCTCTCTCTTGTAACACAGCTCCCTCCAACACTGTGTCTTTTGTAGTGCCAAGAATTCTTTAGGCATTTAACTGAAATTGCAGAAGGCCCTTGGAAATCATCTGGTTCATCCAATGAATAAACTGAAACCCAGAGATGTTGAGCAGCTTCTCCAAAACCACACAGCCTTCTGGCAGCTGTTCTGACTCCTGCCTTCAGCCTCCTGCAGTGACAAGTAGCTGATGCATGATTATGTATCCTTTTGGGTCATTATCCTCCTGGAGTAAGTGTGAAGGGTAACAGCTGGTAGACCCAAGGCCTTATTTTCTTTATTATGACAACATGTCCCTCGGAAGAAAATATTTGTGGATCTAAATTTTGGATGTGAAGTAAGCGTCAAACTGAAATGTTATTGGACTCTATAGGGCTTCCTACTCTGATAAATGTATCCAATATGTTCCCAGTGACTCATCTCCAGGGCAGATGTATCTTTTTTTTCCTTCTCTGACACTGACATTTTTGTAGCTCTCCACATCCACATCGCTCCCCCACCCCCACGTCTGCATATGCATCCACAATTAGCCATGGCTTGGTGGAATTTCATCCAAAAATTAATAATTTGATTGGTTATTCAAAATCTCAAGCATCTTGATAGCCAGCAATCAATTGATGGGGAAAATCATATGCAAACTGATGATTTATCTTCTTTTTGCAACAAATGAGCCCATCTATGCACCAGACAACATATTGGGGAAATTACGGGAGGATGCTTTGTTTGATCATTATATCTAGATGATCTCTGAAAGATATGAAAGGTTTTATAAAACTCAGGTTAGACCTTAAAATATTACCTTTCTTACACACAGTAAAAAAAAAAATTCAGAAAAGGGAGTACAATGCCATATCTTTATTTTCACAGTGTCATAAAGAGGTTTAGAAAGATCCCAAGCTGAAAACTGTGACATAAAATTAGTGATGATATAAATGACATGAGTGCTTTAAGACTAAATAGACACTGAGACCCTTAAGTGGCAAAAACTCTGCTGGGAAGAAGCATGATTTACATAAGAGTAAGCTGCTGCTTTTAATTAGCCCCAGGTATATATGACACAAAGCAACTCCCTCAGAACAGATCTTTGTAAGATCAGTTATAGGGTCCTTTATAACTTCCATGCATTTATAGAACTTCGAATGCCAGAAGGCACAAGAAGAAAGGAAGAAACAAAAGGGAGAGTGAGGGAGGAAGGGAGGAAGAAAGAAAGAAAATTAAAAAAATCTCAATGTACATACATACTGAAAATATGAACAGACATGGAAAGTGGGCCTCCCTGGTGGCTCAGAGAGTAAAGAATCTTCCTGCAATGCAGAAAACTCAGGTTTGATCCCTGGGTCAGGAAGATCTCTTGGAGGAAAGAATAGCAACCCACTCCAGTATTCTTGCCTAGAGAATTCCATGGACAGAGGGATCTGGTGAGCTACACTCTATGGGGTCTCAAGACACAACCGAGTGACTAACACACGCACACACATACATGAAAAACAAAATAAATGTGTGCGTTATCTATGTAAGCATCCTATGCGTTGAGACTGTAGATCCTACCTTCTAATAAGAGCAGGATTCTATATACCTATACACAGGTTCTCCAGAAATACAGACATTTAACAATTAGCACCCACACCAGTGTTTTCGCTTTAAATGATAGCTAAGTAACAAACAGACTCACCAGCAATTCATTAGAATTCAATGCTAAGAAAATCTCTGATGCTACCTTTTTATGAATTTGACCTGAGGCTGCTCACTGGAGGGAACAGAAATTGCCTCTGACACAACAATGTGCTTTGACTGTAAAAGGTCTTAAAAAATAGGGAGTTCCCAAAATGAATAGGAATGTTCAGCTCAGTTCACTCGCTCGGTCGTGTCCGACTCTTTGCAACCCCATGGATTGCAGCACGCCAGGCTTCCCTGTCCTCTGCAAAACAGTGGTCAAAGTTTTTCATTTGTTATAGCATTTGGTTTAACACCAGTGTTCTCAGTCTGGACTGTTTATTAGAGTTACTTGCGGAGCTTTTACCACTCCCAGCCTGGGCTGCACCCCAAACCTATTAAACCAGAATCTCTGAGAGTGGGACCCAGGCAGCAGAACTTTTTAAAACTCCCAGATAGTTACAGTGAGCAGCCAAGCTTGAGAACCTCTGGTCTACAGATAAGCTATCTCTGATTATTGAATTATTGGCCCCAGGTATATATGACACAAAGCAACTCCTCAGAACAGATCTTTGTAAGATCAGTTATAGGGTCCTTTATAACTTCCATGCATTTATAGAACTTGAATGCCAGAAGGCACAAGAAGAAAGGAAGAAACAAAAGGGAGAGTGAGGGAGGAAGGGAGGAAGAAAGAAAGAAAATTAAAAAAATCTCAATGTACATACATACTGAAAATATGAACAGACATGGAAAGTGGGCCTCCCTGGTGGCTCAGAGAGTAAAGAATCTTCCTGCAATGCAGAAAACTCAGGTTTGATCCCTGGGTCAGGAAGATCTCTTGGAGGAAAGAATAGCAACCCACTCCAGTATTCTTGCCTAGAGAATTCCATGGACAGAGGGATCTGGTGAGCTACACTCTATGGGGTCTCAAGACACAACCGAGTGACTAACACACGCACACACATACATGAAAAACAAAATAAATGTGTGCGTTATCTATGTAAGCATCCTATGCGTTGAGACTGTAGATCCTACCTTCTAATAAGAGCAGGATTCTATATACCTATACACAGGTTCTCCAGAAATACAGACATTTAACAATTAGCACCCACACCAGTGTTTTCGCTTTAAATGATAGCTAAGTAACAAACAGACTCACCAGCAATTCATTAGAATTCAATGCTAAGAAAATCTCTGATGCTACCTTTTTATGAATTTGACCTGAGGCTGCTCACTGGAGGGAACAGAAATTGCCTCTGACACAACAATGTGCTTTGACTGTAAAAGGTCTTAAAAAATAGGGAGTTCCCAAAATGAATAGGAATGTTCAGCTCAGTTCACTCGCTCGGTCGTGTCCGACTCTTTGCAACCCCATGGATTGCAGCACGCCAGGCTTCCCTGTCCTCTGCAAAACAGTGGTCAAAGTTTTTCATTTGTTATAGCATTTGGTTTAACACCAGTGTTCTCAGTCTGGACTGTTTATTAGAGTTACTTGCGGAGCTTTTACCACTCCCAGCCTGGGCTGCACCCCAAACCTATTAAACCAGAATCTCTGAGAGTGGGACCCAGGCAGCAGAACTTTTTAAAACTCCCAGATAGTTACAGTGAGCAGCCAAGCTTGAGAACCTCTGGTCTACAGATAAGCTATCTCTGATTATTGAATTATTGGCCCCAGTTGTTCACTCCCCTACAGTAGGTAGTGCAATACATTTCAGACCCTTGCCCTGGCCTCTTGGTGGGCTGAGGGGCTTTCCCACCCCTTGACTTTGGATGTGACCATGTGACTTGTTTTGGCCAATAGGATGTTAGCCCATGTAATGCAAGGAAAGGTTTGATTGGTGAGCTTGCTCTCCTATGCACTTGCCTTTGGCCATGACCAGAGCAGGTCTCAGTCAACCATTGTCCCAAGACAATGAGAGATGCACAGCGCCCGACTGAACCCAGTCAGCCACCAGCTGAACCCCTGGCTGGTTGCACACAAAGGAATGAGAAATAGGTGCTTGTTTCTATAAGTCACTGAGTTGGAGGTGCTTTGTTTTGCAGCATTGTTGTGTAAAGTAACTGATATATGTAACATTTAAAAAAACTGGGCTACCCTGGTGGTCCAGTGGGTAAGGACACCGCCTTGCAGTGCAAGGTGCGCCAGTTCCATCCCTGGCCTGGGAAGATCCCACGTGCCACGTAGCGGCTGGACTGATGTGTCCAATTACCGAGCCGGAGCTCTGGAGTGCATGCGCTCAGAGCCGGTGCTCTGCAACGACAGAGCCACAGCGATGGGAGGCCCACAGGAGCCAAAGAACAAAGATGGATGAAAATAGAGAAATGAAAGACCAATGGAAGTGGCCCGCCAGCTCCCCTCCCTCCCCACCCCACCCCCAACCAAAATAAATAAATAAATCTTAAAAAAAAAATTATTTAGTGAGGTGGCCAACTACATTTGGGGACTGCCTACATTTCTTTTGGCATGAAAGAGAGGATCAACTTAGAACTATTTCTAAAGGAAAGTTTGACCGATAATATCTACTGTGATGTTGCTTTTGGGAACAGTGCTACTGTCTTTGTCACACTTCTGATCTGTTAAGCAGAAAATACTTCCTGCTGATCTCTTACTCAGTTTCACACAGGCCCTCCATCTAAACATCTATCTTCACCAGATAAGAACTGGCATTCTGAATCATCAGTGCCCCAGGCTAGTTTAACAGGTTTTTTTTGTTTTGTTTTGTTTTGTTTTCGTTTTAATTTTTAAATTTAAGTTTTATCCAAGTTTTTGTGGAAAATGGGAAAAAAGCCCTCTCTTAGTTCTCTTAGTAACTACAACCAAAACAATAAGCCTAGTATAGACTTAAGTTATTACACAGCTCCTTGAGGAGAACAGGCGGGGGATTTCTGTGGTTGTGCTGTAGGCCCAGGTAAGCCTACAGAGGCATGGACGTATGCTTTCATAAGAAGAGTCCTCCTTTAAGATTCATAGTTCATATATGTGCACTTACCAGTTAGGTGGTCTTAAACTTAGTACACTGGTTTTAAAACTATCAAAATCACAAGAATGGCTTGTTACAATATAGATTGCTGGACTTCACCCCTCCCCACCAACCCCACCCCTCCCCGAGTTTATGACTCAGTAAGTCTGATGTGAGACCAGAAAATTCATATTTCTTTTAAGACATTTTTTATTTTATATTAGATATAGTTGATTTACAGTGTTGTATTAGTTTCATAGCAAAGTAAGTCAATTATGTCTATACATATGTCTACTCTTTTTCAGACTCTTTACCCATTTAGGTTATTATAGAATGCTGAGTAGAATTCCCTATGGTACACAATAAGTCCATGTCAGTTAGCTATTCTATACATATAATAGTGTGCAGATGCTCATTCCAATCCCACCCCAACTTTCCTCTTTGATAACCATAGGTTTGTTTTCTGTGTCTGTGAGTCTGTTTCTGTTTCATAAGTAAGTTCATTTGTATCATTTTTTAGATTCCATATATTGTGAAAGTGATAGCAAATGAAATTTGTCTTTTTCTCTCTGAATTACTTCAGTTAGTATGAGAATCTCTAGGTCCTCCTGCAAATGGCATTATTTGCTTCTTTTTTATGGCTGAGTAATATTTCCTTGGATATATGTATCACATCTTCTTTATCAGTTCATCTGTCGATGGACATTTAGATTGCTTCCATGTTTTGGCTATTTTAATATTTCTTCAGTAAATATTGAGGTGCATGTATCTTTTCCAGTTATGGTTTTCTCCAGATATATGCCCAGGCATGGGATTACTACATCCTATGGTAACTCTAGTTTTAGTTTTTTAAGGAAGCTCCATAACTGTAGATGGATTCCTTTTTCTTCACATCCTCCCCAGCATTTATTGTTCGTAGGTGTTTCAATGATGGCCATGCTGGCTGGTGTGAGGTGATAACTCGTTGTAGTTTTTTTTGGAGCGGTGGGTGGGGGCGTGGGTCGGGAGAGGGGCGGGCGGGCTACTTCTATTGGTCTTTTATTTATCTATTTTCATCCATCTTTGTTCTCTGGCCCGTGTGGGCCTCCCATCGCAGTGGCCTTTGTTGTCACAGAGCACTGGCTTTGGGCGCATGCGCTCCAGAGTTCCGGCTCAGTAATTAGACACATCGGTCCAGCCGCTCTGCGGCACGTGGGATCTTCCCAGGCCAGGGATGGAACTGGTGCACCTTGCACTGCAAGGCGGTGTCCTTACCCACTGGACCACCAGGGAAGCCCCGTCGTAGTTTTGATTTGAATCTCTCCAATAATTTGTAATGTTGAACATCATTTCATGTGCTTTTTGGTTTTGAATGTCTTCTTTAGATAATGTATGTTTAGATCTTATGCCCATTTTTTTGATTTTTTTCTTTTTTTATTGAGCCACATGAGTTGTTTGTATATTTTTGAGATTAATCCCTTGTTGTTGCATAATGTACAAATATTTTCTCCCATTCTATGGGCTGTCTTTCTGTTTTGTGTATGGGTTTCTTTGCTGTGCAAAAGCTTGCAAATTTATAAAATTGCTACTTCTAACAAGTTTCCAGGTGTTGCTGATACTGCTGGCTGGGAACCACCCTTTGAGAACCAATGACTGGCATGCAAAGTATATATGTTTGAGATATATTCTCTCCCAGACATTGCCTTGCACAGCAAATATTACTACATAGTTCCTCACTGGAAAAATACCTATATACAACATTAAGAGTAGATCCACCTGGAGAATACAAATAGAGTCCACACTTGCAGTTCTCTTTGCAAAAAAACTCATCTATCATCACAACCACTTCGAAATGAGTATTGTAGGACTCTGTTTTGGCTATTTTAATATTTCTTCAGTAAATATTGAGGTGCATGTATCTTTTCCAGTTATGGTTTTCTCCAGATATATGCCCAGGCATGGGATTACTACATCCTATGGTAACTCTAGTTTTAGTTTTTTAAGGAAGCTCCATAACTGTAGATGGATTCCTTTTTCTTCACATCCTCCCCAGCATTTATTGTTCGTAGGTGTTTCAATGATGGCCATGCTGGCTGGTGTGAGGTGATAACTCGTTGTAGTTTTTTTTGGAGCGGTGGGTGGGGGCGTGGGTCGGGAGAGGGGCGGGCGGGCTACTTCTATTGGTCTTTTATTTATCTATTTTCATCCATCTTTGTTCTCTGGCCCGTGTGGGCCTCCCATCGCAGTGGCCTTTGTTGTCACAGAGCACTGGCTTTGGGCGCATGCGCTCCAGAGTTCCGGCTCAGTAATTAGACACATCGGTCCAGCCGCTCTGCGGCACGTGGGATCTTCCCAGGCCAGGGATGGAACTGGTGCACCTTGCACTGCAAGGCGGTGTCCTTACCCACTGGACCACCAGGGAAGCCCCGTCGTAGTTTTGATTTGAATCTCTCCAATAATTTGTAATGTTGAACATCATTTCATGTGCTTTTTGGTTTTGAATGTCTTCTTTAGATAATGTATGTTTAGATCTTATGCCCATTTTTTTGATTTTTTTCTTTTTTTATTGAGCCACATGAGTTGTTTGTATATTTTTGAGATTAATCCCTTGTTGTTGCATAATGTACAAATATTTTCTCCCATTCTATGGGCTGTCTTTCTGTTTTGTGTATGGGTTTCTTTGCTGTGCAAAAGCTTGCAAATTTATAAAATTGCTACTTCTAACAAGTTTCCAGGTGTTGCTGATACTGCTGGCTGGGGAACCACCCTTTGAGAACCAATGACTGGCATGCAAAGTATATATGTTTGAGATATATTCTCTCCCAGACATTGCCTTGCACAGCAAAAGATTCCTACATAGTTCCTCACTGGAAAAATACCTATATACAACATTAAGAGTAGATCCACCTGGAGAATACAAATAGAGTCCACACTTGCAGTTCTCTTTGCAAAAAAACTCATCTATCATCACAACCACTTCCGAAATGAGTATTGTAGGACTGACTCCAGGAAAAATAACTCATGAAAAGCTCCTTTTTCAAAGAAACCTTCTTTGATTTCTCCAGCAGGGAACATTGTCTCTTTCTTTAAAATCCTAGCACTGTCCCATGGCATTTAATACTGCATAGTTTAGAGTACAGGTGCTGACTGACTAGTCTTGACTTTCACAGAGGATGTAAAATCTACCTGATTCACCTTAGAAATCCTTACAGCATCTTTCTGCAGTAGGTACAAAATAAATATTTATGAAATCTAAAACCTACTAGTGACTATCCATGTGAAGGTGGCTCAAGAGTTCAGAAGATTAAAACTTCAAATCAAAGTCCTGTGCCATCCACTACAATGTAGCTACACATGGCTAATTAAATTTAATGGACATAAAATAAAATAAAAATCCATTTCTAAGCTATAGTAATTAGAACAGTGTGGTATGGTTGAAAGAACAGAAAAACAGTCCAATAGAGCATAATAGAGAGCCCAGAAATATGTCCACATAAATTATTTAACAAAGGAGCAAAGACAATACACTGGAGAAAATATAGTCCTTTTAGTAAATGGTGCTGGAACAATGGATATTTACATGCAAAAACAGAACCCATACTCAGACTTTATAACCTTTCCTAAATATTAACTCAAAATGTATCATATCCCTAAATGTATGACACAAAACTATAAAACTCTTAGAAGATAACATGGGAGAAAATCTAGATGACTTTGGGCACAGTGATGGTTTTTAAGTTACAACATTACAGGGATGATCCATGAAAGGAAGAATTGAAGCTTGGTTTCATTAAGATTAATATTGAAAGACAGTGTCAAGAGAATGAGAAGACAAGCCATAGACCAGGAGAAAATATAACATTTCCAAAAGACCTATCTGATAAGAATGGCATCTAAAATACACAAATAACTTAAAAATAAGCAACAAGAAAACAAATAGCCCACTTAAAAATGGGCAAAAGATCTGAACTGACATCTCACTAAAGAAGGTGTAGAGATGGCAAATAAGCATATGAAATGAATTAGGGAAATGCAAAGTAGAAGAGTAGAATAGCAAAATACCACTACTAACCTCTTAGAAAGGTCAAACTCAAGAACATCAGTAGTACCCAGTACTGGAGAGGATGTGGAGAAATAGGAACTCTCATTGACTGCTGGTGGGAATGCAAAAGGATATAGAAATTTGGGAGATAGTTTTCAAAGAAACCTTCTTTGATTTCAGGTGTTTTTTAAAGCACTGTCCCATGGCATTTAATACTGCATAGTTTAGAGTACAGGTGCTGACTTTCACAGAGGATGTAAAATCTACCTGATTCACCTTAGAAATCCTTACAGCATCTTTCTGCAGTAGGTACAAAATAAATATTTATGAAATCTAAAACCTACTAGTGACTATCCATGTGAAGGTGGCTCAAGAGTTCAGAAGATTAAAACTTCAAATCAAAGTCCTGTGCCATCCACTACAATGTAGCTACACATGGCTAATTAAATTTAATGGACATAAAATAAAATAAAAATCCATTTCTAAGCTATAGTAATTAGAACAGTGTGGTATGGTTGAAAGAACAGAAAAACAGTCCAATAGAGCATAATAGAGAGCCCAGAAATATGTCCACATAAATTATTTAACAAAGGAGCAAAGACAATACACTGGAGAAAATATAGTCCTTTTAGTAAATGGTGCTGGAACAATGGATATTTACATGCAAAAACAGAACCCATACTCAGACTTTATAACCTTTCCTAAATATTAACTCAAAATGTATCATATCCCTAAATGTATGACACAAAACTATAAAACTCTTAGAAGATAACATGGGAGAAAATCTAGATGACTTTGGGCACAGTGATGGTTTTTAAGTTACAACATTACAGGGATGATCCATGAAAGGAAGAATTGAAGCTTGGTTTCATTAAGATTAATATTGAAAGACAGTGTCAAGAGAATGAGAAGACAAGCCATAGACCAGGAGAAAATATAACATTTCCAAAAGACCTATCTGATAAGAATGGCATCTAAAATACACAAATAACTTAAAAATAAGCAACAAGAAAACAAATAGCCCACTTAAAAATGGGCAAAAGATCTGAACTGACATCTCACTAAAGAAGGTGTAGAGATGGCAAATAAGCATATGAAATGAATTAGGGAAATGCAAAGTAGAAGAGTAGAATAGCAAAATACCACTACTAACCTCTTAGAAAGGTCAAACTCAAGAACATCAGTAGTACCCAGTACTGGAGAGGATGTGGAGAAATAGGAACTCTCATTGACTGCTGGTGGGAATGCAAAAGGATATAGAACTTTGGGAGATAGTCTGGTAATTTCTTACAAAGTTCAACAGACTGTTACCATATGGTCCAGCAATTGGGTTCCTTGGTATTTAGACAAAGGAACTGAAAACTCATGTCCAAACAAGAAACCTGCATGTGGATGTTTATAGCAGCTTTATTCATAATTGCCATAACTTGGAAGGAACCAAGATGTCCTTCAGTTGGCGCATGGATAAATAAACTGTGGTATATCCAGACATCGAATATTATTGGGTGCTGAAAAGAAATCAGCTATTAAGCCATAAAATTACATGGAGGAAACATAAATGCATATTACTAAGTGAAAGGGGCCCATATGAAAGGCTTATATCCTGTGTGGCATTATGGAAAAAGGGAAGCTACAGAGACAGTAAAAAGATCAGTGGTTGCTAGAGGGTGGAGGAGAGAGGGGTGAACAGGTGGCGCACAGAGAATGGGGCAGTGAAACTACTCTGTGGGACACTATCATGGTCGATGCATATCATTATACATTAGTTAAAACTCCTAGATTGTTCACCACCAAGAATGAACCCTAATGTAAACTATGGACTTGGAGTGATAATGACTTGTCAATATAAAAGCTCATGGATTGCAATAGATGTCCCACTCTGGTGGGGGATGTTGTTGTGAGGGAGACAGTGCATGTGTGTGTTGGGGGGCAGGAGGTATATGGGAAATCTCTGCACTTTTTGCTTAATTTTTCTGATCCTAAAACCACTCTGAAAACAATAAAGTCTATTTAAAAGGAACTGTCTCAAGTGCTCAATAGCCACATATGGCCAGTGGCAATCATATTGGATAATACAAATACAGTTCTCTTGGAGGGATTCCTATAAGAATTCCCAAGTCACTTTCATCTGTCTTATTGCCTCTCACCAACTAAAAACAAAAATTAAGAAGGCCCACTTAAAAATGGGCAAAAGATCTGAACTGACATCTCACTAAAGAAGGTGTAGAGATGGCAAATAAGCATATGAAATGAATTAGGGAAATGCAAAGTAGAAGAGTAGAATAGCAAAATACCACTACTAACCTCTTAGAAAGGTCAAACTCAAGAACATCAGTAGTACCCAGTACTGGAGAGGATGTGGAGAAATAGGAACTCTCATTGACTGCTGGTGGGAATGCAAAAGGATATAGAACTTTGGGAGATAGTCTGGTAATTTCTTACAAAGTTCAACAGACTGTTACCATATGGTCCAGCAATTGGGTTCCTTGGTATTTAGACAAAGGAACTGAAAACTCATGTCCAAACAAGAAACCTGCATGTGGATGTTTATAGCAGCTTTATTCATAATTGCCATAACTTGGAAGGAACCAAGATGTCCTTCAGTTGGCGCATGGATAAATAAACTGTGGTATATCCAGACATCGAATATTATTGGGTGCTGAAAAGAAATCAGCTATTAAGCCATAAAATTACATGGAGGAAACATAAATGCATATTACTAAGTGAAAGGGGCCCATATGAAAGGCTTATATCCTGTGTGGCATTATGGAAAAAGGGAAGCTACAGAGACAGTAAAAAGATCAGTGGTTGCTAGAGGGTGGAGGAGAGAGGGGTGAACAGGTGGCGCACAGAGAATGGGGCAGTGAAACTACTCTGTGGGACACTATCATGGTCGATGCATATCATTATACATTAGTTAAAACTCCTAGATTGTTCACCACCAAGAATGAACCCTAATGTAAACTATGGACTTGGAGTGATAATGACTTGTCAATATAAAAGCTCATGGATTGCAATAGATGTCCCACTCTGGTGGGGGATGTTGTTGTGAGGGAGACAGTGCATGTGTGTGTTGGGGGGCAGGAGGTATATGGGAAATCTCTGCACTTTTTGCTTAATTTTTCTGATCCTAAAACCACTCTGAAAACAATAAAGTCTATTTAAAAGGAACTGTCTCAAGTGCTCAATAGCCACATATGGCCAGTGGCAATCATATTGGATAATACAAATACAGTTCTCTTGGAGGGATTCCTATAAGAATTCCCAAGTCACTTTCATCTGTCTTATTGCCTCTCACCAACTCAGCTTTAAGTGGTCAAGAAAAGGTGGTCAAACCAATTTTACAGAAGGAAAGATAGATCTTTAGTAAAGTTAAGTAAATTGTCTCATAGCCAAGTGGAGGAGCCAAATCTATAAAATATCTGTGAGATATGAAGGAGTATCTAGAATATAATATTAAATAGGTATTCAATAAATTATATAAATTTGTTGATATATTCACGGGTTCTTTAAAATATATATATACCTCATCCAGTTACTCATTCAGTCAACAGTTCCTGCAATTGTCAATGTGTTAGACACAGAGATCAGCACGGAGAATGCACAGGGGAACAAGTGAAACACAATGGCTACCTTCAAGGAGCTTACAATCTAGCCTTCTTCTGCCCTGTGTATTCCAGAGCTAGCCAGAGAGGTTAATGAGCTCAGCACTAGTGTGCTCATGGCAGTTCTTTGACAAACCCTGACCCAATATGTCACCTCCCTTCAACACACACAGGGGAAGCCTACATGTTTCAAGTTGGAAATACCAGATTTCAGGACACCTGCTCTTCGGTTCCCTGGCTATTGCATGTTGTCAGGTGCCATTCTTCTAATCAAAGTCCACAGCCTCAGTTCCAAAAGCGAACAAAGAGAACATTAGTTCCTCTGGGCAGAGCCCTTACTGATCCATTCCCTGAGGGAGATTGTTAGCTCTTTCTGTGATGGTCTCTAGGGCAGCTGAAGGCTTATCACTGAATGCCACTTAGGTTTGATGAGCCAATCTGTCTCTGTAACACACACTAGTTTTGCTTCTGTTTTCCTTAGCACCCAGCTAAATGCCCTGTGAAAAGCAGAAGCACAGTTAACATTTTGTAAAACGACAAGGCGGATGTTAACTCTTGACCCGGAGGTGCTCCCAAATGAACCCTAGTAGGTACTCTAGTTAAATCATTAAGCCACCCACTGTGTACCAGATATTAATACGTTCCATACCAGCCCTCCTCAGTAGATGTATAATGTGAAGCATATCATTATTTTGTGATTTTAGGAGCTAAATTTTAAAAAGTTAAAATAGATGGGATTATTTAAATAATATATTTTATTTAAAACAATATACCCAAACTGTTGTTATTTCAACATGCAATCAATACAAAACTAGTAACGAGACACTACATTTTTGGTACTGTTTACAGAATCTAATGTGAATTTTTAACATTTATCATATATTTCAGTTTGAATTAGCCACTTTTCAGGTTCTCAGTACCCACCTGCAGCTAGTGGTTACCACAGTCGACCATGTAGTTTTATACAGTTATTTTATTAAAGATGTATAATTAGGGCTTTCCTGGTGGCTCAGACAGTAAAGAATCTGCCTTCAACGCAGGAGACCTCAATTTGATCCCTGAGGGAAGATCCCCTGGAGAAGGGAATGGCTACCCACTCCAGTATTCTTGCCTGGAGAATTCCATGGACAGAGGAGCCTGGCGGACTGCAGGCTCCTCTGGGGTTGCACAGAGTTGGACACGACAGAGTGACTAACGCTAACAAGAATAATAGCAAAATTTTGAGTGGCAAGCATTTTAGAAGAATCCAACCCTTCTGTTAACCCTCATCTACGGCTGAGGAAACATCGACATAAAAATGGTGAGGGACCTCCTGGTCCACAGTGCCAGTAAGTGGCAGAGTTGTGTCTTGAATTCAAGTAGTTGGAGAATTCCACATCCTGCCAGGGATTAACTGAGTGGTCTTGAGCGGGTCACTTCCCTGCATGTTAGTTTCCTCATGTACAAAATAGGAAGAGGGGTGGAGTGAACCATCCAGAGTGAATGTGGCATGCCTTCATCTTCCTGTTTACTTGCAAGCACCTGGCAAGTCTGGCTCTCCTCTTCCCCTCCATGCAGATTTGAGATTTACATTGTTCCTTCTCCAAGTTGAACAAAGTGCTCTTCTTAACATGGACTTTTTATAGTTGGGGTGACTCTGACTCTAAACCTACAAATTCAGCAGAATGGGGGAGCCCCTCCCATGCTGAAGAACTGCTGCATTTACATTTGACTTTCTTCTATTTTCATCGTAATGTCCAGCTTCAGTTTCTTGACATTTTATTGAAAGAAAGGGAACTTGTTGCCTGGGCACTTGGTTTTAATTTTCTGTCTTCTTTGTTCTTTGGCACGTTGTAGAAAGCACCCCTCTCCCAAGGAAATTCTATTTATTTCCATAATTTTCCTTCTCTCCCTCTCTAAGAAACGCAAAGAAAATAACTGTCAACACTTTTTTGCATATATAAATTTTAACAGCCCATACATGTCAACTAATCTTTTATCCAGGAATGAAAGGCTTATTTCAAGTGATTGAAAGTTGAAACGCTTAGGTTTTCATTCTTGTTGCGTAATGGAATTACCATGTGAACATGCAACCTTATGATTAAGATCATCGACTTTAGTCCTCAAATCCAGTAACTCTGATGAGTGCCTACTGTATGCATTGGCAGATCCCTCTTTTCTAGGAATTGATCTTCCACCAGCAAAGGTAAGGCACATGTCCAACCAGCCACAGCACAAGGTGGACCAGGTGCCTTAAGAGGGCCACAGAGTACTAGGACAGTTCAAGTATTTGGTTTGGAATAAATGAGGACAGTTATACAGAGGAGTGCCTTTTATTGGTTTGGCCAGAAAGTTTCTTTGGGGTCTTCTATATAAGCTTTACTAAAAACCACACAGACTTTTTGGCCAACCTGATAGAACAGACCTTTAAAGAAAGGTAGGGATTCAGTTAACAGAGAAGGGAGAAAGGGCATTTCAGGAGAAGTTGTTTTGTTGCTGTTGGTTAGTCATTATGTCATGTCTTGAGTTTTTGCGACCCGCCAGGCTCCTGTGTCCCTGGGACTTTCTTGGAAGGGATACTGGAATGGGTTGCCATTTCCTTCTCCAGGGGATCCTCCCAACTCAGGAACTGAACCTGCATCTCCTGCTAAGCAGGCAGATTCTTTACAACTGAGCCACCCTGGGAAGAGGTAGGGACAAATGTCCCTGCATGTATCCTACATGACAAGCATGAGGAGGAGTGGGAAGCAGCACATGGCCTGGACTGAGGGTTACACATGGATTTCGGGAAGTATGTAAAGAGGCCTGGCAGTTTGGAGCACCAGTGTCCCGCTCCCAGCCCTCCACCCGAGGGAGACAGCATTCATCAATCACAGCCCACACCTTTCCACCTGACCTCAGGAGGTCCTCATGAAAGGAGATCGATTTGCCATCCCCGGTGCAGAAGTCAGTGAGGGGGAGCCCTGAATACCTTGTTGACTAGTTAGTGGTTAATTGGGGAGGCAATAGGGAGCCATTCAAGTCTGGTAAGCAGGGGAGTGCCATGGTGGAAATCAGAGCTGTAGTTCAGGATAATGAACTTGGCCATGCTTTCTGGGATGGATTAGAATGGTTATAAGACTGAAGGCCGGTTTCTTTGGAAGGTTATGGTGTAGGCGAGCGATAATGTCTGGAACTGGCGTGGTAGGCGAAGAAAGGAGGGGCCCATGTCACAAAGTTAGAACTGAAAGCAACTGGCAAGTCAGCTGGGCTGTGGAGAGCGAAGGCAGAAGTGAGAGAGGGGAGGCACAGCCAACTCTCAGCTTTCCGGCGAGGACCTTAGAATGAGAGAAAACTAGATGCTCTTCAAAAGGAGAGCCTGGGATTGAAAAGGAGGTAGGGGAGTTCCGGTGAATTTAGGGAGGGCGAGAGGAGTCTGCAGAAAATGGTTTTCAGGCTTCTCTCTTCTACAGAGCTTAGGCTTTTCCAAGCCATTGTCTCAACTTAGTAGTGCGAAGTAAAATAACCATTTTAAAGCAATCGATATTGCCCTTTCCCAGTGAACAGAGTCTAAGGAAAGCTGCCACCTTTCCAAATATTTGGAGAACTGGCAAGCCTTAATTAGTACTCAGAGAAGGGACAGGAGGGAAGGAAAGACATATAAACCCAATCACTGTGCTTTTCAGATTTCAAATGCTTCCCCAGTCCAGGTAATTTACACTTTAGTAACAATGACTGACAGTCAAGGAATGTGTCTAACTCACTTTTATTTTTCCCTTGGGGAAAACACTTGTGTTCCCAATTGTTTTAAATTGTAGAAGCAGTAATTGTTTTAGGAAGGCAGGAGAAACGGCTTTTGGGAGCTGGAATTTACTGCAGAGGGGAATATGGACTCTTATCTTAACTAAAGTCACTAGGACCATTTTCAAGACCATCTTTCCTGGGTAAAAAAATACCAGTTTAGTCAAAAGAGACCAGCAAAGGAACCAATTAAAGGCCCCAGGGAATATATTTCACCCAAAATGTTAATAAGTTGCTACTGGTACCTAAAATAAGCCAGAGATATTTTTTAAGCTGCTTGCCTCCCCAATAGAATCATTGGTGAAATTTAATAGGAAAAGGGTTTTTTTTTTTTTCCTCCCATATGTTTGAAAATAAATATGGAGCTGTGATGTATTTTGACATACTGTCCCAGAGGAACTTGTTTATTAAACTATGCACTTTTATATATTTGTTTATTTAGAAAAGTCAAGTGTGACAAGCTGAGTCAAGTGCATCAAGAACTTTATTAACAGGCTAACGCTAACCCTCTGTAAATGGTGTGAAGGCTGCTCTAGAAATCTGTGCTTTGATGTATGGGGAAACCCACACATCTGATTTCGGGGCAGGGGTGGGGAGGAGACAATCATGGCATTGTTTGTAGGCGCCAACAGACAGGCAAAAGCCAGGGTTCCTTGCAGAGACTGGATTAAGGTATCAAAACTGTTCACATCTCATTTACATCACTCCGAAGAGGGGACCACAGGTTTTGCTGATTAACACACAGACCATGGCAAATAGCATTGTGTATCTGAGATCAGACCAAGATCTGTAACGGTAACACAAGCCATGTGTGAAGTTGGGCATATGGAGATTCCTCTTAGGCTGTTATCTAACTAGGTGTTTTTCCTCTTATTTTTGAAAAGCCTCCCCCCCAAAACCAGGAAGTTAGCAAAAAAGCAAAATGTTCCCCAATTCCCTCCCCCACCCCACCCCCTAAATACACATATTTATGCCACCTTCTGGTATGTAACAATATTTTTTGTTGTCAGAATTTGCAAGTCTTCTGAAAGGAAGGTGGGGGTGTGTGTTAAAAATGTACTGATTTCATCAGTGTCTCCGCAGGCAAAAGGAAATGGTGGATGAAGACAAGGAGATCAAACTACTACCACCTGACTGTTTTCCACCCATCCGGTCAGTGTTGTTTCTTCTTACTGGAGGTTGGGGTCAGAGTGAACACGGCTGCAGTTCTTCCCCACCTTTGGGTTTCATTCAGCACCTACTATGTGCTGGGCATGTTTCGGTGGAACAGACTGATGCCTACAATGATGTGACTTATTAACAGCTGTTAATTTATCTGAATTTTATCATCCCAATGTTATTAGCACCTCTCAAGTATATCTTTTATGGGTAAGACTGTACATTTAATAGCAGTAGTACCATGAGAATTGACAATTAGCAGCTACACATGAACCAGAGGCAGTAGGGCATATTTCATCCAGCTTAGATAGTCATCGACCAAACAGGCCAAAAGTTTTCTCCGGTAGAGATAGCTCTGCCAGATGGATTTCTGGATTCCTCTTGGAGGAAACAGCAAACGAGCTGAAAGCGACCCCTTTCAACCATACCAGAAACTGGCTATCCATGGCAATTCTACACTCACAAACTGATTTAGACACGGATCCATCAAACCGATACTGAAAACCCACCGGCCGTCCCATCCCAAAGTAAGAAGGGCCACAGCCTCTGTTTTCCCATCCTCTGCTTTCCCAGGGGACGTCAGCCCAGGTCGAATTCCTTTTTAGTTTTTCCTCAGTCCTGAGCCGGGCTGGCAGGGAACTACCTGCGAGGCCCCAACGTGGATAACCGAATTTGTCTCTTCCCAGGCTTGCTACGAATGGAGACGAGTTCTGCTCCCAAGAGAGTCTCAGAAGCAGGTACAGAATCATTCTCGCCTATCTTAATTTGTGTCCCTGGGCCGGGAAAGGGAGAGGACTGGGGCCAGGGAGGCTCTCCCTTCCTCCTCCACTCTTTTCCCCACCTCCCAAAATTGGCAGCCAGTCCTCAGCTCTCGGTCTGGGGTCTGGAGGGTGGGGAATGTTGGGTGTGGGGGCCGGGTGGAGAAGCTCTCGCTAGCGCTGCCTGTGGCCAGACCCGCCTCCCATCCCCTCTCGGGCGCACACACACGTCCAACCCAGACACACTCCGCGCGCTCCCTTGCGCTCTTGCTCGCTCGCCCACCGCCGCCGCCTGCTCTCTCCCTCTTGCTCTTCCCGGTCTCCTTCTCCCTTTTTTTTTTTTTTTTTTTGGTACCATAGAGTTGCTCTGAAAACAGAAGATAGAGGGAGTCTCGGAGCTCGCCATCTCCAGCGATCTCTACATTGGGAAAAAACATGTTTCGTGGAACAGACTGATGCCTACAATGATGTGACTTATTAACAGCTGTTAATTTATCTGAATTTTATCATCCCAATGTTATTAGCACCTCTCAAGTATATCTTTTATGGGTAAGACTGTACATTTAATAGCAGTAGTACCATGAGAATTGACAATTAGCAGCTACACATGAACCAGAGGCAGTAGGGCATATTTCATCCAGCTTAGATAGTCATCGACCAAACAGGCCAAAAGTTTTCTCCGGTAGAGATAGCTCTGCCAGATGGATTTCTGGATTCCTCTTGGAGGAAACAGCAAACGAGCTGAAAGCGACCCCTTTCAACCATACCAGAAACTGGCTATCCATGGCAATTCTACACTCACAAACTGATTTAGACACGGATCCATCAAACCGATACTGAAAACCCACCGGCCGTCCCATCCCAAAGTAAGAAGGGCCACAGCCTCTGTTTTCCCATCCTCTGCTTTCCCAGGGGACGTCAGCCCAGGTCGAATTCCTTTTTAGTTTTTCCTCAGTCCTGAGCCGGGCTGGCAGGGAACTACCTGCGAGGCCCCAACGTGGATAACCGAATTTGTCTCTTCCCAGGCTTGCTACGAATGGAGACGAGTTCTGCTCCCAAGAGAGTCTCAGAAGCAGGTACAGAATCATTCTCGCCTATCTTAATTTGTGTCCCTGGGCCGGGAAAGGGAGAGGACTGGGGCCAGGGAGGCTCTCCCTTCCTCCTCCACTCTTTTCCCCACCTCCCAAAATTGGCAGCCAGTCCTCAGCTCTCGGTCTGGGGTCTGGAGGGTGGGGAATGTTGGGTGTGGGGGCCGGGTGGAGAAGCTCTCGCTAGCGCTGCCTGTGGCCAGACCCGCCTCCCATCCCCTCTCGGGCGCACACACACGTCCAACCCAGACACACTCCGCGCGCTCCCTTGCGCTCTTGCTCGCTCGCCCACCGCCGCCGCCTGCTCTCTCCCTCTTGCTCTTCCCGGTCTCCTTCTCCCTTTTTTTTTTTTTTTTTTTGGTACCATAGAGTTGCTCTGAAAACAGAAGATAGAGGGAGTCTCGGAGCTCGCCATCTCCAGCGATCTCTACATTGGGAAAAAACATGGAGTCAGCTCCGGCAGCCCCCGACCCCGCCGCCAGCGAACCGGGCAGCAGCGGCGCGGACGCGGCCGCCGGCTCCAGGGAGACCCCGCTGAACCAGGAATCCGCCCGCAAGAACGAGCCGCCCGCCCCGGTGCGCAGACAGAGCTATTCCAGCACCAGCAGAGGTAGGAGGCTGCGAGAGGCGCTGAGGAGGGGGCGACGGGAGCCCCGGCGCGGAGCTGGGGGCATCCGGGAGCGGGCGCCTGGGGCGCGGGGTCGAGGGCTGCGCGCGAGCCAGCGGCGGCGCCCGGAGCTCGGAGCACCCCCTTCCCCTCCCCCCTCCGCCCCCCAGAAATGTTGCAAACTTTTGCAGCCCGTTCTCGGGTTGCTGGAGGAGAGGGGGGCGGGGGAGGCGACAGGAGGGTTGACAGCCGGCGGGCTCACCCCCTGGCTTTGATTTTTCTGCAAAGAGAGGAGGAAAGCAGTGTTGCCGAAATTAAATACTCTCCCCCAAAATACGGAGGACCAGAGAGTGGGGGCCCGGGAAAGAAACTTTTAAAGCGGCAGTGTCCTTTTAAGAAGGAAAAAAAAAAAAATTCTTTTGATAGCCACCCTCCTCCCCCTTTACCTTTTCTCGTCTTGACAGTTTCAGCCCCGGGCGCTCAAATCTGGGTGGGTTTTTGGCCCCTTGCAGAGCTGAAGGGGGCGTTAGGAGTGACTGACCAGGGCAGCCCTCGGGGTAGAGAGGGGTCGCTCCTGTATTTGGGGGGTGACGTGGGCACCTTCTCTCGAGTACAGCGGTGGGTTTGGAATTCGGAGAAGGGGCTGGGGGAAGCAGGGTACGGGCGCTTGCGAGGTGCTCGCCAAGTTGTCTGGCGGACGCGGTGAGGGGAGATGCGCAAGTTTGCAGACCCGGGGTTTGCAGCCCGGCGCCCAGGCTGGCGGGGGGCGTGTGCGCGTCAGCGCGCCCGGGGCGGCGGCGGCAGTCCTATGGGGCGCTCCACGCGCATTCGGAGTGAGCGTCTGCAAAAGCAAACAAGCAGGAAAAGAAAGCTCGGAAGACACCCAAACTTATTTCTGCCCTGAGAAATCCTTCCCTCTCCAGGCTTTTATGCAAGAACCTGGGAATGGTCAGTGCGAATTGAATGCTGGTTGGATAGTGCGATCGATGCTCCCCTCTCCCCGAGCAATTTTTACACACTTCATTTTGTAGGATGTGTGTGCTGTGTGCGTATGTCTGTGTTTGTTTGTGGGGCTCCATTGCCGCCTCCTTGCTTTTTCTCTAAAGTGACATGTTGGGGAAAGCTCACGCTCTTTCCCTCTTCTTAAAGGTATGGGGACCTGATGTGTGGTTTTTCTTGAGGGCGGGGAATTATTTGAATGCGCCTGGAGTTTGCAAAGAACTGGAGAAAGCTACGGCTTTAATTACTGTTGTAAATAATGTATAAATCACGCCTGTCACTCCGGAGGAAGCCGGCTCGCGCGAGCAGCCCAGGGCTGGGGGGCAGAGAGGATATCCAGCCCTGGCTTGGGCACTGGCCCAGCGGGCCCCCTGCTCTTGCCACTCGGCTTCTGGCAGAGATTGGGAAGAGCTGCGAGAGGCAAGTGGGGGCTCGGGGGCCCCGGAGCCCCTCCCTTCCTCTCGGTGTTAGAGTTGGAGGTAGAAATATGGCTGATCATGTGCTGGCTGTTTTACAGTATTCTCTCCCCCCCCCCCTTAGCCACACCCCCTGTCCAGGCGCTTTCCCATTCACGGAATTCGAGTACAGTAAAAGCCATCAGGATGACACACTCGAAAAACATTTAATTAAGGGCGATTTCTGAAGAGTGACCACATCAAACCGCGGTTTAAGAGGGAGGAAGGGGGCAGCCAGGGTTGGAAGTATGAGAAGGGCCATGGGGCTGGGGCCAGGGGCCGGGACCTGCCGCTAGCTCGGTGAGTTTGTGTGTGGAGAGCTTTTGGCTGCAAAGAGTATATTTAGACCTGAGACGGTGGATTTGGAATGCGAGCGGGTTATGTAACAGGGTTAATCAGAAACACTGGAGAAAATCCCCTTCATGTGTTTCTGAGGCTTTTTTTTTTTTTTGGAAGAGGGGGACATAGCATGCAGGACCCACACTAATTTCTGGTTTGTGCTGACACCACCCTCTGCCTTAGCCATCCCCCTCCCGTGTGTTATTAGCATCTTCAGGTGTCATTCTTGCCAGAAGGTGTTCTTGCGAGAGATCAGGGTGGCAGGCTGCAGAAACCGACAAGCAAATCCTTAACTTGCTGTTCTTGCAAATTATGTAAGGGATGGGGCTTTCGGTACCACCAGCCCCTGAGGCTCAGCAACAAGGGAAGGGGCGGAAGTCTGGATAGGATGCCTCTGGCACAGTTGACCTGCTGACCCACATCCCCTGGCCCCCTAGAGGGCCACCCCCCACTGTCTCTTCTTTGAACCTCCCTCTTGTCCATCCCTCTGGAGAGTTAATCGGGGGAGGGAGAGGGGGTAAGGCCCAAACACTCAACTCACATCCTGCACGCAGGCACTGGGTTATATAACAGTCTGAATGGAAAAAGGAAGGTCAGAGATGGAGGCATCCTTTAGCTAACACAGCAGTAGTAATAGCTTCCAGAAATGATGTGCCTCTGCAGACTTTAACCTCGGACGTACTGTCTGCTCCTCGGGGGTACCAATCTGTGTGTGTGAACTAGGGAGAAAAAGAGGGAATGTGTAAGTACGCTCAGTAGATGAGAGTGATTTGAAAATGGGAAATGTTTGGGTTTTCAGATGATGTAATGGAGTTGGCAGAATATGCAAGTCGGCTCCCAGAGTGTAAGCAGCAAGAAAATTGGAGCTGGCATCCAGTATTAATGTTGCATAAATTACAATATCGGAAAGAAATTAACCTACACACTAGGTGATTACGCCTTTTTAACACTTAAAGCATACAGGCACACCATGCAAAAGGAAAAGCAAACACCGTCACCTTAGAATCAGCATTTTCATCCTCCAGAGAGTTGAGTGGAGCCCTTGGCCTTGGGTGAAATGGGCGACTTTCTGATTAGGGGGATGCTTTCTGGAGAGGTAGCGGGGTTAGCTTCCAGGCAGTCTGTGTTTGCGGCTCTCAGAGACTGTGGTCAGGATTCTTATGACATTGAGGTGACCTCATGAGACAATACCTAGGAAGACTTGAAGCTCTTGCTGGATTCCGCACTCCTGGGACTGCACGGGTGAATGGGCCGTGCACCGTGAGCTTCCAGAATCAGATGTGTGACTTTAGAATCTGAAAGACGGCCTCCCCTTTTTCTTATACCTGGGCAGGGAATGTTAGCACTTTCCTTGGAACTGTGCTATTTTCTGGGTGCTATTAATGATGGCTGGTGTTGTTCAGCCCCATCTTTTCAGCCCAATGAAAGGGAAGAAAGAAAGGCAGGAGGCAACATGGGAAGTAAGAATGAAGTGGAAAAACCACAGTGAATCTTTAATTTAACAAGGCTTTCAGGGACTTCAGGGAGCCCTGAGCCTTGTGACATAACTGCTGTTAAAAACCCTCTTCCAGAATCTCATTATTATATGCATGCCAGGAGCTTACACGTTCAATCTCCCTAAAGTTATCCTCATGGGGCTGTGTGCCATGCAGTTGGTCTGGAACTCCAGTGCTGCAGGTGGAAGGCAGTTAGGGCAGGCCGGCCTAAGGGAAAAATTGGAGCCAAAGGATGGGATGAACACTGAAAAGCTCAGCTGGGTTGAGATCGAACCCCCTGGAAGCTGAGCTTGGGTTGACTTAAAATCAGTTAACGCGTTTATTTGTAGCCCTGAGGACTTCTAGACCCACAGAAGTCTTGCGTGGCACAGTGCTTTGCCACCATTCTCTACTTCAGTCTTGGCTGATTTATCTTCTGGTTGGTGCTATGGCAATTTCCAGTGCTTTCTAGAGATTGATTCTCAGATGAGCTTTTCTTACATGGACCTGACTCTCACCAGTGAACAGAGGATGCCCCACTGGCTGAAAGAGCCACTGGCTGGGATAAAATTCTTTGCCAGGGGATGGAATAATTATTTTTTAAATTAAGGGACTTTCATTTTCCCATAAATTGCTCATAAAAACATTTACAATTATACTCTTTAAAAATGTAATATAATAATTTTAGGAAATGCATTTATGAGGGTGATTATGATCATCTTTTCTGTTGCTTCCCCCTTCTTTCTTAAAAAGAATTGTATTATTAATCCAGAAGTCAAATCTGGAGTGGCTGAAAACATTTACGGCAGACTCTTTTTTACGTTAGTCACCTGCTGGAATTTTCTGAAACCTACTCACATTAGGAGGAGCCATTGGTATATACCTATGACTGATTCGGGTTTATGTATAGCAGTAAACAACAAAACTCTGTAAAATGAAAATAAAAATAAGTTCAAAAATAAAAACGAGGAGCCCTTGGCTTTCAAAAACATCTCTGTTTCTGAAATTGAAATATGGAGCCTGCATGGACTGGTCCTCTCGCGCCAAGACCTCAAGCTTGTGTTTTCAAGGCGTAGCGCTGAGGGTACAGTGCATATTGCCGATTGGTTCCATGGTTTCGCACTGAAACTCCAAGTGGGATATAGAGAGGTGCAGGAATGTTGGTTGAAATACCTAGTGCCTTCAGATATAAATGTTCTGAGGGTCTTTGGTGACAGCTGAATGATTCTTGGAGGCAAAATGACCCCTGTTCAGAGCTAACCTTTGGACTGTGAGTCGGGCGGGCCCAGGGCTGCCTCTCCATGGGCCATACTCAGTACTCAGGTCACTTCTGAGTAAGACACACTTTTTCTCCCAGTTCTCCCAGTCTTGGCTTGAGGAAGTCATGGTGTGATATTGGAAGGACAGACTGAGTTGGGTGCTGCTTACAATCCTGTTAATGGAGCATGGTCCCTTATAGCACATCCTGCTTTTTTTGAGGGTACTCTTCTCCCACCCACCTGCATTTTCCCGATCTCCTTCTACGCTTGCCTATGTATTTCTGTCTGAGGAAGCAAAATACTTAACTCCATTTCAGGTATCTGGAGAGTTGTAATGTGGTTGCCCCACGTGCAAAAAAATTTTTTATAGGAAAAGTCACTGTTCTCAAATGCCATAACTTCTTTGTTGCCTATGAGCCAGTGTGCAGGGACTCTGAGGTATACAGCATCCTTCCTTCCTCAAGGAGACTCGTGACCTGTTCATCCCAGATTAGTGATAAGTTCCTCCAGAGCAGGAAGGGTCTGCTTGGAAAGGCCTTCAGGTGCCAGGGTGAACACCAACTGAGAACGTGAAGCACATTTCTGAAAATGAAGACTGTCTTCCTTGCAGGGAATTTAAGAACAGCCTTCTCTCTGTTTCTCTCTGTCTCTCCCAGATGTTCTCCCTTCCATCATTTAAAATAGAATGTTTTTTTTTTTTTTAATGAGGTTTTTCTTCCCCTCTTGGTATCTCATTCAGAATGGAAAGTGTTGGTTTGAAATGAGCTGCTAAAATGTTCACCCATCTTATTAAGCTGTGCATTAAGAAAAAGACAATTGAATCATTGTGAATTAATGCTTCCCCCAAACCCTCCAGATAATCAGGATTCAAGCATTGATTAAGATACAATAAACCATGATTTTTCTATAAGAATACCAAGGCATCACTGATGAATTTGTTTTTCTTGCAGGTTGCACAGAAACATCTTTTGTCGTTTCCTTATCAAATGTGTTTTGGGCTTGGCTGAGGGTCTTTGGTGACAGCTGAATGATTCTTGGAGGCAAAATGACCCCTGTTCAGAGCTAACCTTTGGACTGTGAGTCGGGCGGGCCCAGGGCTGCCTCTCCATGGGCCATACTCAGTACTCAGGTCACTTCTGAGTAAGACACACTTTTTCTCCCAGTTCTCCCAGTCTTGGCTTGAGGAAGTCATGGTGTGATATTGGAAGGACAGACTGAGTTGGGTGCTGCTTACAATCCTGTTAATGGAGCATGGTCCCTTATAGCACATCCTGCTTTTTTTGAGGGTACTCTTCTCCCACCCACCTGCATTTTCCCGATCTCCTTCTACGCTTGCCTATGTATTTCTGTCTGAGGAAGCAAAATACTTAACTCCATTTCAGGTATCTGGAGAGTTGTAATGTGGTTGCCCCACGTGCAAAAAAATTTTTTATAGGAAAAGTCACTGTTCTCAAATGCCATAACTTCTTTGTTGCCTATGAGCCAGTGTGCAGGGACTCTGAGGTATACAGCATCCTTCCTTCCTCAAGGAGACTCGTGACCTGTTCATCCCAGATTAGTGATAAGTTCCTCCAGAGCAGGAAGGGTCTGCTTGGAAAGGCCTTCAGGTGCCAGGGTGAACACCAACTGAGAACGTGAAGCACATTTCTGAAAATGAAGACTGTCTTCCTTGCAGGGAATTTAAGAACAGCCTTCTCTCTGTTTCTCTCTGTCTCTCCCAGATGTTCTCCCTTCCATCATTTAAAATAGAATGTTTTTTTTTTTTTTAATGAGGTTTTTCTTCCCCTCTTGGTATCTCATTCAGAATGGAAAGTGTTGGTTTGAAATGAGCTGCTAAAATGTTCACCCATCTTATTAAGCTGTGCATTAAGAAAAAGACAATTGAATCATTGTGAATTAATGCTTCCCCCAAACCCTCCAGATAATCAGGATTCAAGCATTGATTAAGATACAATAAACCATGATTTTTCTATAAGAATACCAAGGCATCACTGATGAATTTGTTTTTCTTGCAGGTTGCACAGAAACATCTTTTGTCGTTTCCTTATCAAATGTGTTTTGAAAGCGTGCTGGTCCCCTTTCCTGCCCTGAAAGAACACTGAGGATGTAATTGAATCTTTCTTGGAGGTTTGAGGATCCTTAGAGTGCCATGGGTCACTGTT
The DNA here is from genome assembly GCA_022376925.1 of Tragulus kanchil. NCBI lineage: Eukaryota > Metazoa > Chordata > Mammalia > Artiodactyla > Tragulidae > Tragulus > Tragulus kanchil. Next base: position 287,476,454 of record JAIOJX010000032.1, read on the forward strand.
CTAAGGATGAATTCTGATTGGACATTATAGAACTGTAAATGGAGATGGTGTCAAAGCTTGGGCTAAGTCTGTCCTGATCCTAGCTTGGAAATAGTTTTCTTTCTTTCTTTTTTTTGGTTAAATCCTCATTATTGGTATGTTTTGTTATTTGCCTCCTTTGTTCTCTGAGTTGCAAGTAGCAGAATAGGAATTCATATCAGTTAGTTGATTCTGGTTAGTTGAGGTTTTGACGTTAAAGGAAAATTCTAACCCAAGTCTAGGCCCTAATTCTTTCTCTAGAGGATAGAAAATCATGCTAAAAAATTTAAGAAAGCTGTTGCATTTACAAATACGTTCGTGCTATATTACCATGGTATCATGCAGGGTGTTCCAGGTGATGGTAGATAAAAATGTCAACTAATTTTGCTTCTTCCTTATGTGTATTGAAAGGGTTTCATCAGTATTGAAAGCTAGGAAATGCTAGGGTTAGAAAGAAAACTTTCAAAAATGTCAACGAAGATTGTTTAGATTTCCCTAAAGTAAGCACCATCTCCAAACCAAGGCCTTTGTGCACTGGACCCGTGTGGCACCACACCATCAGAAGCTGACTTTCTCGGGGCCTTCCCTCCTGGCTTAATGATACTCTGTGGATATCTTTGATATCCTAGTGTTAGAAATCCAGCTTGGGAGTCTTGGTGTCCTTTTGTGACAGCCTTGTTGTTGTTGTTATTATTGCTTTGCTTTTGGAGTAAAGACATCAAGGAGATTGCCTCAAAAAATGCTTAGAAGAGTAGAGTGGGACGTGATGAGGAATAAATGTACCGTTGCCTTTGGGTTAGGCAGACTCCATTCCAGGTCTGGCTCTTACATGCTGATGTTAAATGGAGTTACAGGTAACAATTCTCTTGTGTTAGAAGAACACTGTCTTTTTTTCCTAACAGATGTTTATAGCCTCCACTGACACATCATGATTACAGACTGTCTCATCACATTACGAGCTCTGGCACATTGGCAGTGGTGTGGCCCTGCCACCTCCCAGTGGTTGTCTTGTCCAACAGAATGTTGGGCCATCTGGAGGCAGTTTTCATGTCGGCGGGGAAAGAACACTGAGGATGTAATTGAATCTTTCTTGAGGTTTGAGGATCCTTAGAGTGCCATGGGTCACTGTTCTAAGGATGAATTCTGATTGGACATTATAGAACTGTAAATGGAGATGGTGTCAAAGCTTGGGCTAAGTCTGTCCTGATCCTAGCTTGGAAATAGTTTTCTTTCTTTCTTTTTTTTGGTTAAATCCTCATTATTGGTATGTTTTGTTATTTGCCTCCTTTGTTCTCTGAGTTGCAAGTAGCAGAATAGGAATTCATATCAGTTAGTTGATTCTGGTTAGTTGAGGTTTTGACGTTAAAGGAAAATTCTAACCCAAGTCTAGGCCCTAATTCTTTCTCTAGAGGATAGAAAATCATGCTAAAAAATTTAAGAAAGCTGTTGCATTTACAAATACGTTACGTGCTATATTACCATAGTATCATGCAGTTTTTTCCATGTAATGGTAGATAAAAATGTCAACTAATTTTGCTTCTTCCTTATGTGTATTGAAAGGGTTTCATCAGTATTGAAAGCTAGGAAATGCTAGGGTTAGAAAGAAAACTTTCAAAAATGTCAACGAAGATTGTTTAGATTTCCCTAAAGTAAGCACCATCTCCAAACCAAGGCCTTTGTGCACTGGACCCGTGTGGCACCACACCATCAGAAGCTGACTTTCTCGGGGCCTTCCCTCCTGGCTTAATGATACTCTGTGGATATCTTTGATATCCTAGTGTTAGAAATCCAGCTTGGGAGTCTTGGTGTCCTTTTGTGACAGCCTTGTTGTTGTTGTTATTATTGCTTTGCTTTTGGAGTAAAGACATCAAGGAGATTGCCTCAAAAAATGCTTAGAAGAGTAGAGTGGGACGTGATGAGGAATAAATGTACCGTTGCCTTTGGGTTAGGCAGACTCCATTCCAGGTCTGGCTCTTACATGCTGATGTTAAATGGAGTTACAGGTAACAATTCTCTTGTGTTAGAAGAACACTGTCTTTTTTTCCTAACAGATGTTTATAGCCTCCACTGACACATCATGATTACAGACTGTCTCATCACATTACGAGCTCTGGCACATTGGCAGTGGTGTGGCCCTGCCACCTCCCAGTGGTTGTCTTGTCCACAGAATGTGGCCATCGAGGCAGTGTCTGCGGGACCCATGGCAGTGGGGAGGACAGGTTTTCCCACTGTCCTGGAGGTGCTTGAGGTCCCCAGGCTGTTCCAGGCTCTTTCTGTACTCTTGCTGCTTTCCCTGGAGCTCAGTCAGAGGCTGGAGACAAGGAGGAATAATCAAGGTGTAGAGGATTTATAATCACTGACCTCCAGTCATCTCACACAGCCTGATTGGGCCTTGGAGCTTTGATCATGAACCGTTCTGAATGTTTTCGAAAACTGGAAGTTCCTGCATGTTTGCACAGACCATGATAGATGAAGCTCTTCTGGGTACCAGGAAGGGTACCACTCCATACAGGATTCTCACGCCTGTGAAAGAGTCAGCGTGATGTTAAAAATACCTAGCTTACTTCGGGGGAGGATTTGGCTGAATACTGATGAAGTTTATGAAATATGAATGTTGTGAAGTTGCTGTACGTAAGTGGTGGGCGTGTGTGAAAGAAGTAAGAAGCAATAAAATGGTGTATAAATGACACTCTGAAACTTGATGGACTTGTATGCATGACAAGCATGGTGACGTTTGGGTCTGTGCCTAATGGGGGAGAATAAACTGGCTTAAAATCTGTATGTCAAACTCGATGTGGAACTAAAAATTAATACGGATAGAGTCACTTGACTTACTTTATACGCGAAGAATCCTACCGAGGAGAAACAGGCAGGTTGCACAGAACAGAGGTAAAATGGAATGGGGAAAAACAGGAGGGACCAACACTGGAATTTATAATGAAGTATGGTAATCACTGTTTTAAATAATCCAGAGTATTAACAAGTATGCTGCTAGGTAGAGAATTTGTTATAGCCCAACAAAAAGACATCATTGCAAATTTTAGGTTGTGCGGGAGAAATCCTCTTGATCCTCAAAGCATAAATGCATATACCGAGACACAGAGCTGCACACATTGTAATTTTTTCTGTCTTATCCTGATTAATTGACAGCCGACTATGTGTTTTCCTTCTTTGATCCTCAAAGTGAAGGAAGGAGAGCCACATTGGCAGTGGTGTGGCCCTGCCACCTCCCAGTGGTTGTCTTGTCCACAGAATGTGGCCATCGAGGCAGTGTCTGCGGGACCCATGGCAGTGGGGAGGACAGGTTTTCCCACTGTCCTGGAGGTGCTTGAGGTCCCCAGGCTGTTCCAGGCTCTTTCTGTACTCTTGCTGCTTTCCCTGGAGCTCAGTCAGAGGCTGGAGACAAGGAGGAATAATCAAGGTGTAGAGGATTTATAATCACTGACCTCCAGTCATCTCACACAGCCTGATTGGGCCTTGGAGCTTTGATCATGAACCGTTCTGAATGTTTTCGAAAACTGGAAGTTCCTGCATGTTTGCACAGACCATGATAGATGAAGCTCTTCTGGGTACCAGGAAGGGTACCACTCCATACAGGATTCTCACGCCTGTGAAAGAGTCAGCGTGATTTTAAAAAATACCTAGCTTACTTCGGGGGAGGATTTGGCTGAATACTGATGAAGTTTATGAAATATGAATGTTGTGAAGTTGCTGTACGTAAGTGGTGGGCGTGTGTGAAAGAAGTAAGAAGCAATAAAATGGTGTATAAATGACACTCTGAAACTTGATGGACTTGTATGCATGACAAGCATGGTGACGTTTGGGTCTGTGCCTAATGGGGGAGAATAAACTGGCTTAAAATCTGTATGTCAAACTCGATGTGGAACTAAAAATTAATACGGATAGAGTCACTTGACTTACTTTATACGCGAAGAATCCTACCGAGGAGAAACAGGCAGGTTGCACAGAACAGAGGTAAAATGGAATGGGGAAAAACAGGAGGGACCAACACTGGAATTTATAATGAAGTATGGTAATCACTGTTTTAAATAATCCAGAGTATTAACAAGTATGCTGCTAGGTAGAGAATTTGTTATAGCCCAACAAAAAGACATCATTGCAAATTTTAGGTTGTGCGGGAGAAATCCTCTTGATCCTCAAAGCATAAATGCATATACCGAGACACAGAGCTGCACACATTGTAATTTTTTCTGTCTTATCCTGATTAATTGACAGCCGACTATGTGCCTCTTTCCTGAAGGTGACTTTACGATCTCCAGACACACATTTGTCTCAGAAGTGAAGGAAGGAGAGCCACATGCCAAAGTGTGCTTCCCTGGGTGACGTATTTGTGGGGAGGGAAGATAAGACACAGGGGAAGGGGGTCCTGAGTATTGGAGATTAAGGATACTGCCTTTGGGGGGGCTGGGGAGTGGGTGCTGTGAACCAAAGAGGGGAGTCTCTAGAGGGAAGGAGACTTCTGTGCAAAAGAGAATGAAATTAGCATTGACTCTGAAATGGCTGGGAATGTGCCTTTCTAATTTTAAATTATCTTTAACAAGGACGATGAACAGAGGAAAAGTTGACACTTTGAGAAGTTTTGACGAACTTGTCCAGACTGCCAATTGACAAAGGCAGGTAAGGGAGTGCTTGGAGCAACAGCAGGAGAACAGGTCTGAAGGGCAGGCCGATTGGCTTCCGCGTGTCTTAAGGGAACCGGCGGGCGTGTGTACTGACTCTTCTAATTAGTTTTAAAGAAACCTGAAGAAATGGTCAGAGATGGAGAAAAGACACCCTGATGCGAGGCTGCCCTTCCAGAAGCACGGAGGTCTGTGCCATCACCCCATGTGGTCGACACCAGTCACGGGAGAAGTGACTGCCTAGAAGTCAATGGATTTCCAAGAGTCAAATCACAGAAGAAACCAGGGTATATTTTGCAAGTTTAAAAACTCTTCCATAAACTGCCTTGCTTTTTATTTTCATTGTACAATCATAAAGCCAGTGGATGGGGGTAAGAAGGCCATGGTGACAATATAGCATGTATTCCCAGGAACGTTTGCATGACGAGAATATTATATCTGAAAAGACAGGGCACCTGGGAGGGTGAACTGCCCATAACTCTCAATTGCAAAGGTAATGAAGCAGAGGGAAAGCAAAGGCAAATGAAATACTTCGATAACGAAAGACCATGCTTCTTTCAGTGATCGTATTGGTTGAGTGATGCTGACAAGGGTGAAATTGCCAGCGTTGTATTTTACTGGTTCAGGCACTTGTGACTGAGTTTGGGTGAGCATGTTTCTACAAAACGTGCCTGAAGATGGGTGAGTTGCTAAGCCTTCTCCAGACATTGAATTCTTTTACAAAGCCGACTATGTGCCTTTTTGAAGGTGACTTTACGATATTTGTGAAGGAAGGGAGAGCCACATGCCAAAGTGTGCTTCCCTGGGTGCGTTGTGGGAGGGACGATAAGACACAGGGGAAGGGGGTCCTGAGTATTGGAGATTAAGGATACTGCCTTTGGGGGGGCTGGGGAGTGGGTGCTGTGAACCAAAGAGGGGAGTCTCTAGAGGGAAGGAGACTTCTGTGCAAAAGAGAATGAAATTAGCATTGACTCTGAAATGGCTGGGAATGTGCCTTTCTAATTTTAAATTATCTTTAACAAGGACGATGAACAGAGGAAAAGTTGACACTTTGAGAAGTTTTGACGAACTTGTCCAGACTGCCAATTGACAAAGGCAGGTAAGGGAGTGCTTGGAGCAACAGCAGGAGAACAGGTCTGAAGGGCAGGCCGATTGGCTTCCGCGTGTCTTAAGGGAACCGGCGGGCGTGTGTACTGACTCTTCTAATTAGTTTTAAAGAAACCTGAAGAAATGGTCAGAGATGGAGAAAAGACACCCTGATGCGAGGCTGCCCTTCCAGAAGCACGGAGGTCTGTGCCATCACCCCATGTGGTCGACACCAGTCACGGGAGAAGTGACTGCCTAGAAGTCAATGGATTTCCAAGAGTCAAATCACAGAAGAAACCAGGGTATATTTTGCAAGTTTAAAAACTCTTCCATAAACTGCCTTGCTTTTTATTTTCATTGTACAATCATAAAGCCAGTGGATGGGGGTAAGAAGGCCATGGTGACAATATAGCATGTATTCCCAGGAACGTTTGCATGACGAGAATATTATATCTGAAAAGACAGGGCACCTGGGAGGGTGAACTGCCCATAACTCTCAATTGCAAAGGTAATGAAGCAGAGGGAAAGCAAAGGCAAATGAAATACTTCGATAACGAAAGACCATGCTTCTTTCAGTGATCGTATTGGTTGAGTGATGCTGACAAGGGTGAAATTGCCAGCGTTGTATTTTACTGGTTCAGGCACTTGTGACTGAGTTTGGGTGAGCATGTTTCTACAAAACGTGCCTGAAGATGGGTGAGTTGCTAAGCCTTCTCCAGACCCTCGCGAGAATCAATAGAACTCATGGTCCCCCTGAGAGGGCTCTAGAAAATTCTAAAGCTCAATGTCTAATCTTGAGCTTTAGAATATATGTTGCATATATGTAGGGCTCACTCGAGAGGCTGCCCTGGGTCATGTTTTATGAGACGAAAGCCTTTTAAAGCCAGAAGGGGCTTTTGAACCATCTCATCTACTCTCTCCCCGCTGTTTACACTGACAGTCACAAAGGTCAGAGTGTGACTGAGGTCCCGTTCCTAGTAGGTAACAAGGCTGTGACTAGAACACAGGTCTTCTGCCTTCCTAACCATGTTCCTTCCACTTATGTGCTGTTCCAGAATGCGCAGAAGTTCTAGTAAGTGCCTTTCCACCGGGAGACGCCCTGCTCTGAGGCTGTCACAGTATGTATGCAGGCTAACCCAGTGTTAGGTGGTAGATACGTCTGAAGGCCCACACATTTTGTCTTGGCTGTGCATCAGTAGCAGGACGTTTTCAGTATTATTATTTTTTAATCCCACCGAGCATTTTTATCATTCATTAAAAATTAGCCAGCAAGCTTGAGGCTCTGACAGTAAAGCCATTTGGAAACACAGTGAAAATTGTGCCTGCGTCTCCCACTCTGACTTAATGGAGAGTAAAATACACAGAGTGGGTCATCCTATACTGGGAGCCTTTAAGCTTGCTGGAGAAGGAGGCAACCAGCTCGAATGACGCGATGGGCAGAGGGCATCTGTCTGCCGCTATCCTCTTTCTTCAAGGCAGAGGGTTTCAGTCTGTGCCTCTTATGGGGACACTCCTGAGCGGGTCTGCGAATGGAGTACCATGTATGTAGTTAGTTAAAAATCACGTTGTAGTGGAGGACACTTGGGATCTTGTGTTTAGTGAAAAGTCACAACTTTCATAGTCATGTGCATGCAATGGGATTGTTTTTATAAAAACTGGTGTGTGTGTGTGCGTTTGTGTTGGTATTCACATGGGCCCACGTGTACCTAAATGATGAAATGATAAAGTGGTCATCTCTGGATAGTGGGATTATCTCTGAGTTCCTCTGTGTGCCTTTCTGTGTTTTCCAAGTTTTCTGCATTCACGCATGTATTATTTTTCTACCTGGAAAAAATAAATCTTAATTGTTTTTCAAAAAGATTGTGTGTTGTGAAACTCATACTACTTTGAGGGCACTGATTCTGAACTTAGTGTGTTGCAGAGAATTTCCTAATGTTTCAGGATGGAACAGATTTTCTGGCCCAAAGAGCAGTGCCTTTGATGGTCATATTCAGCCAGGAAAACAAGTGTCATTCAGCTAGGATATGAAAACAAGTGTCCTCATATTGGAATTTCTTGTCCCTCTAGTGGAATGTCCTCATATTTATTATGAGAAAAACATAATACATTGAAAGCCAGTACACATACATACACACTGCACACATACAATAAACTTTTCACATAAATCATCTTATTTGGAATGCATTGTTATTTTTGCTCTATTATTTGAAGACAAGGTACAAGTCACGAGGTACCAGATTGGTTTCATGATTTTATATGGGCATTTTCGTAGACATTGAAGACCCCTATCCTGGGTATGAGAAGCAGGCTTTCTGTGGGCTGTGGCCAGGTGGTGGGAAGAAAGAAGGAAGGTACGGGGTTCCCAGTCACTGATGTGGGACTCTAGATGCTATTCATTGCAATTTCAAGGAAGAGTTGGGGGAGGGAAAATAAGGTAAATACTGTTTGTAATCATTCAATATCTTTATGCCCTTTGAGCACATGCTCATTAATATCCTATTCCATTTAGACATGCATCTGTCTGCTCAACATATACATTCTGGAGGGTTGCATCACTGTGTCTCACATTCTGCCTCTTATGGGGACACTCCTGAGCGGGTCTGCGAATGGAGTACCATGTATGTAGTTAGTTAAAAATCACGTTGTAGTGGAGGACACTTGGGATCTTGTGTTTAGTGAAAAGTCACAACTTTCATAGTCATGTGCATGCAATGGGATTGTTTTTATAAAAACTGGTGTGTGTGTGTGCGTTTGTGTTGGTATTCACATGGGCCCACGTGTACCTAAATGATGAAATGATAAAGTGGTCATCTCTGGATAGTGGGATTATCTCTGAGTTCCTCTGTGTGCCTTTCTGTGTTTTCCAAGTTTTCTGCATTCACGCATGTATTATTTTTCTACCTGGAAAAAATAAATCTTAATTGTTTTTCAAAAAGATTGTGTGTTGTGAAACTCATACTACTTTGAGGGCACTGATTCTGAACTTAGTGTGTTGCAGAGAATTTCCTAATGTTTCAGGATGGAACAGATTTTCTGGCCCAAAGAGCAGTGCCTTTGATGGTCATATTCAGCCAGGAAAACAAGTGTCATTCAGCTAGGATATGAAAACAAGTGTCCTCATATTGGAATTTCTTGTCCCTCTAGTGGAATGTCCTCATATTTATTATGAGAAAAACATAATACATTGAAAGCCAGTACACATACATACACACTGCACACATACAATAAACTTTTCACATAAATCATCTTATTTGGAATGCATTGTTATTTTTGCTCTATTATTTGAAGACAAGGTACAAGTCACGAGGTACCAGATTGGTTTCATGATTTTATATGGGCATTTTCGTAGACATTGAAGACCCCTATCCTGGGTATGAGAAGCAGGCTTTCTGTGGGCTGTGGCCAGGTGGTGGGAAGAAAGAAGGAAGGTACGGGGGGTTCCCCAGTCACTGATGTGGGACTCTAGATGCTATTCATTGCAATTTCAAGGAAGAGTTGGGGGAGGGAAAATAAGGTAAATACTGTTTGTAATCATTCAATATCTTTATGCCCTTTGAGCACATGCTCATTAATATCCTATTCCATTTAGACATGCATCTGTCTGCTCAACATATACATTCTGGGAATCCCTTTGCTTGGAGTTTGTCATCACTGTGTACAGAAGCGAGGGTCGTATTGTTTCAGTCAGCAGACATTTGCTAAGCACCTTCTTTGTGCCAGCCTCTGGGGAGAAAGCAGCAGACAAGAGAAGTCAGAATCCCAGCCTTGCTAGTTCTTGAGCTCTCGTGGTGGCATCTCAGTGTGGCGCCTTGTCTGCATTGCCTTTGACCAGAGACTTGTAAGAGTTTTCCTTCACATGTGTCTTGACCTCAGCCTCTTTTTACCTCTCTTCCTCGTGTGGATCGAAGCTTCCCTGGTGGTTCAGATGGTAAAGAACCTGCCTGCAGTGCAGGAGACCCAGGTGTGATTGCTGGGTCTGGAAGATCCTTTGGAGAAGGGAATGGCTGCCCACTCTAGTATTCGTGCCTGGAGAATCCCATGGACAGGGGAGCCTGGCAGGCTACAGTCCTTGGAGTCGCAAAGAGGCTGACACAACTGAGCAACTAACACTCTCACTTACTTTTTCACTTGTGAGGCCCTCCTCCTCCTTCTCCACCTGAGTTCCCACTTTTGGTCCAAATCTCTTTATTTCTTGAGATCCTATGGTCATTTTAGCTCCAGGTAAGACTCGCCTTGTCCCTCCTGTAGTTCTCTTCTATGGTGGTTGGACACATGGACCTTGCTTGTTCACTCAGCATGTCGCCTCTGCCTTTGCCAGGCTTCTTTACACTACCTTCTAGTGTAATTTCCTGGGACCTCTTCCTTTGCCAGGTTTCTTTACACTGTCTTCTAGTGTCAATTCCTGGGCAGAAGTCTAGTCCCCCCAAGAAGACGAGCTCTGTGATTTATTCTTTCACACCGGCTCAGCACCTTGCCAAATGTACGTGCTCCTAAACTGTGCAGATCCTCTCCCATGGGGCCCTGCAGAACTGCTTGCCGTCTCCAGAGATTCAGGTCTGCACTTCCCAGCTCTGCAAGCTCAGCTTCTACTCGATTCTGCTTCCAACTGGGCCTTCGGTTTGGACCCAGCCACCCTTGTTTGTCCCATTTCTGTCTCTCTTGGATCCACCAATCCTCCCCTCCGTGGCAGGTTCAGGCCTGCTCCAGCCTTGAGTAACTCAGACCGCAGCATGGTTGTTTCATGCCTGCTGGGAGTAGGGCCCAGGTGTGCTAACTGTGTGCCTTTTGGTAAGTTCATTCACCACTCTGTCTGTTTCTTATGTCACCTGAAAACTCAGGATATTTATGATGCCAGCTTCCCAAGGGGCCTGAGAAGCTCATCTGTAAGGATGCCCATGCAGCCCCTGGCAGGAGGCCTGGCACACATCCAGTGTCACTCCAGTAATGGTGGTGATGACGGGGCACATCCAGGAGCAGGGGGCCCTTTGGCTACCTCTCCCTGGTCTCCTCAAATCGGCAGCTGCTTTTGCTTCCTGGTTCTGAGTGATTGCTCTTTGAAATTAACAGAGAGTCCTAGGGCACCCGAGGCCTTTTGTTTAACTACCAGTTCTCTCTCCTGGACTGGATCCTATCCCAGTCCCTCAGCTCAGCTGCCACAGGCTAGATCCTGCCAACTACAGACAAATCACTGAAGTTCAAGCCCATCAGCCACTGTGATTTTGTGTCTCGGAGGTGCCACCCATACCTTCAGCTGAACCAGAGGAATGTCCCGTGCCTGCCTGCTCCCCTCTGCTCTGTTCTCCCTGTTCCTGTGGTGGGCTTTGTTGGCGGCTCAGACAGTAATCTGCCTGCAATGCAGAAGACCGGGGTTTGATCCCTGGGTTGGGGAGATCCCTTGGAGAAGGAAACGACTACCAACTCCAGTATTCTTGCCTGGAGAATTCCATGGTCAGAGGAGCCTGGCAGGCTGCAGTCCATGGGTCGCAAAGTTGGACATGACTGAGTAACTATAATGCCACTCTCTTGTTACTGTAGCACTGCTGGCTGCTCCCTCCAGCTGTCGAGGCTCAAGGAGCACCCTCCATCCCGCTGTGCTGGGTGCTCTCTCATGCCTCATTTCTCCGCACTCCGTCCTTACCTGCGCTCCCTTACCCCTAGTCACTTTCTACTCCCCGCCGAAAAATCACGTTGGAGAAGCCTGTCTGCAAGGGTTCTGTTCAACTTGCTCTACATTAATGCTCCACTATGGTGACCCACTGCTGAGTTTTTCACTTGTAATGTAATCTAATAATTTACATGCACTTTGCAAGCAATACTCTCGGAGACTCACAACCTGCTTGAAATCACTCTACTGTTACAGTATTTGAGCTGATGAGAGCAGCGTGAGAAAGAGTAGTTATTGGTACCACAATGATGTTGGGTAAATCCGGGAGAATAATGTTAGCAAAGGTGAGAGTGTGCTGATGGATTATAAATATCCTTTCTTAGAGAATCAATTAAGCTTGCTAAGTCTTTGATTGATTTTTGGCTTGTAATAGGACTAGGCTAGGTCAGACTATGGTGGGGTAGAAGTGTAGGAAGCTCGAGGAAGTGAGTCAGGCGTGGAATCCTGTCTTCCTGGGATGCTGTGAAAATGTTTTCGTTCTGATATACTACATGACTTTTATGGAATTAATTGGTGCTGTGATTAGGTTGTTTTATTTCTTCACTCAAACATGTTGGAAGCCGATTCTAATATGCAGTAGTAATGAAAATAGAGTAATGCAGTCATAATAGTGCCATTGTAAAGTGAATTACACCATTAAGCATCTATTTTGTCTAATTTGTATTGTGATGGTGTGGGTGATCCACACACATGCAGAGTTAGAGGAGCTGGTCTTTAAGAAGCAGACTCTAGCTGAGAAGTCCCAATCCTGTAATACTGAACAGTGAGTGAATGAAAATAAGTTGTTATTTAGTGAAAAAAGTGAATTTTTACATACTTAAATATAAATGTATATATGTACACACACACACACACACACATATTATATACAAGTATGTACACATACACACATAGACACATACGTGTTGTACCAGTCAGGCAGATCAAGAAGATACATGACTAGCATTAAAATGCTTGCTGCTTGCTTGTGTTGCCTTTTTAAAACTTGGCTGGCTTGCCTGGGGACAGGTATCAGTTATGACTGGCTAAGTCCATAATAGTGTCAAGGATAAGGTTTGAAAAGGAGAATTGTGTATCCATTTCAACCTTCTCATCCTTACTATCATGTCTGAGCGCCTCTGTTAATTGCCATGCCTCAAGTTGGGGAAAGAAGCATTAAGGACCCAGGAACTGTGGTCATTTTATTCTTTCATTCGTTTCCCAAGAAAGGACACCAACCAAACAGCTTCTACCACAGCAGAATGATACAGGCATATTTTTATGCCTTAAGTCACAAGCTAACCCTGTAGCAGAAATGAGATCTGAGAAGGCGGCATCAGATATGACTGTTCCCGGTGGGGCATGTGAATTTAGAGGCCCCAGGATGAATTACACTTTGCTGTGGTTCCAGTGCCTTTAGCCCCGAACCTTCAGGAGGATCAGTGTCAGTGGGATAGTTTGGCAGTAAATGTGCATAGATTTCCAACTGTTTCCAGAGCAGTCTTGAAGAATTATCCGGTTCATCTCCAGACTTGGTTGCTGCCTCCATGACATCCTGTCCGTTGTTTGGAGTAGAGGCCACCTGGAAGGGATTTTGCTAGTGGCCTCCAACTCTCACCTGCCCTCACCCCCGGGTTTTACCTCTGTAGCATTGCCAATCAGCACCACCACCTGTTAATTTGAAACCCCAGAGAGAAGTCTTTGTCAGAGAACATTTCCTTTCTTTGATCACATCTGTTTTGTCGAATTTGTATTGTGATGGGGTCGGTGATCCACACACATGCAGAGTTAGAGGAGCTGGTCTTTAAGAAGCAGACTCTAGCTGAGAAGTCCCAATCCTGTAATACTGAACAGTGAGTGAATGAAAATAAGTTGTTATTTAGTGAAAAAAGTGAATTTTTACATACTTAAATATAAATGTATATATGTACACACACACACACACACACATATTATATACAAGTATGTACACATACACACATAGACACATACGTGTTGTACCAGTCAGGCAGATCAAGAAGATACATGACTAGCATTAAAATGCTTGCTGCTTGCTTGTGTTGCCTTTTTAAAACTTGGCTGGCTTGCCTGGGGACAGGTATCAGTTATGACTGGCTAAGTCCATAATAGTGTCAAGGATAAGGTTTGAAAAGGAGAATTGTGTATCCATTTCAACCTTCTCATCCTTACTATCATGTCTGAGCGCCTCTGTTAATTGCCATGCCTCAAGTTGGGGAAAGAAGCATTAAGGACCCAGGAACTGTGGTCATTTTATTCTTTCATTCGTTTCCCAAGAAAGGACACCAACCAAACAGCTTCTACCACAGCAGAATGATACAGGCATATTTTTATGCCTTAAGTCACAAGCTAACCCTGTAGCAGAAATGAGATCTGAGAAGGCGGCATCAGATATGACTGTTCCCGGTGGGGCATGTGAATTTAGAGGCCCCAGGATGAATTACACTTTGCTGTGGTTCCAGTGCCTTTAGCCCCGAACCTTCAGGAGGATCAGTGTCAGTGGGATAGTTTGGCAGTAAATGTGCATAGATTTCCAACTGTTTCCAGAGCAGTCTTGAAGAATTATCCGGTTCATCTCCAGACTTGGTTGCTGCCTCCATGACATCCTGTCCGTTGTTTGGAGTAGAGGCCACCTGGAAGGGATTTTGCTAGTGGCCTCCAACTCTCACCTGCCCTCACCCCCGGGTTTTACCTCTGTAGCATTGCCAATCAGCACCACCACCTGTTAATTTGAAACCCCAGAGAGAAGTCTTTGTCAGAGAACTGAGATTTTATGTGCTGTGTTCTGTTGCTTTGATCACATCTGACTCTTGTGAGCCCCTGGACTATAGCCTACCAGGCTCTTCAGTCCATGCAATTCTCCAGGCAAGAACGCTGGAATGGGTTGTCATTCTGTTCTCCAAGGGATGTTCCCTACCCAGGAAGCAAACCCAGGTTTCCTGCATTGCAGGCAGATTCTTTACCGTCTGAGCCACCAGGGAAGCCCTGAGATTTTATGTAGTTTAAGATATATTTACCTTTCATTATATAATGTTTGCTCCAATTGCCAAAATATCAAAAACAAGTTTTCTTCATAAACAACTGTGCACTTCCTATATCTCAGATCAACAAGGTTGATTTTAAAACTCTGTGAGCATTTGAGGAGACAGTATACAACATCCATGCCTGGCGTCTGGATTAAGAAAATATTTTGTAGAGAAATTTGATCGCAGACTTTGAGGAAAAAATACCAGTTTCATATTGTGCCCAGTAAAATATTACAGTGAAAATTACCATGGTGTTTGACAACATCTTGGTATTAATTGGTCTTGTCTGTAATGACTTCTTGGTAGCAGACACACTCTGGTTTTAGCAGGCCAGTAGTTACAGTCTTTATTGAAGTCACATTTCGCTGTGTCGGCTCTGTTTGTCTTCTCATTGGTCTCAGTTCCTGGAGGGCAGTCTTGTGGATTGTCTTGAGTCTTCGGTACATCTCTGTCTCTTAGTTGAGCATTCAGTGAATGCCCTCAGGTTTCTAGTGACGGTACAGTTTAGAATCAATATGTGAAAAATGAGCCAGCCGAGGGAAAACTGGGATGAGACGAGAAAATCTGATATTCTTCGAAAGCTTCAGATGTTTAAAGGTGATGCAATAAATTGCCTCTTTCCATTGATACATCAGGTATTAAGTGGGCACTTACTATGTGCCAGGTTCCCTGTTGGTCAGAGGAGGTATAGAGTTGAATGAAAGGAACTGATTAGCAGTTTTGGGAAAAGTAGAGGCTGCCTCCATGACATCCTGTCCGTTGTTTGGAGTAGAGGCCACCTGGAAGGGATTTTGCTAGTGGCCTCCAACTCTCACCTGCCCTCACCCCCGGGTTTTACCTCTGTAGCATTGCCAATCAGCACCACCACCTGTTAATTTGAAACCCCAGAGAGAAGTCTTTGTCAGAGAACTGAGATTTTATGTGCTGTGTTCTGTTGCTTTGATCACATCTGACTCTTGTGAGCCCCTGGACTATAGCCTACCAGGCTCTTCAGTCCATGCAATTCTCCAGGCAAGAACGCTGGAATGGGTTGTCATTCTGTTCTCCAAGGGATGTTCCCTACCCAGGAAGCAAACCCAGGTTTCCTGCATTGCAGGCAGATTCTTTACCGTCTGAGCCACCAGGGAAGCCCTGAGATTTTATGTAGTTTAAGATATATTTACCTTTCATTATATAATGTTTGCTCCAATTGCCAAAATATCAAAAACAAGTTTTCTTCATAAACAACTGTGCACTTCCTATATCTCAGATCAACAAGGTTGATTTTAAAACTCTGTGAGCATTTGAGGAGACAGTATACAACATCCATGCCTGGCGTCTGGATTAAGAAAATATTTTGTAGAGAAATTTGATCGCAGACTTTGGGGAAAAAAATACCAGTTTCATATTGTGCCCAGTAAAATATTACAGTGAAAATTACCATGGTGTTTGACAACATCTTGGTATTAATTGGTCTTGTCTGTAATGACTTCTTGGTAGCAGACACACTCTGGTTTTAGCAGGCCAGTAGTTACAGTCTTTATTGAAGTCACATTTCGCTGTGTCGGCTCTGTTTGTCTTCTCATTGGTCTCAGTTCCTGGAGGGCAGTCTTGTGGATTGTCTTGAGTCTTCGGTACATCTCTGTCTCTTAGTTGAGCATTCAGTGAATGCCCTCAGGTTTCTAGTGACGGTACAGTTTAGAATCAATATGTGAAAAATGAGCCAGCCGAGGGAAAACTGGGATGAGACGAGAAAATCTGATATTCTTCGAAAGCTTCAGATGTTTAAAGGTGATGCAATAAATTGCCTCTTTCCATTGATACATCAGGTATTAAGTGGGCACTTACTATGTGCCAGGTTCCCTGTTGGTCAGAGGAGGTATAGAGTTGAATGAAAGGAACTGATTAGCAGGAAAGACATATTAACTAGTAATTTCAAAAACATACGGAAGGTCCTATAATATTTATAAAATTATAATGCACAGAAGAGGGAGAAAGACTTGAAGAGAAACCAGGGAAAGCTCACTGAGTGCGTTCCTCTGCCTAATTTTTTGAAAAAATGGGAAGTGATTTGCCTAGAGGGAAAAAAGTGAGCCAGCATTCAGGGCCAAGGTTCATGAAGTGCAAGTTCATGGCACATTCAGGTCAGGTGAATGAACTAGAGCTGGGCCTAAGCACAGAATATGTGGGCAAGGACTAGGAGATGAAGACAGAGAAAGAAGGCAGGGGCCAGGCTAAACATTTTGGATTTTTTCCTAGAGAAAAATACTGAGCAAGTGAAAAATGCCTCATTTTTTTTTTGGTAGAGCACTTTAGGGCTTCCGTGGTGGCTTGGTCTGTAAAAAATCCACCTACCATGCAGGAGACTTGGGTTCAATCCTAAACAGATCCCCTCGAGAAGGGAATGGCAACCCACTCCAGTATTCTTGCCTGGAGAATCCCATGGACAGAGGAGCCTGGTAGTCCATGGGGGTCTCAGTTGGACATAACTGAGCAGCTAAGCACACACATCCACAGAGTACTTAGCCAAGTATGTTGAAGTTGGGGTAGAAAGTTGATGGTGATAAGGAGCCCAGTTAGGGGATCTCTGTGGGGATTCTGGAGAGAGGTACTGCAGGCTGGGGCTGGAATGGGGTGAGGAGGTGGGCTCTGAGGTGTAAGTGGGGGTGCGTGACAGAGGTAATGACAAGAGTCAGCCCCAGAGTTGGGTGTCATCACTGGCTCGGGTGGCTCGAGGACAGGGGCTCCGTTTTGGATGGGCTGAGCTGGAGGTGCTGGGGAAGTTTCTTCCAGGCAGCTGGAAATGTGGGTCTGGCAGGAGTGTGGAACAGCATGCACCTGTGGGATTAGAAAAAACAGTCTTTAAACCAGGAGGGACAGCTGGGCTGGAGATGTTATGAAGCAGCATTTTTGAAGGCGAAATTTTTACACCAGGGTATGTTCCTGGGTTTGAAATGCAATAAGGAGGGAAAAAGCCTAAGGTTCAGGTGGGTGTGGCTGAGAAAGTAAAGAGATTGTTGCCATGATAGAGACAAGTATCACAAACAACTGGCCTTAGATGCAGAAATCCTATGTCTACCAAAGGTACAACACAGACACACACACACAGACACACACACACTCTCTCTCTCTCTCTCTCTCTCTGTCTCTCTCAGAGAGAGCAAACCGAGAATGTCTTTCATTCAGAGTGAGGTTTTAACCTGTGTTGCTGCTCCGGGTTGCATTTGTTTTATCTGTTTAGATGATAGTCTCCTTCCCAACATGTCTAATTGATGATTTTAGGGTTGTAGCCCTCCCCACCCACCTTCTTAAACTTTCTGTGCAGCCCCACATTGATTTATCCTTCTCTGAAGGAAATCTGCCTCACGCTTGGCAGAACCTCAAGGCTGGGCAAAACGGAATGAACAGTCGCTGTGCAGAGGTCTCCATGCTGCCCTGGGAGAAAGCACTTACCCAAATTGCAGGAGACTTGGGTTCAATCCTAAACAGATCCCCTCGAGAAGGGAATGGCAACCCACTCCAGTATTCTTGCCTGGAGAATCCCATGGACAGAGGAGCCTGGTAGTCCATGGGGGTCTCAGTTGGACATAACTGAGCAGCTAAGCACACACATCCACAGAGTACTTAGCCAAGTATGTTGAAGTTGGGGTAGAAAGTTGATGGTGATAAGGAGCCCAGTTAGGGGATCTCTGTGGGGATTCTGGAGAGAGGTACTGCAGGCTGGGGCTGGAATGGGGTGAGGAGGTGGGCTCTGAGGTGTAAGTGGGGGTGCGTGACAGAGGTAATGACAAGAGTCAGCCCCAGAGTTGGGTGTCATCACTGGCTCGGGTGGCTCGAGGACAGGGGCTCCGTTTTGGATGGGCTGAGCTGGAGGTGCTGGGGAAGTTTCTTCCAGGCAGCTGGAAATGTGGGTCTGGCAGGAGTGTGGAACAGCATGCACCTGTGGGATTAGAAAAAACAGTCTTTAAACCAGGAGGGACAGCTGGGCTGGAGATGTTATGAAGCAGCATTTTTGAAGGCGAAATTTTTACACCAGGGTATGTTCCTGGGTTTGAAATGCAATAAGGAGGGAAAAAGCCTAAGGTTCAGGTGGGTGTGGCTGAGAAAGTAAAGAGATTGTTGCCATGATAGAGACAAGTATCACAAACAACTGGCCTTAGATGCAGAAATCCTATGTCTACCAAAGGTACAACACAGACACACACACACAGACACACACACACTCTCTCTCTCTCTCTCTCTCTCTGTCTCTCTCAGAGAGAGCAAACCGAGAATGTCTTTCATTCAGAGTGAGGTTTTAACCTGTGTTGCTGCTCCGGGTTGCATTTGTTTTATCTGTTTAGATGATAGTCTCCTTCCCAACATGTCTAATTGATGATTTTAGGGTTGTAGCCCTCCCCACCCACCTTCTTAAACTTTCTGTGCAGCCCCACATTGATTTATCCTTCTCTGAAGGAAATCTGCCTCACGCTTGGCAGAACCTCAAGGCTGGGCAAAACGGAATGAACAGTCGCTGTGCAGAGGTCTCCATGCTGCCCTGGGAGAAAGTCTTTGTGGGAGAGAAGCTTAAAAGAGGTTCTTGAGAAAGGGTGTAAGATCTTCAAAAGATAGTTCTTTTTTTTTTCAAGTTGACCAGTAAAAGCCAGAAAAATGCCCGAGTGTGTGTCGGTAGGAAGGTGATGGTCATGCCGGTGAGCCTAGTGGAATCGCTAGGCCACGCGTTGATGGCACTTAGTTTGCATGTGGCTTTCACGTATTCAGTAGCCTCTGAAGGCCCTGGAAGGAAATTGATAATGTCGCAGACCATTGAGGGACTAAAGAATCAAGATGTGTTGTGTTATTAGGTAGACCTTTTGACTTGGAACAACTCCAGGGAGTGCGACAGGAGGGGGCTTAGCCTGTCGAAAGGGCCCTCTCTTCACCTTCTGACGTGGTGGCCGAGGGCCTTTTGTTTTCAGTGAGCTCTGACTAAACCCTTTGCCCACAGATATGCTGCTAATATGTCACATGAATTATTTGTGTTATCTCCAAGCTGTGAAATTAGAGGCCTTTCCCCACCGTGCGGTAAGTAGATTAACAGAAAAGCCTGTTTTGTATGGTATGGGGGAAACCAAGTGCATATCAGGGAACTTTTGTGTGTGTGTTTGATCTGACAGTGGGGAGGCCTTGGAACGCTGGTGTCTTCTAAGACCCAAAAGCTGAGCTCCGACTGGACTTTCCTTCAAAGAGGTTTACATTTTATCTGTTGGCATTTCTGAGGGGGAAAGACGGTTTGGAGTGGGTGATTGCTGGGATGCATCTTTTCTTGCTGCTGTTTTCTTCTCAGCCTTTTTAACTGCAAGAAAGCCCTTCCAGTTCTACAGGCAGACCCCGTTCAGCACGTTGGTGGCCAAACAGTTCGCTTTTGTTCAGCGAGCGTCCTATTTTGGTTGCTCTTGAAAGGTGCACTTTGAGACAGGGGAGCCTTTCTTTGGGCTGTTTAGAATCAAGGCCCAAAAAACCTAAACAGAAATCATTCTCAGCCCAGGCCAAGTGCCTCCTTGGCTTAGCGAGGCTGTGCTCACCCACACAAGAGAAAATCCAACCAGCCAGTTACCTGAGACCCACCCTGGGGAATTCTCCGGTTTGACTTCTCATTTGGCCACCGTCCCAAGAGCCGGAGAAAGCTGAGGGTCATGGCCTTTCTGTGCAGAGATGCAGGAAGAGAGTTCTGGTTTCTGGTGAAGAAGCATAGGTTGGGTAATGTTTTAAAGGAAGGGTCCTCAGCCTCTGGGATCTAATGCCTGATACTCTGAGGTGGAGCCGATGTTATAAGAGTAGACATAAAGCGTGTTAGTTGCTCAGCCATGTCCAACTCTTTGTGACCCTATAGACTGCAGCCCATCAGGCTTCTCTGTCCATGGAACTCTCCAGGCAAGAATACTAGAGTGGGTTGCCATTAAAGTACACAATAAATGTAATGCACTGGAATCATCCTCAACCCATCCCCCCCACCCTGGTCCTTAGAAGAATTGTCTTCTACAAAACCTGTCCCCAGTGCCAGAAATGTTGCCCAAAGGGTCCAGGGTCTGCTTGCAAATGGTTAAGGCTCTGTAAGCATCCTGCAAAGGAATGGCTCAAGGGAGATGTTTATGACCATACACTTAGCTTTCTTAAGAGTAGTGTAATTGTTTCTCTTTATTACTTGGACTTACAGCGAGTTCATTTTATTCCATTCACTTACGTTTTTCCCCCCAAAGAACAAGGTATCCATAGCTTTAGCCCACCTCACGTAATTCTTACTCCCAGTTCTGCCTTCTTCTTTTATAACTTGGTAAACTTGAGGAAATCAGGGCATATAGAAGATTAGATAGTTTAGAGGTTGTGCAGTTTGAGCCTATTTTATTTGCTTCTGTTGTAATAGGGATGGAGTTAGACTCTGTGATTGGAGATAGAATCTTTGTTCCTGCCCCAAAGATTCTCTGCGTTAGGGCTCACAGACCTCATTGCACAAGTATTGCCTTCAGTTTGGAAATTTTTTTTTCCCATTTCAGGTATCACCTGGGTCAGTCAGGTGAAATAGGGGAAGACTTTGGGGCTTTGTTAGAAAAAGACCGGCTAGACAAGTTCAATCCCTCAGGCCAGTTTGGAGCCTTCTTGAGCCTGAGGTTATTGGTATATTTAAATTCTTAGTTTCCACTCAGTACTGGTCATAGCACAGCTCTGTCCCTCCTCATTAACTGCATAGTTTCCCCTGTGTTTCCAGAGAAGGAGACACCTGCCTCTTGGGAGAACCCCCAGCATCCTGGGAGCATCCATCCAGCTGGCCCCAGTGTATACAGACAATAGAAAAGCGGTTTGGAGGTGGGCATTGTTTTAAGGCTAAAGTCATACATTTTAGAAAGTTAAGGACTAGTTTTGTGACAGGGAAGTTGAGCTAAATATGCAGTTCTATTTTCATTTTCACTTTATGCCAAGGCGAAAGCATTGGGAGATAGGCTATAAATGTATAAGTAAGTCACTGCAAGAATAGCCCTTGCAAAATGCAGATTTAAGCTAAACATTTTCTCACATACTTTAATGCACTGGAATCATCCTCAACCCATCCCCACCCTGGTCCTTAGAAGAATTGTCTTCTAC
The DNA here is from genome assembly GCA_022376925.1 of Tragulus kanchil. Lineage (NCBI taxonomy): Eukaryota > Metazoa > Chordata > Mammalia > Artiodactyla > Tragulidae > Tragulus > Tragulus kanchil. Next base: position 287,497,984 of record JAIOJX010000032.1, read on the forward strand.
AAAACCTGTCCCCAGTGCCAGAAATGTTGCCCAAAGGGTCCAGGGTCTGCTTGCAAATGGTTAAGGCTCTGTAAGCATCCTGCAAAGGAATGGCTCAAGGGAGATGTTTATGACCATACACTTAGCTTTCTTAAGAGTAGTGTAATTGTTTCTCTTTATTACTTGGACTTACAGCGAGTTCATTTTATTCCATTCACTTACGTTTTTCCCCCCAAAGAACAAGGTATCCATAGCTTTAGCCCACCTCACGTAATTCTTACTCCCAGTTCTGCCTTCTTCTTTTATAACTTGGTAAACTTGAGGAAATCAGGGCATATAGAAGATTAGATAGTTTAGAGGTTGTGCAGTTTGAGCCTATTTTATTTGCTTCTGTTGTAATAGGGATGGAGTTAGACTCTGTGATTGGAGATAGAATCTTTGTTCCTGCCCCAAAGATTCTCTGCGTTAGGGCTCACAGACCTCATTGCACAAGTATTGCCTTCAGTTTGGAAATTTTTTTTTCCCATTTCAGGTATCACCTGGGTCAGTCAGGTGAAATAGGGGAAGACTTTGGGGCTTTGTTAGAAAAAGACCGGCTAGACAAGTTCAATCCCTCAGGCCAGTTTGGAGCCTTCTTGAGCCTGAGGTTATTGGTATATTTAAATTCTTAGTTTCCACTCAGTACTGGTCATAGCACAGCTCTGTCCCTCCTCATTAACTGCATAGTTTCCCCTGTGTTTCCAGAGAAGGAGACACCTGCCTCTTGGGAGAACCCCCAGCATCCTGGGAGCATCCATCCAGCTGGCCCCAGTGTATACAGACAATAGAAAAGCGGTTTGGAGGTGGGCATTGTTTTAAGGCTAAAGTCATACATTTTAGAAAGTTAAGGACTAGTTTTGTGACAGGGAAGTTGAGCTAAATATGCAGTTCTATTTTCATTTTCACTTTATGCCAAGGCGAAAGCATTGGGAGATAGGCTATAAATGTATAAGTAAGTCACTGCAAGAATAGCCCCTTGCAAAATGCAGATTTAGGAAGGCTAAACATTTTCTCACATACTTTAATGCACATGGATACCTAACCTCTGATCGAGTTCTCAAGAAAGGGGTGTTGTATAACCACTTCACCTTGATCACTGAATTGTATAGCAGTCTACACAACTGTCAAGGAAGTATTTGGTTGTCTTAGCCCAAGCTGCAGTGATGAAATACGGTCGACTGGGTGGCTTAAACCATGTTGATTTTTCTCATGGTTCTAGGGGCTATGAAGTTCAGACTGAGGTCCTGGCAGATTTGGCTCTTTTTTTAAAATATTTATTTTTTTATTTATTTATCTTTTTGGGGGTGGGATGGGGAGGGAGGGGACGGGCGGGCCACTTATATTGGTCTTTCATTTCTCTATTTTCATCTGTCTTTGTTCTTTGGCCCATGTGGGCCTCCCATCGTGGCGGCCTCTGTTGTCGCAGAGCGCTGGCTCTGGGCACATGTGCCCCAGAGCTCCGGCTCGGTAGTTGGACACATCAGTCCAGCCGCTCCACAGCACGTGGGATCTTCCCAGGCCAGGGATCGAACCGGCGCCCCTTGCACTGCAAGGCGGTGTCCTTACCCAGTGGACCACCAGGGGAAGCCCAGATTTGGCTCTTAATGAGGGCCCTCTTCCCGGCTTACAGAGGGGCATCTTTTTATAGTATCCTCCCATGATGGGGAGAGAAAGTTCTAGTGTCTCTTCCTCCTCTTGTAAAGGCACGATTCCCAAAGGAGATGCCACCCTCATGGCCTCATCTAAACCTGATAAGCTCCCAAAGATCCTACCTCCTAAGAACATCACAGGGGGCAGCAGTTATGGCTTCAGCATATGACTTTGGGATGTTGAGGGGCACACACATACAGCCTATAATCTTGGTTGACACTTAAAGCTTTCTAATCATTTCCAGGGTGGTCAGCTTGTCTCCAGAAAGTTGTTTAAAATTCTTAACTTGCTCACTTGTTTGTTCAGGCATGGTCCTGTTTTTCTGTGTGTGTTTTGTCTTAGGCATGGCTGTGTCTCATCTTAGGCCTGTCCTTTTTGAAAGCTACTGTAGTAAAGCCAAAGGTGATGAAGGCTGTGGTATCATTGTTTTAAATTCGTGTGGGTGGGTTTTTGTTAATGTAATTCAAAAATAAGTTCTTTCCTATTCTGCATAATTGGATCATATTTTAATTTTGTGGCAAATAAAGATCTATTTTACATTTCTATTAGAAAGACAAGCCCCTAGGACTGGGTCTGCATTAGGATGCTTTCTGTTGGTGATGCTGAAGCAGTGAGCCTCTTAGAGCCGATTCAGCTTCTGAAAAACACATCTGTGACCCTTTAGGGTAAGGAAAGAATCTCCCATCTGAAGGTCATACACAGGCATATGTTTCACCTACAAACAAATATTGAGAAGACCAGAAAATGAAATATGCACAGACTGATGCAGGCAGAGGCTAACTGATTCATAGGTTATCCAGCATTCTCTACAGTCCCCCAAATGTTTACCTTTGACTCAAGCACATCTGTTTGTGACTGGTTATCTGTATGGTTAATGTCTTGGGAGTTTGCCTGAAACACAGTAGTGAAGATAAGCCATGCGTAGTGTACTAGACCAGTCATCAAACTCTCATTCCAGCTTGACTCTTGATGAAGTAGGTGGTCCTGAGCAGCACACTTTCACCACCAGCACCACTTCCCACCCTTTCTCACCCCCACCCCACCTTCTACAGGTGAACTCAGGGTGCAGCTCAGGGAGGCACCAAGCTACGTGTTCCTGCCAGCTCTAACATTCTACAAGATGACCTTGTGACTAAGACTCAAGCTTTAAAGAAATCCAGCAACCAATATACTTTCCCCTCCCTTTTAAAAAAAATTGAGGCATGATCTACATGTCATAAAATTCACCTTTCTCAGAAAGGTACAGTTTAATGATTTTAGTACATTTATACAGTTGTGTAAGCCCCTCCACAATCCAGTTGTAGAACACTTCTGTCACCCCTAAAACATGTCTCATGCCTACGTGTTGTTACAGCCCCCTCTTCCTATGACCCAGGCTAAGAGTCATTCACCTACTTTCTGCCTCGAGAGATTTGCTTTTTCCCAATGTTTATTTAAATGGAATCACATGTGATCTTTTGTGTCTGAGGTTTTTTCACTTGGTATTGTGGATTTGGAGTCTATCCGTATTGTAGCAGGTATTGTTATCTGGGTCCTTTTTATTGCTGAATGCTATTTCATTGTATGGGTATACCACATTTTGTTTGTCCATTTTAATTTTCTTCTGTTTTTGACCTGTGGGACCTGTATCCTCATTGCATTCTCACTATATAGGTGACTCTATATGGGGAAATAACAGATCTCTTTTAGAGAAATACTGGTTTGATATCTCATATCTTCTTTAGTAGAAGAGACCAGAATTTTGTGTTTTAAGCCACTTAAAATCTTCCAAGTCAATGAACTGAACTGGCTGGGTCATTGAATATGTGATTCAACATATTGAATATGTGGTTCAAAAACACAATTCAATCACATTGAATATGTGATTCAACAACCACATAGTAACTATCAGTAAGTGGAAAGCGGTAGTAGACCCTTCTCTGTGGTGTTCAGTTAGTATAGATATGCGGTGTCTCAACTCCAAAGCTTTCCCAGTGAGAGTTGGCTTGTTGTTTTATGCACTGGGTGACGAAACATTTGGAAACAAGAGTTAAGGACACTGGCCATAACCCTGACTTAATAACGTCACTTTCAGCATTTTTCTCTGAAAATCATCAGAATGATTATGAGCAACAAATCCAGAGAGGGAAATACTTCCAGAGAGACTCCTGCTTTATTCTCCAGCTATGAATCACAGAGATGGCTAAGTATAATTGTAAAGAAAAGATAGAATGGAAGACGCTTAAGTATTCAAGCTGTTGAGTTCATGAAAGAGGTGCCATAGGCTAGACAGGCTCTAGAGATTCTGAGACTCGGTGTTCTTTTTGTATTGTGAGTGAAGATGGGATGGGTAGGCCATTTGGTAGGCTCTAGCTAAGGAGCGTAAGCAACATAGGATTCTGGGTGCTTCTCAGAGGATTCTCCAGTTTGAAGTTTAGCTCTCGCAGTGTGGTTAATCTATAGTGTGTTTCCATCTTTGGCTCTTCCCAGGTGCATTCAGTTTCCTGGAATCCATCCTTGGCTAGTGTGTCATGGAGGGTGAAGGGGACAGGCTACCCTCTTTGTATTTCTCACTTCCCTGGGGTCAGTGTGTTTTGTAGCCATGCTTTTTTCAGAATTTCAGAAGCTGGACCCACAAGTAGTGTGTGTGCATGCACATGCGTGTGTGTCTATATACATACGTGTATATAGACACAGAGACTCACATACATGTATATTCTTCCAACCACCTAATACGGCCCTTGTATGGGTATACCACATTTTGTTTGTCCATTTTAATTTTCTTCTGTTTTTGACCTGTGGGACCTGTATCCTCATTGCATTCTCACTATATAGGTGACTCTATATGGGGAAATAACAGATCTCTTTTAGAGAAATACTGGTTTGATATCTCATATCTTCTTTAGTAGAAGAGACCAGAATTTTGTGTTTTAAGCCACTTAAAATCTTCCAAGTCAATGAACTGAACTGGCTGGGTCATTGAATATGTGATTCAACATATTGAATATGTGGTTCAAAAACACAATTCAATCACATTGAATATGTGATTCAACAACCACATAGTAACTATCAGTAAGTGGAAAGCGGTAGTAGACCCTTCTCTGTGGTGTTCAGTTAGTATAGATATGCGGTGTCTCAACTCCAAAGCTTTCCCAGTGAGAGTTGGCTTGTTGTTTTATGCACTGGGTGACGAAACATTTGGAAACAAGAGTTAAGGACACTGGCCATAACCCTGACTTAATAACGTCACTTTCAGCATTTTTCTCTGAAAATCATCAGAATGATTATGAGCAACAAATCCAGAGAGGGAAATACTTCCAGAGAGACTCCTGCTTTATTCTCCAGCTATGAATCACAGAGATGGCTAAGTATAATTGTAAAGAAAAGATAGAATGGAAGACGCTTAAGTATTCAAGCTGTTGAGTTCATGAAAGAGGTGCCATAGGCTAGACAGGCTCTAGAGATTCTGAGACTCGGTGTTCTTTTTGTATTGTGAGTGAAGATGGGATGGGTAGGCCATTTGGTAGGCTCTAGCTAAGGAGCGTAAGCAACATAGGATTCTGGGTGCTTCTCAGAGGATTCTCCAGTTTGAAGTTTAGCTCTCGCAGTGTGGTTAATCTATAGTGTGTTTCCATCTTTGGCTCTTCCCAGGTGCATTCAGTTTCCTGGAATCCATCCTTGGCTAGTGTGTCATGGAGGGTGAAGGGGACAGGCTACCCTCTTTGTATTTCTCACTTCCCTGGGGTCAGTGTGTTTTGTAGCCATGCTTTTTTCAGAATTTCAGAAGCTGGACCCACAAGTAGTGTGTGTGCATGCACATGCGTGTGTGTCTATATACATACGTGTATATAGACACAGAGACTCACATACATGTATATTCTTCCAACTACCTAATACGGCTTAGGCCTCTAAAAGCCATCAGTCTGACTCTGTTTTATTTAGCATGCTAATTATAAACAGCATCAGTAATATCTTTTGGAATTTAGATGTTAGACTGTTTACTATTCCCAGTGGTGAGAGTGATGTTTAGAGCCTCACACCCTGCCTCTTGGGTCCTGGAAAAGCTTTGTTTGGGTTGAATTCACAGGGTAAGTTGTTGCTGAGAAAAACAAACCAGGACATTCTTTAGTAGACCTTAGACCCTCCCTTGTGCTGAGTCTGAGCTATGGTAGCTGTGTAGGCAGAGAAGCTTGCCCAAGGCTGGGTGCTCCCAGGCTCTCATGATGATGAGCAGGCCCTGGGCGTTGACTCAGCCCTTAGCATTTCCTCTAATTCTCTAGGAAGCAAGTATTATGATCCCCATCCTGCAGATGAGAAGACTGAGGCCTCTGCCAGTGGCTTAGTCAGAGCGCAGAATGTGGACGCTGCCTACCACAGCGTGCCTCCCCTTCCCGTGAGTGTGATAAGCATGTCTAGACAGCAGCTCTGGGAGTCCCTCTCCATCTCTATTCACGCTTCTCTCCATCTGCAGTGGCGGGAGGTTGCAGTCTGGGCGGACAGAGCTTCTTGTAGTTGTGCCATGTTCAGCCAAGTCAGTTGACCACAGCCACCCCTAGAAATGGCTCTTTGCTCGCTCTCTCGCTCCCTCTGGCTGTTCCTGTGGCAGCTTCTTCATCCTTCCGGTTGCAAGTTTTCCTTTTCGTTCCTTAGTATCCTGCTGCCCTTCTAGGGCCTGAAGTGGTTCCCCTCAAAGAACACCTCGAGATTTAACTCTTCCCCTGTCCTGGCTGACTTTCAGCTGACTGGACAAAGGAAACAACCCTCGAGATTTAACATCCTGAGGTGAAGGGACAGGCTACCCTCTTTGTATTTCTCACTTCCCTGGGGTCAGTGTGTTTTGTAGCCATGCTTTTTTCAGAATTTCAGAAGCTGGACCCACAAGTAGTGTGTGTGCATGCACATGCGTGTGTCTATATACATACGTGTATATAGACACAGAGACTCACATACATGTATATTCTTCCAACTACCTAATACGGCTTAGGCCTCTAAAAGCCATCAGTCTGACTCTGTTTTATTTAGCATGCTAATTATAAACAGCATCAGTAATATCTTTTGGAATTTAGATGTTAGACTGTTTACTATTCCCAGTGGTGAGAGTGATGTTTAGAGCCTCACACCCTGCCTCTTGGGTCCTGGAAAAGCTTTGTTTGGGTTGAATTCACAGGGTAAGTTGTTGCTGAGAAAAACAAACCAGGACATTCTTTAGTAGACCTTAGACCCTCCCTTGTGCTGAGTCTGAGCTATGGTAGCTGTGTAGGCAGAGAAGCTTGCCCAAGGCTGGGTGCTTCCAGGCTTTCCTGATGATGAGCAGGCCCTGGGCGCGTTGACTCAGCCCTTAGCATTTCCTCTAATTCTCTAGGAAGCAAGTATTATGATCCCCATCCTGCAGATGAGAAGACTGAGGCCTCTGCCAGTGGCTTAGTCAGAGCGCAGAATGTGGACGCTGCCTACCACAGCGTGCCTCCCCTTCCCGTGAGTGTGATAAGCATGTCTAGACAGCAGCTCTGGGAGTCCCTCTCCATCTCTATTCACGCTTCTCTCCATCTGCAGTGGCGGGAGGTTGCAGTCTGGGCGGACAGAGCTTCTTGTAGTTGTGCCATGTTCAGCCAAGTCAGTTGACCACAGCCACCCCTAGAAATGGCTCTTTGCTCGCTCTCTCGCTCCCTCTGGCTGTTCCTGTGGCAGCTTCTTCATCCTTCCGGTTGCAAGTTTTCCTTTTCGTTCCTTAGTATCCTGCTGCCCTTCTAGGGCCTGAAGTGGTTCCCCTCAAAGAACACCTCGAGATTTAACTCTTCCCCTGTCCTGGCTGACTTTCAGCTGACTGGACAAAGTGAAACCCCAGTCTTGCTGGAGGAATTCCTGCGTGCAATCCTGACAAATAACTTTAACCGATAGTTGAGAGCAACCTGTGACTGTGGCTTGGCAGCTGTGTGTGCCGTGGGCTGTGCATATTAAAGAGGCCGCGTGGACCACGTGCCAGGGCCCGTGAACACATCCACAGAACCTCCCCTTGCTCCTTCCGTGCTTTACAGCCCTAAGAGGAGCTGCCAGCAGAGAAGCTGCTGGACTTGGCCCTGGCTGGGGCATGGTTTTATCCCGCCAGGCTCTTGTGGGCTTGCAGCCCCTGGCATGGCAGCTGCTCATCCAAGGAAAGTCGTAATTATTACCATGGACCCTTCTCTGGTTCACTGCTTTTGCAAAACAGAAGAAAACCCAGACTTCATAAAGTTAGTTAGACTTGCCGGGCCCACATGTGACACGTTGGTATTTCAGGGCAGGATTTGGCCCGGTGCAGGGCAAACACCATAAGACAGCAACAGTGCCGACCAGCACACTGAAGTTTTTAGATGGAAAAACCTGAACAGAATGTTCAGCTGGAGCCTGGGACATATTCTTTTCCTATTTTATCTCTGCCATAAGCCTCGGGGCTGATTGGAAAACACACCCATTGCAGGATGTGGATAGCCTGGATGTTATGTTTATTTCTTAGACCTGCTCATGCACGGTCTCTGGGTCTCCCACCCTCCCTCCTGTCCTTCTCCACCCTGCTGCCCCTCACCCCTTCCTTCCTTCTTCCCTTTCTCACCTTCCCTCCCGTCTTCTCTCTCAAGCTCTTTTGGGTGGAAATCTGAAAGCTGCTTCTCACTGGTGAGGAAGTAGTCTTTCTTCTTATGGAACAGTGCTAACTTCCCTGACATTGACACTAGGACCTGAGTGATTTTTGCAAATGCAAATCTAATATACCTCTCCCTTGCTTAAAACCCTTCGTTGAATTTATATTGATCTTAAAATAAAATCCAAACCCTCTACCATAGCTTAAAACAGTCCCTATCTAGCTCTGAGCTCATCTTGCACCTGTCTCCCCATCCTCCCATGCTCCCCACACTCACCTACATGCTCTGTTCTCTAGCCCTCCTGAACTTTGGGGCTCCAAGGTGCAGTGTTTTCTCACCTCCACCTGCTTGCCTTTATACCTGTGTTCTGGCCACTCCATTGATTTGTCCACTCATTTATCCATCCATTCAGTAAGCAATTAGAGAGCCCCTCTCGGATGCCAGGTACTTTTGTGAGTCTTAGGAGGAATACAACGCTGCTCCCTGGTGGCTGAGTGGTAAAGAATCCACCTGCCAGTGCAGAAGACCTGGGTTTGATCCCTGGGTCAGGAAGATCCCCTGGAGGAGGAAATGGCAACCCACTCCAGTATCCTTGCCTGGTGCCTGGCTACTGGCATTCTCATGGACAGAGGAACCTGGCAGGCTGCAGTCTGTGGGGTTGGAAAGAGTTGAACAAGACTAAGTGACTGAACCTCCAGGAATACAACAGTGCAGGTGGTCTTCCCTTGCTCTCTCATTTTGATGTCCTCCTTGCTAATCCCATTCATCTGATGAACCTCAGCTTGGATTTGCCTCTTTTTGGAAGCTTTCCCTGGCCTCTCTTCTCTGGGTTGGATATACTTCCTCGGTCTTTTAGAATACCTATATTTCACCTGTCAAAGCCCATATCGCTCACGTGAACCCAGAGTTTTTTTTTTTTTTTTTTTTTAATTCTTTATTTTAAAGGTTTTACAGAGTTTTGTTGTTCACAGACATGTATGTTCCCAGATCAGTCATATGCATATCCCTGGTCCCCATCCCACCAGTTCCCCCCATCCCACCCCTCCAGACCATCGCCCCATGCCATTGTGAGCACTCCTATTCCCTTAGCACAATGACAATAGCTATCTTTTCCACACATGACAGTATGGGTTTCCATGTTATTCCCTCCATGCCTCCCCCTCCGTATTTCTTCCCCACAATGTCCCTATGTCTATGCTCTGTTTTTCCATGAGTTCCCTGCATGTGTTATCAAGACCGTCCTACTAGATTCCATATATGTGTGTTAGTATACTGTATTTGTCTTTCTCTTTTTGACTTCCTTCACTTTTTATGATAGGTTCTAGAGCCAGCCACTTTATTAGGACTGAGTCTTCTGCATTTCTTTTAATAGCTGAGTAGTATTCCATTGTATATATGTACCAGAGCTTCTGTATCCATTCATTCGTCGATGGACATCTAGGTTGCTTCCATTGAACCCAGAGTTTTGAGGTCTTAGAGAACAGGGAAGTTCCTTGACTGGGTTGGCACATAGTAGGTGCTCAGTAAAAGCCTGTTGAAGTGAATGAAGGATGAATGTAACATAGAATGCTCTTAGTGAGAAAAATGTTCTCACTGCAGTCATTTCGAACAAAATGCATTCTCCAGGTTGTCAACAACTTGGTGGTAGCCTTTGACCAATAGGAGACACTGATTGTGTGGAGACTGTGTTGGCTGTCAGTCATATGGTTTCTCCTTTTAAGGACAATTTGTCTTGCTGGTTGCTTTTAAGATTTTCTCTGTCTTTGCTGTTCAGCAGGGTCACTATGATATGTTTAGGCATGCATTTATGTATTCATTCTGCTCAGGTTTTGGTTTGCTTATTCATTCTGATAATACTTTCCTCCCCTTCTGGAAAATTCTCAGACCTTGTCTCTTTTCTATTTCTGAAACTCATTTCAGATGTGTGAGATCTTGTTTTAGCTCCTGTTTCTTGTCTCTTTCGTATCTTTTATCTCTGTTTCTCTCTGGTGAACATTCTGGGCCACCTCCTTGCTTTTTTCTGTGAGTTCACTAATTTTCTATGCTCAGTTTGCATCTAAGCTGCCCATTGGATTTGGTTGCATAATATGCATGCAAGGAAGTAGCCATGGTCTTACCTGTGAATACTCTGCTGTAACCATCACGTAGATCAAGATAGAGGGCATTGCCAGCTCTCTTGAACAGCCTGTCAGGCAGCACTCTCCCAAGGCTCAATGTCTCTTCAGCTTTCATCATCACAGTTCAGTTTTGCTTCTAGTGAGTTTCATATGAATGGAAACATATCAAGCACATCTTTTTGTCTCACATTCTTTGAATTTTTAATTTTAAGTGACATATTTGTCCTTTATAGAAATTTTTTTTTATTTTTTTACTTTTTACCTTAGTGTTCTGTCGCTTCATTATTTATCCTCTTTTTTTTTTTAGACCTCTTTAATAGATTCAGAGTTGCTTATTTTATAGAATCTGCCATAACATTCTCTTATGTCAAGTTCTTATGGTGCTAATTTTTTTTATTTGTATCTTATGTATAATGAATCTTTCCCTGATGTAGTTTTTGATTGCGAATTCATCTTCAATCAGAATTTTTCATTAGGGAGTCTTGTAGATATGGAGCTATAGAGGTGTTCCTATCTTAGAGCACAAGGGTAGTATAAATTCAGAAACTGGATATATTTGCATATTGCATTGGTTTAAGATGTGTAACATCTTATAGCAGACTTTTTTTTTAATGACCCACCTGGAATTCTCAGGATGTTTCAGGTTTCTTTTTCACTTTCCTGGGGCAGGGGTACAGTCCTCGGCGTCATCTTTCATGAAGTGGGAGGCTTTTGGTGGCTCTCTGCTTTGGTAGAGATTTTCTCTGTCTTTGCTGTTCAGCAGGGTCACTATGATATGTTTAGGCATGCATTTATGTATTCATTCTGCTCAGGTTTTGGTTTGCTTATTCATTCTGATAATACTTTCCTCCCCTTCTGGAAAATTCTCAGACCTTGTCTCTTTTCTATTTCTGAAACTCATTTCAGATGTGTGAGATCTTGTTTTAGCTCCTGTTTCTTGTCTCTTTCGTATCTTTTATCTCTGTTTCTCTCTGGTGAACATTCTGGGCCACCTCCTTGCTTTTTTCTGTGAGTTCACTAATTTTCTATGCTCAGTTTGCATCTAAGCTGCCCATTGGATTTGGTTGCATAATATGCATGCAAGGAAGTAGCCATGGTCTTACCTGTGAATACTCTGCTGTAACCATCACGTAGATCAAGATAGAGGGCATTGCCAGCTCTCTTGAACAGCCTGTCAGGCAGCACTCTCCCAAGGCTCAATGTCTCTTCAGCTTTCATCATCACAGTTCAGTTTTGCTTCTAGTGAGTTTCATATGAATGGAAACATATCAAGCACATCTTTTTGTCTCACATTCTTTGAATTTTTAATTTTAAGTGACATATTTGTCCTTTATAGAAATTTTTTTTTATTTTTTTACTTTTTACCTTAGTGTTCTGTCGCTTCATTATTTATCCTCTTTTTTTTTTTAGACCTCTTTAATAGATTCAGAGTTGCTTATTTTATAGAATCTGCCATAACATTCTCTTATGTCAAGTTCTTATGGTGCTAATTTTTTTTATTTGTATCTTATGTATAATGAATCTTTCCCTGATGTAGTTTTTGATTGCGAATTCATCTTCAATCAGAATTTTTCATTAGGGAGTCTTGTAGATATGGAGCTATAGAGGTGTTCCTATCTTAGAGCACAAGGGTAGTATAAATTCAGAAACTGGATATATTTGCATATTGCATTGGTTTAAGATGTGTAACATCTTATAGCAGACTTTTTTTTTAATGACCCACCTGGAATTCTCAGGATGTTTCAGGTTTCTTTTTCACTTTCCTGGGTCAGGGGTAGAGTTTTCGTCGTCATCTTTCATGAAGTGGGAAGCTTTTGATGGCTCTCTGTTTGGGTAGAGATCTCAGCTCTAGCTTTTGCTCTAGGAAGGGCACATCTCTGTATCTCCAGTCCCCATGAGGTGTTGGGATCCCACCCCCTTAGCCCCTTCTCCGGGGTGGTTGCGTATAGGGGATGGGCCCCCTCGCAACCCAGGCCATCACTGGATCGTGATGTCATTACATTTCTGGCTCCTTTGTTTCCGGCCTCTGTGTCTTACCCTACGTTTTAGTCTCTGGTCAGCTTGCATAACAGAATAGACTATTGAGGCCTTGCCCAAACTCCTGAACCTAAGTCTTTAGAAGGAGCACCTAAAAAACCTGTGTGTTTATGAATTGTTCCAGGGGCGTATTTAAATCAGGCAAGTAGGAAAAATGTTCCGTATGGTAATCTCTCGGGTTGTATTTAGTCTGTGATGTTACGCGGACCTCATGGCTCTCTCTCTGTTTCTGTCCACCTTCCTTTATCTTCCCTCTCACATCATTTCCCTACAAAAGTGGACACTGAAATGTCTAATCTGGATTTTCTGGCAAAAGCAAGTTGGTCTCATTCTATTTTGAGTTACATTAATCTTTCCTGGTTAGTGGCTGCAGGAAGCCCTGTGAGACGCTGGTTCACTCTTTCCCGTCTCTGTCTCATCAGGGATGTGAGGAGGACCCAGTGCTGTGCAAACTTCTGAAGAAAACAACAGAATCACTAGATACTTATTTAAATCTGAAAATCTCTTATGTCAAGTTCTTATGGTGCTAATTTTTTATTTGTATCTTATGTATAATGAATCTTTCCTGATGTAGTTTTTGATTGCGAATTCATCTTCAATCAGAATTTTTCATTAGGGAGTCTTGTAGATATGGAGCTATAGAGGTGTTCCTATCTTAGAGCACAAGGGTAGTATAAATTCAGAAACTGGATATATTTGCATATTGCATTGGTTTAAGATGTGTAACATCTTATAGCAGACTTTTTTTTTAATGACCCACCTGGAATTCTCAGGATGTTTCAGGTTTCTTTTTCACTTTCCTGGGTCAGGGGTAGAGTTTTCGTCGTCATCTTTCATGAAGTGGGAAGCTTTTGATGGCTCTCTGTTTGGGTAGAGATCTCAGCTCTAGCTTTTGCTCTAGGAAGGGCACATCTCTGTATCTCCAGTCCCCATGAGGTGTTGGGATCCCACCCCCTTAGCCCCTTCTCCGGGGTGGTTGCGTATAGGGGATGGGCCCCCTCGCAACCCAGGCCATCACTGGATCGTGATGTCATTACATTTCTGGCTCCTTTGTTTCCGGCCTCTGTGTCTTACCCTACGTTTTAGTCTCTGGTCAGCTTGCATAACAGAATAGACTATTGAGGCCTTGCCCAAACTCCTGAACCTAAGTCTTTAGAAGGAGCACCTAAAAAACCTGTGTGTTTATGAATTGTTCCAGGGGCGTATTTAAATCAGGCAAGTAGGAAAAATGTTCCGTATGGTAATCTCTCGGGTTGTATTTAGTCTGTGATGTTACGCGGACCTCATGGCTCTCTCTCTGTTTCTGTCCACCTTCCTTTATCTTCCCTCTCACATCATTTCCCTACAAAAGTGGACACTGAAATGTCTAATCTGGATTTTCTGGCAAAAGCAAGTTGGTCTCATTCTATTTTGAGTTACATTAATCTTTCCTGGTTAGTGGCTGCAGGAAGCCCTGTGAGACGCTGGTTCACTCTTTCCCGTCTCTGTCTCATCAGGGATGTGAGGAGGACCCAGTGCTGTGCAAACTTCTGAAGAACAACAGAATCACTAAAGACTTCACTTCATGCAGAAATATTTCCTGGAATATTTTGAGTTAACAGGCAGGGTTTGAAAATCCTTGTGTAGTGAAGTACCCAGAGGACTGAATCTGACTAGAGGCAAATCACCCAGTAATGAAATCCTGTTTACAGAGAAACCTTCAGAATCCCACCTGCCCAGTTCCTCTCTTCGCCACTTTTTTGTTGTTGGTCACAGACAGTGTGATAGCATTATTTTGGGGTCTTGTTCCAGATTTATCTCTTAGTTGGGTTATTTTACCTGCCTCTCTTTCTTTGAACTTTTCCGGCCACCATGGCTACTGTGGGATGGAGATATATATATATATATATATATATATATATATATATATATATATATATATACACATACACACACACACACATATATGTGTGTATAAACATCTAATATTCTTTCTCTTTATTTTGGAGAAGCAGCAGGTTCATGGATGTGCCAACAAATTCACAGAGACTTTGACATTCACAACATTAAATAAGATGGGTCCACCTGGTCTGAGCTTGCTTGGGCACCTGGGTCTGAGGACAATAGCTCCCCATCCTTCAGGTTTGTGCTAGGTGCCTCCAAGAAATGCCTCAACTTCCAAAACAAAAACCCGATTGTAAATGACGAGGGTGGCATGGAAGATAATAATTGTTGTGAAGCCTGATTTAGAAAAATCGCTCATTGTGCCGCTCTATCGCTGTGAAAAAATATGTAGCTCTTTGCATTTGTTAAAACCAGCCGGCTTCTGCTTTCTGGTCTCAAAAACCAAACAAAAAATTTTGTCCTCTGGATGATAAGTGTTTTGGGAGAAGCCCTGATCATGGCTCTCTCTCTGTTTCTGTCCACCTTCCTTTATCTTCCCTCTCACATCATTTCCCTACAAAAGTGGACACTGAAATGTCTAATCTGGATTTTCTGGCAAAAGCAAGTTGGTCTCATTCTATTTTGAGTTACATTAATCTTTCCTGGTTAGTGGCTGCAGGAAGCCCTGTGAGACGCTGGTTCACTCTTTCCCGTCTCTGTCTCATCAGGGATGTGAGGAGGACCCAGTGCTGTGCAAACTTCTGAAGAACAACAGAATCACTAAAGACTTCACTTCATGCAGAAATATTTCCTGGAATATTTTGAGTTAACAGGCAGGGTTTGAAAATCCTTGTGTAGTGAAGTACCCAGAGGACTGAATCTGACTAGAGGCAAATCACCCAGTAATGAAATCCTGTTTACAGAGAAACCTTCAGAATCCCACCTGCCCAGTTCCTCTCTTCGCCACTTTTTTGTTGTTGGTCACAGACAGTGTGATAGCATTATTTTGGGGTCTTGTTCCAGATTTATCTCTTAGTTGGGTTATTTTACCTGCCTCTCTTTCTTTGAACTTTTCCGGCCACCATGGCTACTGTGGGATGGAGATATATATATATATATATATATATATATATATATATATATATATATATATACACATACACACACACACACACATATATGTGTGTATAAACATCTAATATTCTTTCTCTTTATTTTGGAGAAGCAGCAGGTTCATGGATGTGCCAACAAATTCACAGAGACTTTGACATTCACAACATTAAATAAGATGGGTCCACCTGGTCTGAGCTTGCTTGGGCACCTGGGTCTGAGGACAATAGCTCCCCATCCTTCAGGTTTGTGCTAGGTGCCTCCAAGAAATGCCTCAACTTCCAAAACAAAAACCCGATTGTAAATGACGAGGGTGGCATGGAAGATAATAATTGTTGTGAAGCCTGATTTAGAAAAATCGCTCATTGTGCCGCTCTATCGCTGTGAAAAAATATGTAGCTCTTTGCATTTGTTAAAACCAGCCGGCTTCTGCTTTCTGGTCTCAAAAACACACTTTGCATTTTTTTTTTTCCCTGAGACCGTCAATTTAATTCAGGAATGATCTAATTATGAGGAAGTGAATCCAGTCCTCTGGATGATAAGTGTTGACTACCCTGGGAGAAGCCCTGGCAGATGGTTAGTTCAGAGTGAATTTACCTTGGGACTGGGGCTTTAGACTGACAGCCTTTTTCACTCAATTAAGTGCAACAACTGCCAAAAGGACAGCATTGAACTTGATGCAAATCACGACAGTCGCAGGGGTTGATAAAGTTTAAGCCAGCGCCCTGAGTCAGCCACAATGGTTGGGGTGTTTCAAGGCCCCACGCAGTGAGTGGAAAACACAGCTGGGTGGTGGAAACAGGAGCAGGACCCCTCCTCTTTTAAAATGCAGGTATTTATTTCCTTTTCCAGGTCAGTTGCTTTATTTAGGGTCTCTATTTTGTTGTCCTGTCAGCGATTCATTAGGTATCTCCCTGCAGTTGGCTTTTGCTCTGGGCTCCGTGGATCCAGCATTGACTCTGTGTTCCCCAAAGTTAATTTATTACTATGTAATTTGGGATGTGCAGTGACCCCATTCTCCTTATCCTGCCTACCCTGGATGGTTCCCTAAACACCTTAGAGGTAGGGTCCCCAAAGGAGGGAGAGCTTCCCATATGTGTGGGGTGCTTCCGTCCATCATGAAGGCCTACATACACGGCTTTGAAGGCCATTCCTCAGTCCGTCAACTTAGGCTGGAAACCTTGCAACCGACTCTCGTCTCTGCCTTCTGCCGGGTCGGGTGCAGCAGTCGCCAGTCCTCAACCGCAGTGGGCAACTTTGACTTCTGCCTGTCTCTTTCCAGCTCCCCAAAGAGTCCCCTGACTTAGTGCTGTGCATCTGTGGTGTCCAAGGTCAGGACCCATTAAGATGTTTTTTTGAACAGTGCAACGAGAAATTGCTTCCTGCAAACCACGGTCTGAGAGCTGGGCCTTTCAAGGGGCTCCTTTGGCCACCTCCATTTGCTAGCACCAAGCCTTCCTCCCCTCACATCCTCGCTCCAGAGGCGCCCCAGTGCCCAGTGGTGCCACATAGCTTGTTCTGTTGTGTTATTTCTGTTTTACAAGCCTGGGGAATCTGAGCCTGAAATTCCTCAGTCAGGTAGATGCCGTTGTCAGCCTGTTATCAGTTTCCTGATTTACTGTGTAAGCAGTTTTGATCATCCCTGTCATATGTGATTACATTGCCCCCACCTTCCCCTAACATCTCAGCATAATTGGTTTGATAAACCCAACCTCAGTCCAGCAGTTCGGCTGGAATATACTTTCACCTTCTATCTGTGTGCCTAAGATGGTTTGGAATTGCTCTGCTTAGGGAAAATCAGACTTTGAGCGCCAGGCCCTTAGCGGCGGAAGCAAAATCTGGCGGGGCAGGCAGCCCAGGCCTGGGAGAGCCGGGGGCTTCAGTTGAGCTTTAGGACTTGAAATAGTATTTTTATTTCCTCCCCTGCTCAGGAAAAGAGTGGTGTGTATTTCTGTGCGTGTTCTTCAGCACCCAGAGAATATTCCTGTTTTATCTGTATCTGGGACTACTGGACAGATCTCTTTTCCATACTTCATCTTTCCTAGAATTGTATGAGGTTTTTTTTCATTGATGGTGAAACTATGTAATTTGGGATGTGCAGTGACCCCATCCCTATCCTGCCTACCCTGGATGGTTCCCTAAACACCTTAGAGGTAGGGTCCCCAAAGGAGGAGAGCTTCCCATATGTGTGGGGTGCTTCCGTCCATCATGAAGGCCTACATACACGGCTTTGAAGGCCATTCCTCAGTCCGTCAACTTAGGCTGGAAACCTTGCAACCGACTCGCTCTGCCTTCTGCCGGGTCGGGTGCAGCAGTCGCCAGTCCTCAACCGCAGTGGGCAACTTTGACTTCTGCCTGTCTCTTTCCAGCTCCCCAAAGAGTCCCCTGACTTAGTGCTGTGCATCTGTGGTGTCCAAGGTCAGGACCCATTAAGATGTTTTTTTGAACAGTGCAACGAGAAATTGCTTCCTGCAAACCACGGTCTGAGAGCTGGGCCTTTCAAGGGGCTCCTTTGGCCACCTCCATTTGCTAGCACCAAGCCTTCCTCCCCTCACATCCTCGCTCCAGAGGCGCCCCAGTGCCCAGTGGTGCCACATAGCTTGTTCTGTTGTGTTATTTCTGTTTTACAAGCCTGGGGAATCTGAGCCTGAAATTCCTCAGTCAGGTAGATGCCGTTGTCAGCCTGTTATCAGTTTCCTGATTTACTGTGTAAGCAGTTTTGATCATCCCTGTCATATGTGATTACATTGCCCCCACCTTCCCCTAACATCTCAGCATAATTGGTTTGATAAACCCAACCTCAGTCCAGCAGTTCGGCTGGAATATACTTTCACCTTCTATCTGTGTGCCTAAGATGGTTTGGAATTGCTCTGCTTAGGGAAAATCAGACTTTGAGCGCCAGGCCCTTAGCGGCGGAAGCAAAATCTGGCGGGGCAGGCAGCCCAGGCCTGGGAGAGCCGGGGGCTTCAGTTGAGCTTTAGGACTTGAAATAGTATTTTTATTTCCTCCCCTGCTCAGGAAAAGAGTGGTGTGTATTTCTGTGCGTGTTCTTCAGCACCCAGAGAATATTCCTGTTTTATCTGTATCTGGGACTACTGGACAGATCTCTTTTCCATACTTCATCTTTCCTAGAATTGTATGAGGTTTTTTTTCATTGATTGAATACCTCCTTTGTTCTAGGAAGGAATCGATGAGGAAAAGGAGCTTTATTTCTTTTCCTTTTTTTTTTTTTTTCTTTTCTCCCTTTCAGTGGTACTGCTCCTGAGGACAAAGAAGGAAGAACCAGTATGCTTTGACAGTGGGGCATTTTGGGTTAATTAGGTGCTTTGGTGAATTTGGGGTTAAACTGGAATTCAAAAACTACTAAGAGGTCTTTCTTACTAAGGTCAATTTGTCCTGTAATTTAGCACCCAGAAGAGCTTTAAGGCTTCATGGAGAAGAAAGTTGGAGAATTGAAACAAGAATGAGTAAGTTTTAGAGAAGGAAAGATGAGAGGATAGTGTTTCTGATTCTAGGGGCCCAAGGCCTCAGCTCAGGTAGGAGGGCTGGAAAACTAGGCTGGGGAAAAGGACAGCCTGCTGGCATCTCGGTGAAGGAAAGAGGAATAAAGCTGAATCATATGAATGAACTTGGAGAGTAAGACTTTTGAGGACTTTGGCCTTTGGAGTTTGCATTTAAGTCTGTAGGCATTTGGGAGCCCTAGAAGGTTCTTGAGTGAGAGGTGACATCCTCAGAATTGTGCTTCCAGCAAAGTAAATATGCAGTTGCATATAAGACTCAAATGTTAGAGAAAAATATAATGCAGGCCATAGCTTTATCAATGCTAGAATAGTAATTACTTTAAAGAGTTGTCCTTCTAGGATAAACTTTTTGTCAGAGAATACTTCCTTGCGGTACACAGACTTTTCTGGGAGTCGTCCTTGAGAATTTCTGCACAGTTTGGTCTTAAGAGGTAGAAGACAGATCCCCCTTATTGGCATCTCCCACAGCATGATTCTGCAGAATCATACTTATTCCCAAATATCTATGATCATAATGTGAAGCCAGTGTAGGCGCGAATCTGATAGGGGTGGAAACATGGGTCATCAGCTGTAATTTCCCTGGTTGCTTTCTTAGATCGAAATTTAAAGCGGGATGGGAAGAGGTTAAGATGGTTTATTTCATCAAACTAGACTTGCTCTTATAGAAGAACATGGCTGTTTCCTCATTCCTGTACTGCTCGTCTCTTTAAGATTCTGATATTTTGCTCATCATAATTTTTTTCATGCACGTTAGTTTTTAAAGTATTAAGATTCTATCTGTCTGGATCACTGTTTTTTGGCCTCCTTTAAATGTCATGGCTGAGGGGAGTTTCTCCATTGCTCTGGTCCTGTTGAGTTGACAAAACAGAATGGAAAATCTTCCCCATGCTGCAAGTTTTTTCAGCATCTCGTCCAGTCTCCCCTGACCTTGTAAAAGATGCCCCTCATGCCCCATGAAACCAACAACAAATAAGACGGACTCAGCTCTCTAGCCTCCCTTGACCCCACTGGGGCTCTCTTGTGGCCATGTGGGCTTTCCTGGCTGTATCCCTCATCACGAGGTTTTGAGTTGTGCACGGAGAGAACTTCTTAGGAGTGGGCGCCACTTTGTCGAGTTCACCAAGGCTCTTTGGATGGGTTCCAAGGCAAACCCACTTCATAATGAGTTCTGCTGGGGAGCGAAGAGGATTGCCAGTGTGGTCCAGTGGATTTATCTTTTCTGACATCTTGACAGTTCCCAGTGAATGTCCTTCTCTTGGCCTCACCTGACACAGCCCAGTTTAGAATGAGAGGTTCCCCACAGAGTTATTCCTTGTCTGTAATGAATAAAGATCTCCTGATAAAACCAGAGGGAGAGATGATGGATTTGCAGGGGCCTCCTAGAGAGGTAACCCTTGTTCTTATTTTGCTGTTGACAGACCTGCAGTATGGGGAGATGGCCCAGCTCCTCCTGAGCCCCACAGCCGGCCTTGCAGAGCCAGGCCTAGAACCCAGGCCATAGTGCTACCCTTGGCATCCTTGATCATGCCGTGGCCATGGTGGAGCTCTTGCAGGGGGATCCACTTTATTCTAACTACAAAACAGTCTGTTATTAGAGCCTGCCCCTGATACTAGGTTCCAGTGTCTTTCCTTCCGAACTACATCAGGCCCCCTAAGTGCCTTTATTGCCATGTAAGGAGAGATAAAATGCAGACAGCTTGGAAATTGAACAACCACGCTCTTGTCAGCCCTCATTGCTTTTCAGACAGCTATTACAGGGGGCTAGTGCCCTGGCATGGCGCAGGCTGGCCGGGGTGGCCCTCCCCAGCAACTGCCTAACCAGTCTCCTCTGCGGTTCATGGGGCAGTGTGGCTTTAAATTTTTGTTGTTTCCTAAGTTCTGCTCTGGCAAGCCAGCTCTGCCTTAAACCTGCAGAGTTAAATTTACCCAGACTGACAACTGTATATGCAGGGTTTAGTTACATAACAGCAGTTGCTGCCTTTCACGTTGTGCTAATCCAAACACAGGGCTCAAAGAGACCATGAAAAAGCAACCTTCCGTTTGGTAGGCTCCATGGGTGACCGGCTTATATGTCTTTAAAATTTTTTTAAGCACTGTAACAATTATCCCATTATGGTGACTTGGGTGCCATTAGGTGACTTTTTGTAATATCTTAATTATTAGGTTAGCAGATGCTGTGTGCACATGTGCAATTTGTTAATTTATGCTGTTTGAAATGAAATCCAGTTGTTTGCAGTGTCTTTCATAATATTATGGCTAACCGAATCGGAGTGCTGCTGGAATTGTAAAGCTCCTCGCAGGGAAAATGTGCACGCGAGGCTGTGCGTCTCTTTGATCATCGCTTTGTGTGCTGCTGTGTCATTTCTCTGTGGCTCTCACCTCCCCAGCTTTCATCTGAGAAGATCATTAGAGCCCCTTGCAACCCGGAGTCCGCTGGTGGGCCAGGCATAGAGTCTTTAGGGCTGGTCCAGCCAGAGAAGGAGGCTTTTCCATCCTTAAGCAGCCTTGGCTTGTTGAGGTCTGCCTGAGCTGTCACACAGAGGCTCGGGGGTTCTGAGGACTGGTGACACATGCTGCGGCTTGGTTGATGGGCTCATCTTGCCAGATATTCAGCACGAGCTGCTGCTCCTTAGCTATTCAAGCAAAACCTAAATATTCATTGAGGAGGTACTGCTTTCAAAGCTAAATCGCTGTGATTTACTGGGGCAAAATACGTGACTTTTAGGGGTCAGATCTACCTTTGAATTACGGCTTCTGGCTTGCCTACAGTGAGGTCTGGGACAAGTAGCTCTATGTCCTTAAGCCTCAGTTTCTACAAAGGCAATAGAAGTATCCTTCTAATAGGGATACTGATCAAGACTGTAAAATGGCCAGTGATGTGCCTAGTGCCTATGGGATGCTCACTGAACGGTCAGACTTTCCTTTTTAGTGCTCTTGGACACTCGTATGGAATGTAAACACCTCTGTGACCTCAGGGGATTACAGTCTAGTTAGAGAGGCAAGGCTTGCATGTGGATTGACTTGTATCAGGGTACAAAGTAATTGTTTGAGATCCGTCACAAATAGTCTAGGACTCATTGGCTAGGGATTGGTATAGACATGAAACTCACTGAGTTCATAGGAGGAGCTCGACCACTAGTAAGTTGAAGTACAAGTGTACCTTAAGGGGTCTTTCAAAGGATGAGAAGAATCCAGGTGAAATGTCTGTGTGAGTGTGTGTGTCTAGTAAGTGTCATCTATCACACCTGGAGCCAAGAAGGGGTGTGTAAATGTACAAAGAAGAAGAGGCCCAAGGCTGATATGGGAAACAGTAGACTTTACTGTGTCTGAAGGTGATGATTTGTATATGTAAATAACAGACTAGGAGATTAGACATGTAGATCTGAATCCCACTGTGCAGAGCTCTGCACAGTTTAAGAAAGTCATTTCACTATCTAATGTGGCTTGGTTTGTTTAAACATGGAGCTCAGGAGAGACCAGCCTACCTCTCGAAGCCCAACAGGACAGGGAACCCATGAATTGCATGGCGGGTAGACCTCTAGTGACCGAGAGAGTTACTGCAAAGCCCGTAACGAGAGTCTTGTTTCATGCATAATTTTCTCAAGCTTGGCTATATTATAAATTGGAAGCAGAATGTAAATAACGTCCAGGCTGACAGCAGGAATGGCTCACAGTCTGAAATCTTGCAGAGTGAAAAAAAAAATTGCAGAAAGCAGAGAAAAAGATGATGAAACAGCCTGGGGTCTTCTAGGGATGGCATCAACCCTCCTGTATACCACTAAAGAAATCACTGTTTTACGTAAAAATACTTGATGACATAAAACAACAAAATTAACAATGTTATTACTTATAATGACAGAAAAGGGTTCAGATTTTTTGACTGGCACAGTGCTAAGTATTTTGCTGATTAAATCTTCCTGACACTTAAATGAGAACGGCCCAGTTATTATCCTTGTGTTACAGATATGGAGAATGGAGCTTAGAGAGGTTAATTAACTTGCCCAAGGTCACAACAGTTGGAAAATTGTATAACCAGGATACAAACCCAGGCAGTGTGGCTTTACCTGTGCTTTTAGCAAATATGCTGTCCTTCCTAATAGCCTGTAAATTGTAAGTGATCATAAAATACTATTCAGGGAACTCTTTTAATAGCACGCTGAAAAAAAAAATGAAAATAGACTGAGTTTCCTGAAACTCACTGAGTTCATAGGAGGAGCTCGACCACTAGTAAGTTGAAGTACAAGTGTACCTTAAGGGGTCTTTCAAAGGATGAGAAGAATCCAGGTGAAATGTCTGTGTGAGTGTGTGTGTCTAGTAAGTGTCATCTATCACACCTGGAGCCAAGAAGGGGTGTGTAAATGTACAAAGAAGAAGAGGCCCAAGGCTGATATGGGAAACAGTAGACTTTACTGTGTCTGAAGGTGATGATTTGTATATGTAAATAACAGACTAGGAGATTAGACATGTAGATCTGAATCCCACTGTGCAGAGCTCTGCACAGTTTAAGAAAGTCATTTCACTATCTAATGTGGCTTGGTTTGTTTAAACATGGAGCTCAGGAGAGACCAGCCTACCTCTGCGAAGCCCAACAGGACAGGGAACCCATGAATTGCATGGCGGGTAGACCTCTAGTGACCGAGAGAGTTACTGCAAAGCCCCGTAACGAGAGTCTTGTTTCATGCATAATTTTCTCAAGCTTGGCTATATTATAAATTGGAAGCAGAATGTAAATAACGTCCAGGCTGACAGCAGGAATGGCTCACAGTCTGAAATCTTGCAGAGTGAAAAAAAAAATTGCAGAAAGCAGAGAAAAAGATGATGAAACAGCCTGGGGTCTTCTAGGGATGGCATCAACCCTCCTGTATACCACTAAAGAAATCACTGTTTTACGTAAAAATACTTGATGACATAAAACAACAAAATTAACAATGTTATTACTTATAATGACAGAAAAGGGTTCAGATTTTTTTTGACTGGCACAGTGCTAAGTATTTTGCTGATTAAATCTTCCTGACACTTAAATGAGAACGGCCCAGTTATTATCCTTGTGTTACAGATATGGAGAATGGAGCTTAGAGAGGTTAATTAACTTGCCCAAGGTCACAACAGTTGGAAAATTGTATAACCAGGATACAAACCCAGGCAGTGTGGCTTTACCTGTGCTTTTAGCAAATATGCTGTCCTTCCTAATAGCCTGTAAATTGTAAGTGATCATAAAATACTATTCAGGGAACTCTTTTAATAGCACGCTGAAATGTCCACCATTTCATCCAAAAATACTAATGATGAAAAACTAGACTGAGTTTCCATGATCTGTAAAATCACTTCTGTTGCTTTCTCCAACAATACAGTTTGAGAGATCATTACACATTTTAAGTCATTGTAAGAAGCATGGGTTGCTTTGCACCTGTTCCCACCCCTCCCCCACATGTGCATTTTCCTTTCTTCTCTGGGAACTTGGAAGGGCACAGGGTTGTACATCTCTGAACTGTATTCAACTTACCTTCTGCTCTAGAACTTGAAGCAATTTCATTAGTGCTCTCATTGATTCATGTCGGACTTCAGTGTACTTCTCACTGGCCATTCATTATGAACCTGGCCTGGCTGCCAGGGTGAGTGAAGGGCAGCGGGAGGTGAGCTTTGTAACAGTGCACTCCTCGGGGCTGTGGAGAATTGCTATGAAGCCCCTTTCAACTAAGGCAGTTCTTGAAAACAGGGCATTAGAAGACCAGCAGCCCTTGCTATGCCTCAAAGCCATCCGCTTCGATTCATACCTCCGATGACTGATGGTGGTAATGGAGCATTAAGCTGGGAGTCTTGGCGTTTGACACTGGCACCCCTGTGCGACCTTGGGAAAATGATCAGACCTCTCTGGTTCTTAGCAGGTCTACAGCTGTAAAAGTGGGGAATTAAAAGATGTCATACATGGAAAACAATGAGCAAAATGTTTTTCACGTTCAAATGGAGCAGTATTTCATACTGGTATTGATCACAAGTCTTCCGAGTTCAAACAAGAACAGACAAGCTCACACTTGCTCTGAAAGGAAATTAATGGGATCGTGTGACTAGTCAGTTGAAGGGTAAGATCAAGACAGCCAAAACTAGTTGGCCTTTCTGGGTTCTCAGGCATTTCCTCCCCCAAAGGAAAATGGAGCTTAGAGAGGTTAATTAACTTGCCCAAGGTCACAACAGTTGGAAAATTGTATAACCAGGATACAAACCCAGGCAGTGTGGCTTTACCTGTGCTTTTAGCAAATATGCTGTCCTTCCTAATAGCCTGTAAATTGTAAGTGATCATAAAATACTATTCAGGGAACTCTTTTAATAGCACGCTGAAATGTCCACCATTTCATCCAAAAATACTAATGATGAAAAACTAGACTGAGTTTCCATGATCTGTAAAATCACTTCTGTTGCTTTCTCCAACAATACAGTTTGAGAGATCATTACACATTTTAAGTCATTGTAAGAAGCATGGGTTGCTTTGCACCTGTTCCCACCCCTCCCCCACATGTGCATTTTCCTTTCTTCTCTGGGAACTTGGAAGGGCACAGGGTTGTACATCTCTGAACTGTATTCAACTTACCTTCTGCTCTAGAACTTGAAGCAATTTCATTAGTGCTCTCATTGATTCATGTCGGACTTCAGTGTACTTCTCACTGGCCATTCATTATGAACCTGGCCTGGCTGCCAGGGTGAGTGAAGGGCAGCGGGAGGTGAGCTTTGTAACAGTGCACTCCTCGGGGCTGTGGAGAATTGCTATGAAGCCCCTTTCAACTAAGGCAGTTCTTGAAAACAGGGCATTAGAAGACCAGCAGCCCTTGCTATGCCTCAAAGCCATCCGCTTCGATTCATACCTCCGATGACTGATGGTGGTAATGGAGCATTAAGCTGGGAGTCTTGGCGTTTGACACTGGCACCCCTGTGCGACCTTGGGAAAATGATCAGACCTCTCTGGTTCTTAGCAGGTCTACAGC
Source organism: Tragulus kanchil (assembly GCA_022376925.1). Classification (NCBI taxonomy): domain Eukaryota; kingdom Metazoa; phylum Chordata; class Mammalia; order Artiodactyla; family Tragulidae; genus Tragulus; species Tragulus kanchil. The sequence continues at coordinate 287,523,873 of JAIOJX010000032.1, forward strand.
TGTAAAAGTGGGGAATTAAAAGATGTCATACATGGAAAACAATGAGCAAAATGTTTTTCACGTTCAAATGGAGCAGTATTTCATACTGGTATTGATCACAAGTCTTCCGAGTTCAAACAAGAACAGACAAGCTCACACTTGCTCTGAAAGGAAATTAATGGGATCGTGTGACTAGTCAGTTGAAGGGTAAGATCAAGACAGCCAAAGAGTTTCTGAGTTGGCCTTTCTGGGTTCTCAGGCATTTCCTCTCCAGCAAGAGCTCCAAAGGGAAAAGTACAACTTCATCTCCCCTGGGACTTAGTGAATCCTTTAAAGCATACTCGTGGGCTCAGGCTGGGTCATGTGACCCCCAACCCCTGCACCTTTAACTGCCTCTCCTGGAGGCTGTATGACCTTCAGCAGCCATCATGAGTCTTGTGTCTAGGCTTGTCAGTGCACAGTAGATTCTACAAATATATTAGTGTGTGATAAAAGGATAAAATTTTAGATAGGCTGAGCGGGAGGAAGTCAGGGATATTTCAGTTCAATACAGGCAAAAGTAAAAGGCGATGAGAATTGGCATCAGATGCTCCAAGATTCATCAGAAAACATGTGCCTGGAATAGTTGGTTCATCCTGGGAAGGAGAGAGATGTAAGGTGGGAGAGGAGAATATGGGCTGCAGTAGGTCCTGACTGCTGGGGGTTTTATTCATTCTTTGGGTGGTAGGGAGTTGTGAAGGTTTTGACACTAAGGAGTTATAATAGTGACAGAAACAACTAATATTTGCAGACACTTCTGCATTGGCTAGTCACTGCCATACATAGATACCTTGGTTGCTGGGCCTCACACCAGCCCTGGCAGGTAGGTGGTAGCTCTCCTTTGCAGATGGGAAATATGTCGTTGGAGATTTTAAAGGGGCTGGCTGGAGCTCTCTGAGAGCCAGAAACTTGGAGCTGGGTGGTGCTCTGCTCACTGGATCAGTCACATACACTTGGGCAGGGACACGGGGTTTGAATGTGGGAGCTGCATGCTCCAACCATTCATTCATTCTGTGACTCGCTGCTGAGTGCTAACTGAGGAAAAGTATTAGTGGCTCAGTCCTGTCTGACACTCTGCAACCCCACGGACTGGAGCCCACAAGGCTCCTTGGTCCGTGGAATCCTCCAGGCAGGAATACTGGAGTGGGTAGCCATGTCCTTCTCCAGGGGATCTTCCCTAGGGATCAAACCTGGGTCTCCTGCATTGCAGGCAGATTCTTTACCGTATGAGCCACCAGGGAAGCCACGCACTGACTCATTTGCACAACTGGCTTTGGTCTCAGTGAAGTAAGGAGCGACCTCGGGTCCTGGGGGCGCTTGCATTTGGGATGTGTCCAGGTAGATGAAACTGGGCTCAGTACCAAGCCGCAGATGAGACTGGGTTACTGAGCATGGTTCCCCCTATTTTGTAGCAGGTCTGCCTTTGCCAGTGCGTGGAGCACCTGGCGTCCCAGGTAGGGTTGTAGATCTGTCATCCGGTGCCTCCTATTTGGATTTTCTCTTGGACCAAGAGACCAGTGGTCTCTTGGACCACTTGGGGGTCAAGTGGGCTGGAACTCGTATAGCCTGGTTGGGAAACCAGCAATCCAGAGCAATTTGCCTGGAACCACAAGCCAGTTCAACGTGTCACTTTTGAAATAAAACATATTAATTTACAGAATGACTATTTTATGGTGAAGAGCAGCCTGTCTAAATGAGAGGAATTAAGGGCCAGTGGTCAGGTCCTCTGCATTATTCACACCACCCTCCTCAATAAATCACAAGGGCTGAAACCACAGATTAGCACTCACTTAAAGAGCCATGTGTTGGTTAAGGATGACCCGTGCTGACCTAACCTCTGCTGCACACAAGGTGCTCTCTGGAGAGCTAACCCCCAAACGCTATGCATCTCCCTTGGCTGTCCACCTCAGACCTCGTGCATGAATGAGCAAGGCTGAGATTGAGGCCGGCCTGCGGTTGCGATCTTCATTCTGGGCAGCCTCTTCTGTGAGAAGTGAAGCTTGAATGGCAACAGTCGTTGGCATTCAGACCTGATAGGATTCTGCAGACCTGATTTTTAAATATTCCTATCGCCACCGGGTTTTCAGAACAGAAGCCAGGCTACGGAACACAGGAAAGCAGAAATTCATGGACAAATCTAGTGGCAGCTTGGGCCTTCCTGAAGCTGCCTTAATGGACAGAGCTGTATTTGGGGTTATAAGGGCATATCCTTGGGTTAGCGTGTGCATCCTGGCTGCCTGAGTGTTGATTTCCTGTGTTTATTGTTTAGAGAGAGCCTAGGTCAGCAGTCACTCTCTCCATTCCCCTGGAAGGAATAGTAGAAAGGAAAACTAATATTTTACAGTTTGACAGTGTGTTCCTCCTCACAGCTCTGGTTGTGACTGAAGTGATCTGGACACAGTCTGAGAAACCCAGTCGCCAGCCTTCTAGTGGTTTGGTACGCTTGAGTGTGAGCGTAAAAGGGGCTTGGTGGTGGTTTCAACTTCCCCCTTTTCACTCTCACTTGTTAGGTGTGCCCTAGATCAGAGTGGATTTCTCTTTTTTCTTTCTTTCAGATCATGTCATGAATAGCAATGTGTGAAACAGTCATGTAGGTGACAATTATGGAGTACGTGTGCTAGACTGGGAGTGGGACCAGAGGCTTTGTGTGTAGAGTTTTCATCCTGCATGTTGATTGTAGGAGGGAAGGGCTTCTGTTTCTATTTTTAGATGAGCAAAGGTTTGGGTCTTTGCCCAAAGCCCCAACAGTGGGGCCAGCATTTTAACAAAGGTCTGTTCAAGTCTTAAGATTATGTTCCTTCTACTACACAGCACTGCTTCCCCACTGAAAACCCAGATATACAAAATATCTCCCTGACGCATTAGTCTTTGTGCACAGGCCATTCAGTTGTCAGCTGAAAGGCCACAAATTCTCCAAACAGCACTATTACAAGCTATTGAAGATCAGTTGACTGCTTTTTTAAAGGAAGCCAATAGGAAAATAGAATTCTTAAATATAAATGAAATTTATATTCTTAAATATAAATGAAAGCATTTGCATTTCTATGTGAAAGATATATGAAGTTATGCATACGTATACACACATACATATAGGGAAGCATTCTTTCATATACCTATTGGGCAATACATAGATTCTTCCTTGAATTCTTTATGTCATCTGTCTTTCATGGTTTTATTTGTTTTTAGCAGGAGCATCTTCTGGTATTTAAAGACGGACTTTACCTTATGCAGACGGTATCTCTGTAAAGTTTAGTCTATTTACTTTTCATGAGACATTATGCTTTCAATGCACCCTTTGAAACACTCCATTTCAGGAAACCTAGTGAAGTTCCATTTGCTAGTGGCCACACTTTGTAGGGTGAGGAGTTACAGCTTTTTTGTGTGTGTTTTTTCATTTTAGGTCTGAGCACACTGATATTCTTAAAGCAGGACACACTAATTTTTTTTTTTTTTCTGGCCAAAGTACTAATTGATGATGAAAATAATTTTTATTTCTATACATGAGAATTTTGGAGTGAGGAACAAATAAACTTCAAAATGTATCATGGACTGCAGGCCAATTTATGTAGATCTAATTTATCCTTTTTATTAAGATAAAATTTCCCATAGTATAGACACATGTTAATGTATTCATCCCTGTTGATGAGCATGCATATTGTTTTCCGTGCTATATTTTCTTTCATTGCAAACAATGCTGGAATTATTACAAATATTAGTTCTATGTTTAGCATCTGGAGCCCCTTTTAGGCTGTCGATCCCTTCTTGCTGGGACCTTGACAGTGTGCTAGACTCATGTGGCTCCTTCTTCTACTATCCTTTGAATCATCTACTCTGGATCTACTAGGAGCTGGGAAGCTAGATAAGAAGGCTAGAGTAGATCCCTTCTGAGATAGGTGCCCAAGTATACTGAGACCCTGCAAACACAGTGCCTGCAGATAGATGCTGTATATTATTTATGTCTTCATCCTTTTAAGTTCTCTGGTATTAGATCATTAACCCTGGGAAGACAAAGTTCATCTCATTCACTTTTGAATCATTTATAACAGCAAGCAAGCATGGATGTAAAAATTCATTCATTCAAGAAACATTTAAGTATGGAAGAAACCAACCCAACATTGTAAATCAGTTAATCTCTGATTAAAAATAAATTTAAAAAGAAACATTTAAGTACTGTATTGGAGAGCTGAAGAGGGAGATGTGGTTTTTATGCTCAGTGAGTTGCTACTTAACATTCAGCTAGTTATCAAGAGAAGCAGGGTCTCCTTACTTGGTTTCTTTTCCCAGAGGTGTCTACTTTTTTCATTTTCCATTCAGTTCTAGAAAATCTGGGCCAGGGTTGGTAGTGCCTTCAGCTCTAACAGTCTTGTAAAATGTTTCCTTTCTCAGGGAGACTCCAAGTATTCTTTGTTAATATTGACAGTGATGATACGGCTTTTTCATACTGACCTGTGGACTCATATGTCAGCAGAACAGTGTCCTTCTTCATTAAAAGTGTTCTAAGTTGCTTGAGGGAATCTCCTAGAGAAACATATGGTCTTAGATGCTTTTGAGGTGCCCTGTTGGCATGTAAGCAGTAGGACCATTTTCATGACCTGCCCTCTTCCCGTCATGAACTCATGCTTTGAAAGATTTTGACCGCCTAACTGTATTTAATGATTACTTCCCAATAGTTGCTAATTAGACAATGGGAGACAGGTATTTTCAAAGAAAGTAGCGGATATGGTTCTAGCCGGAGATCTGAGTTAATCTGAGCTATTATGGAAAATGCAAATACACCTTTTCTATCAGCATTTCAGAGGTATTCCATGAAGTTTTCTTTACATCTACTCTGGATCTACCTTTAGGCTGTCGATCCCTTCTTGCTGGGACCTTGACAGTGTGCTAGACTCATGTGGCTCCTTCTTCTACTATCCTTTGAATCATCTACTCTGGATCTACTAGGAGCTGGGAAGCTAGATAAGAAGGCTAGAGTAGATCCCTTCTGAGATAGGTGCCCAAGTATACTGAGACCCTGCAAACACAGTGCCTGCAGATAGATGCTGTATATTATTTATGTCTTCATCCTTTTAAGTTCTCTGGTATTAGATCATTAACCCTGGGAAGACAAAGTTCATCTCATTCACTTTTGAATCATTTATAACAGCAAGCAAGCATGGATGTAAAAATTCATTCATTCAAGAAACATTTAAGTATGGAAGAAACCAACCCAACATTGTAAATCAGTTAATCTCTGATTAAAAATAAATTTAAAAAGAAACATTTAAGTACTGTATTGGAGAGCTGAAGAGGGAGATGTGGTTTTTATGCTCAGTGAGTTGCTACTTAACATTCAGCTAGTTATCAAGAGAAGCAGGGTCTCCTTACTTGGTTTCTTTTCCCAGAGGTGTCTACTTTTTTCATTTTCCATTCAGTTCTAGAAAATCTGGGCCAGGGTTGGTAGTGCCTTCAGCTCTAACAGTCTTGTAAAATGTTTCCTTTCTCAGGGAGACTCCAAGTATTCTTTGTTAATATTGACAGTGATGATACGGCTTTTTCATACTGACCTGTGGACTCATATGTCAGCAGAACAGTGTCCTTCTTCATTAAAAGTGTTCTAAGTTGCTTGAGGGAATCTCCTAGAGAAACATATGGTCTTAGATGCTTTTGAGGTGCCCTGTTGGCATGTAAGCAGTAGGACCATTTTCATGACCTGCCCTCTTCCCGTCATGAACTCATGCTTTGAAAGATTTTGACCGCCTAACTGTATTTAATGATTACTTCCCAATAGTTGCTAATTAGACAATGGGAGACAGGTATTTTCAAAGAAAGTAGCGGATATGGTTCTAGCCGGGAGATCTGAGTTAATCTGAGCTATTATGGAAAATGCAAATACACCTTTTCTATCAGCATTTCAGAGGTATTCCATGAAGTTTTTCAGAACTCATTAGAACTTAGGATCCTGGATCAGTCACTGCTGTTTAGAGGAAGAGCCAGTCAAGGGCTATCTGTAGGTCAGAACCTGCCCACGCAGTGTTCAGTGAGGAATAAAGTTTTATTGGCACACGGCCATATGCATTTTTTTATATATTGTCTACATATGCTTTCAAACTACAAGAACAGAGTTACTGTATAATACAGAGAATGCTACTCAGTATTACAGTACTCTATAATAACCTAGATGGAAAAGAATCTGAAAAACAATGGATATATTCAGTGAGTATAACTGACTCACTTTGCTGTACACCGGAAACTAATACAACATTGTAAATCAACCATACTCCAATAAGATTAAATAATAAATCTTTGCTACGTTAACAAAAAGTCTCATAGTTACTATCTGGCCCTTGGCAGAAAAAGTTCTTGCATCTCTGGCCTGGTCTAGAGGAAGACCACAGAGGCAGGTGGTACGGGAAACCTCTTCAAAGCACAGGCACTTCAGGGTTGGGTTACAGGGTAATTCGGGGACAAGTGGAAATGTACAGGATTTCCAAAGAAAGGGTGCTGGGGAGAAGGCACCTCCCGGAGCCTGTCAGGACCCTCCCTCTCCAGGAGCAAAGGAAGAAGGCCTAGATGGCCTTAGGCAAGGAGCTCAGGGCTGTTTTAGGTGAGCATCCCTGAGAGGCTGTTAGGGGACTGTCTTCAAATTCCTGCCCTGGGACCAGAGCAGGAAGTAGAAACACTGACAGAGCAAGAGGCTGGGCAGTTCCTCCTTCTCCCTCACAGAATGCTCTCCAGAACCCCCAGGGGGCTCCGGGGGAGGCCACCAGATAAACAACAGCTCTAGCCAACAGTGCAGGCTTGTAAACTTTTTCTCTTTCCTTTTTATGCCTGCGGTGATAAACATATGCTTTGAAGCATGAGATTTGATTATCCTGTCTTAGCGCTTATAAATACAAATGTGATTAATGGTCATAAGAAGCAGGTTGACAGTGTAAGAAAAATACGGATATGGTTCTAGCCGAGATCTGAGTTAATCTGAGCTATTATGGAAAATGCAAATACACCTTTTCTATCAGCATTTCAGAGGTATTCCATGAAGTTTTTCAGAACTCATTAGAACTTAGGATCCTGGATCAGTCACTGCTGTTTAGAGGAAGAGCCAGTCAAGGGCTATCTGTAGGTCAGAACCTGCCCACGCAGTGTTCAGTGAGGAATAAAGTTTTATTGGCACACGGCCATATGCATTTTTTTATATATTGTCTACATATGCTTTCAAACTACAAGAACAGAGTTACTGTATAATACAGAGAATGCTACTCAGTATTACAGTACTCTATAATAACCTAGATGGAAAAGAATCTGAAAAACAATGGATATATTCAGTGAGTATAACTGACTCACTTTGCTGTACACCGGAAACTAATACAACATTGTAAATCAACCATACTCCAATAAGATTAAATAATAAATCTTTGCTACGTTAACAAAAAGTCTCATAGTTACTATCTGGCCCTTGGCAGAAAAAGTTCTTGCATCTCTGGCCTGGTCTAGAGGAAGACCACAGAGGCAGGTGGTACGGGAAACCTCTTCAAAGCACAGGCACTTCAGGGTTGGGTTACAGGGTAATTCGGGGACAAGTGGAAATGTACAGGATTTCCAAAGAAAGGGTGCTGGGGAGAAGGCACCTCCCGGAGCCTGTCAGGACCCTCCCTCTCCAGGAGCAAAGGAAGAAGGCCTAGATGGCCTTAGGCAAGGAGCTCAGGGCTGTTTTAGGTGAGCATCCCTGAGAGGCTGTTAGGGGACTGTCTTCAAATTCCTGCCCTGGGACCAGAGCAGGAAGTAGAAACACTGACAGAGCAAGAGGCTGGGCAGTTCCTCCTTCTCCCTCACAGAATGCTCTCCAGAACCCCCAGGGGGCTCCGGGGGAGGCCACCAGATAAACAACAGCTCTAGCCAACAGTGCAGGCTTGTAAACTTTTTCTCTTTCCTTTTTATGCCTGCGGTGATAAACATATGCTTTGAAGCATGAGATTTGATTATCCTGTCTTAGCGCTTATAAATACAAATGTGATTAATGGTCATAAGAAGCAGGTTGACAGTGTAAGACTAATTCTCCGCAAAGTAGCCCCGCTCTGCTCTCTGGAAATGCTCATTTCTCGCAGGGGCACACTGGGCAGTGTGGATCACGCAAGTTCCCAGTCCTGTCCCCACCACAGCCCCCTCCCGCTTTTGGGGTTCCCCTCAATGCCCCCATCCTCTGCCAGGCAGTTCTTCCTTCTCCATGGTTGGAATTGGTAGATCTTCCCCTAGAGAGCTACCTGAGGTAAGAACCGGAGCCTCTTTGTCATGCCATTAATAGTCCGGAACTCTGCAGAAAGGCATTTGGCTGCGTCCTCCGTTCCCCACTTGGGCCTGGCTGGCCGCCTGTACATGTTGGGGAACAACACAACCTAAATCCGGACAATTTGTATTTTAGTAGCGACGGGGATCTTCGCGCTCTCCCTCTGTCATTTTGCATTAAAGACCTGCCACTAATAAAACTAATTAATAACCAGTGGCTCGGTGTGGAATAGTTGGACTTCTTAAACCTGGCAGGCTGCCACCGCTGCTTTTGAAAGAAGCACTTCATCTCTGTCACGGACAGGATGAATATTTCTCCACACTTCTAATTGGACAAAGTGCCTTTCAAACTCAACTGGCATTTTGGAGAGAGCAGAGAAGTAGTCTGTAGGCTCTCTAGATAGGATCCCCTCTCGGCTGCCTCTGAGGTGGGGAGCCAGTTCCTGTGGGAAGTGGGCCCGGAGAGGGCTGGACATTCTCTCCTTCAGGGGCTTCTTCTGACACCACCTCTGACCCCAGAGGGAGGGAGCTTGAAGGAGCTTGAAGTGGGTGACCTGAGGTCGTCAAGCCCGCAGTGTGAAGGAGTGGGTGGTTCTTACGTTTGGAGAGCAGCACAGTTCACTTGCAGGCGTGGAAGACCTAGTGGAAAATACCGATTTCCAGAACCTTCCCTAATCCTCTGAGTCTGAATCTGCAGAGGCCTTGCTAAGCATTTGCATTTTTTAATATATATATATATATATATATATTTAATTTTGGCCTCGGTTTTTTATTTATTTGTTTTCACTCATCTTTATTCTTTGGCGTGTGTGGACCTCGCATTGCAGTGGCCTCTCTCGTTGCAGAGCACCAGCTCTGGGTGCATGCACTCCAGAGTGTTGGCTCATAATTTGTCACACCGGCCCAGCCGCTCCGTGGCACCTGGGGTCTTCCTGGACCAGGGGTCGAACTGGTGCCCCTTGCACTGCAAAGCGGACTCTTTACCCACTGGACCACCAGGGAAGCCCCGCGTTTGCATTTTTGACAAGCTTCCTGGCTGCTTCTGATGCACACAGGGGCTCAGGACCACGGGTATCATCCCAGATGTTTTCATTGCTGGTACAGGATGGTTTTTTGGTCACTCTCCACCCCAGCACATCTTTTTCAATGACCCAGGTAGGCAGAGTGTTGTGTTAGGATATATGAAGGATGGAGTTTACCATCTAGTCTAAGACACAACACTTGTGCATGTGAAAGCTTTAGTGACAAGAAGCAATTAAATGAAATGGACAGATTGTACTCTGGAGACAATTCATAGATGGGCATTTCCTCTCCATGCGGTGGGGCCAACCGCCGGGAGAGCGTTAGTGTGGAGTCCTGAATAACTCCATGTGTTTGTGTTTTCCCTGGTGTAGAGGTTAACCAGGGCACTTTAGCGCTGGGCAGTGCAGGATATTTAGGGGCTTACTGTTTAGAGAAAGAGAGTGAACATCCCAGAAGAGGTGAGTGGTAACAGAGCAGGTCTTGGTCTGAGCATTTTAAGGGACTTGTGGTATAAGAGACCAGAAGGAGGAGGACCTGCAGACCATCATTGGGTGAGGCCCCCCGTGCCAGGGGAGGAGCTGGGATTTTTGTTGTGCCCGAGTCTCAGGTTGGCTGGTCCACAGGGAAACCAGCAGGGCCCCTGTCCCAGACAGAGAAAGAGATAACGAAGGCTGGAATTTGAGCCCTGCCTCAGGAGGGAGGGGAGTGTTAGTTTAGGTTATTGCAGTGTTTGATCAAGAAGGTGAGGTTTTTACTTGGTGGTGAGGGTTGAAGGAAAGAGACATTAGTGATGAATGGAGGCTTTCTAGCTTGGGGGACCAGTGAGATGGCTGAGCAACTGGCCTGACATTTAGGGGCCTTCAGAGCATGACTGAGAGGAGAAACAGAGGAAGTACTGGGTACTGGATGCTGGGTTGGCTCTGGGTACTGGGTTGGCTGAGGTGAAGTTTCTAATGAGGAAATTCTGGGCAGATTTCACTTTTTCTTTATCCTATGGTGACTGGGATGTCACTGGACAGCCTTATGGTCTGGTTGCCCAAATCCATTTCCTATCCCTCTTATTTTTTTTCTTTTCTTTTATTTATTTATATTTTTAATTTCTGTCTCTTTTATTGGGTTTTTATTTATTTTATTTTCATCCATCTTTATTCTTTGGCCTGTGTGGGCCTCCCATTGCAGTGACCTCTCTCACCACAGAGCACTGGCTCTGGCCGCATGTGCTCCAGCGCGCTGGCTTACAAGTGGACACACTGGCTCAGCCACTTCATGGCACGTGGGATCTTCCTGGGCCAGGGATCGAACCGGTGCCCCTTGCACTGCAAGGCGGACTGTTTACCCACTAGGCCATCAGGGAAGCCCCCTGTCCCTCTTATTGAGCATGAAGGCTCACAAGGGAATAAGAAAAGATTGGATCAACAGGTCTGGAGGTTGAGTATCAGTGATTTGCCTGTAGAGGCTCAACCAGATCAGTGTCAGCAGATCATCCCCTCGTGTTCCACCCATGTGCTGATGCCTCCAACCTGCCAGCTTGCTACCATCACAGAAGAGACCCTTGGAATGTCTTTGCATTCTCGGTAACGCGTGCGTGGCCTGCGTGTCTGCCGTCTCAGTCAATTCCTGGGCAAGAGTCAGGAAACGGGAATAACGGTTATACTTTGATTCAGCAAACAGTTATTGTATCGCCGACTACATACCAACTACAGTCCTCAGGGCTGAGGGTACATGATAAATAAAGCCAGGTTACTGCTCTCAAGGAACTCCTGTTATAGTCGGGGAGATGGTTGTGTAAATAGGTAATTAACATAGATTATTACCAGCACTAACACAAAATCATGTACCAGGTGCATAAGTACCACAGAGACAGAAGTGATTAACTCAGGAGGAAGGCTTAGTCTAAGGGGAGGGTGGAGGGGTGGTCAGGGGAGGCTTCCTGGAGAAGGTGCTGCAAGGAACATGTTTCCAAGCTGAGAAGGAAGTGAAAGGCAGTCTCGTGAAGAGCACAGGGGATTTTGAATAGTGTTTGCTTTTTGGACATGTAGTGGGTGAGAGCAGTGTGCTTGCTGTATTAGCTGCTGTGAAGAAGTGTGGTGTTGAGTGTAGCTTGTATGTTGTAACTCATGGAATGGGGACGACCGGGCACAGTCATAAGATACAGCAGAATGTGTATATTGTCTCATCCAGGGGAAGCCGGTGCATCCACTCAGTTATTCCTCTAGCTGACTTTCTGAGAAACATAGGACTCAGGAATGTTCTTCGCAGGTATATGATTCTCCCGCATCTCTGCTCTTAAGACATCACCAGTTTTTGAAGATAGACACATAAATAACCAGAATAAATGCGAAGGTAAAACTTGTACCACATGCCTTTGAAACAAAGAGGGGAAAGTGATGGATTCTGACAAGGGGTTGAGAGAAGGGACCGGAACGTCATCAGGTATGTCTTCTACCCAGCCGTGAGCCACTTTTTTTTTTTTTTTTTTTTTTAACTTTTAAATTTTGAAATAATGTTAGATTTGCAGAACTGTTGCAAAGATAGTACAAAGAGCTCCTGCCCGCTCCTCAGCCAGCCCACCCAAAGTTAGCATCCTCCACAGCATCCCCATGCTAACAGTTACCAAACTGAGAAATGAGCCTTGGCGCGATGCCACCATCCAGACTACAGACTTTATTTGGATTTCACCCGACTTTCCACCAGTGTCCTTTTTCTGTTCCAAAATCTAATCCAGGATCTCACATTGCATTCCGTTGTCTCCTTAGTCTCCTCTGGCAAGGACAGTTTCTTGGTTTTTCTCTGTTTTTCATAATGTTGGCCCTTGTGAAGAGCACTGGCCGGGTACCTTCTAAAATGACCCGCAGGTTGGGTGATCTGGTGTTCCCTCGTGGCCAAGTGGAGACTAGGGCTCCTGGGGAAGCCCATAGTGGGGCAGGGCCTTCCTAGCACATTGGATCAGGGGAACAGGAGGCCACTTTGTCCCGTTTCCGGGAATAGATTCCATCCCCTAGAGAAGGTGATGTCCGCCCTGTTCTCCACTGTTTTTCCCCTTTTGAACAATGAACACTTTAGGGAGACACTTTGAGGCTAGGCAAGCAGCCCGTGTTCCTAAACATTCAGAAGTGTGGCTGCTCTTCCCGCCTGAGCTTGGGCTCCCTCTCATTGCCTCCTCCTGGGATCAGCTCTGCTACTTCACGGTCATAGTCTGTTTTCCATTATCCCGCAGTCAGCTCGAGGGGATAAACACACATGCTATGGATGTTCCCAGGGTAGCGGTGGCAGGTGGAAAGCATTGCTTTTATTTATGGAGGGAGGAAATGGTGCTCAGGGCTAGTGATTTGTCCAAACACATTTCCAAATGAGCATCTATACTTCTTTGCTTTGGTATGATGAAATAGCATTGTGTTGCAGGAAGGGCTGTACTGAGGCCCTGTTTCAGATAGTTCTTAGCTATGTGACCCCAGAATAAGGGGCTTGAGTCCTCTGGGCCTCAGTTTTCCCAAAGTGGATGGGTTAGATTAGTCAGTTCCTGGGGTGACTCTGGGATTCCATGGTGATATTTCTCCCTGAGCTAAAACTAATGAGGAATAATAAAAAAAAGATATGGAGAGGGTCCAGTTGTTAGTTGATCTTGGAGTCTCTGATAATTGAGATATCCCGTAAGGGTGGTTTGAAATCAAACTGATGAATGAGAAATAAAGTGCTAAATTCAAAGTTTAACAAGGATCCATATCCAATTATATAGGGTGGTTGTGAGGATGGACAGGAGCTTTGTGCTTCAAGACCTTTACTGTCTGTAGCTTTTCATGAGCTTATATGGACTGATTATATGGACTTTAGTTTCCCAATCTCCAGTTTCCACTTAGTTGCTACTGGTTTTGCCCTCATCTTTTGGAGGCATGAAGATGTCTCTTCCATGTTAGATTCTGGGAAACATCTTAATTCTTACCATATGGCCACATTCTTAAAGGTAAACATGGAAATGACCTACTTTACCCATTTCTTTGCCAGTGCTAACCATAGGCATACAAATTCTTCCTTTGCTGTAGTAATGGAAACATGTGTTCTTGTGTTCTTTGCTGATGAGCATCTCACTTAAAAGGTGGCAACAAAGCCTGATTGATTTTAGAGCACGACTTTCCAGCCTTCTTTGATGTCATATAAGCATTCAGATAGTTAGATTTCCCCTCTTCTCCAGTCCTTTCCTGTTGATTGACTGTTTGTCACTTTAGCACGATTTTTTGCCTTGCCAGTTTTTACCTTGGTTTGATTTATCTTTTGCCATACTTGCCTATGCCATTTGCAATTTGTGTCCTTTCAGGAGGATGAAAAGTTGCAGTTTGTTCTAGGAGACACATTTTTAGGAGAGGGTTCACTTTAAGTGGGCTCCTCTTCATTCTCAAACATAGCAAGATTAACTCACCATCACTAAAATATCCTTGCTGGATTTCTAGTTGGCTGGAAACAAGTGGAATTTTGAGTCGTCGCTTCCTTATCATTCTTTTGCTTTGTACTTAATTCTGGTTCTTATGCATCAGTAAGGTGACTGACAAGAATTTCTGTGGAGTTTAAAAGTGTCTACAATGTTTTAGTACTGATAGGTATTGGAACACAATGGTAGACAGTGCATAGGCTAAGGAAACAGTGAAAATGAGGAGTTTCAATAGCATGGGCATATGTGCAAGGTACAGAGGTTAGGCAGAGGAAGGAATTTTAATTCGTTCTTGGAAAGAAGGTAAGGGAAGCTTTTCAGGGAAATATTGTCCAAATTTTACAAGATAAAGAAGACATTTCCAGGAAGAAAAATTGGGAGAAGCATATGAACATTATGGAACCCAAGAAAGTTAACTAATTGGTTTACACAGATGACCCTGTGACCTTGTGGGATTCTTAGTACTTGAACCATTCAGGATATTATGTACTTTAATTAGTCTGTGTGTTAAGTCCTCATAAACCCCTTTGGAAAGATATGCTCTTTTGAAATTCAAAAAAAAAGAAAAGATTATCCAGAACCAACCACCCTTCTGGGAAACATCTTAATTCTTACCATATGGCCACATTCTTAAAGGTAAACATGGAAATGACCTACTTTACCCATTTCTTTGCCAGTGCTAACCATAGGCATACAAATTCTTCCTTTGCTGTAGTAATGGAAACATGTGTTCTTGTGTTCTTTGCTGATGAGCATCTCACTTAAAAGGTGGCAACAAAGCCTGATTGATTTTAGAGCACGACTTTCCAGCCTTCTTTGATGTCATATAAGCATTCAGATAGTTAGATTTCCCCTCTTCTCCAGTCCTTTCCTGTTGATTGACTGTTTGTCACTTTAGCACGATTTTTTGCCTTGCCAGTTTTTACCTTGGTTTGATTTATCTTTTGCCATACTTGCCTATGCCATTTGCAATTTGTGTCCTTTCAGGAGGATGAAAAGTTGCAGTTTGTTCTAGGAGACACATTTTTAGGAGAGGGTTCACTTTAAGTGGGCTCCTCTTCATTCTCAAACATAGCAAGATTAACTCACCATCACTAAAATATCCTTGCTGGATTTCTAGTTGGCTGGAAACAAGTGGAATTTTGAGTCGTCGCTTCCTTATCATTCTTTTGCTTTGTACTTAATTCTGGTTCTTATGCATCAGTAAGGTGACTGACAAGAATTTCTGTGGAGTTTAAAAGTGTCTACAATGTTTTAGTACTGATAGGTATTGGAACACAATGGTAGACAGTGCATAGGCTAAGGAAACAGTGAAAATGAGGAGTTTCAATAGCATGGGCATATGTGCAAGGTACAGAGGTTAGGCAGAGGAAGGAATTTTAATTCGTTCTTGGAAAGAAGGTAAGGGAAGCTTTTCAGGGAAATATTGTCCAAATTTTACAAGATAAAGAAGACATTTCCAGGAAGAAAAATTGGGAGAAGCATATGAACATTATGGAACCCAAGAAAGTTAACTAATTGGTTTACACAGATGACCCTGTGACCTTGTGGGATTCTTAGTACTTGAACCATTCAGGATATTATGTACTTTAATTAGTCTGTGTGTTAAGTCCTCATAAACCCCTTTGGAAAGATATGCTCTCTGAATTCATAGAAGATAATTATTCCTCTGAAATGAAAAGTAAGTGGTGATAGGATGGATAAAGGAAATCCACTGATTATCCAGACCCATTCCCATGAATACCTACCCTTCCTTCCTTTGCTTGCATTTACCTGTCTTTGAGCCGTGTTTACCAGGCATCTTCTGTCTTTGTTTTGGCTAAACACTTTAGTATTCTTAACTGCTTTTTTTTTTTAAAAAAAAAAAATCATGTTGTTAGCAGGTGCAGAGGCCTGAACACAGACATCTTAGGGTCTTTACTAGCCATATTCATATATTGAACTCTGGAACCTCTTCCACATTGAAAAATACATTGAAAATGTCCTTCAATCAGTCAGTTTGCCACACATTTGTGTATTGAGCATTTACTCTAGGTCAAGAATTGTGCTAATGAATCACCGGTTGTCAGACTTGTTGGTTTCAGTGTGAAGATCTTAAAGATTATGGAGGACCTTTAAGAGCTTTTGTTTGTGTGAATGCTACTTGATACGTGCTGTATTAGAACTGAAAATGGAGAAAGTTTTAACAATGTATTTATTTCAAAATAATAAACCCATGTCATCCTCTCCCAAAAAGCATATTATAATAAAGAATAACTATTTTCCAAAACAAAAATGGAAGAATGGCATTCTTTTGTGTTTTTTTTTGTAAATAATCTCTCTTATGTCTGGCTTAATAGAAGACAGCTGTATGGGCAACTCAGCTTCTGCACGCAGTCTATGGCCATATGCATCATGTAGCCTGTGGGAAACTCCACTCCTGGTGATAAGTATTAGGATGAAAATAGTTTTGACCTCATGGGTTTTCTTGAAAGAGTCTTGGGGACCTACAGGGATCCAAGGACCACACCTGTGGGAACTGTTATGCTCATTCCCGCTAGAGTGGGGAAATGTTAAAAGAACCAGAGGAGCCACTACAAACTAAGTTGAAGGAAAGCTTTTCAGGGAAATATTGTCCAAATTTTACAAGATAAAGAAGACATTTCCAGGAAGAAAAATTGGGAGAAGCATATGAACATTATGGAACCCAAGAAAGTTAACTAATTGGTTTACACAGATGACCCTGTGACCTTGTGGGATTCTTAGTACTTGAACCATTCAGGATATTATGTACTTTAATTAGTCTGTGTGTTAAGTCCTCATAAACCCCTTTGGAAAGATATGCTCTCTGAATTCATAGAAGATAATTATTCCTCTGAAATGAAAAGTAAGTGGTGATAGGATGGATAAAGGAAATCCACTGATTATCCAGACCCATTCCCATGAATACCTACCCTTCCTTCCTTTGCTTGCATTTACCTGTCTTTGAGCCGTGTTTACCAGGCATCTTCTGTCTTTGTTTTGGCTAAACACTTTAGTATTCTTAACTTCTTTTTTTTTTTTTTTTAAAAAAAAAAAAAAAATCATGTTGTTAGCAGGTGCAGAGGCCTGAACACAGACATCTTAGGGTCTTTACTAGCCATATTCATATATTGAACTCTGGAACCTCTTCCACATTGAAAAATACATTGAAAATGTCCTTCAATCAGTCAGTTTGCCACACATTTGTGTATTGAGCATTTACTCTAGGTCAAGAATTGTGCTAATGAATCACCGGTTGTCAGACTTGTTGGTTTCAGTGTGAAGATCTTAAAGATTATGGAGGACCTTTAAGAGCTTTTGTTTGTGTGAATGCTACTTGATACGTGCTGTATTAGAACTGAAAATGGAGAAAGTTTTAACAATGTATTTATTTCAAAATAATAAACCCATGTCATCCTCTCCCAAAAAGCATATTATAATAAAGAATAACTATTTTCCAAAACAAAAATGGAAGAATGGCATTCTTTTGTGTTTTTTTTTGTAAATAATCTCTCTTATGTCTGGCTTAATAGAAGACAGCTGTATGGGCAACTCAGCTTCTGCACGCAGTCTATGGCCATATGCATCATGTAGCCTGTGGGAAACTCCACTCCTGGTGATAAGTATTAGGATGAAAATAGTTTTGACCTCATGGGTTTTCTTGAAAGAGTCTTGGGGACCTACAGGGATCCAAGGACC
This sequence comes from Tragulus kanchil, assembly GCA_022376925.1. Classification (NCBI taxonomy): domain Eukaryota; kingdom Metazoa; phylum Chordata; class Mammalia; order Artiodactyla; family Tragulidae; genus Tragulus; species Tragulus kanchil. The sequence continues at coordinate 287,541,295 of JAIOJX010000032.1, forward strand.
ACACCTGTGGGAACTGTTATGCTCATTCCCGCTAGAGTGGAGATGCTGAAACACTGGAGGTGCTTGAAAAGAACCAGAGGGAGCCACTACAAACTAGTGGCCTCCTGTCTACCCTACACTCTAAAACGGGAGTCCACAGATAGTTCATGAGACTGTGTTTTGCTGGGTTTAAGTCTATGTAAAAAAAAAAAAAAAAGACCTCTTGTGTTTATGTTTTCTTTGTGCCAAAGTATATGAATGAGAGAGAGTCACAGAAAAGCATTAAATAATGGGCCAAGTATGTGAAACTGTTTTCGTTCCATCAAAAGATATTTCAAAAGTTGCATACATTCTCTGCAGTTAGCTATTGAAGGACAGTATCATTGGCATGATGTTTGAGTAGATCACATATGTCTTGTCAGTTTCCTGTTTGTCAGTTACATGTGGGGTTGTTTTCAATTTACACTGATTAATAAATCTTTTTTTTTTTTTCTTGCCTGGTGGTGTGTGTGTATTGGTAAAAGGGGTTTCATCATTTGTTGTTTCTTCCTAGAGAGTATCTTTTATCTTTAAGGAGCATTTGGGGGTAATGGTTTATTTTAGAGTGAAATTAATCAAAATATCAAAAAGCTATGTTAAAAGCATTTTAATAGACACAGGACTATCAGTATTTTTGAATATTTAGTGTTTTTTTGAATATTTGAATATTGATATTTCACATATCTGTGAAAGAAATGGGTATGCATATTCTAGATAAAATTGATATATTTGTACTCTTCAATTCACATAATGGAATTTGATCACTTTTGGATTATATTTTGATATTTTGGGGCAGGGTATTTAAAATGTTTAAAAAGTTAACTAGGGAAAAAGACTTAATTTCCTTGGACCTGAATAATTCAAGTTGAAAGCTTCTGCATTCAATTTTCCTTGATTTCCGTTGGTTGGCTTGGGATTTTTCTTGGCCTAGGATTGAATATTTTGCATCACTTTAGAAAAGTCGGGATGTATCTAGCTTTTGAAGTAAGAACCCAGATTTATAGTTGAATGGATTTAGAATCAAAGGATTTTGAAAAACACACATTAGGTCCATTGCTCTTTTTTTTTTTTTTTTTAAATACCATTAACAGAGAATCTAACACACTTTCCAGTGGAGCTCTTGGAAGTTTTTCTGAAGAGTAAAGAAATAGAAGGAAGACTTTTTTCTCTCCCTCTCTTACTCTTTCCTTCCTCCTCATTTTTTCTTCACATCCTTCTTACTTCCTTTTTATTTTGCTTTTAAAAATTTTCTTTATTCTTTCCCTCTCAGATTTGCAACATTCAGAGACCCATTAAAGTATAAAACAGTGACGTGATAGAAACCGAGTCCTAGTGCTGCCAGCAACTTTCTTCACATGTAGTTGTGAGCATGTGTACAACCACAGATTAGTCTTTGGTTTAATTATTTGTAGTAATAACGCAGTGATTTAAGTGGTCCCCTTGCAAAGCAAAATCTGGAGTGTGTAAGTCACAAAAATTACCAACATATTCAAAGATATGAAATATCTAAGGTGAAAAACCCAAGTCTATTCGTATTTTAAAAGCAGATTTCTGGAAACACGTCTCCACTTACCTGCTTTCATAATCATTTTCTGCGAAGTCTCCACTTTTGCTTACCCAGATGCTCTAACCTTAACCCAGGGCAGCACGTCCTCTTCCATTCTGCTCCAGGTGACATTGTTTGTGGCTGCAGAAGTCTTCTAGACCTCACCGTGAGCGCCCTTCTGTGATTTTGCAGCAGGCCTCTCCTGCACACTGAATGGCCGTGTGGGACTGTCTCTTCAGTGTCTTCATCTTCAACTACCAGCATCCATCGGTGGCCATCTCACCCTGGTGCTTTTTTTCTCACCATCCTCTCCTCCCACCTGTGGGAACAGGTATTCCACAAACATGTGTAGCCAAGACGTCAAGACAAAGAAAGCAAAAACATTCATATCTTAACTTTCATCCCTCTTTTGATCATATGTGAATCTCCATCAGAAGTTCAGTAACAACCATAATAGGGGTAGCTTTTTTCTTTGGCCACACCATGTGCATGTGGGATCTTTGTTTCCCCACCAGACATCGAGCCCGTGACTCCTGCAGTGGAAGCAAGGAATCTTAACCACTGGGCTGCCAGGGAAGTCCCACATTAACCGTTTTTGTTAAATGCTTATTGTGTGCCAGGCTTGCTGTTGGGCACTTCATATGTGTGTGTGTGTGTATGTGGTATTATCTCATTTGATTTTGAACTGCACAACTTCTATATGGTAAGTACTATTATCATGTTCCCATTTTGCAGATGGAGAAACATCAGCTCATCCAATTTCATGCTACTTAGTAAACAGAGTTTTAAACTGTCCATAAAAATATTTTATTTTCCTAGACTGCTTTACTGAAAGGACTGACCCATCACACCTGCTAGGGAATGGAACCTTGCTGAAAACTAAGTATTCGCTTAGTCATTCCATTTAGATGAGATCAGGCCAGTTCAGTGAGTATGGTCATAGACTCCACTTAGGAGACCAGGTTTTCGTTTTGATCTACATGGAATTAACTGAGTTCGAACCATCTCCGACCCCATTACTTCAGGGGCAGTAGGGTGGACCGTAGAAGGGGCACCCCATGATCGGACTGTCTGCCAGTAAGAAACTCTTTGAACACTGTGTCCCCTCCTCTTAGTGGAGTGATGTACAGCACTAAGAAGGAATTAGGTCTCGTTGACCTGGAAATGTCATGAACATACCTGTTTGCGCTCAGTTGCCCAGTTGTGTCTGACTCGTAGTGACCCCATGGACTGTAGCCCGCCAGGTTCCCCGTCCATGGGATTCTCCAGGGAGGGATACTGGAGTGGGTTGCCATTTCCAACTTTGGGGTCTCTTCTGGACCCAGGGTTGAACCTGAGTCTCCTGCATCTGCTGCATTGCAGGCGGAGTCGTTACTGCTGAGCCATTGGGAAAGCCCCTAGTCAACATATGTTAAGTGATAAAAGGTTCAGAAATGAATAAATGTGTGTGTGTTACATTTTTGCTAGTGGGGGTGTGTTTGTCTGAGTTTAGGAAATAGTGTAAGATATCAAGCTGTGGTTTTTGGTGATCTCTGGAAAGCAGGAGCCTGGGGTCAGGGGAAGACGAGGACACTTTTTTCTTGAGGTCAGCTCTTCCTGTTGTGCTGCGGTAATGGCCCTATTTTCTTTTATAATTGAAAAAATTAAGGAAAAAAGAGAAGTCTGAGTCAGAGCAAGGAGCATGGGTTGGGGTCTCATCTCAGAGGCTTATTAGCTTTAGTGAAAGTGAAAGAAAGTGAAAGTGTTAGTTACTCCATCTTGCCCGACTCTTTGCCTGTAGCCCACCAGGACCCTCTGTCCATGGGATTTTACCAGCAAGGATACTGGAGTATTTATTGCTATTTCCTCCTCCAGGGGATTTTCCTGACCCAAGGATCGAATCTGCATTGCAGGCAGACTCTTTACCATCTCGGCCACCCGGGGAGCACCCTTATTAGCTCTATGACCTGGGCAAATGCCTAACTTCCATGGGCCTCAGTTTCCCCATCTACAAAACAGGGTGAGGCGGGGGATGTCCAGAGTCTCCATGGCCCGTCCATTTTGTGAAAATTTGGGATGCTCAGTACTGACCATTACCAGGTCGCCTTGAGCCCAGGGTTTTCAGCACTGAGGGCATGGCCCTTGCAGCATCTTTATTTAAAAGTGCCCCTGGGCAGACTCGAACCTTTGCCTGATGAACCCAGTGCCCCTGGCTGGTGAGCTCCCATGATCAAGCCGTGTCGTTTGAAAGAGTGTTTTCTAGCCTTGATCCAGAGCTTTTTCTTCCCCTAGAGTTTTATTTATTTATCTTTTTTTGGGGGGGGGTGGGGGGAAGGGAGGGGGATGGGTGGGCCACTTCTATCGGTCTTTCATTTCTCTATTTTCATCCGTCTTCGTTCTTTGGCTCCTGTGGGCCTCCCATCGCGGTGGCATCTGTCGTTGCAGAGCGCCGGCTCTGGGCGCGCGCGAGCCAGAGCTCCGGCTCGGTAATTGAACACATCGGTCCAGCCACTCCACGGCACGTGGGATCTTCCCAGGCCAGGGATTGAACTGGCGCCCCTTGCACTGCAAGGCAGTGTCCTTACCCACTGGACCACCAGGGGAAGCCCTTCCCCTAGAATTTTGATGTCACTGTTTATACTCTGAAAAATCCTAAGGATGTTCTTATTTAAAAATCAGTAGAGTAGCTAAGAACATGGGCTTTGCATTAAAGCAGAGTTGAGTTCCACCCTCAGCATTGCTCACTGTGCATCTATGGGCAAGTTATTTAATCTTCTGAGTTCAGTTTTCTCATCTAGAAAACAGTGATCGTAATATCTCAGAGGGCTCTGGTGAGGACCAGATATAAATAGAGGCTTCAGTTCCTGGAACACAGTAGGCGCTCAATAAACAGCTAGTAATCAGTAAATTCTGTCCCCCCAGGGAACAGATGCCAAGGGAAAATGGGAGTTGGAAGGCTGGGGCTTCCTGGGGTCTGGGAAGGTGCAATTCGGCTCAGGAGATGTTTGCTCTATTTTGGGTGTGAATGAGGCAGTTGATAACAATGACAAATGCAAACATTAAAACTTTATGTCAGAGTTTATTACAGGAAGTTTTGATCACAGTGAAATAGTTCCTGAGAACCATTTGTGCATTATTAATCCTGGCTCACATTCTTAAGGGAAAAAAATGAACCACCATTTTTTTTTTTCCTCTTGTTTAATTCCTGTCTGAGCCCCTCTCCTTTCGCATTCCCTCTTCCTCCTGTTCCTAGTACAGTAGCTACTCCTGGCCTCTGGTGACAAATCAGACCTGCTAATCCTTATTAAGAACCTTCTTTGGCCAGTGCCTGTGCTACGAGCCGGGAAAGCAAAGAAGATAGTGAGAACCAGCCCTATGCTTAAAGTGCTTATGGCCCCCTGGGTCAGACTAGGGGGTGGCTCTCCATAACAGAAGACAGAATGTGAGCAGGATGCTCTGGGGGTGAGTGGGAGCTACTAACTGGAGACAGCAGGCAAGGTTCCCAGAGGAGGCTTGGGAGCTGGGCCTGGAGGAAAAGATGGGACAGGCTGGGGAACGGTCCAGAGCCAAGCACAAAGCTGAAACAGTAGGAAGTGTGTCTTTTATTAATACATGGTGAGCTGCCCTGGGAGAGGAGAGTTACTGTATCTGTGGAGAGTCATGGCCAAGATGGAGGTGCTGCCCGACCTTACCTGTAAAAGCCTCCTGGTTCTGCTCCACATTCTCACTCCTCTCCCTTCTTGTTGCAGGTTCTGTGCACAACACAGTTCTAGAAGGTAGATTTGAAGAGATAGCAAGGGCCAGGTTGAGAAAAGCCTTGTCTGTCCTTCAGGGCTTGATTTATCTTAGATGGCAGTTTTTGATCTTTTAAGAAAACAGTGATCGTAATATCTCAGAGGGCTCTGGTGAGGACCAGATATAAATAGAGGCTTCAGTTCCTGGAACACAGTAGGCGCTCAATAAACAGCTAGTAATCAGTAAATTCTGTCCCCCCAGGGAACAGATGCCAAGGGAAAATGGGAGTTGGAAGGCTGGGGCTTCCTGGGGTCTGGGAAGGTGCAATTCGGCTCAGGAGATGTTTGCTCTATTTTGGGTGTGAATGAGGCAGTTGATAACAATGACAAATGCAAACATTAAAACTTTATGTCAGAGTTTATTACAGGAAGTTTTGATCACAGTGAAATAGTTCCTGAGAACCATTTGTGCATTATTAATCCTGGCTCACATTCTTAAGGGAAAAAAATGAACCACCATTTTTTTTTTTCCTCTTGTTTAATTCCTGTCTGAGCCCCTCTCCTTTCGCATTCCCTCTTCCTCCTGTTCCTAGTACAGTAGCTACTCCTGGCCTCTGGTGACAAATCAGACCTGCTAATCCTTATTAAGAACCTTCTTTGGCCAGTGCCTGTGCTACGAGCCGGGAAAGCAAAGAAGATAGTGAGAACCAGCCCTATGCTTAAAGTGCTTATGGCCCCCTGGGTCAGACTAGGGGGTGGCTCTCCATAACAGAAGACAGAATGTGAGCAGGATGCTCTGGGGGTGAGTGGGAGCTACTAACTGGAGACAGCAGGCAAGGTTCCCAGAGGAGGCTTGGGAGCTGGGCCTGGAGGAAAAGATGGGACAGGCTGGGGAACGGTCCAGAGCCAAGCACAAAGCTGAAACAGTAGGAAGTGTGTCTTTTATTAATACATGGTGAGCTGCCCTGGGAGAGGAGAGTTACTGTATCTGTGGAGAGTCATGGCCAAGATGGAGGTGCTGCCCGACCTTACCTGTAAAAGCCTCCTGGTTCTGCTCCACATTCTCACTCCTCTCCCTTCTTGTTGCAGGTTCTGTGCACAACACAGTTCTAGAAGGTAGATTTGAAGAGATAGCAAGGGCCAGGTTGAGAAAAGCCTTGTCTGTCCTTCAGAGTTTGGACTTGATTTATCTTAGATCCCAGAGCATCAGGCAGTATTTTTAATGAGCTCTTCTTGTGCAGACCTAGAAACTGCACATGGCAAATGATAGGTGGTTCCAGGTTACGGGTTCCTCATGGGAGGCTCAGGAGTTCGGGCTTCACACGGGCTCTTCAAGCTGTGTTAGGTGTTTTGGAAAAATCTAATGCCAAGTGCTGCATTCATCCTTCCTAAGTTTGTGGCTAGTTTAGTCTTTCCTTTGCTCTGGAACTGTCTGAACATGATGTGGCAACCTGCAAGGTACAGGAGATTAAAAGCATGCAGTGTGGAGACTCAATTGAGTGTCAGAGATGTGCCACTGTCTTCCAGTTGCACCATCTCAAGCCAGTTACTTCACCTGTGTGGTCTTCGTGTTTCGTGCATGTAAAATGGGGATAACAGTAGTGCGGAGCTCGGAGAGTTGTGGAGAGGAGCCTGTGAGAGGATGCATGTGCAGGGCCTGACATAAAGAAAAAGCTCGGAAATGTATTCCTATTCATCTGTCTCATGGAAAAATAATTATATATGACGATGCGTAATTTGTCTGGGAGCTAAACTCGAGGGCAATAAAAATAACAAAAGAGCCTGGAAGGTGAAAAGCCTGGAAAGCTTCTCATAGGGTTTGTTTGGACACAGCTTTTAGAGTGGAGAGCGAAGATGTGGCTTTTCTGAGCTCCCCGGTTTAGGATGGAGGCTCCTTAGAGGACTCTCACACTCAAGCTCACGCTGGAGCGAGATTTGTCCTGGAAATGGTTCTAACGGAAAATAATAGAAAATTACTTGCCAGAAGAAGAATCAAGGGAGAGTGTATATTTACTTTGGGCGATTTTCCCATTGCACGGGGTTAGCCTGCCAGGAAGTTAAAAATAGTTGGTGATAAGCAGTCTGTGAATTGGTCCCTCTTGGGGTGGCAAGGGTCAACAGAACGTGGAATTGTTCCTCCGGGTCCCTGAGAGCTCCACTGTAGCCCCCTCCAAGTCTGTTTCGAGCGCCCCTCTTGCGGCTTCTCTTGGCTGATCTCCTCCCATCTGCAGACCCTGCCTGGCTTCCGAACCTGCCTGTCCTATCCATTCGTCAGAGTCGCTCTCGGCCGCCTACGTTAAACCAACCCATTTTGGATGGCCTCTTACTTTAAATATGCTATTTATAACCAGTAATTTATGTTTTCATGATATTTCATGTAGCAGCTGGTCTTTGTGCCACTGTAATAAGGGAATAATGAAATACAAGGTATTTATATGGGAAGATGTAGCGTTTGTCGTTTTGTGTGTGGATTGCTGTTGTACGAAGCGTGTCAAATTGCAAAGGGTCTTTTTTTTCTCTTAAAGATAAGCCCTCGCATTTTAAATATTCATCTGCCATGTCAGAAAATGACACCACCTTTTTGTTTCCTTATTTTCTCATGGAAATATATTCAGATGTCTCTGATATGTATTGTTCTCATAAAAAGCTCCTCCTTGCAACGGGTCCCCGAGCAAAGCGTAAAAACAAAAACTTCATCAACAGCTATTGCAAAATAGGCTGATGCACATGACCTTCAGCCTGGAGGGTCATATCTAAATATCACCACGTATTTGCAAAGCAGAAACAGAGACACAGACATAGAGAATGTTTGGGGGGCAGGGGGATGGATTGGGAGATTGAAATTGATAATATATACACTATTGATACTATGTCTAAAATATAAACTAATCAGAACCTACTGAATAGCACAGGAAACTCTATTTGGTGCTCTGTGATGACCTAAATGAAAAGGAAATCCCCAAAAGAGGGGATGGATATATAGACATACATATACCTATGGCTGATTCATGTTGATATATGACAGAAAGCAACGCAATATTGTAAAACAATTATCCTTCAGTTAAAAATAAAATAATTTGGAAAGAATTCCACCATGGAGTGGAGCACACTGGAGAACTTGGCTCCTGAATTCTTGGAACGCTGGAAGCATGTGACTTGGAGCCGTGGCTGAGGTGTTGGGATCTGTGGCCTCAAGAACTTTTGCCCTTTTGAAAGCATCTTCCCGCTCCCCGTCCCAAAGGTGTCTTAGATTCCATTGTTTGGCGGAGCTGCAGAGACTGACCCAGGCCTTTGTCCTAAGATGGTGCAGAGCTCAGGCTTCCACTCAGGCCCACCTGGAGGGGTGAGAGGCTGGAGTGAGCAGGGGGCTGTGGGTCCCATCCCCTCTGCTGGATGTCTTAGTCAGGGGGTCCTAGCAGGTCTGTGGAAATCAGAAAGTGGAAAGCGTGAGCGGGAACCAGGAGACGTGCACCCCATAGACCTGAGCCATTTGTTCTCCTTTTGTAAACTTACCTTCTGTTTCACTCCAGAACAGAGTTTTTCGGTGTCAGGCTGGACCACCACCAGCAGCAGCAGCACCTGGGTGTTTGTTTGAAATGCAAATCCAGGCCTAATGAAGTTTGAGGGCGGGGCCTACAGTCTGGGTTCTCAGCCCCTGCAGGTGATTGGGATGCCTGCTCCTGATAGAGGCATTTATCCATCTCCTGGAATCTCCTGCACCTGAAAGAATAATCAGGGCGTCACAGCCCACATCCCCGTGCGCTCCTTGAGGGGTGGGGGGCTGGGAGGACTGGAGCGAAGCAGAGACCTGCTCTCAGCCCTGGGTGTGCTGGCTGCCAGCAGGTGGGCCTCGTGGCCTTCTGGTGACCAGAGTGCCTATGAGCCAGTGAGGTACCAGGTCCTGGAGTCTGCAAAGAAGATGGGCTCTTGAGTTAGACCAAAGCAGGTTCAAATCCTCTTCTTGCCTGTCACCAGCTGAATAACCTAAGCAAACTGTTGTAGCTTAAGGCTACCACAAGGAGTGAAAAGTAGTGATATCTAGTGAGGGCCCAATAAACACTTTTTTTTTTTGTAATGAAGGGCGAGGCAGTAAAAGCCAAAGGGAGGTCTCTGGGGGCCTAGTAGAACTCCCCGTGGTTCACATGAAAATTTGACCACGTGGCCGCACTTTACGTACATAAGCACAACTGCTTCCCTCACTCCTACCAGTGCTGTGTGGCTTTAAGGTTATAACCATGGCTGACATCCTGGGAGTCCTTTCAGGGAGGCAGACAGTGTGTGGGGGACGAGACATGTGTCCTCCACGTTTTCATAATGATCCTGTAGGGAGGGATGGGAGTCGACTGCCCAACGGTGTTCACCTCCCATTCCCTGGAACGCGTGAATACATTGCTGCACAGGTGGAATAGGTTAAGGGCCTTGATGGGAGCGTTCTCCTGGATGATGTGGGTAAGCCCAGTGTAATCACGTGACTCTTGTAAGGCGGCACTTGATGTTGGAATTAGAGGGGAGGAGTGAGGAGGCAGAGGGAGCTGCCCCAACGCGTGAGAGGGAGGAAAGCAGAAGTCTGAAGGTGCTACGCTACTGGCTTTGAAGATGGCGGAGGAGCCATGAGCCCAACACTGCAGGCGGCCTCTGAGTAGCTGGGAAAGGGAAGAAAACGAATTGTCCCCAGTGCTTCCAGAAGGAACACAGCCCGTCAACACCTTGCTTTGAGGACTTCTGAGCTCCAGAACTGTAAGTGATACGTTTATGTTATTTAAGCCACTGAGTTTGCAGTCGTTTGTTCCAGTAGCCGTAAGAAAATGATAGAGGAAGTTTTACTAGTGTGTGCATTTGACAGATGAGAAAACTGGGATCAGAAAGACAAAGCAGCTCTCCCTGGGCCGGGAAGTGGCGCGCTGGGGAATCAGGCCCGAGTTGGACTCCAGAGCCCGCGCTTGGAGACCCCATGATACACACTGCCTCTGCAGGAAGGGGCTGTGATTCAGCTCGACTGCCTTCTGGGTCCTCTTTCACTTGCTTCGGAGAGTCGGTTGGAAGGCCCATGGCTGGGGTGAAATGAGAGGAATTTTTCTCCCCAAGTGTGTTGTACCATGAATGTCAGTTGTCTCTTTTCCAAGATGGTTTGTAAGGAAGGCAGTTTCTGGGGATGTTGTTGAGAGGAAAACAGGAAGTGTCTTTCGCATCCAGCACATATCCATCAGCTGATTCAAAAAAGAGCTCCCCTCCTCCTCCAAAAGCTTTTTCATGAAAATGGTGGCCAGGGAATCTAACACTTAAGAAGCAGTGAGGTGAAGAAAGCCTCATAAGACTGGAGCAAACCTGCTCGGGCGGCAGCTCACAGCTGAAGTGTGTTGTTCATCTCCCAAGTGGAGGAGGGTGGAGGAGGGGCGGTACTGCCTGTCCTCTCAGTAAGTTTATCCTCTGGGATCAAAGACTCGAGGAGCCTGAAGAGGCAGCGAAACTGCCCACCAGGAAAGAAACTCCACTGCGGGTGGGGGGATGCCAAGCGCAGAGGCATTGTCAGGACCCCCCAGACCCGAGCGCCACACTGAATGTTTTTAATATTGAGGGGACGCCAGGGCCCCAAAGAAGCCCAGACTGGGTTTGAAGCTGTCCATGGGGATGCGGAATGACAGTGGTGAAGGCAAAAGGAGGCCCTGGTGCAGTGGGCTCGCACTGTGCTGGCGGCTCCAGGGCCTGGTTGCTGGAGTCAGGCCAGTTCCTTCGTTAAGGGTCTTCTTAGGCCCTGGGAGGAAGAATACAGCATTTGTACAAATTCCTCTCAGGGAAGAACCAGCAGGATAGAGCCACAGGGAGGCACAGCAAAGAGAGGGGGTGGGGAGGAGAACAAAACCAGTGACGGGGGTAGACCGGAAAAAAAGGACTAGCAGGTTCCATGCTGGACATCGCGACATAAATTCTCTCATTAAGGCAGTCAGAGATGCTGAGGTGGGCGTTACACTGTTTTGTAGAAGGAGACTCAGAGAGATTAAACCACTTGCCTAAACCCAGCGAGTCCATACCAGAAACAGGAGTGAAACTTGGTTTTGGTTTTGAGCCCAGGATATTTTCCACCACACTGCGTCGACTCCTGGGGAAAATTATAAAATGCCTCATGAGTTGTTTAATGACGTGGAAAGCTGTTCAAGAGATATAGCTAAGTGGATAAAGCAGGTTATGTGATCCAGCTCTTATTAACACACATTTATCCTAAAAAGATCGAGATGAATATATAGGATGCCCTGATACCTTCAAGTGGATACCTCAGAGTGTGGAAGTTGGAGATGATTGGTTTAAATGCTTCTTGCTGAGTCTCTATTTCACAAATTTTCTGTGGGAAGCAACATTTAATATGTTGATAACAGAGCTTTGAGCTTTGGTTAGAAGAGTTTGGTCTGAGCAATGATTTCCAAGTATTTTAGAGGTGCCTGAATGGGTGGGTGGCCTTCGGGGAATGTCCAAACATATCAGAAGAGAGGAGCAACTGTCTAGAAGCAGAAAACGTTAGGACTGTTTTTGTGTCTGTGTGAATGTGCAGGGAACACGGATTCCAGTGTGGCTGTAATGGGAGGACTGTGCAGGACAGGAGTGGGGGTGAGCACGGGCTGTGGAGCTCGTTACCACCTTGGAGGGCCTTGAATGCCAGGTTAAGATTTGACATCCTCTGCTAAAATGTAAACTGTAGCAGGGAATTAAGCGGGGACTTTGTTTACAAGTTCCTTTTTTGAGAGGAAACCTGGGGAGAGTCCCCGATCCGAGCACTGCAGGTTCTGGGTTGTGGCACCCCGTCACCAATTAGAGACAGACTGCATGGCCAAATTGTGGGGCTAGTGATCTTAAGAGTCCCAGGTTATAGACAAACTGCATCAAAAGCCAAAAATCCTAGTCCAGTTATTTACATCTGCGAAGACTTCCAAAGGTTTATAAATATCTGTGTAAGGCACTGAATATTTTGAGATGCTCAGTCTTAACCTGGGCATTGTTAAGGGTGTCGACACTGCCTCTGTGAGTAATGTAAGTTGTCGAAGCCCAGAAGATAAAGGACATTTCTATCCTCTGGGATATATGAGCATCTGGGTTCAGCTGGAAGTTGGGAACACGTGATAGTTTTGAGACTTGTGATACTGAGGAAAAAACTTTAATTCCTACCAGGTTGGCATTTGAGAGACTTAACTGCTGAGTACCAAATGAGCAGAGATTTCTGCCGCTGCCCTTATTTCAGCTGATTCCACTGCCTGATTAGATGTCATTACAACAAGGACAGGATCTTGAACAGAAGAAGAGGAGATGTAGTTGAGGCGATGATTTTTGTATCACTCTAACCAACTTGAGACATCTTCTGGCAACTAGACCTTTTTCTTTTTTATTCTTTGTTGTAATTCTAAGGAGGACTGAAGGAGTGAACATAGCTGGGCTCAGACCATTGTTCCTTGGTAAGGACGTTAGGGAAGGTGATTGGGAAGAAATAAATATGATCAAGGAGATGTAGTGAGGGAAGAGTTTTGTTTTATTTTGTTTTTAATAAACTGTTAGCTTTGATCAGGCAGAGCTTCTGTGGATAAACACATACAGAATCTGTCTGCTTCCCACGGAGCCCTCTGTGTGTTGGGATGAACATTTTGACCTCAGACCTCCTGAGGTCTGGGTGCTAGCCCTGGCTATACCCCTAGCTCTGTGACTTTGAGTAAGGTGACCTGAGGCCGCATGTTCCTTAGCTGTAAAACTTTTTATTAAGCCATTCTTCTTACAGTATAGTGATGCTCAGAGGTTCAAACAACTCTCGTAAGGTGATATGGTAATTATCAGTGGATGTGCAGTTTCTTTGAAAAGTCCAGGTGCTGTGTGAAGTTTACCTCTAATTTCCTTCCCATTCTCCTCCCTTTCCACTGCTTCTGCTCCCTTTCTGTGTCTGTTCTTATTTCTGTGTCTGGCCCTGGCCCTTTTCTGTAGTCAGTTTCAGAAGAATGGACGAGGGAAAATTATTCTCACATTCCAAGTGGTCTTATTTCACCTCTTGTCTACCAGGACTTGATCACAGGGTGTGCATCCAGTGGGCTAATTTAGCAAGTCCTGAATACTGTTAGTATCCATCTGGTCTCTCTTCATCAGGGCCATCTGTAACTTCTTAAAGGAAGCCATTCTTTAAAAAAGTTGGTGGGGCCCCAGCCCCTATTCAGCTTCCATCGAGTATCCTGCCTTTGGTCTGTCTTCTTTGGAATGGGATTTCTTTGGTGTAAAGATTCTTGGGGAAAAAAAGAGTTTGAGAAAGACAGCATTGGCCTTGGTCTAGGATAAAGAAATTGCATCCTAGGAAAGAGTTAGATAAAGGACTAGACTCTAAAGAGGCAGAACAGCTATGAAATGACCCCTGGATAGAGGTAGCTGTTTCAGAACGGTTGAAAGGGGGGCTATCATTCCAGCACAAAATAATCCCAAAGGATGACAGCTGGACTAGCATGTACCGTCAGTTTTTCAATTGATGGCCTTTCCCTAAAGTTGGCAAAAAACTGACTTCTGACACTAGGTGCTTGGTGTGGTGTTGACCCGGGGCTGTTCCTCCCCAGGTGGGAGCAGCAGGAAGGTGAAAATGAAGCTTTCTTCCTAAAAGAAACTAATGCTGTGCCCACGGTGACAGCACTCGATTCTTTGAGGTTTGAAAGTAGAGCCTGGGAAGAGAACCAGGATGCCTACCTCCAGTGTAGGAGCTTTGCAAGGGAGCAGCGGGTGCAGGGTTACTGGGGGCAGGACTCCTGGCCTGGCTTGGGAAAGGTTCTCTGCTGTAAAATCACTCTATGTTCATTAGTACACGCGGGCACTCAGAATTGAGTGGCACTTCTTGGGGAAGCACGTCTGTCGTTTGCAACAGTCTGATTTTTCTGTTAAGCCTCCATACCTCTTTTTGAATAATTTAAAAAGAATCAAATGTGCAGCTTCCAGATCTCTTGAGCCTTTCAAATGTGAACCTTCTTTAGGCTCTGCAGAGCTGGTGCAGAAGAGTGTTTGTTCAGACCTGATGGATTCAGAATTTGAGATCATTGTGTCAGAGGTAGAGCAAAAGTGGGCCCAGCTCTGCTCAGGAGGAGAGAGCTGTGGAGAGGAAGTTCGCAGGAGCAAGGGTCCAGTAGGGAGAGTGCCATGTGACGTCATCATTACAAATCCTTTTTGTCTTTTCATCAAAACAGGACCTTCCAAGGCAAGGCTGTGTTACCTACGATTCTGTTGTTGTTCTTGATAAAAAGAATGATACCTAGTTGTTTAGGGAAAAACAAACTTTTCTTTGTTCTAGTGGTCCTCCCTCCTCTCTTTCCCTAATTAGTCTGAAAAAGAACAGCTTTACCACATAGGCAAATTAGTATAGCCTGCCAGGAATTGCTGGCAATTTGGGAGTTTGAGGATTGCAGAAGAACAGATACGAAAAATACCTTTACAGTGCTGATGAAACCTTCTCCTCAAAGTCAGAAAAATAGCACACATGAAAACATAGTTAAGAATGGACTCCCGACATGTTTTTAACCTGAGAGGTCACTGAGCCCTGAGGCTAGCCATTGGCTGTTCCAGGGATAGACACACTCCCAAGAGAGATGAAGTTTCCAGTCGCAAGAACTTGTTGGGGTTTTTCCTTGTTGTTTATTTTTGGCATACAAGTGATTCAATTATCCAGAAGCATATTGAGCCCAGCCTCAGTAATATCACTAATTTAGATCAAATTAGTTTGTGTTACCTTGGGCAAGTCATGTGATTTCAGCCAAGCCTTATAACAGCCTCTTTTGGGAAAGAAACAATATGTAAAGAGCTCAGGGCAATAATCCTTTGCCTATAAAAGACTCTCTCAAGGATGATAGATATGATGGTAGGCAGGCTGTACCTTGGTTCAAAAATGACAAGGTGACACCAGATTTCCTGCTTTGCTCCAGAGCAAACCTGCAGCTATGATTTCTCTCCTCCATAATCAGCTACCCTTGATTGTTTAGCCCAAGTGTGTATCCACATCTCCACACATTCAGTCTCCATTTTCACTCTTCCCTCCATGTCACCCTGCTCCCTGAAGGAAGTATCGAGCATAAATTGTTCTTACTTTGAAGGTGAGGCTCATGTGTGAGTGTTAGTTGCTCGTGCTTTCTTGCCTTGTCTAATTTGTCAGTTTCTTGTACCCTTCCACGTGCCCCGCCCTCATGAGATCTTGCTGGATTTTGGAATGATGGCTTGCGCATGAACAGATGGTCATAGATGACTTGATCTGTGGGTTTTAACTTATGACCCTTGTGTGAATCGGAACATGAATGTTCTTGGCTTCTCCTCCAGGACCTAGGACCCTTGTCTGCTTAATTCCCATGTAACCTTCTGTGCTTTGGTAAACTGATACTGAAACAACTGGTGTGCACAAACATAGACACTCAAGTAAATGGAGATAAAGATACCTGCAAAAGAACATTAAAAATAGCCTGCCAGGAATTGCTGGCAATTTGGGAGTTTGAGGATTGCAGAAGAACAGATACGAAAATACCTTTACAGTGCTGATGAAACCTTCTCCTCAAAGTCAGAAAAATAGCACACATGAAAACATAGTTAAGAATGGACTCCCGACATGTTTTTAACCTGAGAGGTCACTGAGCCCTGAGGCTAGCCATTGGCTGTTCCAGGGATAGACACACTCCCAAGAGAGATGAAGTTTCCAGTCGCAAGAACTTGTTGGGGTTTTTCCTTGTTGTTTATTTTTGGCATACAAGTGATTCAATTATCCAGAAGCATATTGAGCCCAGCCTCAGTAATATCACTAATTTAGATCAAATTAGTTTGTGTTACCTTGGGCAAGTCATGTGATTTCAGCCAAGCCTTATAACAGCCTCTTTTGGGAAAGAAACAATATGTAAAGAGCTCAGGGCAATAATCCTTTGCCTATAAAAGACTCTCTCAAGGATGATAGATATGATGGTAGGCAGGCTGTACCTTGGTTAAAAAATGACAAGGTGACACCAGATTTCCTGCTTTGCTCCAGAGCAAACCTGCAGCTATGATTTCTCTCCTCCATAATCAGCTACCCTTGATTGTTTAGCCCAAGTGTGTATCCACATCTCCACACATTCAGTCTCCATTTTCACTCTTCCCTCCATGTCACCCTGCTCCCTGAAGGAAGTATCGAGCATAAATTGTTCTTACTTTGAAGGTGAGGCTCATGTGTGAGTGTTAGTTGCTCGTGCTTTCTTGCCTTGTCTAATTTGTCAGTTTCTTGTACCCTTCCACGTGCCCCGCCCTCATGAGATCTTGCTGGATTTTGGAATGATGGCTTGCGCATGAACAGATGGTCATAGATGACTTGATCTGTGGGTTTTAACTTATGACCCTTGTGTGAATCGGAACATGAATGTTCTTGGCTTCTCCTCCAGGACCTAGGACCCTTGTCTGCTTAATTCCCATGTAACCTTCTGTGCTTTGGTAAACTGATACTGAAACAACTGGTGTGCACAAACATAGACACTCAAGTAAATGGAGATAAAGATACCTGCAAAAGACTAAGCAGAGTTTGATAACCCTCCCACTCCTGGAAAAGATAGAAAGAAGTCATCACATGTAACTATATTGGATGTGGTTCTTTGGCTACCTGCGGCCATTGACCTTGATTCATTGATACGTTGACTTACTCGGTCTGTATCAGGTCTCCGCACATGGCGGGCTGTTCTGCTGGGCTCAGTGAGTGACACACAGATTGGAAGACTATTCCGACCCTATTAAATGGGGCATGAGACAATTCTATGTTCTGCCAGATTCCTCAGTGGTTGAGGGCTTTTGTCTGGTTTTACATTGAATGAGAATTAAGTAGCTGGAAACAAGTCACAGGAAGCCCAGAAAGGCTCGTTCACGAAGTGGCTTGTGTGTGGCTGGAGGAGCACTGGCTTGTGTGTCCAGAGACCTTGTTAGTGGTCTCAGCTCGTGACTAACCGAGACTGTGGATAAAACACTTAATCTTCGTCCTAGACTTTGGCTTCTCTAGCCCTAAGATGAGGCAGCTGTTTTAGGTGAGCCAGCTCTTGAATCCTAATAATTTATAAAAATTAATTTGAAATGTCAAGGCTAAAAGAGTCCTAGATATCTCTCATCTTGCCCCTTACATTGTTCAGAGCTAGTGGAGTCCCTTACCAAGGCCATTGCTTGTGAGCCTGGTGCGGTAGTGCCTTTAAGAGTGCTAGCAGCAAGAGTCTGCTGAAAGCATCTTGTTCAAAAACGGTCCTGTAGCTGGTCTCCTGGGGTAGCCTCCCAGGCCAAGATTTTTGCACGTTTGAAGGTGAGGCTCATGTGTGAGTGTTAGTTGCTCGTGCTTTCTTGCCTTGTCTAATTTGTCAGTTTCTTGTACCCTTCCACGTGCCCCGCCCTCATGAGATCTTGCTGGATTTTGGAATGATGGCTTGCGCATGAACAGATGGTCATAGATGACTTGATCTGTGGGTTTTAACTTATGACCCTTGTGTGAATCGGAACATGAATGTTCTTGGCTTCTCCTCCAGGACCTAGGACCCTTGTCTGCTTAATTCCCATGTAACCTTCTGTGCTTTGGTAAACTGATACTGAAACAACTGGTGTGCACAAACATAGACACTCAAGTAAATGGAGATAAAGATACCTGCAAAAGACTAAGCAGAGTTTGATAACCCTCCCACTCCTGGAAAAGATAGAAAGAAGTCATCACATGTAACTATATTGGATGTGGTTCTTTGGCTACCTGCGGCCATTGACATTGATTCATTGATACGTTGACTTACTCGGTCTGTATCAGGTCTCCGCACATGGCGGGCTGTTCTGCTGGGCTCAGTGAGTGACACACAGATTGGAAGACTATTCCGACCCTATTAAATGGGGCATGAGACAATTCTATGTTCTGCCAGATTCCTCAGTGGTTGAGGGCTTTTGTCTGGTTTTACATTGAATGAGAATTAAGTAGCTGGAAACAAGTCACAGGAAGCCCAGAAAGGCTCGTCACGAAGTGGCTTGTGTGTGGCTGGAGGAGCACTGGCTTGTGTGTCCAGAGACCTTGTTAGTGGTCTCAGCTCGTGACTAACCGAGACTGTGGATAAAACACTTAATCTTCGTCCTAGACTTTGGCTTCTCTAGCCCTAAGATGAGGCAGCTGTTTTAGGTGAGCCAGCTCTTGAATCCTAATAATTTATAAAAATTAATTTGAAATGTCAAGGCTAAAAGAGTCCTAGATATCTCTCATCTTGCCCCTTACATTGTTCAGAGCTAGTGGAGTCCCTTACCAAGGCCATTGCTTGTGAGCCTGGTGCGGTAGTGCCTTTAAGAGTGCTAGCAGCAAGAGTGCCGCTGCTGAAAGCATCTTGTTCAAAAACGGTCCTGTAGCTGGTCTCCTGGGGGTAGCCTCCCAGGCCTTTTGCCAAGACTGGTTTGTATAAAAACATGCACAAAGATGTTTTTTCTTTTTGCTTTATTGTTTTTTCACTTCATGTGATATGAACAGAAGAATTAGCTATTAGAAGTTTTCACCATTGCAATGGGACCTAGAACCAAAGGCTCCACCAGCTAGTCACTAAGTAACATCTTTCTCTGGGCCTGCCTATGATCCAGGGTTCGTTGACATGTATACATATGACAGGGGAAAACTACGTGTCCATTTTCGAACAAGTTCATTCAACTTGCAGAAGCTTGTTACTACACTGTAGAGTATTTTGAAAACTACCCTTAATTTCTTATTATAGGTGAAATAGTTGCATATTTTGGAATATAAAACAATAAAATATCCTAGAAATGACCATCTTTGTCATATTAGTGTATATATAAATGTCTATTTTGTGCATTTGTTCAACCTTTTACATTACATATTAGACCTTATGCATTTCCCATATGATTAAAAGTAGTTCAAAAACATAATTTTCAATGGCTGCATCTATAGTCCGTAACGGTTGTTCCATAATTCATTAACTGTTGCTGCAATGTTATCAAAATTTTTTTATTTAAGTTAGACCTGGTGCAGTTACTGTTCTAGAGTGGCCTCTTTTGGTAGGAGGACAAGTAAGTCTTCAAACTAATAGGTTTAAGTTTATGTTGATTGTGAGAAGCAATTGCAGGTAATTAACATCTTAAAAATTTCTATTTTATCCACAGTCTAAGATGCTTGATGTTTACAAACTCAAAAAATTCATAAGGGCTTCTTTTGAAGAGTCTCTTTTTATAGTTACATGTGACTAAACCCAATAGTAGAGATGGAAACAGTCAAAACAATAAAACATGAAGGAAAGATAGGAAGGGATGAGAAGTGACATTTATGGAACGCAGGCTATGTGAATGCACATACGTCATCTCCTAAGGTTGGTCCTTTACTTCAAAGACAAAACTGAGCTCAGAGAGGTTTTGCCCTGGCCCCAGGTTTATCCACCTAAAAAATGCCACAACCAGCATTTGAACCTAGGTCTGTTAGATCCCAAGTAACAAATTCTCAGGAGTTCCCTGGCAGTCCAGTGGTTAAGTCCATGCTTCTACTGCAGGGGATGTGGGTTTGATCCCTGGTTGGGGAACTAAGATCCCACATGCTACACAGCCTGATGAAAAATCCCCCCAGAAAACAACATAACTCTCCCCTCCCCTTGCAAAACCCCAAAATAACAAATTTTTCTATACTTTATCAATCTGCCTAAATACACTGAAAGCCTGGTTTGAGGTAGCTGCTGCCTGCTTCCAGCCCCACATCACTGCAGACCTGTAGAAGAAACTCAGAAAGACAATGCCTACTCTTGAGGATTCTGGGAAACTGGGAACCACTTGGGCCTGGAAGGGTGGGTGAACATGGGATTCAAGGAGGTGCTCAAATTCCAGCATCTCCCCTTCTTTTACTTCTATTAGAACAACCAGCTTTTCCTAGTGTTGGAAACCAGGCTTCTGAGTAAGATGTTCCCCCCGCTTGTGCAGATGGTCCCTTCTCAAAGTAGCAGAATTCCTGCCCTGGTGTTGGATGGGGATATGATTGGCTTTTCATGGGACCTTGGCTCAAGGCAGATCTGCGCTCCGCCAGTGCAAAGTGGGGATGTTAGAGTGGCACATCCCTTGAAGCATCCTCCCCAGATTTCCAATGGAAACCTCCCTGCATTGAACAGGTTATTGGTTGGGACTCAGTGATTTTTTTTTTTTTTCTTTGTGCTAACTCTGTGACCTTTATGTCTTCATTTATGAAGACAGTTGTTTTCCTCATCCTCTAAGAATTCCCACACAGACATCTGTCCGTCTTGGCAGTGATCAATCGTGATAGCTCTAAAACAGCACGCAGGTCTGAAGTTCTTCACTGGCTTCTGTTTCTTATCACCTCTGCAGTGTATTCACGCCTCCACTTATTCATCAAGCAGGTATGAAGACCACCTCAGGACCAGGTGGAGCCTGACTGCCTGCTCACCTCTGTCCCTTTCGTACCATTTGTAGGATGCAACTTTTCCAGGGACATTTTTTTTTATTTTAGCTTTATTGAAAGTACTAATAAGAATAAACTTATTTATTGAATATTAAAGTTCCATGGTTAGACAGGGTAGTGTGAAATGTTTCCACATTAAAACAACAGTGCTGTGAAAATAAATTTCAACATAACATGAACTTGTAAATTATGAAAAAAAATTCCTTCTCACCTCAGTTACTTTACATATGTTACCTTAGGCTTAAGACCTACCATGCTAATGTCTATAAACAGGGAACAACTTTTACTGATATTGGTAATTGGAGGCAAGTTATGCACCTTCACCATTTTTTTGTTTGAATTTGGTCTTGTCAATTCTTGTCTTAGTGATCCTTGTGAGTACCACGAGACTTATAGGCTTAAGAAAGACAAATGCCTACTCTTGAGGATTCTGGGNAACTGGGAACCACTTGGGCCTGGAAGGGTGGGTGAACATGGGATTCAAGGAGGTGCTCAAATTCCAGCATCTCCCCTTCTTTTACTTCTATTAGAACAACCAGCTTTTCCTAGTGTTGGAAACCAGGCTTCTGAGTAAGATGTTCCCCCCGCTTGTGCAGATGGTCCCTTCTCAAAGTAGCAGAATTCCTGCCCTGGTGTTGGATGGGGATATGATTGGCTTTTCATGGGACCTTGGCTCAAGGCAGATCTGCGCTCCGCCAGTGCAAAGTGGGGATGTTAGAGTGGCACATCCCTTGAAGCATCCTCCCCAGATTTCCAATGGAAACCTCCCTGCATTGAACAGGTTATTGGTTGGGACTCAGTGATTTTTTTTTTTTCTTTGTGCTAACTCTGTGACCTTTATGTCTTCATTTATGAAGACAGTTGTTTTCCTCATCCTCTAAGAATTCCCACACAGACATCTGTCCGTCTTGGCAGTGATCAATCGTGATAGCTCTAAAACAGCACGCAGGTCTGAAGTTCTTCACTGGCTTCTGTTTCTTATCACCTCTGCAGTGTATTCACGCCTCCACTTATTCATCAAGCAGGTATGAAGACCACCTCAGGACCAGGTGGAGCCTGACTGCCTGCTCACCTCTGTCCCTTTCGTACCATTTGTAGGATGCAACTTTTCCAGGGACATTTTTTTTTATTTTAGCTTTATTGAAAGTACTAATAAGAATAAACTTATTTATTGAATATTAAAGTTCCATGGTTAGACAGGGTAGTGTGAAATGTTTCCACATTAAAACAACAGTGCTGTGAAAATAAATTTCAACATAACATGAACTTGTAAATTATGAAAAAAAATTCCTTCTCACCTCAGTTACTTTACATATGTTACCTTAGGCTTAAGACCTACCATGCTAATGTCTATAAACAGGGAACAACTTTTACTGATATTGGTAATTGGAGGCAAGTTATGCACCTTCACCATTTTTTTGTTTGAATTTGGTCTTGTCAATTCTTGTCTTAGTGATCCTTGTGAGTACCACGAGAGCTTATATAGTGTATGACTTTAAGTTCATAGTAACTCTCTCCCGTTTAAAAATCCCATCACAACAGCTTTTGAGGTATGTACACTAGTGTTCCCATTTTACAGACAAGGAAATGGGTGATCACAGGGAAGGGAATGAATCATTTTCTCGGAGTCCACTGCATCATAGTTGGATTTTTCAGACTTGGGTAGGAATGGTGTGTTTTTGTTTTGTTTTTTGTCATTTGGGTGTATTTGTCCCCAGAGCCTCACAAATGAGAATCTCAGTAAACAAATATTCCTGCTTGAATGAACAAATGCTTTTCATTTACAGTAGAAAGCGGAACCTCAACAAATGAATTTGGTAATAACTGGTACTCCTTATGGACAGCTGCGCAAATGAGTGAAACATGCATACTATACACGTCGTTGCCATTGTCCATTCCAAATGCAGTGTGATTGATGTGAAGGTACACTATTACCCTCAGTCAGAATGCTGCCTGAATGTATGAATGCAACACAGAGGGATATTTTGGAACACGATGTGAGGTTTCCTAATTGAAAATGTACTTGAACTAAAATATCCTCAGTGAAAAGCTTTTTTGTGGTTATAAAAAAAGATCAGCATCTCGCAGGTTACCCGATTTGCTAATTACTTAGACTTCAGATCAGGTATTTGTGGTGAAATTAGCATGCAAAAGCCATCAGTTTTTGACAAGGACTTTTCATGGAAGAAAGAGCTGTAGGTGATACCGTGGTAAGAAAAAGCTGGGGAGTAGATCTTCAGGGTTAAATTTTGTCACCTAGGCTAGACAGTGGCTTATGTTTTCGTTGTGATATGCCAGAATAAACAGATACATAGGAAAGGCAGAGCTGTTTCTTTTTGAGAAGTGTCTCCAAGAGGGGACTTTTCCTTCAAAGAGACTAGTAACTGAAACTCTTAATGTGGGTTAAGTCACCCCCTTACATTCCACGTAGGAGAACTTGCCAGAGCTGGTTATTTTCTAATTAACAAAGGATAGGAGGTTGTTCTTAATATATTTACTCAGAGGCCCTGCTTTATCTATTTATATCTATTTATATGTATATCTCCCATCTGTATATTTATATGTGAGTTACTCTATGCTTGCTGTTCACTGAAGTCTAGTTCTCAGATGACTGAGGCTGAATCCAAGGGAAAAGCCTATGGCATTTGGGTCATGTGCTTCCCTTTTCCTCGCCTACAGGTGCTAATAAAAATGTGAATGCAATATGAACAATGTACTTTTTTCTTGTGGTCCTCGCTACTCCACCCCATTCCCATCCTTTACATGCAAGAGAGTTTGCTTCAGACTCACCCCTAAAAAGAAATGAAGCTCCCTGATTCTCAAGTGTTTCATCAAATATTGTTTTACCTGACATGACAGGTCTTCAAACCTCCCAGATGGTGAGCTGTTTCTTAGCTTCTTGGGGCCTCAGTTACAACATCTGTAAACTGGGTGGTGGGGTGGGGAAAGGGAATAACAGCATCAACCTCAAGGAGTTGGATGAGAACTGAATAAGTGATATTTGCAAAGCACTAGAGAGATGATTGATATCAATACATAGCAAGGGGGCTTCCCCTGGTGGTCCAGTGGGTAAGGACACTGCCTTGCAGTGCAAGGGGCGCCAGTTCAATCCCTGGCCCGAAGATCCCATGTGCCGCGGAGCGGCTGGACTGATGTGTCCAATTACCGAGCCGGAGCTCTGGAGCGCGTGTGCCCAGAGCCGGCGCTCTGCGACAACAGAGGCCACCACGATGGGAGGCCCACAGGGGCCAAAGAACAAAGACGGGTGAAAAATAGAGAAATGAAAGACCAACAGAAGTGGCCCGCCCATCCCCCTCCTTCCCCACCCCACCCCCCAAAAGATAAATAAATAAAATTAAAAAAAAATACATAGCAAGGGCTCAGAGTGTTGATTGAAAAAAGGCAAAGACTGCTGCCCAGAAAGTAATGAGCTACCTACCTGTGTAGACATAGACTAGGTGAAAATAATGTACCTGTGAAAAATACTAGTCAGTCTGGAAGAGGAATAGAAGGTTAATATGCAATGAATGTTCCAAATTACCCATCCCTGACCAGTTCTTTTTCTTTTTTTAGTTTTCTTTTTTTTAAGATTTTACAGAGTTTTGTTGTTCACAGACATATATGTTCCCAGATCAGTCATATGCATCTCCCTGGCCCCCTCCCCCCTCCCAGGCTCCCCCCAACCCATCCCTCCAGGCCATTGCACCCTGCCCATGCAGGATCACCTATTCCCACAGGGCAGTAACCGTAGCTGTCTTTTTCACATATGACAGTATAGGTTTCCATGTTACTAAAGTTGAGAATTCAGGACTTAGAAAAGCATCCTGACTGATTTCTGGTAGAGATGACCCTTCCAGGGAGGAAACTGTCAGACTCCTTTAAGCCAGGTCAGATGAGCATGTAGTCCCCTGCTGTCTGGAGGAGTGGAAAACTCCACATTGTCACTGCAGGCACCCTGGCGATCGTGTGTGTCAGGATGGAATCGCTCATCCCCCACTCTGGATGGGGGCTTGGTCTCCAAGTCTACCATGTGATCAGCCCTCTGGGATAGTGGTCCTTCACCCTCTCTTGGAAGGGAATTCGGTGAGTTTTCCTGCATATTCACTTGTAACTGGGGTTGGGCCTTGGCACGTTTCACCTATGGATTGCACTGGGCTCTCATGTCCTCCACAGGTTGGGATTTGGCTCCAACCAAGGAACATGCACATACCTCCGAGGCCTGTTGTTGTGGCTTTCTGCAGCTCCATGGATTATCAAATTTTACTGATGTGGGTCTGAGGTGGATGGTGGTTAACCAGTGCTACTTTCATTTTTGTCCATTCCTCCTTCCACGTGTGCAGTTTTCCATGCTTTATTCAACAGTCATGTAGTTGTAGCCTAGTGTGCGGGACCCTACTCTTTGGCTAGTTACTGTCAATACTAGTGGGAAAGATCTACGTAAGATGGATCAGGAGGAACCCTACTTTTTTTGGCTAGGGGTTTTTAGTTTTCGAGCAAGGGCTCAGAGTGTTGATTGAAAAAAGGCAAAGACTGCTGCCCAGAAAGTAATGAGCTACCTACCTGTGTAGACATAGACTAGGTGAAAATAATGTACCTGTGAAAAATACTAGTCAGTCTGGAAGAGGAATAGAAGGTTAATATGCAATGAATGTTCCAAATTACCCATCCCTGACCAGTTCTTTTTCTTTTTTTAGTTTTCTTTTTTTTAAGATTTTACAGAGTTTTGTTGTTCACAGACATATATGTTCCCAGATCAGTCATATGCATCTCCCTGGCCCCCTCCCCCCTCCCAGGCTCCCCCCAACCCATCCCTCCAGGCCATTGCACCCTGCCCATGCAGGATCACCTATTCCCACAGGGCAGTAACCGTAGCTGTCTTTTTCACATATGACAGTATAGGTTTCCATGTTACTAAAGTTGAGAATTCAGGACTTAGAAAAGCATCCTGACTGATTTCTGGTAGAGATGACCCTTCCAGGGAGGAAACTGTCAGACTCCTTTAAGCCAGGTCAGATGAGCATGTAGTCCCCTGCTGTCTGGAGGAGTGGAAAACTCCACATTGTCACTGCAGGCACCCTGGCGATCGTGTGTGTCAGGATGGAATCGCTCATCCCCCACTCTGGATGGGGGCTTGGTCTCCAAGTCTACCATGTGATCAGCCCTCTGGGATAGTGGTCCTTCACCCTCTCTTGGAAGGGAATTCGGTGAGTTTTCCTGCATATTCACTTGTAACTGGGGTTGGGCCTTGGCACGTTTCACCTATGGATTGCACTGGGCTCTCATGTCCTCCACAGGTTGGGATTTGGCTCCAACCAAGGAACATGCACATACCTCCGAGGCCTGTTGTTGTGGCTTTCTGCAGCTCCATGGATTATCAAATTTTACTGATGTGGGTCTGAGGTGGATGGTGGTTAACCAGTGCTACTTTCATTTTTGTCCATTCCTCCTTCCACGTGTGCAGTTTTCCATGCGTTTATTCAACAGTCATGTAGTTGTAGCCTAGTGTGCGGCGGACCCTACTCTTTGGCTAGTTACTGTCAATACTAGTGGGAAAGATCTACGTAAGATGGATCAGGAGGACTTTTATTTCATCTGTGTATGCCGAGTACTTTTCATAGTGTCTGGCAGGTGATGGTGGGTGTGTTCCTTAAATCTTAAATCTTTGAGAACAATTGGATAAGTGTTATAATCAAGCTGCCAGCTAGGTGCTCTGAGAACCAAAGATGTGGTATTTGTATAGTGCAGATATCTGATTTTGTCTAGGATTTAACTTTATAGTTTTGAGTTATTCTACACAAATAACTCTTAGATTAAAAAGTATTTAATTGATAGATGAAACACCAGGAATTAGCTGAGCTTCCCAGTAACAGACAGTGTTGGTTACTATGCTCAGGATGACCTGTCTCTCAATGGAGGTTCCTTTTTTGCATTCATGACATTGCTTATATCATACTAAAGAGCTAATTTTTTCCCCTAAGAGGTGGTAAGAGCCAATGTTTCCAATGATATCATCTGTTCTCATTTGGCCAGAGTACTTGGTTTTGGTCATTTATTAATCCCACAAATATACTGAGTACCTACCATTGCCAGGAGCTAACATAAACATAAATTTTAAGATTTACTCCATGTACCATGAGGGGCTTTATTTTTTCTTTTTTGTTTTCTGAAGGTGGGGAGAGAATAAGCTATATTCTGTCTTGAAAATGTTTTTTTTTAACTGATTTCATTTGGGAAGTATAGTTGATTTACAATGTGTTAATTTCTGCATATAGTAATGATTGAGTTAAACATTACCTTGAAAATGTATTAATCATGTTATTGCTGGGGTGGTTGAGAAGGGACTCGGGGCTCTGAGAGTTCCCAGGTTCTTCAATAAGAAACTCTTCTTCCCATTCATTCCAGAAGACAGAGGGTACTGCACTGAATCTACGCAGGCTGTGGTCTACATTCTGAAAGACTGTTTTAAAAAGCAAAGAAAGGGCTTCCCTGGTAGCTGAGTGATAAAGAGTTTGCCTGCCAATGCAGGAGACATGGGTTCTCTCCCTGACCTGGGAAGATCCCCCGTGCTGTGGAGCAACTAAGCCCGTGAGCCACAACTATTGAGCCTGTGCTCTAGAGCCTCAGAGCTGCAACCATTGAACCCATGTGCCACAATTCCTAAAGCCTGTGAGCCCTAGAGCCCGAGTTCCACAACAAGAGAAGTCACTGCAACAAGAAGCCTGCTCACCTCCACTAGAGAGTAACCCCGACTCCCTTCAACTAGAGAAGAGCCTGTGGCAGCAGTGAAACCCAAAATAGCCAAAAATAAATAAATCTGTACATAAAATTAAAAAAAAAAAAGCAAAGAAAGCCTTGTTAGGGGTGACTACTAAGTCACAGAAGTGTGATCTTGAACACGTTTGCTAACCTCTCGTCACTCAGCTTTCACATAATCTGCAGAATGGAGGCATCTGGAGGAGTCTCCACTTCCAAGGGAGACTGTAGTTCTAAGCCTTGACTGTATTCACATGGCCCTAAGCTAGAGGATGGCATATAGAATGCCATCATTACCAACATTTCCCTCCTTCCCAAACCGCCTGTACCTTCTGAGGTCTCAGGCTTCCTGTTTGCTTTTCACTCCCACAGATTCCTGCCCGCCGTTCTCTGGCGCCATCTCTCCCCATCTCTGGGGAACATAATGGAGGGAAGCTGAGAAAACTCCATGGAGCAGCCTTTTCCATGAGCCAATTTATGACTCATGTGCTGTAGGGGGTTCTGGCCTCTGGGGGGAGAAGGCAGACTTCCCTTTGTTTCTTCCTTTTGCTTATAAGAAACAATTCAAGGAACCTACTGTCTCTGGCAGACTCCTCTTCTACACAAGATATTGGACCATTTGCAAAAATTAAAAAGCAAAAAAACCCTCTAGAATTAGCCTAAACATGGTAATAGGAACCACTATTTAAATATTTTAATATGTCTCTTGTGACTACCCCCCTTCTCTCTTTTCTAAATCTTCTTTGCTTTGCTCTTAAAAAAAAAAAAAAGTGGCAAGCAACTGGCTTGTCACCCAGTAAAGAATAGGAACAGCCCTTTGGCTTTGAGCAGCTCATGAGATTTTTCGTCTGCAAAAGTTTTAGGGAATTTCTTCCAGAAAAGTCATGTGTGAGGAGGGTTGCAGCTGGAATAATCCTGCCTCTTGGATTGCAGCTGGGTTAATCCTGCCTCTTGAATTCTGAGGCATCAGTGGCATCTTTCTCTCTGTAATTGATCCCACTTTCCAGAATACAAAGCCTGGAAGGGCACACTTGCCCATTCCTGCGCTGACTTGTTGGAAATGTTGGGGTCACCATTCCCCGTGAGTGCAAGGGGAAGAAAGTCACTCTTTTGAGGTGTCATCTCTGGAACGGCGCCCAGGGATTCACCACATTTGCTGTGTCTAAACATGCTGTATCTATCAACCTTTGTCAAGTTTCTGCTCTGGTTGCATGATTAATGTTATTGGAGGAAACAATGCATTTTTCCCCCTCTCAGATGAATACGGAGTTTGTCAAGCATCATATACTAGTGTATTTTGCTTAATTTGTCCCATTTGAGTGATGTGTGTTGCCCAATAGCCCAAGGACTCCTCCAAAGATCTTCCCATGCCTGAGGCTATAACTCTTCAAACAAACTGAATCCATTTAAAGAGGAAAAAGCAAGCAACTTTTCGAGCTTTAACTAGCCTTAACTAGCTGCTTAGCTTCTCTCTCTTGTCTCTTTTGTTAGAATCAAAACACTTTCAGTGTCTTAAGTTGAATTTGGCTGTGTTTGCAGTTTAAATGCTTAAAGAAGTGTTAGTTCTAATTCTGTGAACCAGAAAAACGGTAGTATCTGTATCTTTGATTAGCCCAAAGATCTTGCCCCAATTGATATCCCATCTGTAATGGAGGAAGCAGAACCATCACTTCTCATGTTTCTCAGTTCACCCTTTTCTCTTGGACCAGTGTGTATTTTGCGAAATACATGGCAGACATGACTGGTGACATAACTAGTGATGTTTCCATGCAGGGTACACCCCCACATGGAGACACAGGTATAATGGGAATGTTAGTTCCAGCGTCACTGTTTTCTTTCCCACTGGAGAATTCGTATAGGAATGTAGGACTGCAAGAGGAGCTTTATTAAGTGGTAGCCTTTAGTCCCATTCATTTTTGTGGGAGAGCTTGATTGTATGAAGAGTTGAGAAGGTATCCTGCTCTTTGCTACAAATAGTGGATGATGCATCTGGAGTGACAGGTCATCTAGAGCTGCTGAGAGCCATCTTTTTCCATTCCAGAGCTTTTCCACTGACCTCTTCCCCAAAAGTTTGGTTGGTAATGGAGCATTGTGACTTGGTGTCTTAGTAATAGTATTTTTCACCTTGGAAAAACCAGGGCATGGACTTGGGAATTTCACCATTCCCGTGAGTGCAAGGGAAGAAAGTCACTCTTGAGGTGTCATCTCTGGAACGGCGCCCAGGGATTCACCACATTTGCTGTGTCTAAACATGCTGTATCTATCAACCTTTGTCAAGTTTCTGCTCTGGTTGCATGATTAATGTTATTGGAGGAAACAATGCATTTTTCCCCCTCTCAGATGAATACGGAGTTTGTCAAGCATCATATACTAGTGTATTTTGCTTAATTTGTCCCATTTGAGTGATGTGTGTTGCCCAATAGCCCAAGGACTCCTCCAAAGATCTTCCCATGCCTGAGGCTATAACTCTTCAAACAAACTGAATCCATTTAAAGAGGAAAAAGCAAGCAACTTTTCGAGCTTTAACTAGCCTTAACTAGCTGCTTAGCTTCTCTCTCTTGTCTCTTTTGTTAGAATCAAAACACTTTCAGTGTCTTAAGTTGAATTTGGCTGTGTTTGCAGTTTAAATGCTTAAAGAAGTGTTAGTTCTAATTCTGTGAACCAGAAAAACGGTAGTATCTGTATCTTTGATTAGCCCAAAGATCTTGCCCCAATTGATATCCCATCTGTAATGGAGGAAGCAGAACCATCACTTCTCATGTTTCTCAGTTCACTCTTTACTCTTGGACCAGTGTGTATTTTGCCGAAATACATGGCAGACATGACTGGTGACATAACTAGTGATGTTTCCATGCAGGGTACACCCCCACATGGAGACACAGGTATAATGGGAATGTTAGTTCCAGCGTCACTGTTTTCTTTCCCACTGGAGAATTCGTATAGGAATGTAGGACTGCAAGAGGAGCTTTATTAAGTGGTAGCCTTTAGTCCCATTCATTTTTGTGGGAGAGCTTGATTGTATGAAGAGTTGAGAAGGTATCCTGCTCTTTGCTACAAATAGTGGATGATGCATCTGGAGTGACAGGTCATCTAGAGCTGCTGAGAGCCATCTTTTTCCATTCCAGAGCTTTTCCACTGACCTCTTCCCCAAAAGTTTGGTTGGTAATGGAGCATTGTGACTTGGTGTCTTAGTAATAGTATTTTTCACCTTGGAAAAACCAGGGCATGAGAAAGCTTATGGGCCTAAGAGTTAGAGCCACCTGCCTGGTATATACTATATTATATGAGTGGTATATTAACAGCTGGCAGACAGCCTCTGGGAAGTTTGGTATGGAAGCATCAAATCAGTGTATCTGTAGATCCTTCCTGTGTTGCCCTAGGTACTACATGTACATGTGCTCAGTTGTCTCTGACTCTTTGGGACCCCATGGACAGTAGCCCGCCAGGTTCCTCTGTCCATGGAATTTTTCAGTCATGAATACTGGAGTAGGTTCCCATTTCATCCTCCAGGGGAGGCAATTCCCAGGTGGCACAGTGGTAAAGAATCTGCCTGTCCAATACCTTTCCCATTTCTTAACATTTTGTAACACACACACTGAGCCTTTTGCCTTCCCATTCCTTTTTCTTGGGGATATACAATGAATAAAGACTTATTGGTGCTTTAAAAAAAAAAAGAAAGAATCTACCTGCCAGTGCAGGAGATGGAAGAGACTATGGTTCAATCCTGGGATCAGGAAGATTCCCTGAGTGAGAATGGCTCTTCGGCTTGGGCCTTCATGTCATTGTGTGTCCTTGCATAACCCTCTGCGCCTGAGGATTCTGAGCAGTTGAAGAGGGAGCCCAGGCATGAAACTCACAATCCAAAATGCACAGGGTCATTACTGATGCATGTATCCATAGAGAAGAGTCATGGAGTTTAAAAACCACAAGAAAATTTAGAGTGTGTCATGCCCAAATCCCCTCATGCAAATCAATGAACAAAAATTAAATAGCCAAACATTCACATAGATGCCCTGTAATTAGTAACTGGAGTTTGAGGTACTCAACAAGGTAATAAAACCCATTAACAGCCATCAGACCCATGGAGTCTCTTTGGCATAGCTAGTGGGTTCGCAGCTGCTCACTGGATGAAGTGTTTGAAAGGAAGAAAACACTCTCTCTTTGGGTGTGTTGGGTCCCATCCAGCCTGGGTTAGTCACACCCATGTGTCTTTTACTGGTAAGAATTAGCAAAATTTCCCTATTTGTCTGGAGACCTCTTCCCAAAAGGGAGGCATGTTTTTTAGTAATAGTATTTTCACCTTGGAAAACCAGGGCATGAGAAAGCTTATGGGCCTAAGAGTTAGAGCCACCTGCCTGGTATATACTATATTATATGAGTGGTATATTAACAGCTGGCAGACAGCCTCTGGGAAGTTTGGTATGGAAGCATCAAATCAGTGTATCTGTAGATCCTTCCTGTGTTGCCCTAGGTACTACATGTACATGTGCTCAGTTGTCTCTGACTCTTTGGGACCCCATGGACAGTAGCCCGCCAGGTTCCTCTGTCCATGGAATTTTTCAGTCATGAATACTGGAGTAGGTTCCCATTTCATCCTCCAGGGGAGGCAATTCCCAGGTGGCACAGTGGTAAAGAATCTGCCTGTCCAATACCTTTCCCATTTCTTAACATTTTGTAACACACACACTGAGCCTTTTGCCTTCCCATTCCTTTTTCTTGGGGATATACAATGAATAAAGACTTATTGGTGCTTTAAAAAAAAAAAAAAAGAAAGAATCTACCTGCCAGTGCAGGAGATGGAAGAGACTATGGTTCAATCCTGGGATCAGGAAGATTCCCTGAGTGAGAATGGCTCTTCGGCTTGGGCCTTCATGTCATTGTGTGTCCTTGCATAACCCTCTGCGCCTGAGGATTCTGAGCAGTTGAAGAGGGAGCCCAGGCATGAAACTCACAATCCAAAATGCACAGGGTCATTACTGATGCATGTATCCATAGAGAAGAGTCATGGAGTTTAAAAACCACAAGAAAATTTAGAGTGTGTCATGCCCAAATCCCCTCATGCAAATCAATGAACAAAAATTAAATAGCCAAACATTCACATAGATGCCCTGTAATTAGTAACTGGAGTTTGAGGTACTCAACAAGGTAATAAAACCCATTAACAGCCATCAGACCCATGGAGTCTCTTTGGCATAGCTAGTGGGTTCGCAGCTGCTCACTGGATGAAGTGTTTGAAAGGAAGAAAACACTCTCTCTTTGGGTGTGTTGGGTCCCATCCAGCCTGGGTTAGTCACACCCATGTGTCTTTTACTGGTAAGAATTAGCAAAATTTCCCTCATTTGTCTGGAGATTGGAGGAGGGTCAAAATCTTGAGGGACAGACCATCTCATCTCACTTGAGGAGTATACAGAGCAAGCTTATTTGAAACAGGTTATTGACCAGAAATGTGGATGTTGTTTTTTTTTTGGCCACGTCTATTGGTCTTTCATTTATTCATTTTCATCCATCTTTGTTGTTTTGGCCTGTGTGGGTCTCCCATAGCAGTGACCTCTGTCACTGCAGAGCACCGGCTCGGGACGCATGTGCTCCAGAGCTCTGGCTCCGTAGTTGGACACACGGGTCCAGCTGCTCCATGGCACATGGGATCTTCCCAGGCCAGGGAACGAACCAGCACCCCTTGCACTGCAAGGCAGTGTCCTTACCCACTGGACCACCAGGGAAGCCCCTGTGCTTTTTTCCCTTTGTGGTTCTCCCCTGTTCAAGGGCAAACTCCTGGATTTGGCATTGAAATCCAGCCCTCTGGGGGTCCAGAGTCCTTTTCTGGCCCACACCCATGCTCCAGGCTACAGGGCTTCTTGTGGATCTTCCTGCCTTCTCTGCCCTCTCCTGATGCTCCCTCTGATGGGATTCTGTTAGGATGCCTTTCCTCCCATAGTGGACTTAACTTTACTTCTGTTTGTCCTTGAAAGGTCAGTCCAGCTGTGCTTTGTCTACTCCCAAAAAACATTGACCGTTTGTCCATTGCGCTTTGTCTACTTCCCACCTTATTGTTGTTTGGTCCTCACGCATGTCCTACTCTTTGTGACTCCATGGACTGTAGCCATCCAGGCTCTTCTGTTCATGGGATTTCCAAGGCAAGAATACTGTAGTGGGTTGCCATTTCCTTCTCCAAGGGACCTTCCCGACCCAGGAATCAAATGCATGGCTCCTGTACTGGCAGGTGGATTCTTTACCATTGAGCCACCTGGGAAGCCCTATGCTTCCCTCACAGCCACCCATTATCCTGTAGTGAATTGTTCATTTGTAAGTACTTGAATGTTAGGACATTTTTATTCTCCTAGCTTAATTTTTCAAGCCATATAGTTCCCTAAGAAATACTTATGAGTATGCAGAAAGACAAATGCATAAGACATAGACTGCTTTTCTGCTTTTCTCTTTTATGTAAATGTAAACTCTGTGAGGGCAGAGAAGTTTGTCAAGTTTGTTCACTGCTGAATGGCCCAGCTTCCCAGATAGTACCTAGCACATAATACACTTTAATAATTATTTGTTGAATGAAACACAATAGAGTGTTATTTTTCAAAAATTTAACTGAGAAGCTAATTGATTTCTGTTCAAAAGTATGATTGATTTAGAAGAAAATATCTATTAGACCTATAATGATTCTTTTCTTCATAATACATTCATGTCATTGTTATCTTCCTCAAGGACAACCACTTGCTTCTGGTAGTCTCCTGTCATTCATGGTTGGGTAGGAGCTTTCCTGTTTCTCCATAATAGGAACTGTGAAATCTTTCAGGGAAGGGGAGCTGGGACTGTAGAGTTTAGAAAAACATCCATTTAATTTTTTTTTTAAATTTTACATTGGAGTATAATTGATTAGCAATGTTGTGTTAGTTTCAGGTGTACAGCAAAGTGATTCAGTTATGCATATACTTGTTCTTTTACAAATTATTTCCCTATTTAGGTTATTGCAGAGTTCCCGGTGCTACATGTGAGTCTTTGTTGATTATCTGTTTTAAATATAGCAGTATATACCTGTCAATTCCAAGTTCCTCAGAAGGTCAATTTAAAATGTTTTCATAACACTGACTTTTCTACCAAGTCTTTTCCTAGTTTCATTCTCCACCAAGACATTTGAGGAAGGGGACAGCAAGAGGTGTAGTTGTTTTTAGTCTATGTATAGGGTAGAGAAGCTACTGAGTAGCACAGAGTGTTTGAAATAGTAGTGGGATTTTCCCCAAGTTACTGTGACTGACAGCTTGATGGAGAAAGATGAACAGCTATTTTCATCAACTCTAAAGCAAACTGGGCCTTTTACCATGACTATGGCAAGTGGCAAGACAAGCAAAAGTGTTAGTCTTTCAGTTGTGTCTGACTTTGTGACTCCATGAACTTATAGCCTGCCAGATTCCTCTATCCATAGGATTCTCCAGGCAGGAATACTGTAGTGAGCTGCCATTTCCTTCTCCTGGAAATCTTTCCCACTCAGGGATCGAACCTGGGTCTCCTCTGCTGTAGGCAGATTCTTTAATGTCTAAGCCACCAGGAAAGCCCAACCATCTGCTGATAGCAGACCCACTGACTGGAGGACAGCATCCTGTTTAGTTCGTTGACTTTCCCCTTGCACCGGTCATAGTGTTCAGCACTCAGTAGGCTATGAATAAATAGGTTCTGCAGTTACAGGAAATATTTGATGAATATCATCATTAAAAAGGGTGTTAGAGGTCAGATCTTTGAACCTTTTCATTTAAAAATGAAAATGACATTGTCCAGGGAAGGGAATATTCAGTTAAAGATGTCACAGATCTCTAGTGGCAAAATCAGGACTGGTATGCAGTATTTATCCTGTGGGATTTAACTGGTGAGATACTTGAATTGGCAATCATGAGGTGTGTAATAATGAGATGCCTAGTTTTTTTGAATCCAGAAAGTGCTTGTAGTACTTTCCACTTGCCTACTAAGCTGCATTTGGTACCCAAATATTATGACTTGATAGTGATTAGGAACTCTGTTCCATACCTGTCTTCCCCAAAGAAAGAGGAAGGCATTAACAGAACATAAAAACAAGGGAAACGGTCTTGTATTCATTCATCTCATTTAATGATGGCTGATTAAATCTACAACAGTGTCCTTGGTGTCTAGTGAAAGAGCACTGGATCAGGAATGTAGAGTTCAAGGTGTAGTTCTGACGCAGGCTTAATCACGGTGCATCTCTGTACTAGTGTAGGGTTTGGGGTCTTCCTGTCGACATCAGACTTGTAAATGAATGCTATCTGTGACTGGCTGGTGATATCTGTTGTGGACATTGGGTAGGAACTTACAGCATGCATGTAACTTAATTGCCATTCTGGGTCAAGTAATCTGTCAGGTTCTAATGCCTCTACACTGTGGCTCCACAGGGTTGAGTTACTGCCTTCCAAGAACTAAAAAACCCCTGCAGATATGCACAGTTGTTTAGTTTAATCAAACATGAAAGCACCAAAGGGCAACTGATGCAATATAATGATTACAAATTCCTACTTAAAAGTAGAGAAACGACAGTTTGTTGGTTTTTTTACAAGCACATCTTCTTTTTCAGATCACTGTCCTTAAATAGAACAAAAGAAAGTATAGTTTGCCCTGGCCTATTCCATTTCCACGTGTTTTGCTGAAAAGTTTTGAAACTAATCCAAATGCATCAGTAGAATTCTTCCTGAGTTACTGTTTACCCTAAATTGAAAGTTTAGTCATCTCTGCGTCATTCCAGTGAAAACCTTGAATCTTTAAATAAGTCACATGAAGTTTAAAAATATAAGCAAGAACCTTTTGTATATTTTGGTCTAGGAGACAGATTTAACTCTAGTTTGAAATTGTGTTTCATTGTCCAGGGAAGGGAATATTCAGTTAAAGATGTCACAGATCTCTAGTGGCAAAATCAGGACTGGTATGCAGTATTTATCCTGTGGGATTTAACTGGTGAGATACTTGAATTGGCAATCATGAGGTGTGTAATAATGAGATGCCCAGTTTTTGAATCCAGAAAGTGCTTGTAGTACTTTCCACTTGCCTACTAAGCTGCATTTGGTACCCAAATATTATGACTTGATAGTGATTAGGAACTCTGTTCCATACCTGTCTTCCCCAAAGAAAGAGGAAGGCATTAACAGAACATAAAAACAAGGGAAACGGTCTTGTATTCATTCATCTCATTTAATGATGGCTGATTAAATCTACAACAGTGTCCTTGGTGTCTAGTGAAAGAGCACTGGATCAGGAATGTAGAGTTCAAGGTGTAGTTCTGACGCAGGCTTAATCACGGTGCATCTCTGTACTAGTGTAGGGTTTGGGGTCTTCCTGTCGACATCAGACTTGTAAATGAATGCTATCTGTGACTGGCTGGTGATATCTGTTGTGGACATTGGGTAGGAACTTACAGCATGCATGTAACTTAATTGCCATTCTGGGTCAAGTAATCTGTCAGGTTCTAATGCCTCTACACTGTGGCTCCACAGGGTTGAGTTACTGCCTTCCAAGAACTAAAAACCTCTGCAGATATGCACAGTTGTTTAGTTTAATCAAACATGAAAGCACCAAAGGGCAACTGATGCAATATAATGATTACAAATTCCTACTTAAAAGTAGAGAAACGACAGTTTGTTGGTTTTTTTACAAGCACATCTTCTTTTTCAGATCACTGTCCTTAAATAGAACAAAAGAAAGTATAGTTTGCCCTGGCCTATTCCATTTCCACGTGTTTTGCTGAAAAGTTTTGAAACTAATCCAAATGCATCAGTAGAATTCTTCCTGAGTTACTGTTTACCCTAAATTGAAAGTTTAGTCATCTCTGCGTCATTCCAGTGAAAACCTTGAATCTTTAAATAAGTCACATGAAGTTTAAAAATATAAGCAAGAACCTTTTGTATATTTTGGTCTAGGAGACAGATTTAACTCTAGTTTGAAATTGTGTTTCATTAGAGATGTTTTCTTTTGACTATGGGTTTAAATTAATGTTGTTATACATAAAGTGTTAGCATGGGGAGGGCTGAATAAGGTCATTAAATGTGGACCAAATTTGTAAATGACCTGTTTGTATGTACATGCTCTCTGTATGTTCATCTCTGTGCAAGTTGCTCCAAAAGAGTTCTTAATTTCTTTGTTTCTGATTTAAGGATAATTGCTTTACAGTGTTGGTCTGATTTCTTTTTAGAGGCCTGGGGTCTTCTGCTGTCATTTAAAAGTTTCTCTAGAGGAGTTGTTTCATGTTTTGATGAGTTTTTAATATATTTGTGGGGAGACAGGTGATCTTCCCATCTTAATTATTTTTAAATTGTACATTGCATTTAGAAGAATGACAATTGATACCCAAGCAGTATTAATCATAAGGTTGGTGCGTATTTATCATGTGATTTTCTAATAGTTTATTTCTTTTGCTTCTAACAGATACGGCAGAATGCCCTCCTATCAGGTGTAGCTTATTGCTGCATAGAACTATAGACTCCCATATGACTTCTCCAAAAATGTAAACTGGAGCATTAATTTAGAAGGCGAATTTAGTCCTGTTTCTTCACATAAAAAGTTTGACCATGTGTGCTACTTCTAAACTCTAAAGAACCAATCATAGTCATCTTAAAAACCACAGAATGGTTGACATTGAAAGGACCACCTTGTTTTGTTGTTGTTGTTGTTGTTTTTAAAGATTTATTTATTTATTTATTTTGATGGGGGTGGGGAGGGAGGGGAGCAGGTGGGCCACTTCTATTGGTCTTTCATTTGTCCATTTTCATCCATCTTTGTTCTTTGGCCCATGTGGGCCTCCCATCGCGGTGGCCTCTGTTGTCGCAGAGCACCGGCTCTGGGCACATCTGCTCCAGAGCTCTGGCTCAGTGATTGGACACATCAGTCCAGCCGCTCTGTGGCACGTGGGATCTTCCCAGGCCAGGGCTCGAACTGGCGCCCCTTGCACTGCAAGGCGGTGTCCTTACCCACTGGACTACCAGGGAAGCCCCCATCTTGTTCTTATCTCTTGTTTTCTTGCAAAGCTGAGGCTATCTGCCTAAGGCTCCCTGGCTAGTTTTGGAAGAGCTAGGCATCACATGAGGAACTCTTGACTCCTAATTCAGTGCCTGTTCTTAACTCAAATAATTTAAAAAATTGACAACATAAAATAGGAGCAAGCCACATGGATACGTACTATGTCATAAGAAAGGGGACTTGGCCTTCCCAAATTGATACTTTGAAGGCTGCTCTAAAGCTTTCTCTTCTGGAATATTAGTATGTTTGGTCATTACTGATACTGAGAAACAGGCAACTGTTCCCTAACAGTGCTCCTTGGAAGTCCCTGGCTAATATTTGTGTTGAATCTCAATAGTTACTGATTATCATTATAACATTAGTATATTGACTTCTTCCTACTTTGCAGTCAAATGCTCTACCACTGAGCTATACCCCCTGACTTCTTCCTACTTTGGAACTGATTTTCTTTATCTGCCCTTTGCTATTAACTATTTCAATTCTTCTCTGGGAGGAAGTGAGAAAATACTCTTCTCTATTTCTTTTGTATCTTTTTAACAGCATGAGTAACTTTTAGCTGGTGGTTGTAGCGTTTTCGATAAAACACTTGTCTAATGAACTCTCTGTAGAAGAGAAGGAAGCCTTTGGGGCATCCAGCTTTCAAACCAAAGATAAGGTCCCTCTGTGGATTAAAAGGGATAAGAGGGACCATGGATGGGCAAGCAGGTCACAGAGAGATGTGAAAGACCACTGTCCAGTGGAGACTCTTCCTTCCTGCCCCACAGGTCACCAGAGGCCAGGAATGGTTGAGTTTCTCATGGAAGCTGGTGAAGGGGGCCTATCATTGCTGTGGGTGATAACAGTCACCCAACTAGATGAAGTTCTTAAGAGTTACAGTTTTGTCTATGAACTTTTGCATTTGGAATCTCCAAACGTAGCTTCCAGTTCATTTGTCGGAGCATTATCAAGGGAACAGAGCAAGTTGCCTGATTGGAAGCCCCAGCAGAGCAAGTAAGGGAATCCAATCTGACAGGAGGGAAGGGGTTCTGAAATGGGTGCATCCGGATCATGTGCATTGTACTCATGTGCACTGTGAACTTCCTTTGTTTAATAAGCTTTCCAAAAGGGTCGCCTGGGGAGATTTTTGGCCCACACAGATCACCCAGGCCTCCTTTCCTCCTGGACTAGTCAGACCTCCTGATTCCATTACAGTCTGACTTTAAACTACATAACTGCTGAGGAGGCTTACAAGGACCTTGTAATAATACGGAACATTTGATCAGGGTGTTATCTGCTCTACTTTCTGACCTAAATGAATTGGCCATGAAATTGTAAGAATGCTATAAACATTATTAGGCTGTTCCTCCCACTCTGCTTCTGTTGTTCTCCTTTCTTTCTGGGGGCAGGAAGGGTAGTTTGAATTAATTAGGTCTTTTATTAATACTTCATAGCAGTAGATCAATTGTAGTTCATGCCTGAGCTCTGTTTCCAGAGATGGAGGGCTTTTTGATAGTGATCAAGGTGATGCAGCGACCGAGGTAGCTGGTCACCCTCTCTGTGCCTTTGTAGTCTAGCGAACTGTTTAATATCTGGGGAAATGAAACTGCAGGCCAGAAGTCCAGTGCTGGCTTCTGAAACCTCCACTTGGATGTACCTTAGGCATCCAGCTGGTGGTTGTAGCGTTTCGATAAAACACTTGACTAATGAACTCTCTGTAGAAGAGAAGGAAGCCTTTGGGGCATCCAGCTTTCAAACCAAAGATAAGGTCCCTCTGTGGATTAAAAGGGATAAGAGGGACCATGGATGGGCAAGCAGGTCACAGAGAGATGTGAAAGACCACTGTCCAGTGGAGACTCTTCCTTCCTGCCCCACAGGTCACCAGAGGCCAGGAATGGTTGAGTTTCTCATGGAAGCTGGTGAAGGGGGCCTATCATTGCTGTGGGTGATAACAGTCACCCAACTAGATGAAGTTCTTAAGAGTTACAGTTTTGTCTATGAACTTTTGCATTTGGAATCTCCAAACGTAGCTTCCAGTTCATTTGTCGGAGCATTATCAAGGGGAACAGAGCAAGTTGCCTGATTGGAAGCCCCAGCAGAGCAAGTAAGGGAATCCAATCTGACAGGAGGGAAGGGGTTCTGAAATGGGTGCATCCGGATCATGTGCATTGTACTCATGTGCACTGTGAACTTCCTTTGTTTAATAAGCTTTCCAAAAGGGTCGCCTGGGGAGATTTTTGGCCCACACAGATCACCCAGGCCTCCTTTCCTCCTGGACTAGTCAGACCTCCTGATTCCATTACAGTCTGACTTTAAACTACATAACTGCTGAGGAGGCTTACAAGGACCTTGTAATAATACGGAACATTTGATCAGGGTGTTATCTGCTCTACTTTCTGACCTAAATGAATTGGCCATGAAATTGTAAGAATGCTATAAACATTATTAGGCTGTTCCTCCCACTCTGCTTCTGTTGTTCTCCTTTCTTTCTGGGGGCAGGAAGGGTAGTTTGAATTAATTAGGTCTTTTATTAATACTTCATAGCAGTAGATCAATTGTAGTTCATGCCTGAGCTCTGTTTCCAGAGATGGAGGGCTTTTTGATAGTGATCAAGGTGATGCAGCGACCGAGGTAGCTGGTCACCCTCTCTGTGCCTTTGTAGTCTAGCGAACTGTTTAATATCTGGGGAAATGAAACTGCAGGCCAGAAGTCCAGTGCTGGCTTCTGAAACCTCCACTTGGATGTACCTTAGGCATCCAAAAGTGAACATGCGCAAAGCAGTGCTCCCCCTGCCTCTCCTTTTCCTCCTCCTTACCTCCGACTCTGAGAAACTAGCATCACTTTCTGCCTCCTCTCATGGCCTGGTGCTCAGAACTGTGATGCTGCATCTAAGCTGCACCACGGCCCACTTCACTGTCCCCCCGCCCCCGGCCACCCCCGCGGTCTGCATTTTTAGTCCCCTCCTCCCTGGACTGCTGTGACAACCGCCTTGCTGATCTCTATCCCCTTCACATCCTTGTCACCTATTGCCAGAGCAGTGGTTCTGGGAAACAAATCAGAGATACTGTCACTCTTGGTTTAAAATCCCCTGGAGGAAAAAAAAAATTAAAAAAAAAAAATCCCTTAGTGGCTCTCCATAACCTTCCTAATAGTGCATATGTCTTACGGTGTTTCTGAATAAACTGTTCTTGTTTCTGCTTCCGTTTCTCATCTTTTCCTTCATGTGATACCCAGACTGTGAGCAGGTTGAGCTTATACAATGAAGCAGGGAGGTCAAAACCCTGAAAATTGGGGACACAGACACACACACACACAGAGACTCTCTCTTGCCTACTGACTGATGGCTTCTGTTTTAGAACTGAGATCAGTGTGCCTCCACTCGGGTTACCTGGACTCAGAAACCTGAAAGGAGAGTCAGCTGGTTAAGAGAGTGTTTCTGTGTGCTCCTCTTACCCTCCTTTGTAGCACAAGAAGTTACTGATGCAGGGCCCATTTTTCTTTTTAGTTTCATCTTTTTCTCTTTGGTCTCCAGTTCTTCTGTCTTCTGGAAGGGCTGGAGTCAGGACTTCATGAACCTAAAATCAGCAGCGTCTAGCCAAGGCTAGAAACCCTCCTCCTTCAGTGCCCACTTATATCTGTCAGATGATCTTCCTCTCACTTCCCTGAGGGCTGGGAAGGGTTATGGGGACTTCCTGTGCCCTAGGAACTTGGCTTCCATCAGGAGCTGGGGGAGCCAAGCCCAAGTGGACTGGAAAAGCCCCAGAGAAGGCCAGATCATGGCTGCCCAGCCTGCAGATTCCTGCAGTGTTCTCCCCTACACCCTGTCACCCTCACGGTCCCCTGGGATGGTGGAAGTGTCTGCGGTTCAGGCTGTGGCTTTGCGGGTGACTCGTGTGAAAGTTCTGAGGAATAAAATAAGACAGCCTGCAAAGGACCAGAATGCACGAGGCGTCTGCCAGAATTGGACCTTTTGTGATGCTTGGCCTGCTCACTGCTCTCCAAGCACTCAGGGGTGGCAGAGGAAATGGAATCCATTTAGTTCCCCCTTGACTGCCCCCCACCACGAATAGCCTGGAGAGGGCTTTCTTGTGAACACGTCTGCTTCAGCCTTCTGTTTCTAGCCTGTGTTTTATTGTCTCCCCTCCTCGGCTGCTTTTTTACTGCCTCTACCCTGACAAAGCACCAGGTTTATTCTCTTGCTCTGTGTGTCTGCCCACTTGGGTGTCTAACCAAGTACCAGCCGCAGCTAATACATTAGAATTTGAAGAAATGTATAACAGCAGGTAGCAAGTGACTGGTGACAGGGTGACATATTGACTTAATATCTTGTGTAATGTGAGATGAAGGATGTGCCTTTTGGTGTGTATTTTCATTTTAATTATTTTTTGTTGCTTTTCTTAGGCAGACACTTGTAGGCAGTTTTGAGTAATTGTCTGAAATCATTAACATGTTTATTAAATAAGGAAGCAGAGTGCATTATCTAGCGAATCAATTATGTAAATGCACAAAAAGCATAAGGAGTTGGTCTTTAACTGTTGCTGAACTGCATCCATTTTCTAGATTATAGATGAAAATTGCTGGGTGATCATATGCCTGTGCTGGGAAAAAGGAGGGTGTTTAGATTCACCCCCGCCCCCTGAAATCAGCAGCAATTAATTTACAGTTTTCTTTGGGAGGGGATATTTATGAAGTACAGAAACCAGTAGGGATTTATGTAGATCCTTCCTGTTGTTGACAACAGATGGTTGGCAGTGAGAACCAGCAATCTCTATTGAAGGGTCTGGGTGAAATGATAATGTCATTGGCACAGAAGCAAGAGTATTCCTCCTCTAGATAACAACACTGTCTAGGTTCAAAATCCTCTTTCTCTCTCTCTCTCAAAGTGTGTGTGTGTGTGTGTGTGTGCATGCACCAACCTATCATTCACTCTGATTGCTTGTGGTTAAAATCTTAAAAAGATTTGTCATTGAGTCAAGTCTTATTTTTGGTAGTGTTGGCTGTTTTATTTGGGAAGCCTCCACTCTTCAGGAACTCAGAATACCCACCATCCCCAAACTCATGAACTCCTCTTGACACATAAGAGAAGCATCCTTCATTTTGTGCCCTTCCTGGGTTTTTTGTTTTTGTTTTTGTCTCAGAGTTTTATAGATCTCCTTTCTCCCCCCAGATTGAAAGAGTTCACCCAAACAGACATGGGTGTCCCTTGTCCAGCCTTGAGTTTAGTGACTAACAGGAAGACAATGGTGTTGGACTCCTGCCCTTTCTCTTGGCAGAATATTCTTCCTCTAACCCTTCGTCTTACGGCAGTCCGAGCAGGAAGATGGGCAGAGATCCATCTACTGTGAATTCTCTCTTAGGGAAAGGTTTAGGAATAGATGAATGTGTGTACTCAAAGGAGATGGTAGGAAAATGAAGACTTGCATTCTAGAATATGAAGTTTTAGCTCTCAGCTAGAAACAGATACTTGGCTGTTACTGTTTCTGTTTTGTTCAAGATGGAAATCATACCATGTAAAATCATACCAAGCACTTAGGACATGAATGATGGCTTACAAAATATTTTGAGAGGCAAAAGAAAAATACTGTGGGAGGTAGGAGGCTGTTTTAGAAAGATGTGAACAGCTGGATGTCAATTGGACCTGGTCACTTTGAGTCTGTGTATGCTGTGTGTATTGGTTAAAAAAAAGAAGTGGGCATAAGACATAACTCATAAGGCTGTAAGAATTAAATTAGCATATATATTAGTGTGGGCTGGGTGATCATATGCCTGTGCTGGGAAAAGGAGGGTGTTTAGATTCACCCCGCCCCTGAAATCAGCAATTAATTTACAGTTTTCTTTGGGAGGATATTTATGAAGTACAGAAACCAGTAGGGATTTATGTAGATCCTTCCTGTTGTTGACAACAGATGGTTGGCAGTGAGAACCAGCAATCTCTATTGAAGGGTCTGGGTGAAATGATAATGTCATTGGCACAGAAGCAAGAGTATTCCTCCTCTAGATAACAACACTGTCTAGGTTCAAAATCCTCTTTCTCTCTCTCTCTCAAAGTGTGTGTGTGTGTGTGTGTGTGCATGCACCAACCTATCATTCACTCTGATTGCTTGTGGTTAAAATCTTAAAAAGATTTGTCATTGAGTCAAGTCTTATTTTTGGTAGTGTTGGCTGTTTTTATTTGGGAAGCCTCCACTCTTCAGGAACTCAGAATACCCACCATCCCCAAACTCATGAACTCCTCTTGACACATAAGAGAAGCATCCTTCATTTTGTGCCCTTCCTGGGTTTTTTGTTTTTGTTTTTGTCTCAGAGTTTTATAGATCTCCTTTCTCCCCTCAGATTGAAAGAGTTCACCCAAACAGACATGGGTGTCC
Organism: Tragulus kanchil; assembly: GCA_022376925.1. Lineage (NCBI taxonomy): Eukaryota > Metazoa > Chordata > Mammalia > Artiodactyla > Tragulidae > Tragulus > Tragulus kanchil. The sequence continues at coordinate 287,586,094 of JAIOJX010000032.1, forward strand.
CTTGTCCAGCCTTGAGTTTAGTGACTAACAGGAAGACAATGGTGTTGGACTCCTGCCCTTTCTCTTGGCAGAATATTCTTCCTCTAACCCTTCGTCTTACGGCAGTCCGAGCAGGAAGATGGGCAGAGATCCATCTACTGTGAATTCTCTCTTAGGGAAAGGTTTAGGAATAGATGAATGTGTGTACTCAAAGGAGATGGTAGGAAAATGAAGACTTGCATTCTAGAATATGAAGTTTTAGCTCTCAGCTAGAAACAGATACTTGGCTGTTACTGTTTCTGTTTTGTTCAAGATGGAAATCATACCATGTAAAATCATACCAAGCACTTAGGACATGAATGATGGCTTACAAAATATTTTGAGAGGCAAAAGAAAAATACTGTGGGAGGTAGGAGGCTGTTTTAGAAAGATGTGAACAGCTGGATGTCAATTGGACCTGGTCACTTTGAGTCTGTGTATGCTGTGTGTATTGGTTAAAAAAAAGAAGTGGGCATAAGACATAACTCATAAGGCTGTAAGAATTAAATTAGCATATATATTAGTGTGCCTATTAGCATAATTAGTGCATACTATTTCAGTAACTCAAGTTTGCTTTTGAGAAATGTTACAGATGACCAGGATTTGAGTTCAATTGGTGGTTTCCTATGAGAAAGTAAATCAAACCAGAGACTCCTAGATTTCCTGCATCTCAGAGTAAGCTTACAATAGGGATTGTAAGAGAATCAGGAGATAGTCTAGTTATAGTAGTGTGGAAACTCAAAGACGGTTCTTTTAAATGTAGAAATATCTAACAGTATCTAACAATATCTCTATAGGTAGACATTTCAATTTCATGTTCAGATTTTCTTTTTTTTTAACTATTCTGTTTTTTTTAAATTTTATTGATTTTATTTTTAAAAAATATTTACAGAGTTTCATTGTTCACAGATATATATGTTCCCAGATAGTCATATGCATATCCCTGGCACCCTCCCCGCTCCCAGTCCCCTCCATCCCACCCATCCTGGCCATTACACCCTGCCCCTGCAGGATCTTCTATTCCTGCAGGGCAATGATAATAGCTATCCTTTTCACAGATGATAGTGTAGGTTTCCATGTTACTCCCTCTATGCCTCCCACCCTCTGTTCCTTCCCCACAATGTCCATATGTCCATTCTCTATGTCTGTTTTTCCATCACTTCACTGCATGTGTTACCATTACTCTCTTACTAGATTCCATATATATGTGTTAGTATACTGTGTTTGTCTTTCTCTTTTTGACTTACTTCACTTTTTATGATAGGTTCTAGATCCATCCACCTCATTAGGGCTGATTCTTCTGCATTTCTTTTTACAGCTGAGAAGTACTCCATTGTATATATGTACCATAGTTTGTTTATCCATTCATTTGTCGATGGGCATCTAGGTTGCTTCCATGTTCTAGCTATTGTATAGAGAGCTGCAATGAATACTGGGGTACAGGTGCTTCTTTCAGTTTTGATTTCATCAGGGTATAAGCCTAATAGTGGGATTGCTGGGTTGTATGGTACTTCTATTTTTAGTTTTTTAAGAAATCTCCATAATATCTTCCATAGTGGCGGTACCAATTTACATTCCCACCAGCAATGCAACAGTATTCCCTTTTCTCTGCACGCTCTCCAGCATTTATTGTCTGTAGATTTCTTGACAATGAACATTCTTATTACTTTAAAAGTAATACATATACAAGGTAAAAAAAAAATCAGCATAGTACCAAAAGGTATATAGTGAAACATATCTCCTTTTATTTCTGGATTGAATTCCCAGAAATAACTAGGATTAATAGGCTTTGTGCATATTGGGGATATACAGGCGAATCTATTGGTAGGAGCAGTTCCTCAAAGTGGAGATGCTGGGACAAAGGACGTGTGCATTTTGAATTTACCGAGACCAGCTAGATTGTCCTCCAGAGAGATCTTAGGGGTTCCCATTTCTCAAGCCAGTATTGTAGGAGTATCCGTACTGTCCACCCTGCCTTGGCTGCCATCTGCTCTTTGCCTCTCTGATAGGACAAACGGTACCTGCTGTTGTAACCTGTGTGCTTTGTTCATTGTGAATGAAGTTCAGTATCTTTTAGTGTGTTTATTAACTGTGTCCTTTGCTTCTTCACGTGCTGACTCTTCCTAAAGCAGATGTAAGGCAGATGCCACTGTGCTGTGCTACTCAGGACAAAACTCCTGTATCCTCAGCTGCCACCCGGGCTTTAGCAAAAGGAACTGCCAGCTGCTTTGGGGGGACTGTTTCAGCTGAAGAAATCCCACAAGCTGGATGTCTCTCTCGCATGCCCCGGAATATTTGCATTCAGCTCAGTCACTGTGAAACTGGAGGCCCAACTCCTTTGCTGCCAATTTGCAGTCCCCAGTGCCTGAGCTGTACCTGGAGCCAGTGAAGGTCTATGTTGGAATTTCATTCTACCCAGCTTCTTTTGCCTAGTTACAGTTCCTTCCCTTCCCCAATGGGTGTTGATTCTCAGAACACTTCTCAGTGAGCCTCCTGCACCCTCTTCTCCATCTCTCTCTGCTTCCTAGAGAGCCCACCAAGCAGTACTAACGTTTATGCCGAGATCTTGGTCCTTCTGAAATGAATCGAAGACACTCAGGGAGAAATGAGACATCCGTCTCATTAAAGAGTTATAAGTATTTTTGCTTCTTTGTTGTTTGACTTTCAGTTTCTTGTTGGTGCTCTTTACTTTTCGACGTTTCAAATGCTGATGCAAATTTATCAATTTTCCTTCCTTTTATTTTTAAATGTATGGCATTTGGATTTTTGTCCCTTGCCTAGGAGGGCCTTCTTAGACTAAGAATATTTTTAATTTCTTTTTTGTTCTAACAACTTTATTTTTACATTTAAATTGAATTCCCAGAAATAACTAGGATTAATAGGCTTTGTGCATATTGGGGATATACAGGCGAATCTATTGGTAGGAGCAGTTCCTCAAAGTGGAGATGCTGGGACAAAGGACGTGTGCATTTTGAATTTACCGAGACCAGCTAGATTGTCCTCCAGAGAGATCTTAGGGGTTCCCATTTCTCAAGCCAGTATTGTAGGAGTATCCGTACTGTCCACCCTGCCTTGGCTGCCATCTGCTCTTTGCCTCTCTGATAGGACAAACGGTACCTGCTGTTGTAACCTGTGTGCTTTGTTCATTGTGAATGAAGTTCAGTATCTTTTAGTGTGTTTATTAACTGTGTCCTTTGCTTCTTCACGTGCTGACTCTTCCTAAAGCAGATGTAAGGCAGATGCCACTGTGCTGTGCTACTCAGGACAAAACTCCTGTATCCTCAGCTGCCACCCGGGCTTTAGCAAAAGGAACTGCCAGCTGCTTTGGGGGGACTGTTTCAGCTGAAGAAATCCCACAAGCTGGATGTCTCTCTCGCATGCCCCGGAATATTTGCATTCAGCTCAGTCACTGTGAAACTGGAGAGGCCCAACTCCTTTGCTGCCAATTTGCAGTCCCCAGTGCCTGAGCTGTACCTGGAGCCAGTGAAGGTCTATGTTGGAATTTCATTCTACCCAGCTTCTTTTGCCTAGTTACAGTTCCTTCCCTTCCCCAATGGGTGTTGATTCTCAGAACACTTCTCAGTGAGCCTCCTGCACCCTCTTCTCCATCTCTCTCTGCTTCCTAGAGAGCCCACCAAGCAGTACTAACGTTTATGCCGAGATCTTGGTCCTTCTGAAATGAATCGAAGACACTCAGGGAGAAATGAGACATCCGTCTCATTAAAGAGTTATAAGTATTTTTGCTTCTTTGTTGTTTGACTTTCAGTTTCTTGTTGGTGCTCTTTGCTTTTCGAACGTTTCAAATGCTGATGCAAATTTATCAATTTTCCTTCCTTTTATTTTTAAATGTATGGCATTTGGATTTTTGTCCCTTGCCTAGGAGGGCCTTCTTAGACTAAGAATATTTTTTAATGTTCTTTTTTTGTTCTAACAACTTTATTTTTTACATTTAAATTGTTGAGCCATCTGGGATTTATTTTGATGTAAGATGTGAGAATGGAACCAGCAAAGATTTTCCCCCTAGTAATTGGCCACGTGTACCCAAGATATTTATTGGGTAATCCATCATTCTCCCACATCTGCAATGCCAACTTTATTATATAATTTCTATGTGTATTGTCTTATTTCTGAATTATTCTTGTCCTATTTTTCTGGCTTTTTTTTTTTTTTTTTTGCAAGTACAAAACTGTTTCAATTACCTTTAACTTCATGATATGTTTTCATATTCCAGTGGGATTAATAACCATATATTTCCTGACAATTCTTACAGGTTAATCTTCTATTTGCCTTTTAGAATTAATTTGCCAAATTTCAAAAATATTCTTACTGTCATATTTACTGGGATAGCACTAAATTTATCAAGTCATTTAGGAGGAAATAACATCTTTACAATGAGTTTTACATCTGTAAACAGTTTGTGTATTTGTCATCATATGTCTTGGTCTAGGATTATGATGTTTTTTCTTAGGAGTTCTGTACACTTTGAAAGTTCTTGAAATTCTGTGTTCTCTTGTACATAGTGTCTTTCTTTACACTTAATTGACTTTTTCTTAAGAAAAGCTGTTACTTGTAATCTAGTTTAATAATCATCTAGCTTAATTGTCTTTTAATGCTTTTATTCATTTTTGGTTGATTTTCTTTGGTAGTCTAGATTGAGGAATGTGTCATCTGCAAAAATTAGTAAAGTGTTCATTACTGTATTAACTCTGCTTCGGCTGCCATACAAAATATCGTAGAGAAAGGTACTGAAAAAAACAAATTTATGTCTCTCAGTACTGGAGGCTGGGAAATGCAAGGTGAGGATCAGAGAGGAGCAAAAGCAGAGCTCCTGAGTATCTCTTGTGGAAGAACTAATCTTAGAGGCTAAGAGCTCCACCAATAGGACCTCACTTGACTTCACATAAAGCCACAGATGGGGCTTAGGGCTTTCTGTGAAGTGGAGTGGCACAGACATTCTCTCCATAACAATGACTTTTTCTACCTGCACTGGCTGGTGCTAATTGGAAAGTATAAAAGTATTAATGCAGAGTAGTAGTAGCAGTGATTCTTGTCTCAGTGAGGATGTTGTTTATGTGTCACAATTAAACCTGGTTCTGGCCTTTAAAATGTCTTTATGTTTGTTTCGTTTTCACATTAAGAAGTGTTGGACTTCCCTGGTGGTCCAGTGGGTAAGGACACCGCCTTGCAGTGCAAAGGGCCAGTTCGATCCCTGGCTTGGAAGATTCCACGTGCTATGGAGCAGCTGGACCAATGTGTCCAGTTACCGAGCTGGAACTCTGGAGCCCACGCGTTCAGAGCCAGTGCTCTGTGACGACAGAGGCCAGTGCGATGGGAGGCCCACACAGGCCAAAGAACAAACATGGATGAAAATAGATAAATGAAAGACCAATAGAAGTGGCCCGCCTGCCCCTTTCTGTCCCCAACCCCTCCCCACGCCCCACCCCCAAAAGAAGTGTTGATAAGGCTGGAAGGCCCAAGTTAGAAGGTTGGGATGAATGGATAGACACACTCCTATATATGAAATAAGCAACAAGACCAACTTTATATCACAGGACCTATCATACAGTACAGCAAAGTGTGTTTAATATCTTGTAACAAACTATAATGGAAAATAATCTGTAAAAGAATACATATATATGAAATATGTCTAACTAAGTCACTTTGCTATACACCTAAAGCTAAAACAACCTTATGAATCAACTACACTTTAGTTTAAAAGAAATTAAAAAGCATTATAGATTCCTGCTCTATTAGCCCATTAGTAACTACGCGTCTTTCAGTTGTTTTTTAGTGTCTATGGAGATGATTATATGCTTTTTCTCCTTTAACTTCTTAATACTATAAATTATCAAAGTAGAATTCATATTCTTGAAAGATCTTGGTATCCTTATAATTAGCCCTATTGGGTCATGGTATGTTATACTTTCATTGTGCTGGTGGCTTCTGTTCACTAATACTTGAGTTAATATTTTCACATAATTATAAGTTAGATCTGAATTTGCTTTTTTGGAGAATTTTGTCAGGTTTGAAATCAGTGTTTTGGAAAGATAATTTGAGCTTTCTTTTCTGAATATCCATTTGAGTATTTTAATGTGAATCAGCATGAAACAGCTTATTGTTAGTGACGTTTTCAGTGCATCCCTAAATATGTTTTTAGAGGAGTTTTTGACGAGTTGTAGTTAATCATTTTTAAGAGAACCCGTCTTATTCAACCTGAAGAAGAAAGACAGAAGGCTAACACATATATTCCTCAGTTAGTGAGAGATGCCAGAGGGGCTGAGACATGTGTGTGTGTGTGTGAGTTCTATGAGAAGGTAGGGAACTGTGGAAATCAGCTGGAAGACTCTGGGAAGTCCACAGAAGAATCTTGGAAATATTTAGGGTAACAGCCATCACAAAAAGCCCTTGTAAATTGGTCTGTATCATGGGCAGTCGGTTATCATAACTCTTTGTTTACATAGTTCTCCTGTAGCAAAGTGTGAGAAGGGTAAATGATGTCAGAGGTCCTCTGTGTCCTACTCTGTACTCTACCTGGCAGACCCTCCCCACACCTGAGCCTCCTGCCTCTCCATGTCGTGTAGGACCCGCCTGGCAGTACTCACTGGCCAGATGCCAGCAATGTCATTTTTCCTTCCCACCAAAGCATACCCTTTATGTGATAGCTCCTTCCTAAAGAACTATTAGGCTGACCCAGACTCAAGGGCAAATTGATCATGGTTTGGTTCTCCGTCATCCATAGGTGACCTGTTTGTATTTGGCAGGGTGATCTGATGATATTTAAACCCAAGGAGCAGGCAGTGACCTACCAGGTAGGCTTGCTGGACCTATTTGTATGTCTGATGGGACTGTGTTCCCCACATCTAACTGGCTGTTAGGGAAATGATCAATCTTATAGTTATGAAGTCAAGCTACAGTACCATCTGATTCAGCCTCAACAGTCTTTGCTCTCCTCCAATACATTTTTTGTTCTTCCCTCTTTCTCATGCAAGACCAATCTGGACTTCTCAAAGTAGAATTCATATTCTTGAAAGATCTTGGTATCCTTATAATTAGCCCTATTGGGTCATGGTATGTTATTTTCTGTCTCCACTAATACTTGAGTTAATATTTTCACATAATTATAAGTTAGATCTGAATTTGCTTTTTTGGAGAATTTTGTCAGGTTTGAAATCAGTGTTTTGGAAAGATAATTTGAGCTTTCTTTTCTGAATATCCATTTGAGTATTTTAATGTGAATCAGCATGAAACAGCTTATTGTTAGTGACGTTTTCAGTGCATCCCTAAATATGTTTTTAGAGGAGTTTTTGACGAGTTGTAGTTAATCATTTTTAAGAGAACCCGTCTTATTCAACCTGAAGAAGAAAGACAGAAGGCTAACACATATATTCCTCAGTTAGTGAGAGATGCCAGAGGGGCTGAGACATGTGTGTGTGTGTGTGAGTTCTATGAGAAGGTAGGGAACTGTGGAAATCAGCTGGAAGACTCTGGGAAGTCCACAGAAGAATCTTGGAAATATTTAGGGTAACAGCCATCACAAAAAGCCCTTGTAAATTGGTCTGTATCATGGGCAGTCGGTTATCATAACTCTTTGTTTACATAGTTCTCCTGTAGCAAAGTGTGAGAAGGGTAAATGATGTCAGAGGTCCTCTGTGTCCTACTCTGTACTCTACCTGGCAGACCCTCCCCACACCTGAGCCTCCTGCCTCTCCATGTCGTGTAGGACCCGCCTGGCAGTACTCACTGGCCAGATGCCAGCAATGTCATTTTTCCTTCCCACCAAAGCATACCCTTTATGTGATAGCTCCTTCCTAAAGAACTATTAGGCTGACCCAGACTCAAGGGCAAATTGATCATGGTTTGGTTCTCCGTCATCCATAGGTGACCTGTTTGTATTTGGCAGGGTGATCTGATGATATTTAAACCCAAGGAGCAGGCAGTGACCTACCAGGTAGGCTTGCTGGACCTATTTGTATGTCTGATGGGACTGTGTTCCCCACATCTAACTGGCTGTTAGGGAAATGATCAATCTTATAGTTATGAAGTCAAGCTACAGTACCATCTGATTCAGCCTCAACAGTCTTTGCTCTCCTCCAATACATTTTTTGTTCTTCCCTCTTTCTCATGCAAGACCATGGAATTAAACTGGATCATTTTGCTGCTTTTTAAGATTTTTCTTTTGTTCTCTCTTTGCTAATTCTGAGAAATTGTGTTAGACTATAACAGGGCAGAAGGTTACCTAATAACATGTGTATTGGTTTAAATCTGACTAAGTCACACATTGTTCTGATAAATTCACTCCAAATTCTACATTAATTCCAAACTTAACTGATCATAAAATTTTACTTATACATTGAAGAACATTGTGCAGAAGACAGATCTATGCATGTGGCTTTAGCACCAGAAGTCAAAATGTTGTCCTTTGTAAATTACACATGTCTAGCCATATATCTGAAATGTGAATACAGACTTTTGAAATGTGGACAGAACTCCTTGATCAGTTTTTCGATTTAAAAATGAGGAGGGGACTTTCCTGGTGGTCCAGTGGGTAAGGACACCACTTTGCAGTGCAAGGGGCGCCGATTTGTTCCCTGGCCTGGGAAGATGCCACGTGCTGCGGAGTGGCTGGACCGATGTGTCCAGCTACCGAGCCGGAGCTCTGGAGCGCATGCGCCCAGAGCTGGTGCTCTGCAGCGTGAGAGGCCACTGTGATGGGAGGCCCACACAGGCCAAAGAGCAAAGATGCATGAAAGTAAAAATGAAAGACCAATAAAAGTGGCCAAAAAAAAAGTTTAAAAATGAGGAAGGTTTCTTTTCGGGTCCAATTTACACTTTTCCATTGTGATGCTAACAGATAAACCTACTGCAAATAGAATGGGAGTTTAGGATTTAGAGTTCTGCAAGGAGGTTTCTTGTATGAAAAATAGCTTTTCTTGACAAGCTGCTTGTCAGGGTTTTCAGCAGCCTCTCTTTTCATTTATTTATTTATTTGGCTTGAAGGAGTTAGAAAGGTATTTGGTGTATTTTGTGCTGGCAGCTCACACGTCAAAAGCACAAGACTAAAAATATTCTCCAAATATGAATATACAGTAGGTTTTTTTTTTTTTTTTTTTACAGTAGTTTCTTCTTTCTTTCTTCTTTTCTGCCAGAAAACCAGAGTTAAAGCCCCTGACCCCTACAGAAATGCCCCTGAGGTGAGCCCCTGTGATTCTCCTCTGGATTTCCTGAGTCCCCCACCCCTTGCCCCACATTGGCTATTTTTTGTTAAGATTTTGGGATTCACTCTCTGACAGCTCCTGCCCCATGATTTGAACAGTTCCTCATCTCTGCGTCTACCACTGCAGCTTTAGCTTTCCTGGTTCTATTGCTTTTTGTTAAAAGGTAAACTGAAGCCTTTGAGTTGGTTTGAGCAAAACTTGGTTTGAATCTGGTAATGCCAAACCAGAAGTGGTTAGGAGGAAGTCCTGCATGCAGGAGCCAGGGATATGAGAAGATACAGAAGCTGAACAAGGAAACTACCTGACCGGCTAGAGCTTCAGACCTGATTGGCTGTTTGTGATTCATTGACAGTTTGTGATTGGTTGGTCTTAGCATTTTGATTTTGTGACTTTGAGGCATTTACAGGCTCAGGTTTTGGTTTGCTTATGTGGGGTCTCAGGGAATTAGAGCCACCTCAGTTTGAAGGCCTCCTTGTTTAATTAATTTAGTACTATGTAAATCAGAGGAAGACAAGTATCATATGATACTGCTTATACGTGGAATCCAAAAAAATAAAAAAGATATGAATGAACTTATTTACAAAACATAAATAGACTCACAAACATAGAAAACAAATGTATGGCTTTCAAAGGAGAAAGGGTAGAGAGAGATAAATTAGGAGTTTGGGATTAAAATACAGTCACTACTACATATAAAACAAATAACCAGCAAGGACCTACTGTATAGCACAGGAAATGCAATAGCCAAATGGAAAAGAATCTAGAAAATAAACATGTGTATGTATATGAACTAAATTACTTGCCTGTTTTACAGAAACTAACACAGCATTGTAAATCAGCTCTATTGTCAATAAAAAAAAATTAAAAACCAACACTATCAAGGCATCGTCTGTGAGTTCTGAGAGAGGACCATTAATGGCTGAAGAAGAGCTCACATCTGGGTGGAAACACTGTAGAATGTTTGTTGAAGGAGGTGACATTTAAACTGGGTCTTTACCATGAATAGGGTTTGTACAGGGGGTTATCAGTGAGGCACACCTATTCACGCTGATCTCTTAAGTACCCTTACCAGACAACGTAATTCCTGGCTTAGTTGAAAAGCACCCAGAATGCAGAGGCCTTGAAGAAATCACAGTAATGCTGAAAATTTTAGGGACTGTGCTAGACCTTCTGCTTAAACATAAAGCAAGTGAACTCAGAACCAAGTTTTCTTCCACTGTTTTTGCATCTTTGGAAGTGAGCAGGTCCTGGTAAAATGAGAAAATTGACATGTTGAGGAGCAATTTTCTCTCTCAAAAAATGAGTTCGACATTGTAGCTTCAGTGTACCGTGAATGTATATGCACACTGGTGGTTATATTTATAGCAGTACTACTGAGACTGTGCGAATGAAGTCTGGAGGTGCCAAATGCTGGCCTCCAGCATCGAGGAGAACTTTCCTGGCATGAGAGGAACTTCCCACCAGGTAACAGTGCCTTTCAGTCTAGTTCAGGTGTCTTTCAGTCCAGTTTTTAAAACTATTCTTAAAGAGAACCTGGAAAAAGGCTAGAATTTGGGGAAAACAAAAAGAAAAGCTTTGGGGGAGCATCTCTTTTTTCATCTGTGTGTGGTTTTCTTTTTAGGTTCTTTTCTCCCCTCTGGTCTTAGGTTCCCCGTGTGTCACCCATCGCTGGTACCCGCCGCCAGGGTGGAACAGCAGGTCCCTGCTGACCTGTGGTCAAGGTGCTGGATTCCATCAAGAGATTGGGGAGCCAGGGCTTTTTACCTGAAGATCTCCTTGCGGAATCAAACTCCTAGACTCTTAACCAGGGTTCTGCTTTCCTGGGTGAGAGGATAGTCCCTTAAAGCTACAGGGTTACTATACTATTAGGCTGTCAGCTCAGGAGGCCCCTGTCTTGGCTGCCTTGATGACATTTTCTCACCTGCAAATCAAAAATCTATTCGTTTGTTCATAAGCTGACATGCTAAGATCCTCTGCTGCCTCTTTTCCCAGTCTGATTCCATGAGTTGGAATATTTTGTGTTCCTCTATTTCTTTGTTGGTCTGTGTTCATTTTCTTTAAAAAGTAAATAAGACTTTTTTTTTTACAGGCAAATTGACCAATTCTTCTCATCCTTTAAATTAAACAAGTGTTAGCCAAACTAGGTTCCATGGAGCACTGGTGATTGGTTAGTGTTATCCTGTGGAAAATATTTCTGAGGTCAGTTTAGTATGGGGAAACACTAGTTACCTTATCTCCTCATGGTTGCTTCTCATTGCACATTCGCATATGAAAGCCTGACATGTTTGCAGTTAAAAGAAACAATTTGTGAAAACCTGGAGTCCAGTATTTGTTCCACTGGAAGTGAGCAGGTCCTGGTAAAATGAGAAAATTGACATGTTGAGGAGCAATTTTCTCTCTCAAAAATGAGTTCGACATTGTAGCTTCAGTGTACCGTGAATGTATATGCACACTGGTGGTTATATTTATAGCAGTACTACTGAGACTGTGCGAATGAAGTCTGAGGTGCCAAATGCTGGCCTCCAGCATCGAGGAGAACTTTCCTGGCATGAGAGGAACTTCCCACCAGGTAACAGTGCCTTTCAGTCTAGTTCAGGTGTCTTTCAGTCCAGTTTTTAAAACTATTCTTAAAGAGAACCTGGAAAAAGGCTAGAATTTGGGGAAAACAAAAGAAAAGCTTTGGGGGAGCATCTCTTTTTTCATCTGTGTGTGGTTTTCTTTTTAGGTTCTTTTCTCCCCTCTGGTCTTAGGTTCCCCGTGTGTCACCCATCGCTGGTACCCGCCGCCAGGGTGGAACAGCAGGTCCCTGCTGACCTGTGGTCAAGGTGCTGGATTCCATCAAGAGATTGGGGAGCCAGGGCTTTTTACCTGAAGATCTCCTTGCGGAATCAAACTCCTAGACTCTTAACCAGGGTTCTGCTTTCCTGGGTGAGAGGATAGTCCCTTAAAGCTACAGGGTTACTATACTATTAGGCTGTCAGCTCAGGAGGCCCCTGTCTTGGCTGCCTTGATGACATTTTCTCACCTGCAAATCAAAAATCTATTCGTTTGTTCATAAGCTGACATGCTAAGATCCTCTGCTGCCTCTTTTCCCAGTCTGATTCCATGAGTTGGAATATTTTGTGTTCCTCTATTTCTTTGTTGGTCTGTGTTCATTTTCTTTAAAAAGTAAATAAGACTTTTTTTTTTTTTTCAGGCAAATTGACCAATTCTTCTCATCCTTTAAATTAAACAAGTGTTAGCCAAACTAGGTTCCATGGAGCACTGGTGATTGGTTAGTGTTATCCTGTGGAAAATATTTCTGAGGTCAGTTTAGTATGGGGAAACACTAGTTACCTTATCTCCTCATGGTTGCTTCTCATTGCACATTCGCATATGAAAGCCTGACATGTTTGCAGTTAAAAGAAACAATTTGTGAAAATCCTGGAGTCCAGTATTTGTAGAACTGATGTTCAGCCACTACCCACCCCCCCACCTGCCCCCAGCATTTTTTTCCTCTTAACGTCCAGGGCAAGTGATCCCACAGAATAGTCTAGGCTTGCAGAGTAAGACCTTCCCCACATGTTGTGGGAGCTTCTCATTGTATGGTTCACATTTTTTTTTTTTTTTTTTTCTCATGTAGTAGTTTGATTTTAAGGCATGAAGGGACTTGTATTCCTTGCAATATAAAAACTTACACACTTTGCAAAAGACTTCCAAAGATCTGTGCTTAAAACAGGCAGCCATTGAAATTTGAACATTTTCAGAGTGGTCTTCTTTGCCCCAGGGAAGTAGTGACAGCCAACCCAAAGCAGTAAGTTTTCATACTGTGTAAAGTCAGCTTGTTCAGAATATTTTTTTTTCAGACATCATTCAGCTTACACAGAGCCATCTAACTCCATCGCACATCTGCGTGAGTCACTTTTTTAAAGTATTTTTTAAAAAAGTGTCTCATGTGCATCGATACTAGAAAAACAAGAGTAAAAATAAATCATGTTGTTCAATTAAAAAAACCAAATGAACCTTAAGCACCAAATACATAGATTACCAAATGGATTACCAAATGGATTACCAAAAATTATTACCTTTGTTCTGGTTCTAATTCAAGCATGCAGGTTAGAAATTTTTTAACCATAAAAATGAATGGTACAGCAATAACATGTCAAAATAGAGATGATACTGTGTTAAATTTTCCCAAAAGATTCAATATAAACCAGACCCAGAAAACTCCAGGATAACCATATACTTGGGTCGACAGCTCCTTATATTTCTCTTTCCAGGAGAAAATTATGTAGTCCTGATGGACAATAACTTTGCAATTTATTTGTTGCTCTTTCAATATTGTTTCCCAGGAAGTGGGATGTTGAACATTATTCATTATTGTCGAGTGCATTTTCTCATAGTGTGATAGTTATGTCAGAATTGTAACCTGTTACTACCTATTATTTCATCATTAAATTCAGTGCATGAAAAGTGTAATTTTATAGCTGTCTATTACTGTGTTAATATAACATAATGCAAATTGATTGTTCAACAAGAGTGGCATTCATTTCAGACACGTTTTAAATTAAAACAGTGGTAAATATATTTGAGCTCTGTTCTGAGCATGCAGAGGAGAAGTGTTTAGTAGCACTGGAGAATGTCTGCCATTAGAGCAGGGTGGTTCAGCGCTGCAAGCTGTTGCCTTTCAACTGTGAGCTCAGTCAGGCTACAGGCACATACTGCCAGGAAAAGGGATATTTAATAAATGAGAACAAGTGTGTGTGTGTGTGTGTGTGTGTGTGTGAGAGAGAGAGAGAGAGAGAGAGAGAGAGATTTGCAGGAAAGATCTTAAAGGCATTTTCCCTTAAGATAGTTGCTATTCACAAACACAAAAGGCAGTTGTACCTCATTCTTCAGGTTTGGGCCCCTGTCCTTTCTTGAGAGGAAACATCTTTGAATGTTAGAACAGCAGCTACTATTGCTTCTGCTGCATTGTTTGTGCTGTGAACCAAGTGAGTGATCAGGAGCCTGCAGAGAAATACATTTGGCCAAAGTAGGTAGTATTCAGATGACAGTGTTAATGTAAATCTAAGTTTTGTTCAGGGCTTCCCTGGTTGCTCAGTGGTAAAGAATCCTCCTGCCAATGCAGGAGACATAGGTTCAGTCCTTGGGTGTGAAAGATCCCCTAGAGAAGGAACTGGCAACCCACTCCTGTGTTTTTGCCTAGAAATCCCGTGGACAGAAGAATTCGGTGGGCCACAGTCCATGGGGTTGCAAAAGAGTTGGACATGATGTAGAGACTAAACAATAATAGGTTTTGTTCAAATCGTATTTTCATTTATACTAAGAAATGTTGAATAACATGTCAAAAAAAACTGTGTTAAATTTTCCCAAAGATTCAATATAAACCAGACCCAGAAAACTCCAGGATAACCATATACTTGGGTCGACAGCTCCTTATATTTCTCTTTCCAGGAGAAAATTATGTAGTCCTGATGGACAATAACTTTGCAATTTATTTGTTGCTCTTTCAATATTGTTTCCCAGGAAGTGGGATGTTGAACATTATTCATTATTGTCGAGTGCATTTTCTCATAGTGTGATAGTTATGTCAGAATTGTAACCTGTTACTACCTATTATTTCATCATTAAATTCAGTGCATGAAAAGTGTAATTTTATAGCTGTCTATTACTGTGTTAATATAACATAATGCAAATTGATTGTTCAACAAGAGTGGCATTCATTTCAGACACGTTTTAAATTAAAACAGTGGTAAATATATTTGAGCTCTGTTCTGAGCATGCAGAGGAGAAGTGTTTAGTAGCACTGGAGAATGTCTGCCATTAGAGCAGGGTGGTTCAGCGCTGCAAGCTGTTGCCTTTCAACTGTGAGCTCAGTCAGGCTACAGGCACATACTGCCAGGAAAAGGGATATTTAATAAATGAGAACAAGTGTGTGTGTGTGTGTGTGTGTGTGTGAGAGAGAGAGAGAGAGAGAGAGAGAGAGATTTGCAGGAAAGATCTTAAAGGCATTTTCCCTTAAGATAGTTGCTATTCACAAACACAAAAGGCAGTTGTACCTCATTCTTCAGGTTTGGGCCCCTGTCCTTTCTTGAGAGGAAACATCTTTGAATGTTAGAACAGCAGCTACTATTGCTTCTGCTGCATTGTTTGTGCTGTGAACCAAGTGAGTGATCAGGAGCCTGCAGAGAAATACATTTGGCCAAAGTAGGTAGTATTCAGATGACAGTGTTAATGTAAATCTAAGTTTTGTTCAGGGCTTCCCTGGTTGCTCAGTGGTAAAGAATCCTCCTGCCAATGCAGGAGACATAGGTTCAGTCCTTGGGTGTGAAAGATCCCCTAGAGAAGGAACTGGCAACCCACTCCTGTGTTTTTGCCTAGAAATCCCGTGGACAGAAGAATTCGGTGGGCCACAGTCCATGGGGTTGCAAAAGAGTTGGACATGATGTAGAGACTAAACAATAATAGGTTTTGTTCAAATCGTATTTTTCATTTATACTAAGAAATGTTGATCATGTTTATTTGGGTCTGAAGAGTTGTTATTTTTAATTTAATTTTTTAATTTGGCCTGTTTTATTGGTTTTTTTACTTATTTATTTATATCTATCTTTATTCTTTGGCCTATGTGGGCCTCCCACTGCAGTGGCCTCTCTCATTGCAGAGTACTGGCTTGCAATTGGACACACTGGTCCAGCCGCTCCATGGCACTTGGGATCTTCCCCCGCCAAGGATCAAACCAGTGACCCTTGCACTGCAAGGCAGACTCTTTACCCACTGAACCAGCAGTTAAGCCGCCTGAAGTTATTGGCTCCTCCTTTCTGACTTTTACTAGCTTTCATCTCTGGTCATTGGATGTTGGCTCATGCTTACTTGGCACGGGCGGAAGCCTACATGTCAAATCCCAAGAAATACCTATTTGTGAAAGTGAGGTCATCTTGATTTTGGGCCTAAAATAAATGGGACAGTTATGAGCTTTATTTTAAGAGCATAAACTTGAGGAAGAACTAATATCCTGTGTGTGAAAGCTCAAGTGTTTCACAAGGGCATTGTGTTACACAGCTATTCTTGTTATGACCATCATGCTCTGTGTGTGGGTCTTGTGTTGGTTGATCAGTACTGATGTCTCCGCACTGTTTTAATTGAACATCTGAAGAATTACACCCCCACCCCCCAAAGAATGAATCATCTCAGTTTTCTAGTTTTACTGAGATATAACTGACATATAGCACAATTTAAGGTATATAGCACAATGACTTGCTTTTCATGTATTGTAAAATGATTACCATAATAAATTAACTTGTGTCATCTCATGTAGATTTAAAAATAGTTGTCCTTGTGATGAGAACTCTTAAGATGTACATGCTTAGTAACTTAATAACTTTGCTGTTTGGTGTATTTATTTATTTATTTGGTGTATTTAAACATCATGTTGTAGGTCACATCCCTAGTACTTATCTATCTTACAACAGAAGGTTTATTGCTTTTGACTACCTTCCTCGTTGTTTCCCCACTTTATACCTCCCCACCCCACAGCCTCCACTAACCATAAACCTCTTTTTCTACAAGTTAAGTTTGGTCATATATTCAGTTCACAGAAAAATCAGATAAAACACTTTTGTCTGTCTGATTTATTTCACTTAGCATAGTGCCCTTGAGGTCCATCCATGTTGTTGAAAATAGCAGGATTTCCTCCTTTTGGGGCTAATATTTCATTGTATAGATATGTACCACAACTTCTTCATTCATTCATCTTTGGATGGGCAGTTAGGTGATTTCCATGTGTTGGCTATTGTAATTACCACTAATGCTACTGCGAATACAGGATATCTTCTGACATGTTTTTGTTTCCCTTAGATATATTCCCAGAACTGGAATTGGTGAATCATATGATAGTTCTGTTTTAAATTTTGGGGGAACTTCCATGATGTATTCCATTGCAGCTGTACAATTTGCAGTTTGACCAAGGATGCGCAAGAGTTTCCTTTTGTTCCTGTCCTCACCAGCCCTTGTTACCTTTTGTCTTTTTGGTGATAGCCATTCTAACAGATGTAAAGTAAGATCTCATTGTGGATTTTATTTGCATTTTCCTTATGATTAGTGATATTGATTGCCTTTTCAGGTACTTGTTGGTCCCTTGTGTATCTTCTGAGGAGAAATGTCTAAAAATAGGCAAAGGTCCTGAGTAAATGGGATTGCTGTTGATGTTGAATTGTATGAGTTCTTTGTATATTTTGGAGACTAACCCCTTTGCAGATATGATTCACAAATATATTTATCATTCTGTAGCTTTTTTTCATTTTGTTGATTGTTTCTTCTGCTGTACAGAAGCTGCTTAGTTTCATGTAATCTCACTTGTGTATTTTTTATTTTCCTGCATTAGGTGTGGTTTCCAAAATATCATTGTGACGATCCATGTCAATAGGCTTTTCTTCCTGTGTTTTTCTTCTGATTGTTTTTTCTTTTACTTTTTTTTTTTTTTTTTAACCACTTCAGGTCTTGGGTTTGAGTGTTTAATCCATTTAGCCTTAAGTTTTGTGAGAGCTATAAGAAAGGGAACCAACTTCCTTCTTTTATATGTGAATATTTCTCTTTCCCAGCACCATTTATTGCAGAGACTGTCTTTTCTGCATTGAGTATTTTTGGCTCCCTCATCAAATACTAGTTGATCATATAAGCATGGCTTTATTTCCAGGCTCTTGAATCTATTCCATTGGTCTGTGTGTCTTTTTTTTTTTTTTTTAATGTTAGCACTATAACATTTGATTATTATAGGTTTGTAATACCACTTGAAATCAGGAAGCATGAGGCCTCCTAATTCGTTCTCTCTCAGGATTGCTTTGAATATTTGGAATATTTGGATGTCTTTTCTACTTCTATAAAAGGTGTCTTCAGATCCTTGAAGGGATTTATTGAACCTATAAATGGCTTTGGGGAGTAGGGGTATTTTACAAATATTAATTCCTCTATTCTAAAAAAAAAAAAGGGATACCTTTCCATTCATTTGACTTCAGGTTTGGTTTTTTTTCTTTTTTTAAATCATTATCTTAACTGTTTTCAGCATAGAGATCTTTTATTTTACCCCTTTGATTAAATTTATTCCTCAGTATTTTATTGTTTTTGATGTTATTATAAATGGGAGGTTTTTTTTTTTTTTTTTTTGTCCTTTTCAGATGATGCACTGTTAGGAGATCTGCCCCTTTGGCTGTATATTCATTTGTTTCTTTACAAGAAATAAAACCTCTTTTCTTCCCCACCTCTGTCTTGTGGTGACACTGTGCCCATTCTCTTTTATCTCATTGTAGTCTATTCATGCCTTTTTTTTTTCCCCTTTAATTAAAAGGACTAGTAACCTGACTTTTAAAAAGTACCTAAATGGCTTTGCTTGAATTGTGAACAGTAGCAGATTGAACCTCAAACATTAGATAATGGCAGCCAATTTGCTCCACTTTGAGCTTTATAACCTCTAAAAGGGACCCTTCTCTAGGATCAAGGGTAACAGCTGGTTAACAATGCCTGTCCAACACCACGTGACCATTAGATGGTTTTTAGGAGGATCATAGGGAAAGTATAAATTCTGAGAATGTTTTTATGGACAGATATTTCTAAGGAGAGGGTCAGGTTTTATGTAGAGGTGGAGAACAATAACAAGAGCCATGGATTCTAAGCTTGTATGGTGAGGAAATCTTTCACAGCCTTTCAAGGGCAGTAGAGAATAAATTTTGGAAGTGGCATGATAGATTTAAATCATGGTAAGTCTCTAATAAGGAAGACAACTGATAAAAGATACTTAAAACATGGGTCACATAGACCGTTTGGTAGCTCGTTTTCTTGAATTTTTGAGAATCAGAGCTTTTTGTACCACCCCAACCCTCAGCTTCATGTTTTTCACTTCTTCAGCCAACCTATATTCATGACCAAGGATTAGTTTTAATTAATGTTTCAGAGTGACAGAGAGATGGCCAATTACGTCTACATCTGGGTATACATACTTGATTGATCAATCTGAGATGAAGCATCCAGTCTTGCTGATTCCCAGTGTTGCTTGGTGTCCCTTAGATTTTCCAGAGAACTGGTTTGTCACTCTCAGCTGTCTCTGACTTCACCACCCAGGGTTCTAGTACTGCTTTCCACTTACCTGGTGTCAGGCTGAGTACTTGTGCATAAAGATGTATTGGTGTTTTGTAGCTACATGGTTTTAGAATTTGGTGGTAGGTTTTATTTTACTTTTTGAAATGTAGAAGTAAAAGTTTGACGTTACAAATGTGAGAATAACATCAAAGTGTGAGAAAAGTTCTCACACTTAGATATTATTCTCACACATTGGGGAACAAAATAAGGCTTTATTGGTAGGTTGCGTCTGTACTTGCTGTAAGTGGAATGTATCATTTTATTCTTCCAAAGTTATGATATAAACAGATAACACAAAAGTTTTGTTAAAGCAAACATTAAACTAATACACATGCTAGAAACAAAACGATATAAAACAGAACAAGAATAGGTTACTGTTAGAAGAAAAGGAAAGGGAGCCTACTTTCTATAATTTATAAGGATTCTTCAAGAATTGTCTCACCCTCAAGAAATGCACAGCCAGACTGAGTTCTTCCTCTACTCAAGCAATGGAAGTCTGTATCAGATTCTGACTGAACTATTAAAATCATGGTGCCCCATGAGCTAGTTCATTCCCAGTTAAAAAAGGAAGGAAGATACTAATGCTTTTAATCATTTTTTTAACCCCTGGGTATGGAGTTTGAACAAAAAAACTTCCAACTGATTTATCAAATAGATGCATTCTACATCTGATTGGAAATTAATGTAAATAAACCATCCATTTCCTCATTTATTTACTGTGTTCAGTCAGAGTACCAGCTTCGATGTCCTCTGGCTTGATTTCTGTTCCTAAAAGTGTTCACATCTTTAAAAGGAAGCTAATTATTCACTGTGATGCTGGAAAGGATTGAGGGCAAGAGGAGAAGGGGGCAGCAGAAGATGAGATGGTTAGATGGCATCACTGGCTCAGCAGACATGAGTTTGATCAAACTCTGGGAGGTTGTGAAAGACAGGGAAGCCTGGCATGCTGCAGTTCGTGGGGTCGCAAAGAGTCGAACACGACTGAGTGACTGAACAACAATTATTGATCAGGATTATTGACGTTCATGCACACTTTCCAAAACCAAGGAAAGATACTGAAAAATAAAAACATGTTCCCCTTGATTAAACAGGTAGTTAATCCCAAAAGAAGAATTCTTGTGCGCTTTTCCTAATAGACCAAGTAATTGTTTTAATTTTCAACTGTGTCACCTTAGGGAAAACCAACCTTACATGGTAAATTCTCTTAATCTCTCAGGACAACCTTTAAACGTTTGACGTTACAAATGTGAGAATAACATCAAAGTGTGAGAAAAGTTCTCACACTTAGATATTATTCTCACACATTGGGGAACAAAATAAGGCTTTATTGGTAGGTTGCGTCTGTACTTGCTGTAAGTGGAATGTATCATTTTATTCTTCCAAAGTTATGATATAAACAGATAACACAAAAGTTTTGTTAAAGCAAACATTAAACTAATACACATGCTAGAAACAAAACGATATAAAACAGAACAAGAATAGGTTACTGTTAGAAGAAAAGGAAAGGGAGCCTACTTTCTATAATTTATAAGGATTCTTCAAGAATTGTCTCACCCTCAAGAAATGCACAGCCAGACTGAGTTCTTCCTCTACTCAAGCAATGGAAGTCTGTATCAGATTCTGACTGAACTATTAAAATCATGGTGCCCCATGAGCTAGTTCATTCCCAGTTAAAAAAGGAAGGAAGATACTAATGCTTTTAATCATTTTTTTAACCCCTGGGTATGGAGTTTGAACAAAAAAACTTCCAACTGATTTATCAAATAGATGCATTCTACATCTGATTGGAAATTAATGTAAATAAACCATCCATTTCCTCATTTATTTACTGTGTTCAGTCAGAGTACCAGCTTCGATGTCCTCTGGCTTGATTTCTGTTCCTAAAAGTGTTCACATCTTTAAAAGGAAGCTAATTATTCACTGTGATGCTGGAAAGGATTGAGGGCAAGAGGAGAAGGGGGCAGCAGAAGATGAGATGGTTAGATGGCATCACTGGCTCAGCAGACATGAGTTTGATCAAACTCTGGGAGGTTGTGAAAGACAGGGAAGCCTGGCATGCTGCAGTTCGTGGGGTCGCAAAGAGTCGAACACGACTGAGTGACTGAACAACAATTATTGATCAGGATTATTGACGTTCATGCACACTTTCCAAAACCAAGGAAAGATACTGAAAAATAAAAACATGTTCCCCTTGATTAAACAGGTAGTTAATCCCAAAAGAAGAATTCTTGTGCGCTTTTCCTAATAGACCAAGTAATTGTTTTAATTTTCAACTGTGTCACCTTAGGGAAAACCAACCTTACATGGTAAATTCTCTTAATCTCTCAGGACATGGTATGTTGGAAGGGGCCATGTTTCTGGAGGTGGTAATTGGAGAAGGAGGAGAGCTGTCAAAGTGATAAACAGATGGAGGAAATTGCCTGCTCTCCTGAAGGACCATCAAAACATAGATGGAAGTCTCCAGGTGTGACCACACCTGTCAGACACTTTGTAATGTTATGTTTTTTGGTCCAAGGACAACCAGAAAATCAAGGTCTGAGTTACGTTTGATAATTGTGTATTTGGTAATCTAAAAATGAAATGCAACTTTGTTTAGAAATAAAACTTGAGTCATTTTATAATTATGTATTTGCATAGTTGTATATTCCTAACCAAGGGACTGAGAACAGGAATTCGTGCTCAATTCCTTATAGGTTAATTATCAAGGCTAATAACGACTGAGTACCTGCTCCGTTCCTGGTACTCTCCTAAGTGACCTACATGTGTTCTTTTGATGCTGCCTTACGGAGTCAGTAAGGGGCTGTTTCTGTCTGCCGGCCTCCTCCGTGAATAACTGGGGTACAGTTACAATGGACCTGGTGTTCAAGCACTAGTGGTAGCTGCAGGATCCATACTCTCTGCTAACCCTAGACTAGCTGTTGTAAGGTGGAAGAGGAAATCTTTTTCAGACCAACCTAAGAAACTTTTATATTGACACTGTTAACCATCCATAAGCCCTGAAAGTCCAATAGACCATTCAGCACTTTGGGACTGACCTGGCCAAGCCAGTTCTCAGACTGTAAGATTTCCAAGGGAGGCAAGTAAAGTTTCAATGAGCTGTAAAAGGCTAAATGAGGGTGCTGAATGTGGGTGCCAACTGAGAGTTCTAATGCTGAAGAAAAAAAAAACCCAGGGCTGCTCACTTAGTCAAATGGGGTTCCAGAAATCCATGATCTTCCTGCCTGAGCCTGAAGGGAGTCAGCCAGTGCTTTCAGCAAACAAACTGGGCTTCCCCTTTCAGTTGGGTTTTGGTAAGAGCTTCACATGAATTAGCCTTCCTCGGGAGGAATTTCAGTGTATTGTGCTGCCCTTAGAATAATTTTTATCAAACTTAGTGATAGAGTAAGAAGAAGAGTAGGTGTTAGAAATGGCAGGGACAGGAGTTGGTGGCATGAAGGCACATGTCCCCAGATTCTTGGCGCTTGTGAGGAACCTTAAATAGGAGGCCGGAGAAAACCAGTCCATTTCGACAGATTGATTTCAAGTTGCAGCAGAGCAGAAAAGGTAGGTTTACAGCGTTACTGTGGCCACAGATGTAGTGTGGCCTGAGAGTGCCTCCCTTGCAGCCAACGGACTTGAGTCTGTCTGGCCCCCCTCTGGCCATTCTGATTTCCAACTCCGCCCCTTTCCTGACTTGCATCACCACACAGTGCCTGCTGAACTTCCTCTCCTATCGGTTAATGGTCACTTGCTAGGTTTCTTGCTTGTTATATACCTTTCTGCAGATTCTTCTTGCTTTGAGTCATTTTGTTTTAGTTTTTTTTTGTTTTTTTTTCCTCACAATAAGATAGTTACGTGAACCTGCTGAACGGGTAAATTTAACTCGTTGTACTGTTACTATAATCCTTACTGAAGTCTTAGGCAATGCCCATTTGTGTTGCTCTCCCGTAGTAAAGAGGTTCAGGAAGGTGTTTAGAACTGCTTTCTCTTTATACTCCCAGAGGGCATTAGCAGTTACTATGCAGAACCTGATATATTATCTGATTGACAGTGTTTTATATACACACTAATAATTTGGAAAGTACTTAAAAAGACAGCGTGGGTTTGGGGGTCAGAAACAAAACTACTTCTTTTATACATTTTCTGGTATTTACAGTTTAAGTGTGCTTTTTGAAGCATGCTTAGTTACGATTAAACTATTGTGTTCCTATAGTTGGGAAAAAAATCTAATGAAAAACAGGCTATTTTTATTAACTGCCAGATTTTACCACAGTGGAGTGTTCCATTTTGATCCAAAGAGATATATAGCAGGATTTATTCAGCAAGTTCTTGATATTTATAAAAGTGTCACCAGCGAGAACAGTACACATTTATACAGGTCAGTCATAGAACTGTACCTGGAAAATGGTGGTATCAAACGTATGGGCTGTGTTTCCCCCGCCAGCAGTGCAATTTGACCTTATTTATAGAACAGTAGGTAAAGCCGATGTTTGTTCTTTCAGCTGTTTGCATTTCTGACAGCCGTACTGTTACAGCGGAGTGTATTCCAAAAGCCAGAGGAAATTCTATTTATGTTTATAATCGCTAAAGAACAAGCCCTTAATTACTGCACTTCATTTTTAAAGATTTGTAATTATAGCACATTGAAATTTACATTTTTATCGTTCATCTTTAGACATTACTTATTGCAATGATGAGATTATTAAAGATAATATTGGAATAAAAGGAGAAAAAAGTCTGAACTTGGATATTGGGTGCCTGTAGAACAGGATGATTATACTTTATTATGGGAGACAAATTTTTTTAAACAACAATAACAGTCTAACATAGGAGGCACTTTGCTGAATCGTTTTGTTTCACCATGATGGAGGTCATGGTTTATTGATCATTCAAACAACCGTTAGGATATAAAAAATTGATAATTTTCTTGTTAACATGTATATGTGCTAGTATTTAATGTAGTTATACTTAGGGGAAATTAAGATGGATTTATTTTTCTGGAATGGCATGGTTTCTGTGAACCACTTTGAATTATGCATTTCACAGAATTTCTACTTCCATTTTATATGGAGAATAGGCAGATTAGTGAGCAGAGTCCCTCTTTTTTAAAGGCTTGAATGCAAATCTGATTTCCCTTTTATAAAGAGAAGAGGGAGGGCAAGAAGGAGAGAAAGAGAGAGGCAATGGGGAATGTGAAGCCTGTCCGTATGTTCCAGATCCTCTAATAATCAGGGTCTCAACACCCACCCTCCAGATCCTGTTCAGTGCTGCTTTTCCAAATGAAAATTTCTTCCTTTGCCAATGATAGTACTTTACAGAAGAGGAGTGACGCTTAGAACAGATCCGTGTGTAGGAATCAGGAGTCAGGTCTGCTTTCTCTCAGTAATCCTGTGCCCTTTCCCCCTGACACCCCCGTTAGCACTGGAGCTTCTCTCAAAGTGTTTGTCCACTGTACCTAAGCAGGGCTTGGATTTTCGAAAGTTGACTTTGATTGCATATTTAACATACTAATATATATATATATATATATATATGTATGTATCATCTTTGGACACCATCTAGCAGATAGTACAGAGTATAGCAACATTGACTGTTAATACTATTATTTCTGTAGTATTCATAGTTTGACCCCAGTTTCTCAGAGTTTCCAATGACTAATCAGAGCTGCCCCTACAGCCCCCAACACAAGAGTGGCTTCCAAAGAGACTGCAGCTGTGTGCCCTCCAGAGAAGCTGGCCCTTCCAGAACTGCTTCTGTCTGCTAGGTGTCTTCCTGACAAAGAGCCTAGATTATTAAAGATAATATTGGATGGAAAATACTTGGATATTGGGTGCCTGTAGAACAGGATGATTATACTTTATTATGGGAGACAAATTTTTTTAAACAACAATAACAGTCTAACATAGGAGGCACTTTGCTGAATCGTTTTGTTTCACCATGATGGAGGTCATGGTTTATTGATCATTCAAACAACCGTTAGGATATAAAAAATTGATAATTTTCTTGTTAACATGTATATGTGCTAGTATTTAATGTAGTTATACTTAGGGGAAATTAAGATGGATTTATTTTTCTGGAATGGCATGGTTTCTGTGAACCACTTTGAATTATGCATTTCACAGAATTTCTACTTCCATTTTATATGGAGAATAGGCAGATTAGTGAGCAGAGTCCCTCTTTTTTAAAGGCTTGAATGCAAATCTGATTTCCCTTTTATAAAGAGAAGAGGGAGGGCAAGAAGGAGAGAAAGAGAGAGGCAATGGGGAATGTGAAGCCTGTCCGTATGTTCCAGATCCTCTAATAATCAGGGTCTCAACACCCACCCTCCAGATCCTGTTCAGTGCTGCTTTTCCAAATGAAAATTTCTTCCTTTGCCAATGATAGTACTTTACAGAAGAGGAGTGACGCTTAGAACAGATCCGTGTGTAGGAATCAGGAGTCAGGTCTGCTTTCTCTCAGTAATCCTGTGCCCTTTCCCCCTGACACCCCCGTTAGCACTGGAGCTTCTCTCAAAGTGTTTGTCCACTGTACCTAAGCAGGGCTTGGATTTTCGAAAGTTGACTTTGATTGCATATTTAACATACTAATATATATATATATATATATATATGTATGTATCATCTTTGGACACCATCTAGCAGATAGTACAGAGTATAGCAACATTGACTGTTAATACTATTATTTCTGTAGTATTCATAGTTTGACCCCAGTTTCTCAGAGTTTCCAATGACTAATCAGAGCTGCCCCTACAGCCCCCAACACAAGAGTGGCTTCCAAAGAGACTGCAGCTGTGTGCCCTCCAGAGAAGCTGGCCCTTCCAGAACTGCTTCTGTCTGCTAGGTGTCTTCCTGACAAAGAGCCTAGATTGATTTCTTGTTGTTGTTGTTCTACACGTGGATCAAAAACTTTGAAGACAACTATTTTAAACAGATAAATATGCAAATAGCGGAAAGGTTTTGTGGAGACTTGTGGTCCACTGGAGAGTTACTGAAACAGACCCAAGTGAAGGCAAAGGTGGAGATGCTTGAGACTGTCATGTTCATACTTCCTGTTCAAAAGTGGTCTGACCCTGCTGGCCAAGCAGAGCATGCTTACTCTTCCTCTAAAACATGCTGGTGAAGTAGCTTTGAGATGATGTGTGTTGTGTGTCGCTGGATACAGTAGAGGATTTTGGTAGTGGGTGCATCCTAGGAGCTACTCTGTGAGCTAAGATTATTTATATGCATGGAGTATTGGGAAATCTTTTATGTTAGAGACAAGAGACTTGGGTTTCTCCACTATTGATGAGCTGAGTCTTATTAAAACTACATCATGAACATAGGTCTGCTCTTCTCTGTTGCTTCTTGAAGCCCTCACGTAGTTTCTTTGGTTTTCATTTCCTGATATTTTGTCATGAATATGTTGAGACATCCATAAAGGTCGAAGGAAATGCTGTCGTGTCCTCAGTAACTAATGTACCGAGGACATGTATTCTCAGTCCTGTGCTAACCCTTGGCTTATACTTTCCTCACTTAATCCTCTTGGTGACATTACAAGTAGGTGACTTAAGCTCCGATTTATAGATGAGGAAATGAAGCTGAAAAAGATGAAGTTACTCCCTCAGAGAACTTTCACCTATTAAGTGGCAAAACACAGAACACAGTTTGAACCCAAGTTTGTTAACACTAAATTCTACATTTAACCACCACCCTACTACCAAAACATCTCACACTGCTAAAGACAAAGGTTTTGCTTCAGTCTTTCATAGACTCATTCTTCAAAGACCATCATAAAACATTGCCTTTGCAGGTCTCCAGGTACCTTATTTCACCCCTCTGGGCCTCTTTTTCCATCTGTGAGATGAGGGAATTGTAGAGGATTTCGAAGCCTCTTCCAGCCTCTTCTGAGATCATGTAGAGGCAGTTACCATTCCGAATCATCAGATACGTCCTTGGACATCATTCCTTCCCTGACATGTCTGAGTTGCTGCCGTCTTATGGATGAAAAGAACCAGTAAAACATTATGTAACATTATTGTAACTAAGATTGTTATGTTTCTTCTTCAGAGCAGTGGAAAAATAGTAATTAGGCACTCAGGGTTCAAGAGAAGGTTTCTACAGATACTGTCACCTCCCTTACTCTTCATCTTCTTTCTGCTTCCTTTCCTTCCTTCCTGGTTTTCTCCTTCCGTCTTGATAGGTAAGGGAGACATGATCAGGATGTAACTGTGCAGGAGGTTTTGGAGTTGATGAGCAATTATCTTCAACTTTTTATTGTTTGCAAATAGTCTTAAGGCATTGAAAACATCAGAAAGTGTGTTAGCAGACTATGGTTTGGTGGCCTGCCTGGTTGGACTCTGAGGATTTCTCAACAGAGAAGGGAGGGATAGATGGTGGTCTGTGTCCATCTCTCTTCTCAATTTTTTTTTTTTTTTTAAGAACTTTGTGCTTTTTTTTTTTTTTTTTTTCCTTTAAGTCATGGTTTATTTTTCATCTGTCTTTATTCTTTTTGGCATGTGTGGGCCTCCCATGGCAGTGGCTTCTCTTGTTGCAGAGTACCGGCTCTGGGTGCATGTACTTCAGAGCGCTTTCTTATAATTGGACACACCGGCCAAGCCGTTCCTCGTCATATGGGATCCTCCTGGGCCAGGGATCAAACCGGTGCCTTGCACTGCAAGGCGAACTCTTTACCCACTGGACCACCAGGGAAGCCCCTCTTCTTAATCTTGAACTTCTTTGAGTGGCAGACAGATACTAGGATAACAAGGTGGAAGCAGGATAGGGGGTAAATGGAAGCATTTTGTACTCTAATACTTCAGGAAGCCCTAACAGGGTGAGGCCAGAGGTTTTGATCCTTTGATTCATTTGCCATTCATTGGAACCCAAACTTTGAACCTTAACATTTGAAACTCTGTCACATTTTTTTCACCTGGAGGGAAGGAGAGGAGGGAATTGTAGAGGATTTGAAGCCTCTTCCACCTCTTCTGAGATCATGTAGAGGCAGTTACCATTCCGAATCATCAGATACGTCCTTGGACATCATTCCTTCCCTGACATGTCTGAGTTGCTGCCGTCTTATGGATGAAAAGAACCAGTAAAACATTATGTAACATTATTGTAACTAAGATTGTTATGTTTCTTCTTCAGAGCAGTGGAAAAATAGTAATTAGGCACTCAGGGTTCAAGAGAAGGTTTCTACAGATACTGTCACCTCCCTTACTCTTCATCTTCTTTCTGCTTCCTTTCCTTCCTTCCTGGTTTTCTCCTTCCGTCTTGATAGGTAAGGGAGACATGATCAGGATGTAACTGTGCAGGAGGTTTTGGAGTTGATGAGCAATTATCTTCAACTTTTTATTGTTTGCAAATAGTCTTAAGGCATTGAAAACATCAGAAAGTGTGTTAGCAGACTATGGTTTGGTGGCCTGCCTGGTTGGACTCTGAGGATTTCTCAACAGAGAAGGGAGGGATAGATGGTGGTCTGTGTCCATCTCTCTTCTCAATTTTTTTTTTTTTTTTAAGAACTTTGTGCTTTTTTTTTTTTTTTTTCCTTTAAGTCATGGTTTATTTTTCATCTGTCTTTATTCTTTTTGGCATGTGTGGGCCTCCCATGGCAGTGGCTTCTCTTGTTGCAGAGTACCGGCTCTGGGTGCATGTACTTCAGAGCGCTTTCTTATAATTGGACACACCGGCCAAGCCGTTCCTCGTCATATGGGATCCTCCTGGGCCAGGGATCAAACCGGTGCCCCTTGCACTGCAAGGCGAACTCTTTACCCACTGGACCACCAGGGAAGCCCCTCTTCTTAATCTTGAACTTCTTTGAGTGGCAGACAGATACTAGGATAACAAGGTGGAAGCAGGATAGGGGGTAAATGGAAGCATTTTGTACTCTAATACTTCAGGAAGCCCTAACAGGGTGAGGCCAGAGGTTTTGATCCTTTGATTCATTTGCCATTCATTGGAACCCAAACTTTGAACCTTAACATTTGAAACTCTGTCACATTTTTTTCACCTGGAGGGAAGGAGAGGAGGGACAAATTGAGAGGGTAGCACTGACAATATACACTATATGCATTATTGACAATAGACATACCAGCGAAGCCCCAACTGTATACACTACCGTGTATAAAAGAAACAGCTAGTGGGAAGGGAGCTTGACTCGGTACTCATGGGCAGACCGGAAGGATGGGAGAGGCTTTAGAGGGAGGCGATCTGTGCATACTTAACAGCTATTCACATTGTACAGCAGAAACTAACACAATGTTATAAAGCCATTATACTCCAGTTAAAAAAGAAATAGAAAAACTTTGTCACATTTCACATTTTAACTGTGATAAAATACACACAAAACTGGCCATTTTAGTCACTAAAAAAATACAATACAGTGGCATTAAGTACATTCACAGTGTTGTGTAACCATCACCAGTATCTAATTCCAGAACCTTTGGAACCCACCCAGACAGAGACCTTGTCCACATTAGCAGTCATTCCTCACATTCTCGTGATACCCCCCCTCCCCACCCCGGCCCCTAGCAACCACTACTCTGTTTTCTCTATGTGTTTGCTTATTCTGAACATTTCATATAAATGGAATTACATAAGAAGTGGCCTTTTGTGTCTTTCTGCTTTCACTTACCATGTTTTAAGAAAATAATGACATCTTAGATTACCAGGTAGTTTACTTTTTCTTAATTTGCCCTCAGATCACACATGGTGCCTGATTTTTAAGCCTCTTCAGATACTTTCCGTAATGGGAAACAATAGCTTCTAGAAATACGTGCAATTTTTGGACACTTGCAAGGCCCTGGGCCAGGGATCAAACCGGTGCCCCTTGCACTGCAAGGCGAACTCTTTACCCACTGGACCACCAGGGAAGCCCCTCTTCTTAATCTTGAACTTCTTTGAGTGGCAGACAGATACTAGGATAACAAGGTGGAAGCAGGATAGGGGGTAAATGGAAGCATTTTGTACTCTAATACTTCAGGAAGCCCTAACAGGGTGAGGCCAGAGGTTTTGATCCTTTGATTCATTTGCCATTCATTGGAACCCAAACTTTGAACCTTAACATTTGAAACTCTGTCACATTTTTTTCACCTGGAGGGAAGGAGAGGGAGGGACAAATTGAGAGGGTAGCACTGACAATATACACTATATGCATTATTGACAATAGACATACCAGCGAAGCCCCAACTGTATACACTACCGTGTATAAAAGAAACAGCTAGTGGGAAGGGAGCTTGACTCGGTACTCATGGGCAGACCGGAAGGATGGGAGAGGCTTTAGAGGGAGGCGATCTGTGCATACTTAACAGCTATTCACATTGTACAGCAGAAACTAACACAATGTTATAAAGCCATTATACTCCAGTTAAAAAAGAAATAGAAAAACTTTGTCACATTTCACATTTTAACTGTGATAAAATACACACAAAACTGGCCATTTTAGTCACTAAAAATATACAATACAGTGGCATTAAGTACATTCACAGTGTTGTGTAACCATCACCAGTATCTAATTCCAGAACCTTTGGAACCCACCCAGACAGAGACCTTGTCCACATTAGCAGTCATTCCTCACATTCTCGTGATACCCCCCCTCCCCACCCCGGCCCCTAGCAACCACTACTCTGTTTTCTCTATGTGTTTGCTTATTCTGAACATTTCATATAAATGGAATTACATAAGAAGTGGCCTTTTGTGTCTTTCTGCTTTCACTTACCATGTTTTTAAGAAAATAATGACATCTTAGATTACCAGGTAGTTTACTTTTTTCTTAATTTGCCCTCAGATCACACATGGTGCCTGATTTTTTTAAGCCTCTTCAGATACTTTCCGTAATCCACAGAAGAGGAAAATGTCTAGGAGTGAAGACCATATCTAGAAATATGAGATCAAATAGAGAGTAGACCTATTTCCATAATGACTTGTAAAACTGCCAAATGCAGATTTTGATCTTCTGCCCAGCTGGAAAGTCATTTTGTGTTAACAAGATATGTGAATTCTTATTTAGTTTTTTAAAAATTATGTTCAGCTATTTTAATTCATGACACTAAATTGTTATTGTCCAAAGGGTCAGGGGCATTCCAAGAAGGGAATGGGACATCGACACATGCTCTGGTGGCCCACGTTTCTTCGTGGGTGGTGTGGAAGTAAGTGTGTAGGACTGGATGGCTAAGTCTCTTTCCCTGGCCCGAGTCAGCTTATGCCCTTGGAGTTCATCACTTGAGTCTTTCTCTGGGGATGCTTTGCCAATGTTGGCTTGTGCCCTGAGAGAATATATCCCTGGCAATCTGCTTTTACATCCCTGGAGGAAATTCAGAAAGCATTCTCTCCCCTTTTCAGACAGTATCGCAGCGTTCATGCGTGTTCCTGGCAGTTGAGAGCCAGAGCAAGGACACAGCAGCCCTTCCATAAAGCTGCAGAGACCAAGGGAGTATATGTGACAAAATTCATTGCACACCCAGGTATTCTATCTCCTGGCATCCCTGTGTTACCTAATGTAATCCACAGCCTCAGAGGCCCATGCTCATGATATCTGTAATTAAATTCGTTCATATGGGTGCCCGGGGAATTCTAGTGATGAGCCCTGTGGTGGTTAACTACAAACAGGAGCCTGTTGGAATAACAGCATCGTTTGGAGCCTTGCGTGTTTCATAGGGTTGATCTGGAGCTTGTATGCTGTTTGGATTCCATTTTTATTTGCAGTTGAAAAAAATAAAGGCAAACCAGTCATTCCCAGATCAGTGTATCATTTTTTTTCTCAGTGCTTTTTAAGTGTACCCCTGGAAGAGCAAAATGTCTAGGAGTGAAGACCATATCTAGAAATATGAGATCAAATGGAGAGTAGACCTATTTCCATAATGACTTGTAAAACTGCCAAATGCAGATTTTGATCTTCTGCCCAGCTGGAAAGTCATTTTGTGTTAACAAGATATGTGAATTCTTATTTAGTTTTTTAAAAATTATGTTCAGCTATTTTAATTCATGACACTAAATTGTTATTGTCCAAAGGGTCAGGGGCATTCCAAGAAGGAATGGGACATCGACACATGCTCTGGTGGCCCACGTTTCTTCGTGGGTGGTGTGGAAGTAAGTGTGTAGGACTGGATGGCTAAGTCTCTTTCCCTGGCCCGAGTCAGCTTATGCCCTTGGAGTTCATCACTTGAGTCTTTCTCTGGGGATGCTTTGCCAATGTTGGCTTGTGCCCTGAGAGAATATATCCCTGGCAATCTGCTTTTACATCCCTGGAGGAAATTCAGAAAGCATTCTCTCCCCTTTTCAGACAGTATCGCAGCGTTCATGCGTGTTCCTGGCAGTTGAGAGCCAGAGCAAGGACACAGCAGCCCTTCCATAAAGCTGCAGAGACCAAGGGAGTATATGTGACAAAATTCATTGCACACCCAGGTATTCTATCTCCTGGCATCCCTGTGTTACCTAATGTAATCCACAGCCTCAGAGGCCCATGCTCATGATATCTGTAATTAAATTCGTTCATATGGGTGCCCGGGGAATTCTAGTGATGAGCCCTGTGAGTGGTTAACTACAAACAGGAGCCTGTTGGAATAACAGCATCGTTTGGAGCCTTGCGTGTTTCATAGGGTTGATCTGGAGCTTGTATGCTGTTTGGATTCCATTTTTATTTGCAGTTGAAAAAAATAAAGGCAAACCAGTCATTCCCAGATCAGTGTATCATTTTTTTTCTCAGTGCTTTTTAAGTGTACCCCTGGAAGAGCAAAAAGAAAGCCATACAGCAATCATGATATAGGAGAAATAAAGACTCAATCCAACTTAAGTAGAAATGACAAAGAAGCTAACTCCTGAAATTGTTGCAGTGTGAAACCAAAAGCATTTTTCTTCTCTTTCCCCTTCCTTTTTTTTTGTTTTTGTTTTTCTTCAGATTTAGAATTCTATGGGTAAGCCACTTCCACTGACTACATAATTAGGTAGATTAATTAGCACCAGTCCTGTAGCTGTAAGAAGTCGGTGCATATAGTATGGACTCAGAGTCTATGCCAGATCACTTAAAAAGGAAGTGTAGGGGTTTAACTTCTGGCCCTTAGACATTTTCATAAACTAAAAATATGGAGAACCAGCCCTAATGCTCTGGATGGCCCATGTTACTGATGACAAATGAACTTGAAGACAACTGTTGAAAAATACTGGAAGCCTGAGTTCTGTCATTGAAATATTCTGTCAAACTGAAGGAAATCAGCTTAAACGCCAGCAGTGCAAATCTTCTAGAAGGTCGCCGAGAGAAAATCCCTGCATCTCCAGATAGGCTGTGTATTTGTTGCCATTAATTGGGTTTGTAAATCATGTGATTAGAGAAGAAAATTCTGGGTGAGGGGGAAATGACTGCCTGCTGCTTGGGAGACATATTTGCTGAGCATTTTAAGTCAGTGCAACGACAAACAGAGGGTGTAAAGGATGTGGAGTCACATGGGGGCCATTTTTCCTTGTGACCCTGATTTTCCTGACCGTACACAAACTCCATCGCTTGATTCCCACGAGTTGAAATGCTGTGTTTAATTTGTTTAATAATATCCACCAGGAAGTCTTAATATTCCTCCCATGTCATCCTCTGAAGTAAATTGGTAATGGTGTTATTAAAGTCTCTCCGTCATGAGAAATAAAACAAGTTCTTTTACTGTTGGAGAAAGACTGCCAGCCATTGTTTACCACATGCTCAAGGTCAGAGGGCAGAATCAGAAACACACTTGGAAGCAGTTTGAAGACTCTAACACACGGTCTTCCAGAGAAAGTCCCTGCTGGATCTTTCCTGGGTAGATGTCTAATATTGTAATATAATATAATTAGATTTTAATTGCAATCTGATTTTAGTGTGTGTGTGTGTTTTTGTTTGTTGCTGCAGAAGGATGATGCTCCAAATAAAATTATACAATCTCTCTCCCAGGGCAATTTGTTCTCCACCAAAAATATACTGGGAGAATAAAATGCATGCTGTGGTGTTTGCCTTAGTTTATTGACTTAACAGCCTAAGTCACTTTATTGTTCAGTGTTTTATCTTGTTTTGTGGTTCACCTCAGTTGTGCAGGGCTCCCCTGGTGACTCAGAAAGTAAAGAGTCTGCCTCCAGTGCAGGAGACCTGGGTTTGATCCCTGGGTCAGGAAGAGAAGGGAATGGCAAATCACTCCAGTATTCTTGCCTGGAGAATTCCACAGACAGATGAGCCTGGCAGGCTATACATAGTCCATGGAGTTGTAAAGAGTCGGACACAACTGAGTGACTAACACTGACTTTCCAGTTACACAGTCTGGTGGAGAGACCACAGCTGCATCATGGGCTATGAAGTTCCAAAAACGATTCAACTTCTTCCCAGACTTGAGTCCCTAGGCAAGATACTTAGCTTCTTAAAGCTTCAGATATTTTTTTGAACTGTAAAATGAAGATAAGCTGTTTTTTTTGTGTGTACATTCTTGTGGGGGGAGGAGCAGTTAGGATGATTAAAAGAAGTAAGTCCTGAAAAATATGTACCTGAAATCTGGAATACAACTTCTGTTAGCAAGTAGTAGCTTATTGATTGCAGTTCTCTCGATAATGATCATTTTCCCATTTGGTATTCTTCACTATCCCCGTATAATAATTATTAAAAATTTTTTGAAAGCCTTTGTTGATTCAGAGATAGAGAAAGTCAAGGTCTGCCTGTTGATTGGAGGCAGGCGTGGTTAATGATAACCAATATTCCTCCCATGTCATCCTCTGAAGTAAATTGGTAATGGTGTTATTAAAGTCTCTCCGTCATGAGAAATAAAACAAGTTCTTTTACTGTTGGAGAAAGACTGCCAGCCATTGTTTACCACATGCTCAAGGTCAGAGGGCAGAATCAGAAACACACTTGGAAGCAGTTTGAAGACTCTAACACACGGTCTTCCAGAGAAAGTCCCTGCTGGATCTTTCCTGGGTAGATGTCTAATATTGTAATATAATATAATTAGATTTTAATTGCAATCTGATTTTAGTGTGTGTGTGTGTTTTTGTTTGTTGCTGCAGAAGGATGATGCTCCAAATAAAATTATACAATCTCTCTCCCAGGGCAATTTGTTCTCCACCAAAAATATACTGGGAGAATAAAATGCATGCTGTGGTGTTTGCCTTAGTTTATTGACTTAACAGCCTAAGTCACTTTATTGTTCAGTGTTTTATCTTGTTTTGTGGTTCACCTCAGTTGTGCAGGGCTCCCCTGGTGACTCAGAAAGTAAAGAGTCTGCCTCCAGTGCAGGAGACCTGGGTTTGATCCCTGGGTCAGGAAGAGAAGGGAATGGCAAATCACTCCAGTATTCTTGCCTGGAGAATTCCACAGACAGATGAGCCTGGCAGGCTATACATAGTCCATGGAGTTGTAAAGAGTCGGACACAACTGAGTGACTAACACTGACTTTCCAGTTACACAGTCTGGTGGAGAGACCACAGCTGCATCATGGGCTATGAAGTTCCAAAAACGATTCAACTTCTTCCCAGACTTGAGTCCCTAGGCAAGATACTTAGCTTCTTAAAGCTTCAGATTTTTTTTTTTTTGAACTGTAAAATGAAGATAAGCTGTTTTTTTTGTGTGTACATTCTTGTGGGGGGAGGAGCAGTTAGGATGATTAAAAGAAGTAAGTCCTGAAAAATATGTACCTGAAATCTGGAATACAACTTCTGTTAGCAAGTAGTAGCTTATTGATTGCAGTTCTCTCGATAATGATCATTTTCCCATTTGGTATTCTTCACTATCCCCGTATAATAATTATTAAAAATTTTTTGAAAGCCTTTGTTGATTCAGAGATAGAGAAAGTCAAGGTCTGCCTGTTGATTGGAGGCAGGCGTGGTTAATGATAACCAAGATTAATTCCTCATAGCCTCAGAAGAGAAACTTGCTAAAGAAAAGTGACCAGAAATCTTCCCAGGGCTCATTTCTCAGCTGCAAAGCTGTAATTTAATGTAATATGATACCTCAAAAACTGGCGTTAATACTGGTGCTAACTAGTATCACAGTATGGCTTCCCCCAATATGAAATTTTGCATTCTTGGTTTCTGTGCTACAGTTCTGTGGCTATTACAATATTGCTCACAGTAAATGTGACAATTTTTCACTATGTTTTAGCTAATTGATTTCTTAAAATGTGCTAATGGCACTGATTTTATTCGAACGAAAAGCATTTGCTAGCAAGGCTTGATGGAAAACAGAAATTTTAGGTTCATCCTTTTTGGCAGCTGTGATTCAACTAGGAGGAGAAATGCAAAAGGACAGATAAAGAAGCAAAACTTTAGCAGTATTTGCTAAAGGAATCAGAAGTGTTGTCAGTTGAAAAGCTGCTCGTAGAAAAAATAATTGAAATGATATAATAAAACTAATTTATTCTAAACTAATTTTTATGAAGGGGAATATTTGGTTGGGATCAAATAATAACATATCATATACATTGTAATCTAATAGACTTCCTGTGCCCACTTGTTTGAATACTGTTCAGAATAGTGGAGTGTACATATCTTGTAATCTAAACTGCTCTGTGGAAAAACAATACCAACAGTCCCGAATTTTGTAATTTGATAATACCTCTCTGCCTGGGCTTCCCTGGTGACTCAGATGGTAAAGAATCTGCCTGTAATGCCGGAGACCTGGGTTTGATCCCTGGGTTGGGAAGATATCCTGGAAAAGGGAAAGGCTACCCACTCCAGTATTCTTGCCTGGAGAATTTCATGGCTCATTCATGGATCGCAAAGAGTAGGACACGATTGACTTTCACTGTTCACTTTTTCACTCCACCTGTAATACCGAGAATATTACCCAAACTCCATTACTTTGCATATATATATATATATATATATATATATATATATATAGGGTATGTAGAAACTTTTTGGCATTTCCTAGTCCTTTTTTTTTATTATTATTATTTTTGGGCGAGGGTCGGCTTGGGGAGGGAGGGGAGCAGGCGGGCCACTTCTATTGGTCTTTCGTTTCTCTATGTTCATCCGTCTTTGTTCTTTGGCTCCTGTGGGCCTCCCATCGCGGTGGCGTCTGTCGTTGCAGAGCGCTGGCTCTGGGCGCATGCGCTTCAGAGCTCCGGCTCAGTAATTGGACACATGGGTCCAGCCGCTCCACGGCACGTGGGATCTTCCCAGGCCAGGGCTCGAACCGGCGCCCCTTGCACCGCACGGCGGTGTCCTTACCCACTGGACCACCAGGGGAAGCCCTCCTAGTTCTTTTTGCCCTCAAAAGATGTGCTTTTGCAAAAATATGGTAATTGGTTTTTGATAAGAATACTAATGTTAATAAATGTAAAATATGACATTTAGTGGAGAAAAAGAAGTAGTTTTATATTTTATAGCCAATTAATTTTCAAACCACCAGTGCTGTAAGCATAGGAAAAGTTGATAAAGACTTTCAAAAATTTGAATCATTTTGATTCTCCTCCACCCCTTGGAGGAAGAAATAGCAACCCACTTCAGTACTCTTGTCTGGAAAATCCCATGGGCAGAGGAGCCTGGTGGGCTACAGTCCATGGGGTTGTGAAGAGTTAGACACAACTGAGGGACTAAGCATGAATGCAACTCCCCCACCAACCCAAACACACCCTTTTAGGGGTGGGCTGTACAAGGAAAGATAACTATGTCAATCCTTGCTGTAAATTAGATGCCAGAAAGAAGACCTAAAGATGATAACAGAATAGAGAGGGACCACAGTCTGAGAGTCCTGTGAGGTCAGGATGGGAGATGAGCAGTCATCTACTGAAGTGTGATCTCCTTATCATATGGGGAAACAGAGGCCCAGGAAGTCATTCCTTGTTTTTCAGAGTTCTGAAGCTCATTCACTACGACTGAATTTTTATTACTTCCAGGTCAGATCAGAAAAATAATTAGGGGAGAGTGAAGCTGAACAAAAATTTTTAAAAAAAAAGTTGAAAAATGGTTGCATAAATGCAGACAATGGGTCATTTGTGATGACCTGCGTCGGGAACTCCAGGATTTTTTTTCGATTCTCTGGCTAGAAAGCCATGTTCAAGTTGGAGCTTCTTCTGCTGTCTTGGTCTTGCTGAGTTTCTCTATGAGAGAAGCCAGATGTGTAGGGCCCCTCCACCCACCTTCCGTTCTTCAGTGGACAGAGAGGGTGCTGAATCGGCATCCAAGGCAGGCAGGAGCCCCTCCCTTGCCTCCAGTGTGCATGCATTTTGTTCCTGCCTGGAGGTAGACTGCAGTCAGGATCTGCATATATGGGAAACAAAACCTACCAGCATGAATTATTATAAGCTGTACCCACTGGAATATAAAAATAGTATTTTCCTAGTGTTGGCATTATCTCTGAGCCCTGATAAGGGAATGACTTTAAGGAAAAAGGAGCTGATGCCTTAATGGTGGGGGTTGCCAGGCTGCATAATTGGCCAAGAGATGGGAGGCTGGCCTTGGAGAGCGGGGAGGGAAATGTGCTTTGCAGGGACTCAGCAGAGCCCACGGGGTCCTAACTGCTGAGGGGTAAGGAACCTTGCACAGGCCACCTGGGGTTGTTCGCGGGTACTTAAGTCTGAGGCCTGATAAGCATTTTATTTAGTAGAATAGGAAACTTAAAGGACTTTGAAGCCGTCAGGCCAAGGGAATTGTTCCTGTTTTCTCCCCAACATTCTGCCTGGAGACAGCAAGTGCCTGGAAAGATTGACCCTGGCATGGAGGGCATGGGCAGCCTTCCCTCTTCCTGGGTAGAGGTGGGGAGTGGGGAGATACTGGAGGTCAGAGGCATGTTATGAAGTCCCACCTAGGTCAGAATGGTGCTCCCCCAACTTGCCTGGTTATTACAATCACCCCCGGAGGAGGGAAAGGGGTAGTTAAAAATCCCAGTGCTTATGTTGCAGCCCTGACCAATCGAAAATCTCTGCGGGGCAGTAGGGAGAGCTGAAGCATCAGCAGATTTTAAAGACCACCTAGGTCCTTTCAATATGGATCTAAGTTTTAAGACCCAGGGGACTAGAACATTCCTAGTCTGTAGATAGTTTTCTTTATCTGAGGCATTTTGGAGGATGGGAGTGGCAAGCCACTGTTTTGGACCACAGGAAGCTCTTTAGAGGTTCTCCATCTACACCCTAAAGTGGATTAGACACAGTGGACTAGCCCCAGGGAAGAATGAGGAGGAAGACACAGACAAGAGAGCACCTACCTCCGTTATTTGAGGTGGTGGTGTAGCTTGCTCATTTTCTGGAGGCTAGACTGCAGTCAGGATCGGCATCCAAGGCAGGCAGGAGCCTCTGCCTCCAGTGTGCATGCATTTTGTTCCTGCCTGGAGGTAGACTGCAGTCAGGATCTGCATATATGGGAAACAAAACCTACCAGCATGAATTATTATAAGCTGTACCCACTGGAATATAAAAATAGTATTTTCCTAGTGTTGGCATTATCTCTGAGCCCTGATAAGGGAATGACTTTAAGGAAAAAGGAGCTGATGCCTTAATGGTGGGGGTTGCCAGGCTGCATAATTGGCCAAGAGATGGGAGGCTGGCCTTGGAGGCGGGAGGAAATGTGCTTTGCAGGGACTCAGCAGAGCCCACGGGGTCCTAACTGCTGAGGGGTAAGGAACCTTGCACAGGCCACCTGGGGTTGTTCGCGGGTACTTAAGTCTGAGGCCTGATAAGCATTTTATTTAGTAGAATAGGAAACTTAAAGGACTTTGAAGCCGTCAGGCCAAGGGAATTGTTCCTGTTTTCTCCCCAACATTCTGCCTGGAGACAGCAAGTGCCTGGAAAGATTGACCCTGGCATGGAGGGCATGGGCAGCCTTCCCTCTTCCTGGGTAGAGGTGGGGAGTGGGGAGATACTGGAGGTCAGAGGCATGTTATGAAGTCCCACCTAGGTCAGAATGGTGCTCCCCCAACTTGCCTGGTTATTACAATCACCCCCGGAGGAGGGAAAGGGGTAGTTAAAAATCCCAGTGCTTATGTTGCAGCCCTGACCAATCGAAAATCTCTGCGGGGCAGTAGGGAGAGCTGAAGCATCAGCAGATTTTAAAGACCACCTAGGTCCTTTCAATATGGATCTAAGTTTTAAGACCCAGGGGACTAGAACATTCCTAGTCTGTAGATAGTTTTCTTTATCTGAGGCATTTTGGAGGATGGGAGTGGCAAGCCACTGTTTTGGACCACAGGAAGCTCTTTAGAGGTTCTCCATCTACACCCTAAAGTGGATTAGACACAGTGGACTAGCCCCAGGGAAGAATGAGGAGGAAGACACAGACAAGAGAGCACCTACCTCCGTTATTTGAGGTGGTGGTGTAGCTGCTCTGTTTTGACATGGACTGGCTATGAGTCAGTGAAAGCTCCGTTCCCCTTGCCCCGCGCATGTGCATGCAGGCACACACAGCTACCTGAACCTTTGGTGTATTAAGAAACATTCTCACTACCTATATGGGATGCACCCTGCCAGCCCCCAAAGGAAAGCAGAGCCATGACAGGGGAGTGGAGCCCCAGGAAAGAAGTCTCATCATGAGTCGATTAAAACCCCAGCCTCCTGACCTGCAATCATAAGTTCCCGGCCCTGGGAAATAGCTCTCTAATGGGCTTTAGGCAATAAAGCAACAAGGTTGAAATTGAGGTTACATTAGAGCCTCATTTTCTTATGAGGAAAAATGTGCAAATGAATATGAAAGTGATGTACCTTTGTAATACAGCTTCTTGCCTGTGCTCAAACACCCTTAGCCTTTTGTCTCAGTTTTCTCAGTACAGCATGTGCCTTAAGCTACCTGAATATATTTTACGCAGTAATGCGGTTTCCCTTAGCTGGGGTATGGACACAGAGGAATGGCTTAGTTCCACTTGGGATGAATCAGACTAATGAAGCCTGGTGCTGGTGCAGACATCTGCTGACCAGCTACACACCTAACACAGGCCCTTTTCTGGATACCAGAGGAGGATTCCAGAAACCGGCTTTACGATCCACCCCTGACTAGGTGTGTGAGCTTAGAAAAAAAAAGTCATGCTATGTTAGCCTCCGCTTTTCCACCTCAAAAAAGGGATACCCTTAGTACAGCATTTATTAGATACCTGGGAATGATCGAGATACATGGAAAGTATAAGTTATGGCTTTATTAGATCCAGTTTTAGCTAGGAAGCCAGTTTTGTAGCCTCAGACAAACCACCTCACTGCCCTGAGCCTCCTCCATTTTAAAGTCAGGACTTCAGGAAGGACACCTTTCAGTATGTTCTAGCTCTCTGTGTGCAGTCCTTCTGTCTGGATTCTAAGGAGATGGTGAGTCGTAGGTTTCCCTGAGTCTCCTTTTCCAAGTACGTTTGCTTCTCGATGCTTCTCCTCCCTGTCTCTGTTATCCGTGGTGAAATTGGAGGAATAGGATGACAAGTGAAGGAATAACATGGAGTGAAGCAGCCAGAGGAGGTTTCAGTTCCAACAGCAGAGCTGGGTTTGAGAAAGAAGGAAGTTGTGCGAATGCAGGACTGAGATACTGTCCGGAAATTGTTTACTCTCCTGCATGCAACAAGAAAAGCAATCCAGAAATACCAAGCAAATTTTTTTTCACTTGCATGTGCTTCTTATTTCCCTGGTGTTTCTAGGTTCAGTTAACCTTTAGATACTTAAGCAACCTGTCTTTCACTGTCCAGGATTTCATACGTACAAGGTCTCGTTATGCTGTTAACCCTTTAAATGCTGCAGTAATGTTCACAAGCTGCGTTATGTGTATGGATCCTTATTGTAACTTGGACCTTTTCTTCTTTTTTGGTATATATTTTTTTTTTCTTTTGGCAGCTACATTGCTAGGGGCTTTGAGGATTTCCTTAATACCGTCACTCCATGGGTGTACGTTCTGAATTGTCATTTTCTGCTTTTGTGCAGTTTCTCCTGTGCCTGCGAGCTTCGTTAGCTGCACATGCAGAGTATGACTCTTTGGAAGTCTAGATTGCAGGCAGCCCTAGCGATGCTCAGAGTCTTGTTAGGAGGGTATTTCTGTTTGCCCTCGGCATGACAGATTGGAGATTCTGGTGCAGACTGAAGCCGAAATGAATTGCAGAGATGAAACCCCAAAGACAAAGAGACCTGCGAGTGGCTATTGGCTTCAAGGAGCAATTTAATCATTGCTGACTTCAGATTTACTGGTTTGCAGGAATAATTCCTGTAGCAGCAAAAAGCTCCTGTTTTAAGAAGTTGTTAGCACTTGAGTCAGAGAGGGTGGTGGGCTCCCAAAGTCATTTGATGTATGTGTTTTTTGATGGTATTTACTAAATTCCCTTCAGGAAGGAAAGATGGGGCTTTGCTGGTGGTCCAGTGGGTAAGGACACCACCCTGCAGTGCAAGGGGTGCCGGTTCAATCCCAGGCCTGGGAGGATCCCACGTGCCGCGGAGCGGCTGGACGGATGTGTCCAGTTACGAGCCAGAGCTCAGGAGCGCATGCGCCCAGAGCCGGTGCTCTGCGACAACACAGGCCAAAGAGCAAAGATGGATGAAAATGGATAAATGAAAGACCAATAGAAATGGCCCACCCGCCCCCTCCTCCCGGAGTGAAGCAGCCAGAGGAGGTTTCAGTTCCAACAGCAGAGCTGGGTTTGAGAAAGAAGGAAGTTGTGCGAATGCAGGACTGAGATACTGTCCGGAAATTGTTTACTCTCCTGCATGCAACAAGAAAAGCAATCCAGAAATACCAAGCAAATTTTTTTTCACTTGCATGTGCTTCTTATTTCCCTGGTGTTTCTAGGTTCAGTTAACCTTTAGATACTTAAGCAACCTGTCTTTCACTGTCCAGGATTTCATACGTACAAGGTCTCGTTATGCTGTTAACCCTTTAAATGCTGCAGTAATGTTCACAAGCTGCGTTATGTGTATGGATCCTTATTGTAACTTGGACCTTTTCTTCTTTTTTGGTATATATTTTTTTTTTCTTTTGGCAGCTACATTGCTAGGGGCTTTGAGGATTTCCTTAATACCGTCACTCCATGGGTGTACGTTCTGAATTGTCATTTTCTGCTTTTGTGCAGTTTCTCCTGTGCCTGCGAGCTTCGTTAGCTGCACATGCAGAGTATGACTCTTTGGAAGTCTAGATTGCAGGCAGCCCTAGCGATGCTCAGAGTCTTGTTAGGAGGGTATTTCTGTTTGCCCTCGGCATGACAGATTGGAGATTCTGGTGCAGACTGAAGCCGAAATGAATTGCAGAGATGAAACCCCAAAGACAAAGAGACCTGCGAGTGGCTATTGGCTTCAAGGAGCAATTTAATCATTGCTGACTTCAGATTTACTGGTTTGCAGGAATAATTCCTGTAGCAGCAAAAAGCTCCTGTTTTAAGAAGTTGTTAGCACTTGAGTCAGAGAGGGTGGTGGGCTCCCAAAGTCATTTGATGTATGTGTTTTTTGATGGTATTTACTAAATTCCCTTCAGGAAGGAAAGATGGGGCTTTGCTGGTGGTCCAGTGGGTAAGGACACCACCCTGCAGTGCAAGGGGTGCCGGTTCAATCCCAGGCCTGGGAGGATCCCACGTGCCGCGGAGCGGCTGGACCGATGTGTCCAGTTACCGAGCCAGAGCTCTGGAGCGCATGCGCCCAGAGCCGGTGCTCTGCGACAACACAGGCCAAAGAGCAAAGATGGATGAAAATGGATAAATGAAAGACCAATAGAAATGGCCCACCCGCCCCCCT
Organism: Tragulus kanchil; assembly: GCA_022376925.1. Taxonomy (NCBI): domain Eukaryota; kingdom Metazoa; phylum Chordata; class Mammalia; order Artiodactyla; family Tragulidae; genus Tragulus; species Tragulus kanchil. The sequence goes on from JAIOJX010000032.1 coordinate 287,630,011, forward strand.
CCCTCCCCACCCCACTCCCCCGGCCAAAAAAAAGAATAAACAGAAAGGAAAGATGAATTTTTCAGAAACAATACACATCCCTACACTGTACACAGCCCCCTAGTTCTGCTTCTGAATGGCTGTGTGCCCTTTGACAAAAGAGTAACTTCTCTGAGCCTTAATTTCTTCATCTGTTAAAAAGAACTCTGACCTATTTATTTTGCAAGGTAGTGTGAAAGGATTAAAGCTAATGCTTGTTTTAGAAAATGACTAAAAGGATCCTCAAGGCATTTTATTTTTACTCATTTCTCCCTAGCAGGTAGTGGAATATAGTGCTTTGATTCCTGTTAAAAAAAGATACTGACCTTTAAGTGAGGAAACTTAAAAGAATCTCCCCCGAGGACAAGGATCGTCAGTCCTGTTTTTGCATATTCCATAGGCAATCAATTGGTCTGGAATGGGGCCTGGGCATTTTAATTGTTCTGGGGAGGTTTGATTTAAGACAGTATTGTACACAAATCTTTAGGATATGGTTGGAATGTTTACAAAGGAATACAGCCATGTGCCACCACTCTCAAGACCACCTTGGGCATATGACATCTGTACTTTTTTCTCCAGATGAGTCTAATGTGCCGTCAGGGCTGAGAACCACAGCTCAAGCAGATGGCCACCCACACTGGGTCTGACGCTAGCTTTTCCTCCCTCCTCCAAAAGCCCCGTGTGTTTTCACACTCCTGTGCCCTTGCTCTTCTCTATCACCCTCTGTCTCACAGAGCTCTTCCTCCTCCCCCTCTGTATGCCCCCAGCATCTACACCCTCCTCCTTTGTTACCCCCAGCACTTTGTGCTACGGAGCATGCTGGTCTCTAGCACAAAGCCTGGATTTCTATGGCTCTTCCTATCCCCAGGGCAAGCACACGAAGAGCATGCGCGGAATACAGGCGTCAACTCTGGTACTCTCCTGTTGTCCTGGCCACTTGATTCTCAGCACAAGAATTAGCTGTGCTAGGAGGGGATTCAGGAAACAGGAACAATTAATTCTTCATTGGGGGAGCATCTGGGAGCAGCCGTGGGACAAGCCCCAGTTACAGGCCACTTCTGAAGACATCTCCGGGAACTGTCCTGTCTCTGGATGAGGCCGTTGCTGGCTCTGCGCTTTGGTTCATTCTGCACAGTGGCTACCCTTCCTCCTGTGTTCACTGACTCTCCCCAGACTTGATCCTCAGTTTGTGCCAATGTCCTATCTTTACAATGTCTTCCAAGAACCCAACCCTCCCAGATTCCTTCTTTCTCTTTTTATTTCCTCTTGTATTTGAAGTCCATGTCAGGGACACTTATGGCAAACTTGTCAGGGTCACCTTCATCTCAAGTGAAAGGTGAACTGAGCCTTAATACCTCCTGTGTTCTGTCTGCCTTGGAAAGAAGTGCAGAAAAGTGTTTCAAAAGTATTTTGGGTGTTTGAAATGTGGATTTTGTTTACCTCTGATGTGTTATTTTGGGTCACTTCTGTTGGTCTTTCATTTATTTATCCTTGTTCTTTGGCCTGTGTGGGCATCCCATCGCAGTGGCCTCTCTCCCGGCAGAGCACTGGCTCTGGGCGCACGCGCTCTGGAACGCGCTCCAGAGCCCCGGCTCGGTAGTTGGACGCATCGGTCCAGCTGCTCCGCGGCACGTGGGATCCTCCCAGGCCAGGGATTGAACCGGCGCCCCTTGCACTGCAGGGTGGTGTCCTTACCCACTGGACCACCAGGGAAGTCCACTTCTGATGTGTTTTTATGAAGTGGAAAAAGAAAAATCATTCCTCCTATTTTTGACACGAGTGTCATCCTTGAGAAGAATATGATTTAAGGGATTTCCCTTGTTGTCCAGTGGTTAAGGCTTTGCCTTTCAATGCAGGTGGTGTGGGTTAGATCCCTGGTTGGGGAGCTAAGATCCCCCATGCCTCAGGGCCAAAAAATCCAAAATATAAAACAGAGCCAATATAGTTGCAAATTCAATAAAGCCTTTAAAAATTAATGATCTGTAAACAACAAAACTCTGTAAAAGAAAAAGTAAAATAAATTTTTAAAAAAAAAATTAATGGTCTCACCCACATTAAAAAAAAAGTTCTAAAAAGGGAATATGATTGAAGGAAAATGCCATCTCTCACCATCACCACCACCCAGGCCTGAGCAGCTGTTTTTTTTTTTTTAATCTATTTAAAAATATATATATATTTATTTATATTTATTTTGGGCGGGGGTTGGGGAGGGAGGGGAGTGGGAGGGCCACTTCTATTGGTCTTTCATTTCTTTTCATTCGTCTTTGTTCTTTGGCTCCTGTGGGCCTCCCATCGCGGTGGTGTCTGTTGTTGCAGAGTGCTGGCTCTGGGCGCATGCGCTCCAGAGCTCCGGCTCGGTCATTGGACACATCAGTCCAGCCGCTCCGCGGCACGTGGGATCTTCCCAGGCCAGGGATCGAACCGGTGCCCCTTGCACTGCAAGGCGGTGTCCTTACCCACTAGACCACCAGCGGAAGCCCCTGAGTAGCTCTTAAACCTTCCTTCCTTTGCAGTCTCCCCCAGTTCTTTGGGCTCTGTCAAAATTTCTTCATCTGTGAAATGGAGATATATAGTCCTTTCATTTTAAGTCCTCTCTAAATACAGATACGATTGAGAAAATCAGTTGAAACTGGATTTTTAAAAGCCCTCTTGCAAATCATGTTTGGATGTTTTCCTTAATAGCCAGAGACACCAAAGAACTCATTCATTATGCTGCTGCTTGCTATTTCTCACCATGGAAAATAATCCGAGGCCCGCTCTTTTGTGCTTTAGTTCACAAGGCCCTTTCCCAGGCTTTATCTTACAAGAGCCTCACAACTGGCCTGTGAAGCTGAGACATGGCAGGTAGCAAGGCTCTGTGAGGCAGCACCTTCTCTAAGACACCCTGAAACCCTCACACGCCCTGCTCTTCACCACCTGCTTTTCTTCCTCACATTCTCTGCCCGTGTTGATCAGCATACCCACCACACTGTAGGTTTATCCGTTTGTGTGTCTCTCTCCTGGACTGTGGACCCTTTGAAAGCAGAAATTGTCTCCCGTCATCTCTTTGTAACCAATGCACAGCACAGGGTCTTGCTTTCACGTTAGTATGTCTTAGTTGAATGAATGAAAGAATGAATGAATGAATGAATAAGATTACAGAGTTATCAAGTGGAAGAGAAACTAGAACCTTGGTATCCTGAGACCAAGCATTTTGAAGCCATGTCATCTATTTATTCCATATTATTTTGTGGGTGTTTTAGGATGGACTTTTGGAAACTTTTTTGGTTACTATTTATTTAGTGCTGAAGGCCTGCAGTCTTATCTTGATGGTTTAGAATTCGGAATTTCAGAAGCCTCAGTACGATAGCTAAACTGAAAGAGGCTCTTTTGTCAGAAAATGAGTTGGAAAGATGCAAGTGATTTCAAAGTCCATCTTCCTATTGTCTAAGAGACAGTCCTCAAACACACTTAGCAGTCACAACAATCCTATGGGTATCAAGATGAAAGGATGACATTTCTACTTCAAATGAAAGTTTGCTCATTCTATAAATGAGAAAAGGTTGATGACTAGATGGCAAAATATTTTTAGCAGGGAAGAATTTACCTTTGTGGCACTTAGGCATATTGTATTAGACGAATGTACAACCAACTCAGAAACTGATAGGAATAGAAAGAAGCTGGAATAACCTAATGCACTCTTTCTCTGTTAGTATTTACACACGAATGTGGAGAAAGGTGCGTGAGTGTGAACTTAACAAAATCATGGCAGATAAACAGGAGACAGAACCCTTGAATGGCTTTATTTTGGATTTACTTACTGCCATTAACAGAGCCTTTGTGCCTGCAACCTAGTGGGGTTTGATTTTGTTTTAATCCGATTTGTTGGCTGAGATGGTTATGTTGTTTTTTTTTTTTTAAAAAGTAACTTTTAACATCCAGCTGCTTTTCTGAGAATTACCCATCTATGAAGGGAAAAGTGGCCCCATTAACATTTATGAGAAACAGACTTAACATTATCATAAATTATACAGTAAACTATCTTGGCCTTGGATTGAAAGGTGTGTGTTTGTCTTTGAAGCTGATGTGTTTTGACAGCACTCCAGGAGGCTGCTCTCTCTGAATAATGGGCAAGATGAGAGCCTTAGAGGGAAGAAATCACTCCCTTTAGTGAGCATAAGCCAGATAGGGGGTAAATGAACTTCCCCACCTGGACACAGTGCAATTTCAGAAGCACTGATCACAGGAGAAGTTAGTGCTCGCAGGGACCTGGGAGCCATTTAGCTATATCTCTTCTGTTTACAAATACAGAATCTTGAGGCTCAGAAAAATCATTCTCTCAGCTTTATCTGGTATGGCAGTGGCAGAGCCAGGAACGGGGCTTACCCAGCGCCCTCTGAGCCCAGCTGTCCATGCTGGGGGAAACCGCATCCTCACGGGCCTCCATGACCTCTTTCACAGAGAGCGTGCTTTACTGCCCTCCAGCTGGAAAGGCCACACTGCAGTGAGGCTCCTCATCACCTGGGTGACTTCTCTGTTTTACTACATCGTCATTACCAGTTCACCTCAAAGGAATGGCTGCTTGGTGTGAGGATCCAAGAAGGGGGTGTCCAGGGGTAGGGCTTATGCTAGGAGGGTTTCAGAAGAGACAAAGTGGGGATCCTTTTATGGCTTACCCTCCTTTTATTCTCTGATCACCCTAGAATTTTCTCTTCTTTCCAGTGGTGCACATGACCAGTTCCTATCCTATAGTGTCTACACCGAAAATGCTACAGTCAGATCCACAGCTGGGCACTACGTCTGATGACTTGCTGAGGGTTGGGGAGGGAAGGCATCTCTCAGCAGTGCCCTATTAACTCATATTTCTATATCCACCATCTTTATTCCAAAGCCATTTTATTTTACTTTTTAAGCTTTTATTTATTTATTTTTCGCTGCACTTGGTCTTCATTGATGTGTGGGTTTAGCTGCTCTGTGGTATGTGGGATCTTCCCAGATCAGGGATTGAACCTGTCGGGATTGAACCTGTGTCTCCTGCGTGGGTAGATGGGTTCTTATCCACTGAGCCACAAAGGAAGCCCTCCAAAGCCATTTTACATCAGAGTTGATAATCCCAGACTTTCTGGCCCAATGCTGCTAAAATGGTTTATTCTCCATCAACACAGTGTTTTTGAGAAAGTGTTGAAGGACCAGCAGTGGGTTCCCATGGGTTGCCTACAGAGGTGTTTCACTAATGGTAGGTCTGTCATTGACACTGAGTTACTCAACCAGTTTACCTTATGCTCCCTACACATGGCTCCCTCTTCTCCATTACCCCTCAAGTAGCTTTCTTCTCTGCTAGCACAGAGCTGAGCTCACAGGCCCCCCATCAGAGAAGCCCCTGTTGATAACTTCATGCCTTTTTGGTCCGTGGACGGTGGTCCTTGTGGAATAATCACTGCATCGCTCAGTTCTGAGCGTCCACATTCCTTTGGCCTCAGAGAAGCAGTGGTGCTGAAATGGCTTCCTCCTTCCCAGCGTTCCTGGGAGCCTGCTTGTCTCCCGGACCACGTGGCACCCGACCACGTGGCATTTCTCTCATTGCTCTTCTCTTAGGAAGCTGACTCTGAGACGGGTACCTTCCAAGGGAAAATGAGTCCATGCGTGTAGACTAGGCTTCTCTGTCTCATAAAGAGAAACCTCACTTCAGTTTGTAGCCACAAAAATGTACTCTTGGCTTTGTTGGAGGGTGTCTGTTTTGGAAATTCCATGGTCGGAACCAGCAGAGCCATGGCAGGAGGCCTGGTGGTGTGGCGCGTCCAGGATCAAGTGTCCTGTCTACCAAGTCAGCCAGGCTCCCTTGAAAGCCAGTGGTTTGTTGAGAGATCTTGTGTGGGTTTTCATTTTAAATGGCACCCTTGAATGTGGCTCATATTTGCATTTCATTGGAATATCCATTACAAAGCCTTCATAGTGGAGCACCTCCCAGTAAAAGGGGCAAAATTAAAAAACTGGAAAGCCAGCTCTTTCCTGTACTCTGAAGATATAAAAGGAGTAGTGTCTTCATGGAGCCAGACCTGAGATTCCACACCAGTGGGTTCTGGATCCCCGCGGACCTCAGAGTCTGCACTGGGGACATGGGGATCAGTATACCTCCCACCACCAAACAGGTCCCGTGTACTCACTGCACACACATATTCTATACTCTTCTTTTGGAAATAAATGGAGATGGCCTTGAGGTTTATAAATATTTGAAACACTGCTAAATAATTTAGGGGAGTTTCCAATTAATGGGCTAAAATGATAACTTTAATGATATGAGAGTTAACATTATATTTTGATGGAGTCATAAAGGAGTCCTTGGGAAGCATTGACATTTTCAACCAGTTTACCTTATGCTCCCTACACATGGCTCCCTCTTCTCCATTACCCCTCAAGTAGCTTTCTTCTCTGCTAGCACAGAGCTGAGCTCACAGGCCCCCCATCAGAGAAGCCCCTGTTGATAACTTCATGCCTTTTTGGTCCGTGGACGGTGGTCCTTGTGGAATAATCACTGCATCGCTCAGTTCTGAGCGTCCACATTCCTTTGGCCTCAGAGAAGCAGTGGTGCTGAAATGGCTTCCTCCTTCCCAGCGTTCCTGGGAGCCTGCTTGTCTCCCGGACCACGTGGCACCCGACCACGTGGCATTTCTCTCATTGCTCTTCTCTTAGGAAGCTGACTCTGAGACGGGTACCTTCCAAGGGAAAATGAGTCCATGCGTGTAGACTAGGCTTCTCTGTCTCATAAAGAGAAACCTCACTTCAGTTTGTAGCCACAAAAATGTACTCTTGGCTTTGTTGGAGGGTGTCTGTTTTGGAAATTCCATGGTCGGAACCAGCAGAGCCATGGCAGGAGGCCTGGTGGTGTGGCGCGTCCAGGATCAAGTGTCCTGTCTACCAAGTCAGCCAGGCTCCCTTGAAAGCCAGTGGTTTGTTGAGAGATCTTGTGTGGGTTTTCATTTTAAATGGCACCCTTGAATGTGGCTCATATTTGCATTTCATTGGAATATCCATTACAAAGCCTTCATAGTGGAGCACCTCCCAGTAAAAGGGGCAAAATTAAAAAACTGGAAAGCCAGCTCTTTCCTGTACTCTGAAGATATAAAAGGAGTAGTGTCTTCATGGAGCCAGACCTGAGATTCCACACCAGTGGGTTCTGGATCCCCGCGGACCTCAGAGTCTGCACTGGGGACATGGGGATCAGTATACCTCCCACCACCAAACAGGTCCCGTGTACTCACTGCACACACATATTCTATACTCTTCTTTTGGAAATAAATGGAGATGGCCTTGAGGTTTATAAATATTTGAAACACTGCTAAATAATTTAGGGGAGTTTCCAATTAATGGGCTAAAATGATAACTTTAATGATATGAGAGTTAACATTATATTTTGATGTCATAAAGGAGTCCTCACACCCTTTGGGAAGCAAGCCAGTATCTAGAGACCTTGAGGATTGTCTGTGGCCGTGTTTCTGTGCACATTGGCCAGGGCTATAAATTGCAAGGGGTAAACCTGTTTAATGGGCTCCGCTGGTGGATCTGTGGTAAAAAATCCGTCTGCAATATAAGAGACTTGGGTTCAATCTCTGGGTCAGGAAGATCTCCTGGAGAAGGAAATGACAACCCAGTCCAGTATTCTTTTTTATAAATTTTGGCCTCTTTTATTGGTTTTTTATTTATTTTCATCCATCTTTATTTTTTGACCTGTGTGGGCCTTCCATTACAGTAGCCTCTCTCATTGTAGGGCGCTGGTTCTGGGAGCATGTGCTCCAGAGCTCTGGCTTGCAATTGGACACACTGGTCTAGCCACTCCGCGGCATGTGGGATCTTCCCAGGCCAGGGATCGAACCGGTGCCCCTTGCACTGCAAAGCGGACTCTTTACCCACTGGACCACCAGGGAAGCCCCAGTACAGTATTCTTGCTTGGAAAATTCCACTGAGAGAGGAGCCTGGCAGGCTACAATCCATGGGGTTGTAAAAGAGTCAGGCACGACTTAGCAACCAAACAGCAACAAAGCCTGCTTAGATTAATTACCACGACAAGAGCAAGGTGTAGGGAGAGCTGTCCTCAGAGAAAATCCATTCATTTATATAACCAACTTCCTCCCAGGGGTGGATGTCATGGACAAGCATCTCATTTGGCCCTTTTTTAGGTATAGCATTCTATAGAATTTACACTTTGAAGCCAGCTCTTCACTCGGAGCCAGACCTGAGATTCCACACCAGTGGGTTCTGGATCCCGGACCTCAGAGTCTGCACTGGGGACATGGGGATCAGTATACCTCCCACCACCAAACAGGTCCCGTGTACTCACTGCACACACATATTCTATACTCTTCTTTTGGAAATAAATGGAGATGGCCTTGAGGTTTATAAATATTTGAAACACTGCTAAATAATTTAGGGGAGTTTCCAATTAATGGGCTAAAATGATAACTTTAATGATATGAGAGTTAACATTATATTTTGATGTCATAAAGGAGTCCTCACACCCTTTGGGAAGCAAGCCAGTATCTAGAGACCTTGAGGATTGTCTGTGGCCGTGTTTCTGTGCACATTGGCCAGGGCTATAAATTGCAAGGGGTAAACCTGTTTAATGGGCTCCGCTGGTGGATCTGTGGTAAAAAATCCGTCTGCAATATAAGAGACTTGGGTTCAATCTCTGGGTCAGGAAGATCTCCTGGAGAAGGAAATGACAACCCAGTCCAGTATTCTTTTTTATAAATTTTGGCCTCTTTTATTGGTTTTTTATTTATTTTCATCCATCTTTATTTTTCGATTTGTGTGGGCCTTCCATTACAGTAGCCTCTCTCATTGTAGGGCGCTGGTTCTGGGAGCATGTGCTCCAGAGCTCTGGCTTGCAATTGGACACACTGGTCCAGCCGCTCTGCGGCATGTGGGATCTTCCCAGGCCAGGGATCGAACCGGTGCCCCTTGCACTGCAAAGCGGACTCTTTACCCACTGGACCACCAGGGAAGCCCCAGTACAGTATTCTTGCTTGGAAAATTCCACTGAGAGAGGAGCCTGGCAGGCTACAATCCATGGGGTTGTAAAAGAGTCAGGCACGACTTAGCAACCAAACAGCAACAAAGCCTGCTTAGATTAATTACCACGACAAGAGCAAGGTGTAGGGAGAGCTGTCCTCAGAGAAAATCCATTCATTTATATAACCAACTTCCTCCCAGGGGTGGATGTCATGGACAAGCATCTCATTTGGCCCTTTTTTAGGTATAGCATTCTATAGAATTTTCCTGAAGGAATCACTGGTAAATTCTTTTAGGCGTGAGAGGTATGTGTTAATTCCCAGTGTTTTTTAGTCACAGCAACAACCATTATAGTAAATATGACTGTAGTAAAGAAATTGGAGCACATGGCCTAACAGTAGTGCATTTTTCTGCTGATGATCATCTTAATAGAGTTGTCCCGCTCCTGTGGCACAGATGTGAGTACAGTTGATTGTCGACTCTTTTTCCTCACCGTGTTTTTTAAAGCCGAAACTTAACCTGAGCACTGAATGAGTTTGGAACTCTGTGCCAGCCATGGGACAAAGCTGAAATCTCAGGTCTCTGTCACCCTCTCCAGAGTTCACTTGGGTTTTGGGGAGAGGGAAATGGTGACATTGAAGAGACAGAATGGTGACATCAGTCTCCAGGCATTTCAAAAAATAAAGGTTTCTTGTCGCCTTTGCAGTGAGCCAGGTTTTCAGTCTCCACAGTTCAGTTTAAACCTCGAGCCGCGCTGGCCGCAACGAGAACTTTGTGGAGTGACATTTCTGTTTTAAGGGCTGCTGTGGAGACAATTTTGCTGGCGTAGGAATTTAGCTTCATGGGGCAGGAAACAGTTTCAGGCCCTGGTGAGTAATGTTCCCCTCTTTCAGACGGAAAAACATTGAAAATCATGATTTTTGGCCCTTCAGGAACAGCTATTCGTGGCTACAACAGTTAATTCTGCCTCTACTTTTGCTTTAGCAACGCCAGCCAATTTACCACAATAAAGGGGACTTCAATTTTATGGTGCTTGATGTCTTAAAAGTTGCTGAAGTGCCTCACAAATTGGTAAGCAAACCAAACCAAATATGCCTTCTTACGTGCAGCCTCAAGAAAAGGTGGAGGTGTCTATGTGTGTGTATATATGCATATATATGTGCGTATAAGTTTTAGTATTATAAATTATAATTTTAAATATTGCTTTTAGTATATATAAAAAAATTGAAAGCAGACTCAAGAATTCCCTCAGTAGACATTTTAAGGCTCTGTCTGCAAAATGCAGACTTGGGAATGTCTGGGCATCATAGGTACTTGCTTTAGGAAGAGCTGACTGTGTCATTTCAGCCCCTTTTTTTTCCCCCAAGAGGACTGTGACCTAAGGCCACATGAGTAACTTGGTCATTTTCACAGTAATGCAAAGAATATTCTTTGTGGAAGCGAAGAGACACCCATAGAATTTTTATGTTCCATCTCTCTGCATTAACTATTTCCTGACTTCAGGCTCCAAGTCCACATCCTTGAGCCAGGAGTCAAACCTCCATCCATCTCCTGGTCTCTGCCTCTCAGGAGGCCCACAGACTTGAGTTCAAATCATTTATACACATCACATCACACATAAAAGCAAATACAGCATTTCTGTACTAACTGGTACTGTTGGGTTTTTTGGTACAGTTGCTAAGTTGTCTCTGACTGTTTGAGACCCCAGAGACTGGAGCTCATCTGGCTCCTCTGTCCATATGATTTCCCAGGCAAGAATACAGGAGTGGGTTGCCATTTCCTTCTACAGGGCATCTTCTGATCTGGGGATCAAACCTGCATCTCCTGCATTGGCAGGCAGGTTCTTTACCACTGAGCCACCTGGGAAGCCTTCAACCAGTAGGTAGCATAACACATATCTTGTAAGATTAGATGAAGGTCTGTGTTTAAATAGCCATTCGTGCAACACCTCACCAACATGAGGTGGCTACTCCAAGCAAGGGCCGGGAACAGCCAGCTCACTAGAGATTTCAGCAGGTCACTAAGAGGCAGACTGCAGTGGGAACCTTCCTAGACCTGGGAAAACTCAAGTGTGTTACTCATCTCTTCATTCATCCTTGGGTTCACATCACCCTTCCGAAAGAACCCCCAGGGCAATTTTCTGTCCTTCATTTGGAGAGAATATTTACTAACCTGACTTTGTCCCAGTGGGACCACACCCTCATCCAGTGGGAGGCACAGGCCTGCTGCCCATCTGTCCCTAAGTGGCATTTGTCTCCTGCCTGCCCAGGGTGCGCCCTTGCCTCCTTCATCTGTCTGGGAACCATTTTCACAAGTTTATGTCCCTGAGGGTCATTGGACGGAACGAAGGAGACAATTGCTGCCATATTCTCAGCACAGAGTCTATGTTCCAGTGCGTGCTGTATACGTATTTGCCACGATTATTATTATTCTTTACCTCTTTGCTTTATCAACTCTGAATATTCATTGGAAGGACTCATGCTAAAGTTGGAACTCCAATACTTTGGCCACCTAATGTGAACCACCAATTCATTGGAACTTTCCCTAATGCTGGGAAAGATTGAAAGCAAGAGGAGAAGGGAACACCAGAGGATGAGGTGGTTAGATGGCATCACTGAGTCAGTTGCTCTCCAGACCCTTGAGTTCAAATCATTTATACACATCACATCACACATAAAAGCAAATACAGCATTTCTGTACTAACTGGTACTGTTGGGTTTTTTGGTACAGTTGCTAAGTTGTCTCTGACTGTTTGAGACCCCAGAGACTGGAGCTCATCTGGCTCCTCTGTCCATATGATTTCCCAGGCAAGAATACAGGAGTGGGTTGCCATTTCCTTCTACAGGGCATCTTCTGATCTGGGGATCAAACCTGCATCTCCTGCATTGGCAGGCAGGTTCTTTACCACTGAGCCACCTGGGAAGCCTTCAACCAGTAGGTAACATAACACATATCTTGTAAGATTAGATGAAGGTCTGTGTTTAAATAGCCATTCGTGCAACACCTCACCAACATGAGGTGGCTACTCCAAGCAAGGGCCGGGAACAGCCAGCTCACTAGAGATTTCAGCAGGTCACTAAGAGGCAGACTGCAGTGGGAACCTTCCTAGACCTGGGAAAACTCAAGTGTGTTACTCATCTCTTCATTCATCCTTGGGTTCACATCACCCTTCCGAAAGAACCCCCAGGGCAATTTTCTGTCCTTCATTTGGAGAGAATATTTACTAACCTGACTTTGTCCCAGTGGGACCACACCCTCATCCAGTGGGAGGCACAGGCCTGCTGCCCATCTGTCCCTAAGTGGCATTTGTCTCCTGCCTGCCCAGGGTGCGCCCTTGCCTCCTTCATCTGTCTGGGAACCATTTTCACAAGTTTATGTCCCTGAGGGTCATTGGACGGAACGAAGGAGACAATTGCTGCCATATTCTCAGCACAGAGTCTATGTTCCAGTGCGTGCTGTATACGTATTTGCCACGATTATTATTATTCTTTACCTCTTTGCTTTATCAACTCTGAATATTCATTGGAAGGACTCATGCTAAAGTTGGAACTCCAATACTTTGGCCACCTAATGTGAACCACCAATTCATTGGAACTTTCCCTAATGCTGGGAAAGATTGAAAGCAAGAGGAGAAGGGAACACCAGAGGATGAGGTGGTTAGATGGCATCACTGAGTCAGTGAGTGCCAGTGTGAGTTTGAGCAAGCTTTGGGAGATGGTGAAGGACGTGGAAGCCTGGAGTGCTGCAGTCCGTGGGGTTGCAAGTTAGGCACAACTGAGAGACTGAACAACAATCACCATCATTCACCTCTTTGCTTTACAGAGACTTTAGTACTTTCCGTGCCCTGTAGAAACCTTGTGCTTCCTGGCCTCAACTTTTCACTCTTCCTCAGAAGGTCTTTTCTCCCAGATTCATCCCTCTTCTGTCAGGCCTTCCTCAAATGCCACCACCTCCAGCCAGCCTTTAAGGAGTGCTCGTTGCTTCCTTTCTCCATCTGTAAGAGTACTCCCTCTTTTGCTCACTATCTGTCCTATTGTCTCTTTCTCCTGATTTCTACGCCACTTTTCATCTCCTCAAGCAAGGTTCTCGATTTCTCTTTGCCTTCAGTCTATAGTGGATCAATACCTTTGTAAGATACAATTAAAAAGAGAGACAATTAAAAAAAATCTCAAGCCCCCATTAATTATTAGAGTTACCAAATGTGAAATTGCACTGTCAAATCTATGTGAAGGGTTATAAAGGCTTCCTCTCAGTTTCTGTACTTTTCCTACTGCAGACTGGTAATGACCAGGTTGTGGACCCATGTGGTTCCCAGTACATAAGCACTCTGAAGAGTGAACGGTGAGATCATCAGGCAAGTGCTCTGGAAAGTTCATGGTGATGTCATCTGTGTCTCCATGGGCACTGTTACTCAGCTGCACATGGAATCTAGTGATCATAATCCCATGCGGACTGCATCATGGTCCCTGGGGCAGACGAAGGAGACAATTGCTGCCATATTCTCAGCACAGAGTCTATGTTCCAGTGCGTGCTGTATACGTATTTGCCACGATTATTATTATTCTTTACCTCTTTGCTTTATCAACTCTGAATATTCATTGGAAGGACTCATGCTAAAGTTGGAACTCCAATACTTTGGCCACCTAATGTGAACCACCAATTCATTGGAACTTTCCCTAATGCTGGGAAAGATTGAAAGCAAGAGGAGAAGGGAACACCAGAGGATGAGGTGGTTAGATGGCATCACTGAGTCAGTGAGTGCCAGTGTGAGTTTGAGCAAGCTTTGGGAGATGGTGAAGGACGTGGAAGCCTGGAGTGCTGCAGTCCGTGGGGTTGCAAGTTAGGCACAACTGAGAGACTGAACAACAATCACCATCATTCACCTCTTTGCTTTACAGAGACTTTAGTACTTTCCGTGCCCTGTAGAAACCTTGTGCTTCCTGGCCTCAACTTTTCACTCTTCCTCAGAAGGTCTTTTCTCCCAGATTCATCCCTCTTCTGTCAGGCCTTCCTCAAATGCCACCACCTCCAGCCAGCCTTTAAGGAGTGCTCGTTGCTTCCTTTCTCCATCTGTAAGAGTACTCCCTCTTTTGCTCACTATCTGTCCTATTGTCTCTTTCTCCTGATTTCTACGCCACTTTTCATCTCCTCAAGCAAGGTTCTCGATTTCTCTTTGCCTTCAGTCTATAGTGGATCAATACCTTTGTAAGATACAATTAAAAAGAGAGACAATTAAAAAAAATCTCAAGCCCCCATTAATTATTAGAGTTACCAAATGTGAAATTGCACTGTCAAATCTATGTGAAGGGTTATAAAGGCTTCCTCTCAGTTTCTGTACTTTTCCTACTGCAGACTGGTAATGACCAGGTTGTGGACCCATGTGGTTCCCAGTACATAAGCACTCTGAAGAGTGAACGGTGAGATCATCAGGCAAGTGCTCTGGAAAGTTCATGGTGATGTCATCTGTGTCTCCATGGGCACTGTTACTCAGCTGCACATGGAATCTAGTGATCATAATCTCCCACACCTGGCGGGAGCTGTGCATAGAGGCTGCTTGATACATTAGTTGAGTCAAATGGATGAATAAGTGAATGCACAACAAACGTTAGTTGAATGAATGAATTGATTGTGCAGAGCATATTTAAACTTCGTAATCCACAGGAAGAGTTTGCTTCATGGCATGCCAAAGGGATTATGATTTTTTATCTTTGCCTTTTGTAAAATTCACTCATTTGCATTGCATATTAAGACTCGTTCTTTTTGCTTAGTTTTCAAAATCTTCCGTCTCTGATAGCTAAATGGAGATAAGGTTTATGTTTTCCCCAGAATATGGACATAGGTGAGCATCTTAGTAGAACACTTACCTTGTGCTTTAGTGACAGAATTTCTCAGTTTAATGATTGTTAGAGAGCAGAAGGATGAGATTATATATATATATATATGTATATTGTACATATATATATATCAAACTTGAATAGTCACAGCTCAAGAACAAAAATTGAATTAAAAGAGTAAAATCTTGGGCTTCCCTGGTGGGCCAGTGGGTAAGGACACCGCCTTGAAACTGCAAGGCGCGCTGGTTCGATCCCTGGCCTGAGAAGATCCCACGTGCCATGGAGCAGCTGGACCGATGTGTCCAATGACCGAGCCGGAGCTCTGGAGCGCATGCGCCCAGAACCGGTGCTCTGCGACAACAGAGGCCACCGGGATGGGAGGCCCACAAGGGCCAAAGAGAAGTGGCCTGCCCGCCCCCCTCCCTCCCCACCCCAAAAATAATAATAAAAAAAAAAGAGTAAAATCTTATTTTATATTATAGTATTGCCTTCAATCACCAAGTCAATGCTGAGTGGAAAAATCTCCCTCCCGAGGTTTTCTTCCTCCTTGAGAAATGCACTCTAGTAATTTTCAGAGATGTGCAAAGGAACCTGTGCACCGGCTAGCAGGGGATGCTCTCCGAAAATCTCATTTCTGTCTCAAAAGAAGAGAGACCCAGCTCAGTCTCTTCGATTAACTCTTAAAGGAGCATCTGAGATTGAGAATGAGCTTCTGTATATTCTTCTCAAGAAGTTATATACTGCTTTTGTTTCTTAACCTTAAAAAAAAGAATCAGGACCTGCAGACCCATCAGGTTTCTTAATGTCTTCCTTTTACTCGGTTATTCCTCCAACCTCAGCTCCTCACAGACTCTTGAACTCCGCAGCACTGTCTGCTTTCTTCAGGGTCCTCTCTACACAGGGGTCCTGCCCACTACCATGTATGGAGGTTTCCGTGTGTGAAGACAGGACACACTGAAGCCAGTGGTTCCACACATGCGGTTGAGAGTCTGTTGCACAAGTAATTTCAGTGGTGTCTCTATAGCAAGGAAGTGCTGAGTGCCAAGAGATTGGGGTTCATATGATGGATACTGCAAGGGAAGGACTAGGGGAAGAACATTCTAGGACTTACAGAGGATTTTGTTCTCTAACCATTGGCCCTACCAACACAGGAGCTTTTCAAATTATGAAAGATAAAGTATTACTCACCAGTTGCTTCGGTTGTAGGTTTCTTATTTTCCCATAGAAAATAAATATCAATGAAGTAACTATAGTAAGCCACTCATTAATATAAGTGTATTTTAATACATACTATATGACAGGCACTGTAACCGTACAACCACCCTTAGTTAGATACTTTAATTGTTCCCATTAATAGATGGAGAAAGCAAGGCCTGGGTAGTTAAATAATGTGCCCCAAATCCTGTAGCAAATGAACGATGGAGCCAGGCTGGGAATGTTGTGCAGTCTTCTTCAAAGTTCAGCCTTTTAATAGCTTTACTGTTCTGCAAGTGCTGTAGTCAAAAAACATCTCATGTTTCTTCCTAGGTCTGTAGTTTCTAATGCAGTGCTAAGTAAATCAAACCCGCCTTTGTGGTGCTTATATCCTGATCACCTAATGACATGTCATCTGTACAGAGCTTCTGATTGGTTATCTGTCTCTATTAGTATGGCACTGTTGTTCAGTGCTTTTTACAGGTGGTACATTCCCAATTTTTTGATAAGACATGTCAAATGAGAAGGCAAAACTCGGTTTGTAGATGTTGATGATGAATTAGATCGTGTGACAAGGTGATGATGTTGGTTCTTTGCAAGTCTTCATCATGATCACTGTTGCATTCATCCTGCAAGAGTTGGCCTAGGTTTTTAAGAGAGCCAAAGGGTTCTCTTTGGGTCTTAGATTAGTATTTTGATCCTGTATACTTTAGAAGTAACATTTTGGTGTTAACAAAGGTCTACATGCTTTTTCTATCATTTTCTGTAAATGGCCAGATGCAGGGCATTTTAGAATTTGTTGGCAGTGGAGTCTTTGTTATAACTTTGTCCTTCTTATAGCAAGAAGACAGTCATAGATAATATACCAACAAGTGAGCACAGCTGTGATCCAAGAAAACTTTATTTATAAAAGCAGCCATTCAACCATAGTTCATATTTTGACAACCTCGATTCCTAGATAGAAATTCTGATAGTGATAGCATAGTGGATGGCATTAGTGTTTTAAGAGAAAAGAAAATGTGAACTGATCTAACCAAATAAGAAGGACTGACTTCAAATTCCCAGGCTACTCCTTAGATACTTTTAAATTTGGATTCATTCAACTCTTGATGGTCCAAATTTCTTACTTTGCCTGACCTTCTTTCCTGATTGGTTTAAGACCAAGACCAGTACAAGGAAGATGTTTCAAAAACTCGGAAAGGTCATCTTTCCCGGAATAGAATTAGAATTAAACTGTCCCAGGGGATATGTGTTGGGTATAAGGAAGAATTTTCAGCAGTGAAGGCTTTGCAGTAGATTGAAATAGATTACTGAGGTGGGTTATTGCTGAAAAGGATTTTCCTTCTCTAGACATTTAAAAATTCTAGATAGGGCCCACTCCGGCAGCTAGTCAACATAATTATTAATCACTCAATGTTGAAAAATTCTGACTTTCTCCTTATCTGAGATGATTGGTTTGTTATCTGGCCAGAAGGCCAATGGCGGATGAACTTCATGGGTTTATGTTCTCTCTGGGCTTGGGTGATGAACTCGATTAGCATCCTAGTTGGATGAGTTCTTGCTAAAGTATAGTAAGAGAGAGGAAGCCACTATGTAATGAAGGAAACATTTTCTAATGACTTTCAAGAACTGAAATTTTATTCAAGAGGCCGCCAAGTGCCACAGGGTAATGGGACCATGACCAGCAAACACCTATCCTAGATAAAAGTAAATTTAATTAACATATCAATAGTTCCTAGATCTTAGGTGCTTCCAAAGTGCCGGAGGGTGTTTGACAACTTTTTTCTTCCCTTAAGCTCTATTGCTTTCTCTTTGAAGAACTATTTTAAACAAAGAGAACCCCTGTTCCAATCTATTTTGATCTCAAGGATGCCTGATTTAATGTAATTTTCTCACGTTGCTACCAACTTGCCCAAGGTGAGGAATAATTTATTTTGTTAGAGCAAAAGAACAAAGAACTTGGGGGGAGATGGACTTCTTAAAATATACTCTAGTTCTGTACATATTGGCAAAACTGTCACTTACCATGTTTAAATCTCTATATTCTCATGGTCTTACTTGCACTGAGAGACCTTTGTGAATTTGTTCAAATAGGCAGTCATGCAGAAATAGCTCATGCTCTATCACTGGTCTCCTGTGTGTTTAGATGTGGTTGATGGGTGTATTAGGAACAAGCAAAGCAGAGGTGATTCCGTCCCATTGGATACCACAAGTAATTACTTCAGTGATTTTGGAAACAGTGAAATACACACCCACTTGAGAAATAAATGTAGCCAGGGCCAAGGCAGACAGATGCTGGTTATTCAGTGACCGTGCTCAGAAAATGTGTGTAGGAGGAGAGCAAGGCTTCCAGGAAGACACAGTACCTTCTTCTGGGATTATTAAGACTTAAATGAGTTTGAGGAAAGCACCCGGCACAAAGCTCCTTTTCTGTAAAAGTTATTTTCCATCCTTACCCTGTCTTTCTGCTTTTAGTGGCTGTGAGGAAGTCTTGCTGTTGTTGCTCAGTAGCTAAGTTGTGTCAGACTCTTTGTGACTCCATGGGCTGTAGCACACCAGACCCTTCTGTCCTCTACCTTCTCCTGGAGTTTGCTCAAACTCATGTCCATTGTCTCAGTGATGCTTATCTAACCAGCTCATCCTCTGCCACCCCCTTCTCCTTTTGTCTTCAGTCTTTCCTAGCATCAGGATCTTTTCCAGTGAGTCATCTCTTCTCATTAGGTGACCAAAGTATTGGTGCTTCAGCTTCAGCATCAGTCCTTCCAATGAATACTCAGCGTTGATATCCTTTAGGATTGACTGGTTTGATCTCCTTGCAGTCCAAGGGGCTTCTCTTCAAGAGTCTTCACCAGCACCACAGTTTGAAGGCATCGTTTCTTCAGTACTCAGCCTTCTTTATGGTCCAGTTCTCACATCCATACATGACTACTGGAAAAAAAGATAGCTTTGACTATACGAATTTTTGTCAGCAGAGGGATATTTCTGCTTTTTAATATGCTGTCTATGTTTGCCATAGGTTTCCTTAGGAAGACTTACTTTAATGCAAATTAAAAACAAATAAACACTAGTTTTAAATCCACTACAAAAGGATCAAGGGCCCATGGCCTCTGAGGTCATTATCAGATGGCAAAAATCTATACTGAAAAATGGTGAAATAATGATTTGCCCCAAGAAATTTGTGAATTTGTTCAAATAGGCAGTCATGCAGAAATCTATCACTGGTCTCCTGTGTGTTTAGATGTGGTTGATGGGTGTATTAGGAACAAGCAAAGCAGAGGTGATTCCGTCCCATTGGATACCACAAGTAATTACTTCAGTGATTTTGGAAACAGTGAAATACACACCCACTTGAGAAATAAATGTAGCCAGGGCCAAGGCAGACAGATGCTGGTTATTCAGTGACCGTGCTCAGAAAATGTGTGTAGGAGGAGAGCAAGGCTTCCAGGAAGACACAGTACCTTCTTCTGGGATTATTAAGACTTAAATGAGTTTGAGGAAAGCACCCGGCACAAAGCTCCTTTTCTGTAAAAGTTATTTTCCATCCTTACCCTGTCTTTCTGCTTTTAGTGGCTGTGAGGAAGTCTTGCTGTTGTTGCTCAGTAGCTAAGTTGTGTCAGACTCTTTGTGACTCCATGGGCTGTAGCACACCAGACCCTTCTGTCCTCTACCTTCTCCTGGAGTTTGCTCAAACTCATGTCCATTGTCTCAGTGATGCTTATCTAACCAGCTCATCCTCTGCCACCCCCTTCTCCTTTTGTCTTCAGTCTTTCCTAGCATCAGGATCTTTTCCAGTGAGTCATCTCTTCTCATTAGGTGACCAAAGTATTGGTGCTTCAGCTTCAGCATCAGTCCTTCCAATGAATACTCAGCGTTGATATCCTTTAGGATTGACTGGTTTGATCTCCTTGCAGTCCAAGGGGCTTCTCTTCAAGAGTCTTCACCAGCACCACAGTTTGAAGGCATCGTTTCTTCAGTACTCAGCCTTCTTTATGGTCCAGTTCTCACATCCATACATGACTACTGGAAAAAAAGATAGCTTTGACTATACGAATTTTTGTCAGCAGAGGGATATTTCTGCTTTTTAATATGCTGTCTATGTTTGCCATAGGTTTCCTTAGGAAGACTTACTTTAATGCAAATTAAAAACAAATAAACACTAGTTTTAAATCCACTACAAAAGGATCAAGGGCCCATGGCCTCTGAGGTCATTATCAGATGGCAAAAATCTATACTGAAAAATGGTGAAATGAGAGTGATGACATAAGAGATGATTATGTTTGATAGCACAGGCCCTGCTGATACTGAGTGGTGAAATCAATATTCAAAACAGAAAAGGTTTAAAGGTAGGTCTCTGGAGAAGGTGGCAGTGGTCCAAAATGGTTAAGGAAGGCTTTATGCAGGAGATGTGATTGACCAAGACCTTACTGGGTAAACAGGATTTGGGTGAATGGGGAGGGAAGGGGTCACAGATGGTGGAAGTTGAGCTGCTGAAAAGCAGGCGTGTACTGTTTTTATAAACTCTTGACTGGTGTTTGATAGGACTTAATAGACACTTATGAAATTGAATAAGTGATCCTTCTGATTTTTTTCTTCTCTTTTGGAAGCGGCCTATACCACCCCACTAAAACGTGATTTCCATGGCATCTCACGTTACCAAGACAGTTGTCAGTCTGGCTACTCTGTTAGTGCCTTGTGGGCAAGGCCCATGTTTGGTACTTCTGCCTCCTTTACAGCTGGGTGTGGAGAAGATTGCTGCCTAAACATGCCTCCTCAATGAACAAGATAGCCAAAGACAAAGGGGGCTGAGCCTTGATTGTTATTGCTGCTGTTCAGTTGCTCAGTTGTGTCCAACTCTTTGTGACCCCATGGACTGCAGCACATCAAGCTTCCCTGTCCTTCACCATCTCCTGGAGTTTGCTCAGCCTCATGTCCATTGATTCAGTGATGCCATCCAACCATTTCATCTTCTTTTACCCCCTTGTCCTGCTGCCTTCAATCTTGCCTAGCATCAGGGTCTTTTCCAATTAGTTGTCTCTTCACATCAGGTGGCCAAAGTATTGGAGCTTCAGCTTCAGCATCAGTCCTTCCAATCAATACTCAGTGTTGGTATCCTTTAGGATTGACTAGTTTGAACTCTTTGCTGAGCCTTGATAGAAATTGGGATTTTTGATGGGTGCTTTGGGAAAGAAATCTTTGTAACATGAATTACTTTGCAAATGACCCCAGTGGAAATGAAGCCATATATTTGTTATGAGGGTCTCCCTGCTTGCTGATGAAAGTAACTCTTGATTTTCCTAGCAACAGGTTTTGTGTATGAACTTGACTCCTGCTGCTTCTATAATATGTTAATTTTTAAGCATATATGGACTTTGGTTTGTGATGCTCTAATCTGAAGAGCAAAGGTTCTGGTTTTTTTTTTTTTTTTTTTTTTTTTTCCCACATTGTGTAAGGGGGCTGAGAGTAACCTGGGATCTACTCTGTGCCAAGAGCTCTGGTGAATGCTTGAAAAATGTTTATCCCTCACAGGTGCATGACATTTTTCTGGTTTATAAAAGAGAAGTTCAGGGCATTGAATTGCCATGGCACTGATCACAGAAATAGTGAAGGCTGAATTTCAATCCAGAATTCTAGTCCAGAGTGGCGTTCTTCCCACTGTGCTAAACCGCCTCCTATGTAATTACATTTTTATGGGTTGATTAGGTTTGAATAGGCAGAGGGGGAGAAAGAGACCAATTCAGATGAGGTGTAATGACCTTGGCAGGAGAAGTACATTCAAGGGATTGATAAGACGTCTTCTTGAATTCCTACAATTTGGTGAGCTGACAGAGGGTTCTGAAATACTTCAGACTTTGTGAAGTATCATGGGGGCTCTGAAAAATGTTTAACTTTGGGAATGACATGATAAGAGTAATGAATGAATTATGAGCACATACTATATGCCAAGTTCTGTGTTCCAGAAAGTTGTCCATTGTTCCTGCTCTCATGGAACTTTTATTCTGGTATGAAAGACAATGTTTTATTTACATGATCTCAAAAATATCATATATAGTTACCAGCTGTGGAACATGCTTTAACATAAATGTAGAAGATGTATGACAGGGTAAATTTGAGGCCTTCTCTGGTCTGAGGAAGCAACTTTTGAATTGAAACCCAAAAGGATGAGAAAGGATTAAGTGAGTGAGAAAAGGGCCCCACTCAGAGGGCTGGTCTGTGCAAAGGCCCTGGGTCAGATGGAACATGACCTATTTGAAGAGGTGAGGAGGCAGCCTTCTGTGGGGGCCGAGTATGGTGAAAAGGAGAGTGGGATATGATATGGGAGGAGAGGTGAAGAAGACCTCAGCCATGTCAGGACCTTACAGACCACTGGAAGGCATCAGTCTTTATCCAGTAAGGTGGCTGTGTGCCCCATAGGTGGCAGTGGGTGATGAGCAAGGAGCTGGAGGGTGAAGGTAAAGGTGAAAGCTGCTAGTGGCTGGACTCTGATACTTCATCTGTTTCAAAAGAGAAGGCTGAACTCGGAGGTGTCGTCCTCCTGTTGTGTTTGCAAGCTGTTGACACAACCTGGAAAGGTTAAGAGTTTTCAACAGACTTGTCAGAGTTTGTGTTCTATGGAACCTGACAGAGCCTACAGGCTGAGGGGCTGATTTTAATAGAAATAACCTAGGTGGGTTTGTTAATTTTCTGCATTCCCTCGATGACCTGCCTGCATAGCGTGAAGGTGCTTTGATGTGACTAGGAGAACAGAAGGATATTTTGTGCATAACCAACTGTGAGAGGAATGGCAGTTTTGCGGTGGAGAAGCCCAGGAAGGTGACAGGTGAGTGGTGAGAAGGGAGGAAGGGAGGGACAAGAACAGGTGTGGCTTTTCCCACCTCCCCAAATGCAGCCTTGTTCGTGTGGGATGCATCTTCCTTCCAGCACAGAATTCACTTTTATAAACCCAGGGCGTTCAGAGTTTTAAGGAAACTACAAGTTGGTGAATTATTTTGTAACTGGATGAGTGTGAGCCACACGGGAGGAGAAGAAATCCTCTTTTCTTTCCTCTGGATTCATTGAGTCAGTTATTATTCCCCTTTGGTTCCATAACACTTGTGATGGTTGCAGAGGGCTTTTTAGGTCCAAGTCCCCAGGCACATTCTGCCTGTGTAAATGGAGGGAATGGGGGATGGCCTCTCCCCTGCATGCAAATGATCTTGTTGTTGCCTTCGTCCAACTCGTTGCTGGCCGCAGTGTCTGAGATCTCTTCTGGGAGTGAGTTGCCAGGATAGTGTGAGCACTGTGGGAATTAGAATGGGTCCTGGAGCCATCTGCACCCCCACAGCCTTCGGGTCTGTGAACTCTTCTGCAATGAAACACAGAGGTTCCCTAGGGGGTACGGAGCTAGACCCCAGGGAAGGTATGCATGGGTACCGTCGTGGTCCTTTTTTGTGCTCCTGGTGTCTGTGGTGGTAAAGTCAGTGAATGTGGAGAAGGATTCCGCTTCAGAGTGTCCCACCCGCCCTTTGAGGGCTTGGAGAAAGCCCTCAACCCGTGGCTGACATCACGTGATGATTAGTTATTGCTAAGCTCTCAATGTCCTGGGGTGGGAGTCGAGTAGGCAAATAGCGCCCCCCCCTCCCCCGACCAAGTTCACATCCAGTTAACTCTCAATTACCATTCAGCTGACGACCATTCAGTCATGATTCTGGTTGCCCCCTCTCTGCCTCCGTGCTCAGTGCCAGACCTCCGGCCAGCTGACTAGGCTACACCCGCTGGGGGACTGAAACTGGTGTCCCACTGTGCCTTCCCGTGATTGGCCAGCACACTGCTCACTCCTCCTTGTTCTCCCACTCCGGGGCACCGTGAATCCAGTCAGCCACCTAAAATCACTGCAGGCACTTAGGAGTGAGGAAGATGGGAGGGTGTTTGAATAGAAGCATCATGGATACCCCCCTGCCAGAAATACAGTAGGCACTCAATGATTTTTGTCAAGCTTTATCCCACTGAACATGCAAAATTCAGAGACATTATAAGTCAGAGATGAAGTTGATTCCAAGATAGAGGAAGTAGAGTGCAGGGGTCTGGCTGGGGATTTGAAAAGTATCTGGTGGTCCTTGTTAGGGAAACACAGAGTTCTTCAGTTGCAGGGATCTGATTTTGTAAACTATTGTCACGGAGGAAAGAGTCGTCAAGCAAGGAACAATGAAAAGGACAGTTTGGTGTTAACAGAAGAAAAAGCGGGGGCGCCTTCCAGAGTAGGAGGTGGCCCTGGAGAAGAGCAGGCTCAGGGATTGTGAGGGTGAAGCCGTCAGGAGGAGCAGGGTGGGAGGGGGTGCGGAAGAATTTGGATCAGTTCTCCAGCGAGAGAGAGCAAAAACGGTGATCTCTTCTGGGAGTGAGTTGCCAGGATAGTGTGAGCACTGTGGGAATTAGAATGGGTCCTGGAGCCATCTGGGGGAACTCTTCTGCAATGAACCACAGAGGTTCCCTAGGGGGTACGGAGCTAGCCCCCAGGGAAGGTATGCATGGGTACCGTCGTGGTCCTTTTTTGTGCTCCTGGTGTCTGTGGTGGTAAAGTCAGTGAATGTGGAGAAGGATTCCGCTTCAGAGTGTCCCACCCGCCCTTTGAGGGCTTGGAGAAAGCCCTCAACCCGTGGCTGACATCACGTGATGATTAGTTATTGCTAAGCTCTCAATGTCCTGGGGTGGGAGTCGAGTAGGCAAATAGCGCCCCCCCCTCCCCCGACCAAGTTCACATCCAGTTAACTCTCAATTACCATTCAGCTGACGACCATTCAGTCATGATTCTGGTTGCCCCCTCTCTGCCTCCGTGCTCAGTGCCAGACCTCCGGCCAGCTGACTAGGCTACACCCGCTGGGGGACTGAAACTGGTGTCCCACTGTGCCTTCCCGTGATTGGCCAGCACACTGCTCACTCCTCCTTGTTCTCCCACTCCGGGGCACCGTGAATCCAGTCAGCCACCTAAAATCACTGCAGGCACTTAGGAGTGAGGAAGATGGGAGGGTGTTTGAATAGAAGCATCATGGATACCCCCCTGCCAGAAATACAGTAGGCACTCAATGATTTTTGTCAAGCTTTATCCCACTGAACATGCAAAATTCAGAGACATTATAAGTCAGAGATGAAGTTGATTCCAAGATAGAGGAAGTAGAGTGCAGGGGTCTGGCTGGGGATTTGAAAAGTATCTGGTGGTCCTTGTTAGGGAAACACAGAGTTCTTCAGTTGCAGGGATCTGATTTTGTAAACTATTGTCACGGAGGAAAGAGTCGTCAAGCAAGGAACAATGAAAAGGACAGTTTGGTGTTAACAGAAGAAAAAGCGGGGGCGCCTTCCAGAGTAGGAGGTGGCCCTGGAGAAGAGCAGGCTCAGGGATTGTGAGGGTGAAGCCGTCGGGCGTGGGGATGGAGGAGCAGGGTGAGGAAGTGGTGGTGCGCAGCGGAAGAATTTGGATCAGTTCTCCAGCGAGAAAACAAAACCGCGCTTTTGACAGTAGGGGCCATATAAAAGGGAAACCGGATATCAAAGGATGTTTTAAGACGAGCTTTGGATGTCAGGGGAATGGAGCAGAGGGAATACAGAGCAGCCACTAAAAGCTTGGGAGGCCAGAGGTCCTCAGCTGTAGCCCTGACCATGGGGGTAGCCAAGGCCAGACCCCACACTGGGAAGCAGGGCTTTTATTCTGTTATTTTAAAGGAAGGATGTTTACAGGCCGCTCCAGGAAGAGGAGAGATTAGGTTTCCGTGTCCCTGTGACATTGTGGAGTCAGTCACCGGCAGCACGGAGCATGTCACGTTGGTAGGACTGAGGAAGGGACTCCTGACATGGAGACTCCAAGACCGCTGTTGACAAGAATGAGCCCAACCACTTTCCTCAGTGGGGCAGGACTGGAACCAAGGTGTGAGAACTTGTGACAAGGGCTGGGAGAAATGTATGCACAGCTTGTGCTGAACTAGGATCCACGGGCTTGTTACCATGCCTTCCAGCAATCGTCCCATCCCAGGTGCAAGCTTGGAGGATGCTGTGGGAGTTGGGCTTACTGCCATAACCCCTGGTGGTCTCAGGGGGCTCTGGGCAGGAATAAACCCACAGACACACACTGTCTACTTCACCTTCATATCACACCCATCCCTCAGGACCTTGAAAGTTACTTCCAACATTCAGACCAAACCTACTCGCCCTCCCCACTCTGGACCAGGCCTGGATCCCACAGGCTCCCAGGGCCCTCTGGCCAGACTCCACTTTTGCTCTTAACTCCCCACCTTTCCCTCCACTGACCCAGAGGAGGGAGAATGTGGTTTTTGAAATGCAGATCTGGTTCTGTCTGTCTCATGTTTGGAAGACTTGCTTTTAACCTGAGGACAAAATTAAAAACCCTTCATCAAGTTTCCCAAAGCCATGGGGGATTTTGTTTTATAATTTTAAAGGAACCTTGTGTTAGTCACTCAGTTGTGTCCGCCTCTTTGGGACCCCATGGACTGTAGGCTCGTCCATAGAATTCTCCAGGCAATCATACTGGAATGGGTAGCTATTTCCTTCTTCTTTTTTTTTTTTTTTTTGGCCACTTCTGTTGGTCTTTCATTTATCTGTTTTCATCCATCTTTGTTCTTTGGCCCGTGTGGGCCTCCCATCGCGGTGGCATCTGTTGTTGCAGAGCACCGGCCCTGGGCACATGCGCTCCAGAGCTCTGGCTCGGTAGTTGGACACATCAGTCCAGCCGCTCCGCGGCACATGGGATCCTCCCAGGCCAGGGATCGAACCAGTGCCACTTGCACTGCTAGGTAGTGTCCTTAGCCTCTGGACCACCAGGGAAGCCCAGCCATTTCCTTCTTAAGGGGATCTTCCTGATTCAGGGATCAAACCCGGGTCTCCTGCATTGCAGGCGGATTCTTTATTGTCTGAGCCACCAGGGAAGTATAATCAGCTGCTATTCCACCCAGTAGAAGAACTGTTCTGTAGAGTTACAGACAAGGTGGCCTGAATGCAGTCTCTTGTGTTGAGCTTCTAGGTAGAGTATTAAGTATCATTTTCTGAAATGAATGCTAGTAAGAATCCATGTACCATGCAAGTGATTAACCATTCCCAAATCTCATCAGACAGACATTAACCCAAACTGTAAGGAGTGTAAGATAAGCTGTGGTCTAGTTAATTGTAACATGAGGTCGCGTGTTGGTGACAGATAATGCAAGGGCTGATAAGGAATATTAAGAACCAGAGCCTGGGGGAGTGGAGACCCTCGCTCCACAGGAATGCCTGCGCTCTGGGTGCCTGCAGCCCTGCCACAGAGAGGGGCAGCCCTTCAGATGCTTTCACGTGGATCCCCAGCACTGTCAGCTTTGCAAAAATGTTTTCTCCAATTTGGAGGCATTTAAAAATTGACCCCGTCTAACTAGGTGAGGCGAAAAGAGGAAAGGGGTGACTTCTGCTTCTTTAAAAAAATTTTTTTAACTTTACTCTTTGTATTGGGATATAACCAGTTAACAATGTTGTGATAGTTTCAGGTGAACAAGGGACTCAGCTGTACATACACGTATATCCACCAGCTCCTTTGAATTATGCTTATAATTTAGGGTGATTGGCCGCTTTATTGAGTATATTAAATGTGTTCTCTCCTTCATAAATTTTGTATGACAAGAAATAACAGTATGGAATCCAAGTTGTCCCTTTCTAGAACTCTGATCACTGACTCTACAAAGTGACCTTTAGACAGTGATTCTGAGAGTGTCCTGCGAATGGGTCCTTCACCTAAGGGCAGAAGGGTTTGAACTTTATCTCCTGACTTGATGAGTACTTCATGATAAACCAGTTCTGCCCCATTAACTTCATTTCTCAAAATGCAGGTTTTGAGCGTTTCCTAAAGGAGTTGCCACTAAAAAATGGAATGAATCCAACTTGCTGGAAATAAAAATAGAGCTGAACATGGTACACAAACCTGATGAAAATAGTTTTTTGAATTTTTTTTTCTTTTAGTAGGGGATGTGTGTTTTAGTTTTGATGTCCTAAGTAACATTTTAATAAATTGTAACTCTATGAAGAATGCCTGTGAAACAGGAGCCTACATCTCTCATTCTGCTTGGATCTTCCTTAATTTATGTAGAAAATTAAACAAGGAAAGTAATGCTCCAAGAAAGCTGTCCTCTCTTCTGCAGGGGATCTACTGGGGGACAAGACAGACTATCCTTTTAGAGGTAATCGAATGAATACTCTATAGCAGGTTGATCCATCCCTGCCGGTACTTCCATTTTGATAAATGTAAGTAGTCATTACCTATTAAATGTGTTCATTTACAGACATTTAATGCATGGTGAGTCAGAGCAAGCCAAGAAGAAAGGATATATATATTCTATTTATCTACGTATAGATTGTTGTTGTGTAGTTGCTGAGTTGTGTCTGACTCTTTTGGGACCCACCAGGCTCCTCTGTCTATGGAATTTTCTAGGCAAGAATACTGGAGTGGGTTGCCATTTCCTTCTTCAGGGGATCTTCCTGACCCAGAGATCAAACCCAAGTCTCCTGCATTGGGAGGATTCTGTACCACTGAGCCACCAGGGAAGCCTATGTATAGATAGACTGATGCAAAATAAATCTGCCCAAACCTGCCTGGGCTGGGAGGTTGAGAACCAGAAACCCACAGTGGAATTCTGTATTGGAAGGTGTGGTCTTTCATTCAAGGGAACTCTGCAGCTCCTACTTCAGTCTGAGTAATTAGCCAGATAGGAATGGTCACTGGGGTGCACCGTAATTAGGTGTATTTTTGATTTTTTTTAGAATGATTCTTTCATACCTTTTTAAAATCAACAGTATATGAAAAATAAATCTTCCCAGATGTTTCAGCTAATTGCTCCTTCTAGGTAAAGAACGCGATGATGACTTTTCGGGGGAAAGGGGTTTGAACTTTATCTCCTGACTTTGAGTACTTCATGATAAACCAGTTCTGCCCCATTAACTTCATTTCTCAAAATGCAGGTTTTGAGCGTTTCCTAAAGGAGTTGCCACTAAAAAATGGAATGAATCCAACTTGCTGGAAATAAAAATAGAGCTGAACATGGTACACAAACCTGATGAAAATAGTTTTTTGAATTTTTTTTTCTTTTAGTAGGGGATGTGTGTTTTAGTTTTGATGTCCTAAGTAACATTTTAATAAATTGTAACTCTATGAAGAATGCCTGTGAAACAGGAGCCTACATCTCTCATTCTGCTTGGATCTTCCTTAATTTATGTAGAAAATTAAACAAGGAAAGTAATGCTCCAAGAAAGCTGTCCTCTCTTCTGCAGGGGATCTACTGGGGGACAAGACAGACTATCCTTTTAGAGGTAATCGAATGAATACTCTATAGCAGGTTGATCCATCCCTGCCGGTACTTCCATTTTGATAAATGTAAGTAGTCATTACCTATTAAATGTGTTCATTTACAGACATTTAATGCATGGTGAGTCAGAGCAAGCCAAGAAGAAAGGATATATATATTCTATTTATCTACGTATAGATTGTTGTTGTGTAGTTGCTGAGTTGTGTCTGACTCTTTTGGGACCCACCAGGCTCCTCTGTCTATGGAATTTTCTAGGCAAGAATACTGGAGTGGGTTGCCATTTCCTTCTTCAGGGGATCTTCCTGACCCAGAGATCAAACCCAAGTCTCCTGCATTGGGAGGATTCTGTACCACTGAGCCACCAGGGAAGCCTATGTATAGATAGACTGATGCAAAATAAATCTGCCCAAACCTGCCTGGGCTGGGAGGTTGAGAACCAGAAACCCACAGTGGAATTCTGTATTGGAAGGTGTGGTCTTTCATTCAAGGGAACTCTGCAGCTCCTACTTCAGTCTGAGTAATTAGCCAGATAGGAATGGTCACTGGGGTGCACCGTAATTAGGTGTATTTTTGATTTTTTTTAGAATGATTCTTTCATACCTTTTTAAAATCAACAGTATATGAAAAATAAATCTTCCCAGATGTTTCAGCTAATTGCTCCTTCTAGGTAAAGAATGGCCCTGTTTCTTGATCTGTCTGATGATGACTTTTCATTTTCTGCCATAAACCAACCTAATTTGCAAATGAAAGATTTCACTGAAGTAGACCTAGCCCACAAGCGAATCATAGCCATGCACCTTTGGAAAGCTTCATATGATTGCATTTTAAACAAAAAAACTTGTGATCTTAATTCACAGTTAAAATAACAATTGTTTCTAAGTGGTACTTATTATTTTTAAAAAATCAGACATTCCAATAACAGTAATCAAGAGGAGTTATGTTTGCACTAAAGCAATGCAAAGGAGGAGTAATTGTCAAAACTTGCTTAGTTCTTTCTGGACGGTACCAGGAGGGAAGTTTTCCTCCAATTTCACCACATCCCCTTGGTCGATATGTTGCACTGATGGTCTTTCTAGATACTCAGGGACTTAGAAGCCCTCACAGCTTGGTATCAAGCACAGGAGTAGTAATTCTCTTCCAAGCCCACCATGTCAGCTGGGGTTTAGTAGAAGCAGATAGGATTTAAACCAGGCACAGCACTCAGGTTTCTGCTTAGTTCCTACAGTGACTGACTCTGGCTGCTCAGAAGGTTGTTTGCCTTGGGTATTGGTTTTCTAACCTGTGAAGTAAGAGTTAAAATGCCAGGGCATTCTGTGTGGACTAAGATGATCCTGTATTTGAGAGCTACATCAGTACCCTGGAATGGAAGGCAATAGTTTATCAGGCTTACTACCTGTTATAGTACCTTGTGATTTATGTCAGGTAAGGTCATTTATAGCCCAGATGGAGCTTTAAAATACACACAGACACACACACAGACACACAGACACACAGACACACACACACACACACACACACACACACACACACGTTAAGTTACTTAAGATCAGCACTTAGTTTACTCGTTTTTTTCCTACTCTAGTTTAGAACTGTATTTTATCCATTCATTCTGAAGATACTTACTGAGCTCCTACTGTGTGCTGGGCACTGAGGATCAAATTGTGAACAAGATAAAGGCCCTGTCTGATGGTGTTTATCCTCCAGGCAGAGGGGAAGCAGCAGCGGGAAGTCCTGGCAGCTGGATGAGCTTGGGGAGCAGGGTGGCTGCAGTGAGGGTAGGGAAGAGGGGGCAGCTGGAGCTGAGATTGGAGAAAGAAGCAAGTTGTGGGCCTGGGAATTTGAGCGCGAGGGTGTAGATTAGATTGCAGGTATGTGGCGACGTCTTACATTGACTTTGCACGCAGGATTTTCTGAATACCCCAACTGTCCTGACCAGAAGTCCAAAATGCCAGGAAAGCATGAGAACAAGACGAGGCAGACACCTCTAATTCAGCACGGTCCCTTGCTAGTCAGTCTGAAGGACCCTGTTTGTGGACCCTGTTTCTATTTTGTTCTTGCCCAGGATCTTCCACAGTCTTCCTGTTAGAACTGTTCCACCTCCCATTTGCTTTTTGCTTGGCATGGTTTTTCTCTCATTCTGCCTGTTTGAAAGGCCTGGTGTTGGTCTTTCGTGATAGAGGAGGAGCCATGAGACACTGGGCTCTGTGTCACAGAGCTTCCGTTGCTGTGCACAGGGGCAGTGTGCCATGCACGTGTGCCTTCTTCATGGGAAGTGCCCAGTAGATATCTGTTGAGTTGAAATAAATCTGCATATCAGGCCAGCAGGGGCTAGTTTTCCAAAGCATTGTTTGTGCCAAAGAGAAGCTGATCTGAGAGCACGCTGGGAAACGTCCTGAGTGCTCGCTATATGGTTTCACTCTTGTCTTTACATTATTTTTTGTTTGTTTTTTAAATTAATTAATTGCTGTGTTTATTTTTGGCTATTCTGGTTTTTCACTGCCGCTGGAGGCTCTTCTCTACTTGCAGGGAGTGGGGGCTACTCTCTAGTTGAGGTGAGCAGGCTTCTTGTTGTGAGGGCTTTCTTGTTGTGGAACTCGGGCTCTAGGGCACACAAGCTTCAGCAGTTGTGGCACATGGGCTCTATAGTTGCAGGTCGAGGCTCTAGAGCACAGGCTCAGTAGTTGTGACTCACGGGCTTACTTGCTCTGCAGCAGTGGGATTCTCCCGGATCAGGAATCGAACTGGTGTCTCCTGCATTGGCAGGTGAGCTCTTCACCACTGAGCTACCAGGGAAGCCCCTTGATTTTCCATTTTAAGAAACTTGGTGGGTCCTAACAGACTGTTGCCTCTACTCGATGGATTTAACTGTGAGGTTTGTTAACCCAGATACCTCTATTAAATTTTGCTTATAGAATGGATAAATGTCAAGGTCTTACTCTAGAGCACAGGGTGTATCACTCAGTATCCTGGAATAAATTATGATGAAAAAGAAGATGTAGATAATGAACCACTTTACTGTGCGCTGAAATGGAACACAGCATTGTCCATCAACTATACAGACGGCAGACACCTCTAATTCAGCACGGTCCCTTGCTAGTCAGTCTGAAGGACCCTGTTTGTGGACCCTGTTTCTATTTTGTTCTTGCCCAGGATCTTCCACAGTCTTCCTGTTAGAACTGTTCCACCTCCCATTTGCTTTTTGCTTGGCATGGTTTTTCTCTCATTCTGCCTGTTTGAAAGGCCTGGTGTTGGTCTTTCGTGATAGAGGAGGAGCCATGAGACACTGGGCTCTGTGTCACAGAGCTTCCGTTGCTGTGCACAGGGGCAGTGTGCCATGCACGTGTGCCTTCTTCATGGGAAGTGCCCAGTAGATATCTGTTGAGTTGAAATAAATCTGCATATCAGGCCAGCAGGGGCTAGTTTTCCAAAGCATTGTTTGTGCCAAAGAGAAGCTGATCTGAGAGCACGCTGGGAAACGTCCTGAGTGCTCGCTATATGGTTTCACTCTTGTCTTTACATTATTTTTTGTTTGTTTTTTAAATTAATTAATTGCTGTGTTTATTTTTGGCTATTCTGGTTTTTCACTGCCGCTGGAGGCTCTTCTCTACTTGCAGGGAGTGGGGGCTACTCTCTAGTTGAGGTGAGCAGGCTTCTTGTTGTGAGGGCTTTCTTGTTGTGGAACTCGGGCTCTAGGGCACACAAGCTTCAGCAGTTGTGGCACATGGGCTCTATAGTTGCAGGTCGAGGCTCTAGAGCACAGGCTCAGTAGTTGTGACTCACGGGCTTACTTGCTCTGCAGCAGTGGGATTCTCCCGGATCAGGAATCGAACTGGTGTCTCCTGCATTGGCAGGTGAGCTCTTCACCACTGAGCTACCAGGGAAGCCCCTTGATTTTCCATTTTAAGAAACTTGGTGGGTCCTAACAGACTGTTGCCTCTACTCGATGGATTTAACTGTGAGGTTTGTTAACCCAGATACCTCTATTAAATTTTGCTTATAGAATGGATAAATGTCAAGGTCTTACTCTAGAGCACAGGGTGTATCACTCAGTATCCTGGAATAAATTATGATGAAAAAGAAGATGTAGATATGCAACTGAACCACTTTACTGTGCGCTGAAATGGAACACAGCATTGTCCATCAACTATATTTCAGTTTTTTAACAGTTCTACTTAATGGAAATTTCCAAATCCTTTGTAAAATTTTTCGAAAAATGAAAAAATACCCGTTTAGAAAAATGCTAACATAATACATATTTTTAAAAATCAAAATTTTCAGACAATTTATAAGATGAAAAAATTAATAACCTCTCAGATCCACAGTATCATTTGTTATTCCAGGATAATTATGGCTCTGCCTTCCCTATTTAATTTTCCATTATTTTCCACCTGCTATTCTGTGTCCCTTTGTCTGTGTCAGTAGTACAGACCTGCCTCTATCAATCAGTGATTGCAGAGTCTTCCCTAATGTGGGCACATTGTTTACACTTTATCCTATTGTGGGCTGTTTACATGGTTGCCAATTTCTTGCTAGTGCAATCAACTCTTCACACATTCTACAGTGCCACTCAGATAGTCTATTTTGCTGAGTCAAACTATGAGTACATTCTTCATTGTTTTTCAACATACATTTTCTGACTACCTGCTGTGTGTCTGGCACTTGGCTTCTAGAGTTTTCCCAACCTTGCAGAGATAAATTAGACATTGCCCGTGCTGTCCAGGGACTAATTGCCTGGTGGGGAGAGCTGGCCCTCCATAAGTAATTGTACACGGTTAATGGGAGCTAGACTAGAGGGATGTGTGAGGTGTGCGTTCCCTGCAGGGCGAGCAGTCAGATCTGCTAGTGGGTGTCAGGAAAGGTCTTTTGCCAAAGAGGTACTGGACTTTTAAATTAAGTGAGGGGGGGCAAGGGCATTTTAGGACAGAGGAAAAAGCACCAGGAAGGGTACAGTTGGGATGTTGAGGGGAACTTTGGGGGAAAAGGGAAGAGGAGAAGGTGAGAGTTGAAGGGATGGGCCGGGACCAAATTGCAGAGGCCAGTACCCTTGCCTTAAGGGGTTTGGAGGGAACCTCTGAATTAAAAGGAGTTTGGAGTTTTTCATGAGCTTCTTTCTCACTCCACTGCGCCCAGTGCAAGTATGAAAGACATCCCTGCATATACAAATACAAATATTTTAAAAACTGTGCTCAGTCCCGCATTCGTGTCTGACTCGTTTTACCCCGTGGACTGCAATTCGCCAGGCTCCTTTGTCCATGGGATTTTCCTGGCAAGAATACAGGGGTGGGTCGCCATTTCCTTCTCCAGGGGATCTTCCTGGTCCAGGAATTGAACCTGTCTGCTGTTTGGCAGGTGGATTCTTTACCACTCCGCCACCAAGGAAGAACCCTTTTAGAAAATAGTTCCCAGCTATTTCAAAGAAGCCATGCTATTAAGCCAGTTCAGGAGCAGACTTACTCTCACAGTGGACAC
The DNA here is from genome assembly GCA_022376925.1 of Tragulus kanchil. Lineage (NCBI taxonomy): Eukaryota > Metazoa > Chordata > Mammalia > Artiodactyla > Tragulidae > Tragulus > Tragulus kanchil. The sequence continues at coordinate 287,664,818 of JAIOJX010000032.1, forward strand.
TGCTTTTCCTAAGACAGCCCTGGATTCTGCTAACCCTGCCCTCTCACTTACTAACCGCCCACTCCCTTCTTCCCCTCCATCTGTGTAGAGTCTGTGTGCAGAGAGGGTGAGCATCTTCTCTGGATCCTGCACGTAAACGGATAAGACTAGTCCCTGAGGATGTCAGCCTGGCAACCTTTAGAGTGTGAAATCCATTTAAAAAGGGATCCGGAAAAGAAAACCAGAAAGAATAGGGCGAGACTGTTTAGATGGGATGGTTCATACAATTAGTAGCTTTAATTTTTTATTTCCTGGAAAGGGTTTGAAAAATAACACAAAAAGGTAGATTCTCCTGTGAAGAGCCTAAAGAATTGCTACTCCATCAGTAGGGAAATCGCAGACCAGGACAGAAGTACTGTGAATTTAAAGCAACCTTGGATTAAATTCCTCAGGTAAGCCTGCTAGTCATGTCTCCCCAGTGCATACTTATCCAGATGTCCTTTTGGGATGCGACAGGACTGATTTTTAATGACTCCGAACCGCCTTCCCTAGGCACCCAGAGACGGCGTTTTGCTGACGATGGAAGCCTTTTGTGTGAGCTCCGTGGACTGCTGTGTGTAAGGAAGATTCAGCTCTCGTCGCCTCTCTGGAAGTCTGCCCTTGTCAGTTTCTCCATCTCTGAAATGGGGATTATAACCTCCCTCGTAGGCCTCCTTCGTTATAACAGATAATTTTTCTTTTGTTAAGAAAAATAAAGATTTATGGTATTAAAATATGCGCGTCCAAAATAGCTTTCAGCACTGTTTGGCTGTCTTTGCTGGAATTTCACTATGTCTGTAAGTGAGATTCAGCATTTTCGGATGGACTGAGAATGGATGCTACTAAATGAGCTTGTCAGTCTCTGCTAGAGAACAAAATGTCCTTGGATTCACCCCACAATGCACTCGCTGCATGGCATGCATATACCCGAGTGCTAGAGACGGGAGGTGCCCAACTCCTATTTTGCCCTTGAAAGCAGCAGCTCCATAAGGGACCCCGGCATAAACAGCCACTATGCCCCAGCATCGTGTAAAAACTCTGGGAGCCTTGGGACCTGGCTCAGCTGCGGCCTTCCTCATGTGTGTGTGTGCCTGGGCCAAGTGCTGTCCCGGGGGCCTCCATTTGTCATCTGCAGAACCCCGGCTCCAGGACTCATCAGGAGGAACCCATGGGTGCCACTCTCACTTCTCTCACGAGTGGACGCATTCAGGGAGTTTGCCTTTGTGGCCCATGAGTCATAATTCCAGACTTCCTGGTGGTTATACAATAAGCGGCAGGAAGTCCAGTCCAGATGCCTTGGGAGTACATCTTGTCGTCTTGAGGACCCGGGTCTCCGCTGTGGAAGCTGGGCCAATTGGGAAGTCTCCCTGACTTGAGAGTGCTTGGAGTCCCAGGGGACCCCAGCGTGGGTTCATTCAGGGCCTCCATGGGCTGCCTCCAGGACTGAGAGAGGAAAGAAAAATAATGCACCCTGGGGTCCCCCAACCCCTACCCTGCCATCTCAAACAAGCGTTCTTATTGAATATCTGATTTGACTGCTGGTTATGGCCTATTTTAAGGAAAGGGTTCTGCTGCTTTAAAAAATAGTATTTAAAGCCTCCAGTTTATGTACTCTGCGAGTTTGTATCCTTGCACAACCTTGGCGCTGTTTTATCTCATTCTCCATGAAACTGGAAAATGCATTTGTCACTGGGGCCCAGCCCCCAGACTGAGTTGATATTTACAAAGTTGCCAGGATTCCTCAGATTAGGTAGCTGCTGACCTTGTTTAGTTGTGTCAAAGTCTTTCAGTTTTATATATGGCTTATTTTTAAATCATTAGCATGTGTTATGAAAAAGGCTTTATTTCCAGAAAATGAGTCTTTAAAAAGATATTACCTTTAAAAAAATGCTTTTAACAGTGTCTTATTGGTAACAAATCCCTATTGTTAGTGTCCAAAAAGTTTCTGGAAACTGCCTCTTAGGATAATCTCTGCACTTCCTGGCCCTTCAGACCATAGATAGCATTCTCCTATCCGTTCATGCTTCTCCCTGATGGAGGCAGCTCACTCCCACTCTAGACCACTGGAAACATTTTTCAGAAACAAGAATCTGCCCACTGACTCCCTGGATCATAGTTTTATACCCAAAGAGTATTCTGTCCATCCTGAATTCGCTGACTCAAGTAACCTTTATTGAGTGTCCATGATGTTTCAGGCACTGCTGGACCCTTAAAATCAAGGTCGGTAGGGAAAAAAATGAACCCTTATGGAAATGTAGTGGCTGCTTCCTGGAATTCTGTTCTCTTTTCTGCTTGATGAAGTGTCGGCTTGCCTGTTCAATAACCAAGCTCAGATAGCATCTCTAGTGACTTCCTCTTTACTTTGGCAGATGAGCTCCCCTTTCTCCTCCCCAGGCACTTTGCACGTACATCCATTCTCAGTCTTCTACATCAGGGCTGTTGTAGATAGTTGTCTGTTGTGTGCCCGACACCCCTGAAAATGCAGTGCGTGAATTATATGTGCCACTGTATCCCCAGCATCTGGTCCAGCACTGAATACCGACTAGGCTGTTCAATGAATATTTCCCATTTCTTCCCGATCTTTCCTATCTAAACTGGAAATAACTTATTCCTCCTCTTTATGACATGTATCCTTTCCCACTTTTACAAGTTATTTATGTAACTATCCTCTATTTCCTACTAAAATGTAAGCACCCAGGGGGCTGGTCTCTTCTCTGATGCCTCAGTGCTTTCCCAATAGAGCCACACAAATGAGCTGTGCTGGGCGCTGTTGTGGACCTTATCACAGCTTGTTGGAGAGAGTTGGGGCTGTCCCCGAGGAACTCCCTTTCTGAGAAAGGGGCTAATCTCTCTCACATAAAGTCTATAGATTTTTTCCCCTAGGCCCAAGAGTTCTCAGTTGTTGGAGATCTCCTTGGAAGAGGCAGAAATCTCAGCATTTTGGTCCACTCATCTAAAGAAAGAGTGGGCCCTTCTAAGAGGAATGAAAGCCTCTTCATCCTCCATCCTTAGGAGAAAAGGCTGGGTGTTCTCAATAAGTATTCCACCTTGACATGCCAAGTTCATCAGTGTGGGAGTCTTTCCTGGGCCCAGCTCCTACTGATGGGGCACAGCCCTAGTCCATGTTGAGCTTTGGTGATGATCTCAGGCCATTATGTCCCTCTTAGGACATGGAAACAGGGAAGTCTGTAGTTTTTCTCCCAAAGTCATCTCTGTTTTCACAGGTCTGTGAGTGTGGTGGACATGGTTTTGCTTTCATTCAGCACTTTCCCTGCTAAAACCGTGATGCATGGAGCTCTAGACCTCTGTTGGTGGTGAGTAATGGATGACGGCACATAGGCTACATGCAGACCTCATGGAGCAAGAGTGTGGGCATGCCTTGCTCCTTCTTCCCCTTCTCAGTTGGTTAGCTTCAGAGATAACTGCCAAGTTGTTGGTCATGTTGAGGACAGCTTTGCGACTGCTACCCGCTCCCTCCACCAGTGTTTGATGTGAAATCTTCTTTCCTCAAGAAGAGCCGCAACTCTGTGTGCCCAGTTGATCATTCTTGCTTACTCTTCCCCTGCCTGTAGTCACCACCCTATCAAGAAATGTATCACAGGTGGGCTACTCTCAAATGGTTTTCTGCATCTCTGCACTGTCTAAGGTGACCTCTGAGTATGAGATTGAAAAAAACCAACACTTCCATCGTTGATGGTGGAGACAGATCTGTGTTGCTTGCCCACATCTCCAGTCTTAGGGGAAAATACCCCGCTAACCTTCTGTGTGCCTTTGGCCCCACATCATTTGCTTGACTTAGGCCGTTGATACCCCCATTCCTGATGCCCACCTAGTGCTAGACCTTGCTCTGTATCTTGGGGAAACTGAGTCCAGAATGGTCTCTGATAGCACCTAATATATTTATTTTAAAAAGAACCCAGTAAGATTTCCCTGGTGGTTCAGTGGTTAAGAGTCCACCTTGCAGTGCAAGGAACATTGGTTCAATCCCTGGTCTGGGAAGATCCCAATGCCGAGGAGCAGCTAAGCCCACGAGCCACAACTGCAGAGTCCATGTGCTGCAACTACTGAAGCCCATGCTTTAGAGCCCGCGTTCCACAGCAAGAGAAGCCACTGCAGTGAGAAAGCCGTGCCCTGCAACGAGAGAGCAGCTGCAGTTCGCTGCAACTAGAAAAAACCCACGTGCAGCATGGAGACCCAGCACAGCCATAACCAAATAAATAACTAAAATGATAAAGCAACAACAACAACAAAAAACAGTCCTTCCTTAAGAAAAAAAAAAAAGAACCCAGTCATAGGAAAGGAAGCTTTTCTTTCTGAAGATTAGAAATGGTTTTCACGGGGGTCTGTGAAGTTTTTTTCGGTGGACATGGTTTTGCTTTCATTCAGCACTTTCCCTGCTAAAACCGTGATGCATGGAGCTCTAGACCTCTGTTGGTGGTGAGTAATGGATGACGGCACATAGGCTACATGCAGACCTCATGGAGCAAGAGTGTGGGCATGCCTTGCTCCTTCTTCCCCTTCTCAGTTGGTTAGCTTCAGAGATAACTGCCAAGTTGTTGGTCATGTTGAGGACAGCTTTGCGACTGCTACCCGCTCCCTCCACCAGTGTTTGATGTGAAATCTTCTTTCCTCAAGAAGAGCCGCAACTCTGTGTGCCCAGTTGATCATTCTTGCTTACTCTTCCCCTGCCTGTAGTCACCACCCTATCAAGAAATGTATCACAGGTGGGCTACTCTCAAATGGTTTTCTGCATCTCTGCACTGTCTAAGGTGACCTCTGAGTATGAGATTGAAAAAAACCAACACTTCCATCGTTGATGGTGGAGACAGATCTGTGTTGCTTGCCCACATCTCCAGTCTTAGGGGAAAATACCCCGCTAACCTTCTGTGTGCCTTTGGCCCCACATCATTTGCTTGACTTAGGCCGTTGATACCCCCATTCCTGATGCCCACCTAGTGCTAGACCTTGCTCTGTATCTTGGGGAAACTGAGTCCAGAATGGTCTCTGATAGCACCTAATATATTTATTTGAAAAAGAACCCAGTAAGTTTTCCCCTGGTGGTTCAGTGGTTAAGAGTCCACCTTGCAGTGCAAGGAACATTGGTTCAATCCCTGGTCTGGGAAGATCCCAATGCCGAGGAGCAGCTAAGCCCACGAGCCACAACTGCAGAGTCCATGTGCTGCAACTACTGAAGCCCATGCTTTAGAGCCCGCGTTCCACAGCAAGAGAAGCCACTGCAGTGAGAAAGCCGTGCCCTGCAACGAGAGAGCAGCTGCAGTTCGCTGCAACTAGAAAAAACCCACGTGCAGCATGGAGACCCAGCACAGCCATAACCAAATAAATAACTAAAATGATAAAGCAACAACAACAACAAAAAACAGTCCTTCCTTAAGAAAAAAAAAAAAGAACCCAGTCATAGGAAAGGAAGCTTTTCTTTCTAGTTAAGATTTAGGAAACTACAGAGATGGAAGAATATTACCTTGTTTTGTTCGCTTGCCTCGGTGTGGGATTATTAAATATATATTGTAATCTCAGTCACGGGAGAGAGCTATCAGCCATCCGTCTAATCAGAGAGTCTTAAGAAGACGAAAGTAGCCCTACTTCAGAAAATAAGTCCAGGAGAGCTGGGAAGTGTTCACAATGAGTAAAAATGGGAGTAGGAGATGGGTGTGGAGGTGAGGAGTGTTTTGAAGGGCAAGAGGGCTGGGTTTAAAAGTCAGAGTAGGTCTGCATCTCCGTAACTCATTCCCCTACGCAACTGTCCAGCTCCCTCTGAGATTTATCTGGAGAGAGTCGCTAGGGAGAAGCCCCAGAGTTTCCTTAGCACAGTGCTCTGAAACCTCAGATGCTATCTGTCAGCTGGAGGAGAAGGAGATATTGCCTGTGGTTAGTGCTCACCATTCTTTACACAATGCCAGCTACCACCCAGGTCAGTTCAGAACCTTTTAATTTCCTCCTAAAACAGGATTTTGTTTTGCAGTGTGTAAGCCCATCAGATTGTAGAGATTTAAGTAAGTGGAGAATGTTGTGTAAGTGGAATCTCGTTGAAGACACCTCCAGTGGTCATTCTCATTCATATTTTTCCATTTCTTTTGGCAGCAGGGGTGCAGTCTCTCTAGTTTTCATTATTAGGTGGTGTTCTGGGACATATTCTTTGTAGGTTTAGATTCCAGAGTAGCATATCTGATTTATACTTGATAAAGCAGTATTTGCCGAGTAATTTTGCTGAAAAGCAGCCACTTCGGTGGAAAGGAAAGAGCCTGCTATAAAAAGAACAGGGCATGTTATAGAGCTGCAGTCGAGTTCATTGGAACGAAAAGACTTTGGCTACCAAGAAGTCTGGAGACTGAAAATTTCTTTGATTGGACTTAAATTTCTATTTTATTTCAGATTTTTTGGGTAGTCTGCCAGCCTTTAAGTAAAATGAATTCCATATTTGCTTATCACTAAGACCCTTAATCATTTCTTCCCTATAGGACTGGTCACACCAAGCTAAACAATACAGGTGAGTATACATCTGTTGTAACCATGGAAACAAGAGTCAGTGATTTATTAAACATTCTTTCTCCTAACCCCAAGCAATACATTGTGTTGGCACAAGCTCCCTGGAGGCCTGGCTTTCTCCTTATCTTCCAACCCAACGGTAGTCTTACTTCTATCTTGGTTTGTTTGGGTGTTTGACCATGGTGTTGGCCTCTTGAAACATAAAAGCCCATCCTTGGGATCACCGGGAAATGTTTAAAAGTGTTTCTCAAAAGTGTTTCAAATATAATTTTAGCCTGTGCCATTGTATTACAAATCATGAGAAACTGGACCTTGCATTCTCCTTTTGCTCCTGTTGGGTATGGACCCATAGAAACAGTCCTTGTGGTTTTGATAATAGATGGATCAACAATACTTAGCCAGATACTCAGCAAAGGTGTGTGGACTCTGCTTTCCTTGAAGCAGTTCTCTTTATGTGAAGTTGCACGTGGATCAGTACAGACCCTTGTGTTCATGCTCACTAGCGTTAATCTGTTAGGCCTGTCAGACAGTGGGCGCTGGGTGGGGTCAATAACTCAGTCCCAGAACTCCCATCCCAGAGGGCTTTGCAGTGTCCTCTGTCTGGTCACCATCCCTGAGGCCTGCCCCTGGGAAGTGGAAGTCTGTGCGCCAGGCCCCAGAGCAGCCTGGGCTTCCTTCGTTAAACGAGCCCTTGAATCACGCTCAGGCAAGTGGCAGTCATAGCAGCGCTGACAGACGCCCATTTTGATCGCAATTTGGCAGGAAGTCAAACTTTGGCCCTAAAGCAGAGGTGGTGCAATTAGACAGCTGAGATGCATTCTCTAAACACACACTTTTAATTGATTTCAGCTTGTTCAGTTCACAAAGATAGAGCTCTGACACACAGCAGCCTTCTTAGAGGGGCTTATTTTTACTTTTCCTTTATTCAGCAGCGTAATTCAACAGCAACAGAAGCAACAATAATACAGAGCTCTAGAGAGCGCGTATTTGGCATGGCTCGGATACAAAAAGTATTATTAAGAACTAATGAGTGAGATAGTTAGATGTTAACCGGAAAAGCATTAATGAGCAGAAGAGAATTCTGGCATAAACATCTGCTTCTGAAGCAGATGTTACCTTGTCAATCTGCTGAAGAAAAGCCCATGGAAATGGAACAGTGGACCGTTTTAGGTATGAGGAGGGATGGAGCAATGCTGGAAGGCTTTCAGACACTGTTTTTGGCTGTTCTGAAACTTACAAATGCCCGTGTGTGTTGAGGCAGTGAATTTGGGGAGTCATCTTGGGGGGTGACAGAAGGTATCAAACAGAGACACGTTCTGTATAGAGGCAAATGACAATGAACCGGAGGCCACCGATGGCCGCTTCACACTGAGAGATGGAGAATTCACATTCATTAAATAGCCTGTCTCCTGTCCCGTCTTGTGTAGTGTACCACAGTCATTGTGGTACATTCATACATGGACTGTGGCTGGTGTCATCTTCCCGGGCCACAGATTTAAAATCTCTTCTGCCCACCTTACCCATGCTACCCCCACCCCACCATCACCACCACCAAAACTCCCTAACTTTTATCTGACTTGCTGGATGGCTTTCTGTAAATGTCACAATGACTGATAATGGTCACACATTCTGAGATGAAACAATGCGTACATTTCAGCAGCTTTCAGTCTTCCGTTGAAGAGTCACTAGATGACAAGGTTTTCAGGGATCCCCAGTGAAGGTCTTTTTTTTTTTTTTTTTTTTTTTTGTCTGGAGCCTTTCAGTGACATTGGGTTGGCAACTACCTCATTCATATCCACAGAGGGTCAACTTGATTTGCATTACTTTCACTTAGTGTCCTGGAACAAACTTAGAGCTGTCAGGGCGCTGAAGGGTCATCCCTTGGTGCAAACAAATGACCAGACTGAAAAAATGAGAAGATCCTGAAGGTATTTCACTCAGCATTGTCCAGCAGCTGGTGAAAGAGTTAGTCCCCAGGACCCAGGCTCAGGTCTGAAGCTCTTCTCACTTTACCTCATTCTAGGGCAAAACTCCTTCATCTTTTTCTTGTCTTCTGAAAGTCAAGAATGAGGACTCTTCTCTTGGTAGGAAAGTAAGTCTCTTGAGAGAAGACCCGGTGCTGGCCCTGCCTGGTGCTCTGAACTGGGAAGTAGGGACCAGTGCTGGTGTGAATTCTGGCCTCTGGGTCACATGATTAGAGGACGTCTTTGCGTGGCTCATTTGTTTATTTTGTTCTGCCCTCAGAAAGGTCATAAGCATGGTAATTGGGGAATTTTATTTTTTAAACCATCATCTTGGGAAAGCTGTGTTTACCAACAGTGATGCGGTGTAGCTTCCCCAGTGGCATACGATGGTGGGCTGCAGAGGAATCCCGCAAACCAGCCCTGACTCTGGGGCCCAGGAGTCTGCAGGGATGGGTTTTGCTGCATCTGGATGGGGTTTCCTTCCTTTGGGAAAAAAAAAAAGAGGGTCCCTCTGAAACCACTGAAGGAAAATGTCTTGATTAGGGGGATCTTCCCCATTTGTGGCTATGCTAAGACTTTCTTCCTGGGCCCTAAGGGCTGCTGCTTGAAGATGGTTGGATAGTCTGTGTTTTTAGACATCCCATCCCTTCCACCTTGCACAATGTTTATAAAAGATAGAGGTCTCAACCCTGCAGACATGATGATTCATCCCCTTATTTCTGTGTGTGTGTATGTGTGTGTGTGTGTGCATGTTGTTCATGCAAGAAAGAGCATGAACAAAGCCATAGCTGCAGGAGACAGGATGATTTCTCATGTTAGCAAGGGCTGTATTCTTCTGCAGACTCCCCTCTCACACAGAATTAAGGAAGGCCTTGGTGAAGAGTAACCACTCATCTTTAAAGTTTCCCCAGAACACGGGGATTTACTCGTCACCATTAGATTTGCATTCTTCCTAAGAGAAACTGGCAAAGCTCATGTTAAAAGAAAGTCCTAAATGAATTCCCTTTTTTTAAAGTGCTTGAATTGCTGACTCATTTGCCTTGAAAGAACCTCTGCGTCTGTCACGTAGCTCCTGGTAGGTCAGAAGTGGCTTTTGTGTCATGTTGAGGGGAGGTCTGTTTTACACTTTAATGGTGTTTGTACTGGAACCCGTACTGGATGCACAATGGATCCACACGGAGCTTGTGTTGGGTTAGACACTGCGGAGGTGCCCATGGGGCTGCTGTTTGAATGGTGTCACTTAGGTGCGTCATCTCTCTGTTGGCCTTTCTTTCACCTGCCTGGTAGTGACACGGGAAAATGGGAGATTTAGCAGTGTTGCTGGGCCTTTGGGTTTTCTTTCTTTAATGACTCCCTCCATCATCCTTCAATGCTGATGGAAAAAGCTATAGATAGAATTCTTAACAACAACAAAAAAAAGTTTGAAAATAATCGCTTCTTACTTGCTTTACAGAGTGGGTGTATATCCGCCCTGGTGGCTGGGGTGTTCTTTTATCAGTGGACCAGCCCATTTTGCTCTCAGGACCCAGCCATCACCCTCCTTGGTCCTTACACCAATCCTCAGAAGTGTATATTGCTAACTAGACTCTGAAGATTAGGGGCATTCTGTTTGCAGGGATGGGTTTTGCTGCATCTGGATGGGGTTTCCTTCCTTTGGGAAAAAAAAAAAGAGGGTCCCTCTGAAACCACTGAAGGAAAATGTCTTGATTAGGGGGATCTTCCCCATTTGTGGCTATGCTAAGACTTTCTTCCTGGGCCCTAAGGGCTGCTGCTTGAAGATGGTTGGATAGTCTGTGTTTTTAGACATCCCATCCCTTCCACCTTGCACAATGTTTATAAAAGATAGAGGTCTCAACCCTGCAGACATGATGATTCATCCCCTTATTTCTGTGTGTGTGTATGTGTGTGTGTGTGTGTGCATGTTGTTCATGCAAGAAAGAGCATGAACAAAGCCATAGCTGCAGGAGACAGGATGATTTCTCATGTTAGCAAGGGCTGTATTCTTCTGCAGACTCCCCTCTCACACAGAATTAAGGAAGGCCTTGGTGAAGAGTAACCACTCATCTTTAAAGTTTCCCCAGAACACGGGGATTTACTCGTCACCATTAGATTTGCATTCTTCCTAAGAGAAACTGGCAAAGCTCATGTTAAAAGAAAGTCCTAAATGAATTCCCTTTTTTTAAAGTGCTTGAATTGCTGACTCATTTGCCTTGAAAGAACCTCTGCGTCTGTCACGTAGCTCCTGGTAGGTCAGAAGTGGCTTTTGTGTCATGTTGAGGGGAGGTCTGTTTTACACTTTAATGGTGTTTGTACTGGAACCCGTACTGGATGCACAATGGATCCACACGGAGCTTGTGTTGGGTTAGACACTGCGGAGGTGCCCATGGGGCTGCTGTTTGAATGGTGTCACTTAGGTGCGTCATCTCTCTGTTGGCCTTTCTTTCACCTGCCTGGTAGTGACACGGGAAAATGGGAGATTTAGCAGTGTTGCTGGGCCTTTGGGTTTTCTTTCTTTAATGACTCCCTCCATCATCCTTCAATGCTGATGGAAAAAGCTATAGATAGAATTCTTAACAACAACAAAAAAAAGTTTGAAAATAATCGCTTCTTACTTGCTTTACAGAGTGGGTGTATATCCGCCCTGGTGGCTGGGGTGTTCTTTTATCAGTGGACCAGCCCATTTTGCTCTCAGGACCCAGCCATCACCCTCCTTGGTCCTTACACCAATCCTCAGAAGTGTATATTGCTAACTAGACTCTGAAGATTAGGGGCATTCTAGAAGTTACTCAAGGTCACACTATTAGTGGATGATAAAACTAGAGCTTGAACTAAGATTGTTTTTGCTCCCGAGTCCATACTCTTCCCACCTGACACAGTTGTCCCCCACCCCCAACCTGCCCACTTCATGCTATACCACTGCTGAGCTCCATGAACACTCTGGAGCACTCAGCGTGGTTCTTGCACCCATGGCTTTGTTCCTGCTTTTTCTTTGTTGTTGTTGTTTAATATTTTTGTTTGTTTGTTTAATTTTGTTTCCATCATACCTCTTTTATTTTTGTATTGATTTTCATCCATCTTTTTTCTTCTTTGGCCGGTGGGCCTCCCATTGCAGTGGCCTCCCTCGTTGCAGAGCACTGGCTCCAGACGCATGCGCTCCAGAGCACTGGCTCGCAATAGGACACAGTAGTCTAATCACTCCGTGGCATGTGGGCTCTTCCCGGGCCAGGGATCAAACTGATACCCCCCTGCACTGCAAGGCGGACTCTCCACCCACTGGACCACCAGGGAAGCCTCTGTTCCTGCTTTTTCTTTCATGAACAGTACTTGCGCATGCACACACACAGAGCTTTGATTTTGCTCTTGGTGCCGATCTCTCATGTCTTGGCTCAGATGTGACCTCCTGAGAGCAAAGTGGCACAGCTCTTGTCTTGGGCTCCGCTCTGGCCCATACAGAACCTCCTGACTCTCTGCCTTGCTCTCTGATGGCTCCAGCACTTTCCATACCATGTTGGGTATATAGCCTGTGCCCTGGCCAGCATGTGAGTATCTTGGGGTCAGGAACATTGTCTCAGGGCCCAGGCAAGGTTCTGACCTAGCTTGTAGAGGCCTTGCTGACTCTCTGCTGATCTGAACATGAAGCAAGTTGATAATGGGAGATGGCAGACCGGTGTGGTATTGGTAATTGAGATGGCCTGGACTGGAGGAGCTGGCACAGGCAGCCTCCTTGAGCGGGTCTGGAAATGGCCCACTAACACACGACATCTGTGTCTTTCCACTTTTCAATCACTGTGACAATCTCCACAAGCAAAAGGTTTGAAGAACTATAACATTTATAGCTCCCTGGCCATAAATTCACAGCAGAACACATAAAAGATGCCATTCCCACAGGGCGATGGCAGAGATTCAGTCAAGCAAACATCTGCATCTGAGCAGTAAACCTAACCTCTGGTGTGCAGCGCCCCACTCCTACTGACATATATTAGCATTAGTGACAATCAAATGTGATTATCTGAGATGGCATTTTATCTGCCAAGTGCAGACTTATGGCTTTTAAAAACCCAATTTGCCCTCTTTCTCGTATATTGTTTTTCTATGACTCGAATCACAGGCAGCAGCTCATGTTGAGGGTGGCTGTGTTTTTTATTTTTTTTGGTGGATCGGGCATAAGTATACATTTTCAGTCCTTAGATTGATGTAGGCTTTCAAACGTCTGTTCAGTAGCTGAGGGAGTGTCAAAGCATGGTGACTTGATATTTGAAGATGTGACTGGGAGTCAGGAAGAAGCTGTAGATGCTGATAATGACCGGTAGCTTTTGACTGAAAAGGTTTGTTGTTAATTTGTAAGGTAGTTGGAGTATATGTTGTCTGTCACATCTTAAGGTTAAAATTGCTATCCCTATTACTATTGTTTTCCTAATTTTTAAAAAGGTTAAAGCTTTGATTTTGCTCTGGGTGCCGATCTCTCATGTCTTGGCTCAGATGTGACCTCCTGAGAGCAAAGTGGCACAGCTCTTGTCTTGGGCTCCGCTCTGGCCCATACAGAACCTCCTGACTCTCTGCCTTGCTCTCTGATGGCTCCAGCACTTTCCATACCATGTTGGGTATATAGCCTGTGCCCTGGCCAGCATGTGAGTATCTTGGGGTCAGGAACATTGTCTCAGGGCCCAGGCAAGGTTCTGACCTAGCTTGTAGAGGCCTTGCTGACTCTCTGCTGATCTGAACATGAAGCAAGTTGATAATGGGAGATGGCAGACCGGTGTGGTATTGGTAATTGAGATGGCCTGGACTGGAGGAGCTGGCACAGGCAGCCTCCTTGAGCGGGTCTGGAAATGGCCCACTAACACACGACATCTGTGTCTTTCCACTTTTCAATCACTGTGACAATCTCCACAAGCAAAAGGTTTGAAGAACTATAACATTTATAGCTCCCTGGCCATAAATTCACAGCAGAACACATAAAAGATGCCATTCCCACAGGGCGATGGCAGAGATTCAGTCAAGCAAACATCTGCATCTGAGCAGTAAACCTAACCTCTGGTATGCAGCCCCCCACTCCTACTGACATATATTAGCATTAGTGACAATCAAATGTGATTATCTGAGATGGCATTTTATCTGCCAAGTGCAGACTTATGGCTTTTAAAAACCCAATTTGCCCTCTTTCTCGTATATTGTTTTTCTATGACTCGAATCACAGGCAGCAGCTCATGTTGAGGGTGGCTGTGTTTTTTATTTTTTTTGGTGGATCGGGCATAAGTATACATTTTCAGTCCTTAGATTGATGTAGGCTTTCAAACGTCTGTTCAGTAGCTGAGGGAGTGTCAAAGCATGGTGACTTGATATTTGAAGATGTGACTGGGAGTCAGGAAGAAGCTGTAGATGCTGATAATGACCGGTAGCTTTTGACTGAAAAGGTTTGTTGTTAATTTGTAAGGTAGTTGGAGTATATGTTGTCTGTCACATCTTAAGGTTAAAATTGCTATCCCTATTACTATTGTTCCTATTACTTAAACCAGGAGTTGGCAGAAATTTTCTGTAAAGGACTGAAGAGTTAATATTTTAGGCTCCACAGGTCGTTATGTTCTCTCAAGTGTGCCTTTGTAGATCGACAGTAGGGCGTCCATCAACAAATCAGAGAATCTGTGTTGAAGTAAAACTTGATTTGCAAAAATAGGCAGCAGGCTAGAGCTCACGCCTGATTCAAATAAATAGGGATTTTTCAAAAAGCTTTTGGGCAGTTGTGGAAAAAATCTTTTCAAACCTTTTGGGAATGGACCTCTTCACTGATGCCCATTCTCCCTGGCAATTTCTAAAGTGGCCAAATCAAATTGTAAGTTACAGTATAAAAAGATAAATCAACATTTTACTCTTTATCCCGGTGCCCTGGTTCTTGTTGTTGTTGTTTTCTTTCTTTTTATGGATCATGATTCTTAATATTTATTTGATTTTAGTTCATCAAATGCATAGGGTACATTCCTCATAACAACCGCTCACAACAGTGAAAAATTGCAGAGAGGAGAAACACTGATCCAGTAGCATTACCCCGAGTTATTTTAAGTTCTCTTTTCAAGTTCTGTCTTAGCATGAGCTCTTGTATTTGAATATGTAGAGTTTCAGATGGACAGAAATGTTTAGGCGTCTGAATGCAGGAGCTTAGAATGGGAATTCCTTTTAGACTTAATCCCAGCATTTCGGTCAGTGCTTTCTCCATTTCACAGCAGGCCACGTAATTGTAAAAATGGACAGACTCCTGCAGAATGTTACAGAGACCTCAAATGTGATGGTTAGGTTGCTATCCGGCAGAAGGTTTCTGGTTGCCCTGTACACAAAGAGCTCAGAGCAAGGTAAATACCTGAGAGTGTACTTTGTAATACTTCTTTTTACGTTGCTTTGGAGTTATTTTTTATGCATCTCCAAACAGCGAGACCACTGTATTTCAATTGCACTGTTCCAGATGACTTATGCAGCTGGCAAAAATATGACCCAGGAAAACAACTTGGCAAATAGAGCCTACGTAATGGATTCTTAAGCCTCCTCCTCTGCTATTTCAAGTCGTTTCCATCTTGCAATTTCACATGGCTTTCAGGGTGCCCTCTCAGGTGTAGTAGCTGCTGACAGCTGAAAGTTAAGCCAGCAGCAATCCTCACCCATATCTTTACCACTTGTCTTTGCAAGTAAGAGAGAAAATGCTGGGACTAAGACAAAAATCCTTATGTGTTGGGGAAGCCTGCGTGACTTTGGTCACGGGACCAAAAATCCTGATTTCTCATGATTGTGGCAACAGAACAGCAGAACATTTGGAAGATAGCTTGGACCGGTGGTTCTCAAAGCGTGGTCCTCAGACCTTCTGTATCAGCATCACTAGGAGTGGTCCAGTGGGTAAGGACACTGCTTTGCAGTGCAAGGGGTACCAGTTCGATCCCTGGCCTGGGAAGATCCCATGTGCCACGGAGTGGCTGAACCGATGTGTCCAATTACCGAGCCAGAGCTCTGGAGCGCATGCACCCAGAGCTGGTGCTCTCCAACAACAGAGGTCACTGCAATGAGAGGCCCACGCAGGCCAAAGAACAAAGATGGATGAAAATAGATAAATGAAAGACCAATAGAAGTGACCCGCCCTCCCTCCCCAACCCCCCCTCTGCCCCCAAATGAGCAATGAATAATTAAAAAAAAAAAAAAGAAGAAATGCAAAATCTCAGGACCACAGGCCAAACTACTAAATCAGAACCTTTGCATGTTGGCCAAGGAATCTTTCTTTTAATAAGGCTCCTGGGGATGATTAGGCACAGTCAAGCTTGACAAGTGCTGGTTGATTCACCAGTCAGCCCTGTCTGGTCCTTTTTTTTCCTCCCTCATGCCCTGTGGCATGCAGGATCTTAGTTCCCTGATGAGGTATGGAATCACTGCTCCCTGTAGTGGAAGTATGGAGTCTTACCCACAGCATCACCAGGGCAGTCCTGTTTAGTCCATCCGTATGGTTCTGGAAATTGAGGGCAGGCAGCTTGCCATAAATCAGCTAGCTGGGAACGGGGCTCTGGTGGTCCAGTTCCTAGTCCAGCCCTCTCTTCAGCGACAGTGCCCATCCCAGTGGACTATGGGGAGGCCAAGGGCCCTGGAAAGAGAGATGATTTGGGAGTGACATCGCTGCTGTGGTGGAAGGGTGCTGGGGCAGGGAGAAACGGAAGGATTCGTGGTAGTGACCTCTAGTTCTCCTTCTATCCTGGGCAGCCTTGGTGGACTCGAAAGCCTGGTGACCCTACGTTCCAACTTCCTCGTGTAAATAAACAGTCTTTGCAAGTAAGAGAGAAAATGCTGGGACTAAGAAAAACTTGGGGGCCTGTGACTTTGGTCACGGGACCAAAATCCTGATTTCTCATGATTGTGGCAACAGAACAGCAGAACATTTGGAAGATAGCTTGGACCGGTGGTTCTCAAAGCGTGGTCCTCAGACCTTCTGTATCAGCATCACTAGGAGTGGTCCAGTGGGTAAGGACACTGCTTTGCAGTGCAAGGGGTACCAGTTCGATCCCTGGCCTGGGAAGATCCCATGTGCCACGGAGTGGCTGAACCGATGTGTCCAATTACCGAGCCAGAGCTCTGGAGCGCATGCACCCAGAGCTGGTGCTCTCCAACAACAGAGGTCACTGCAATGAGAGGCCCACGCAGGCCAAAGAACAAAGATGGATGAAAATAGATAAATGAAAGACCAATAGAAGTGGCCCGCCCGCCCCACTCCCTCCCCAACCCCCTCTGCCCCCAAATGAGCAATGAATAATTAAAAAAAAAAAAAAGAAGAAATGCAAAATCTCAGGACCACAGGCCAAACTACTAAATCAGAACCTTTGCATGTTGGCCAAGGAATCTTTCTTTTAATAAGGCTCCTGGGGATGATTAGGCACAGTCAAGCTTGACAAGTGCTGGTTGATTCACCAGTCAGCCCTGTCTGGTCCTTTTTTCCTCCCTCATGCCCTGTGGCATGCAGGATCTTAGTTCCCTGATGAGGTATGGAATCACTGCTCCCTGTAGTGGAAGTATGGAGTCTTACCCACAGCATCACCAGGGCAGTCCTGTTTAGTCCATCCGTATGGTTCTGGAAATTGAGGGCAGGCAGCTTGCCATAAATCAGCTAGCTGGGAACGGGGCTCTGGTGGTCCAGTTCCTAGTCCAGCCCTCTCTTCAGCGACAGTGCCCATCCCAGTGGACTATGGGGAGGCCAAGGGCCCTGGAAAGAGAGATGATTTGGGAGTGACATCGCTGCTGTGGTGGAAGGGTGCTGGGGCAGGGAGAAACGGAAGGATTCGTGGTAGTGACCTCTAGTTCTCCTTCTATCCTGGGCAGCCTTGGTGGACTCGAAAGCCTGGTGACCCTACGGTCCAACTTCCTCTTGTAAATAAACAGCTCCCTTGAACATCCCCGCTGAGCTTAGCAACAAGGGAGGAGGGAGAGAGGCGGGGTCGGGGAGCTCCCCCGTTACCATCATGTCAGTGCAATCACTGGGAATTACTGTTGAGGATTAAGAGTCACTTGGGGATAATTCAGCCAGGCTGGAGAGGGAAACACACACACGCACGCGCACGCACACACACACACACACACACACACAACATAAACAGATTGCTAAAACTCATGGTAGAAAACAAACAGCATAGAGGAAAAAAAATGAGTGGAAGTAAAAGGGCCTGAATTTTGAATAGGTGGTAGAGGCTCCCGAATGATCTGTTTCCTAAACACTTTGGATGAAGTTGTATACACAGTGACTAGAGCGGAGCAGCTGCTTCCCAACTCTGTGCATTGCTCTGTTGCGGCACTCCGAGCTTCCTTCTCCTCCAGGCATCTGTTACTGAGAACACTTGAAGGTTCTGCCAAGAGAACTCCAACTGGCAAGAGACTACTTGAAATTTAGAAAATCACACACACACATACACACACACACACACACACACACACACACACTCTCTCCCCTCTCTGAAAAGATACAGCAAGTCCCAAAGAAAAGTGTGGGATGTTACCTAATATCCAGGCCCCTCTAAGGACGGTCACATACATTGTCTGTCTCCTGCCACCATCCTTGGCCTTGAGGAAGGGACCTCAGGAAGTTGGTGCTGGGCTTTTCCCAGAGGTGTTGTGATTTTCTCTCTTTTTGACATCTTAGGTCGATCCGTATGGTTCTGGAAATTGAGGGCAGGCAGCTTGCCATAAATCAGCTAGCTGGGAACGGGCTCTGGTGGTCCAGTTCCTAGTCCAGCCCTCTCTTCAGCGACAGTGCCCATCCCAGTGGACTATGGGGAGGCCAAGGGCCCTGGAAAGAGAGATGATTTGGGAGTGACATCGCTGCTGTGGTGGAAGGGTGCTGGGGCAGGGAGAAACGGAAGGATTCGTGGTAGTGACCTCTAGTTCTCCTTCTATCCTGGGCAGCCTTGGTGGACTCGAAAGCCTGGTGACCCTACGGTCCAACTTCCTCTTGTAAATAAACAGCTCCCTTGAACATCCCCGCTGAGCTTAGCAACAAGGGAGGAGGGAGAGAGGCGGGGTGGGGGAGCTCCCCCGTTACCATCATGTCAGTGCAATCACTGGGAATTACTGTTGAGGATTAAGAGTCACTTGGGGATAATTCAGCCAGGCTGGAGAGGGAAACACACACACGCACGCGCACGCACACACACACACACACACACACACAACATAAACAGATTGCTAAAACTCATGGTAGAAAACAAACAGCATAGAGGAAAAAAAATGAGTGGAAGTAAAAGGGCCTGAATTTTGAATAGGTGGTAGAGGCTCCCGAATGATCTGTTTCCTAAACACTTTGGATGAAGTTGTATACACAGTGACTAGAGCGGAGCAGCTGCTTCCCAACTCTGTGCATTGCTCTGTTGCGGCACTCCGAGCTTCCTTCTCCTCCAGGCATCTGTTACTGAGAACACTTGAAGGTTCTGCCAAGAGAACTCCAACTGGCAAGAGACTACTTGAAATTTAGAAAATCACACACACACATACACACACACACACACACACACACACACACACACACTCTCTCTCTCTCTCTCTCTGAAAAGATACAGCAAGTCCCAAAGAAAAGTGTGGGATGTTACCTAATATCCAGGCCCCTCTAAGGACGGTCACATACATTGTCTGTCTCCTGCCACCATCCTTGGCCTTGAGGAAGGGACCTCAGGAAGTTGGTGCTGGGCTTTTCCCAGAGGTGTTGTGATTTTTCTCTCATTTTTTGACTTTAGGTCTGTACGGTTGGTATCTAGACAGTCTTTTTCTTGCCACATGGGGTGAAACCAGCCGGATGAGCTTCTTGAAAGCATGGTTAATAGAGTCTAGGAGAATCTTGTGCTTTTCCAGTGAACCTAAAAAAAGAGCTAAATAGACCAGAGCCTTCTAAAGTAGAGGGAGGAAATAATTTGTTCGCCTTCACTGAGAACCTTAACAGAAAATTCGCTAGAGGGATGTGGCCTAGGCAGTCCTTCTTGGGCCCTATCCAGGGTGAGAGAGCTCTCTTGAACCCCTGGGTGTCTCTTATTTCATGTGGCCACAGGGAATCATCTCTGATGGAAAGCCTCTTGCCTGATTCCGTCCAGCTGAGTCCTGACTTTGAACACTAGTTAAACCAGGAAGGAGTGGAAACAGCCCTGACTTTCTGTGTAGGCGTGACTTGGGGTTGCTTGTGCTGTTAATATCACTCCGAAGTAGTATTCATCTTTGGGGTTTGATCAAGAGGTCTGTGTGCTTCATCTTCTCCATGTCCTGTGTAATGAGGCCGATGTGTTTTCTTTCCTGGGGGCAAGCGATCCCCATAAGGGAGAAAATGCCTGGGAGGAGAGGGTGGATTTGCAGGCCAAGGTATCTTTCCTTTTCTCTCCTAATTTCCCCTTTAGTGTCCGAGCACGGCAGATTCCTTCTCCAGATGAACAAACACTGCAACAGATGTGCCGTCAACAGGGTGTGCTGGGGTTATTTGGGTTTGCTCAAATTGGGCTTTTCCTGCACCAGAGGATTTTGTGAACTGCGTAGGGTTTTTCAGCATAGAGAGATTTCCAGCCTTAGATTTAGAGAGGCTAAGAAATGAACTACCTCATTCCAGAATGTCCGTGAGTGTGCACAGCTGTGTTTGGAAGAGCAGCTTCGGGCCCAAGTAAAAATGAGGAACAGAATTCCTCTTTTCTCTGGTACCTACTGAAACTGGACATTTCGTAATCTTGATCTTTCCCTTTGGATTCTGCCTGAGATTTGTTTTTAATTTATTTTTTAATTGGAGGAAAATGGCTTTACCTCGTTGTGTTGGTTCCTGCTGTACAATACGAATCAGCCATAACTATACGTATGGCCCCTCCCTTGAGCCTCCTGCCCACCCCTCACCCCATCCCACCCCTCTAGGTCAACACACAGCTCCAGGCTCGGTTCTCTGCGTTCTGGAGCAGCTTCTCCCTAGCTGTCTTTTTTACACATGATGGAGCATGTGTGTCTGTGCTGCTTTCTCCATTTGTCCCACTCTTGTCTTTCTCTCTCTGCGTTCGCAAGTCTGTTCTCTACATCTGTGTCTCCATTCCTTCCCTGCACATGGGTTATCAGTACCATTTTTCTAGATTCCATATATGTGTGTGTGTGTGTGTGTGTGCGTATATATATATATATATATATATATATATATATATATATATATATACATGTCTACTGTGTTTGTCTTTCTCTTCTTGACTTCACTCTGTTAACAGGCTCTAGGTTCATCCATCTCACTAGAACTGACTCTAATTCACTTCTTACGGAAGCAACCTAGATGTCCATCTACAGATGAATGGATACAGAAGATGTGGGACATGTATAAAATGGAGTATTACTCTACCTGGATTTTGATCACATGATCACTGTAATTGAAGCTACCTTGACCCACTGAGATGCTGGAGGGGATGAGGAGGGAAGCCAGGTTGGGCCTCAGGGAGGGAATGCGAGTCCAGTCTGCCTGTTGTGGACATACAGAGAAAGGATCCCATAGCAAGCCCTTGAGTACCACCTGCAACTTCAGACTCAGCTTTCACTGTGATCCCACACCTTTTTGAGAGAGGGAGACTTTTGTGGTCTCAGAGGCTGGCATCATATGGAAAGCTGGAAAGGAAGGTTTGGGTTAGCGTGGAGCACTAAAGATGGGGCAGACTGCAGGCAACAGGAGCCCTCCTGTCTAAACCTGGCTCCATGATTCTGTCTGTCATCCTGGGGAATTTATTCAAACCTCTTTCCACTTCCCTTTCCACACTGATCAAATGAAAAGGTTGGATTAGAATTAGATGCTTTCTAAACTTCTTCTAATGATAATACTTTCAGACTCTTGGAGTCAATATTAATAAGCTGTCAGTGATTTGTGTTGTACCTTTGCCCTTTGGGTTCTAGACTGTCCTAAAAACCTAAAATATGGAATACGTTGGTTCCTGCTGTACAATACGAATCAGCCATAACTATACGTATGGCCCCTCCCTTGAGCCTCCTGCCCCCCCCTCACCCCATCCCACCCCTCTAGGTCAACACACAGCTCCAGGCTCGGTTCTCTGCGTTCTGGAGCAGCTTCTCCCTAGCTGTCTTTTTTACACATGATGGAGCATGTGTGTCTGTGCTGCTTTCTCCATTTGTCCCACTCTTGTCTTTCTCTCTCTGCGTTCGCAAGTCTGTTCTCTACATCTGTGTCTCCATTCCTTCCCTGCACATGGGTTATCAGTACCATTTTTCTAGATTCCATATATGTGTGTGTGTGTGTGTGTATATATATATATATATATATATATATATATATATATATATATACATGTCTACTGTGTTTGTCTTTCTCTTCTTGACTTCACTCTGTTAACAGGCTCTAGGTTCATCCATCTCACTAGAACTGACTCTAATTCACTTCTTACGGAAGCAACCTAGATGTCCATCTACAGATGAATGGATACAGAAGATGTGGGACATGTATAAAATGGAGTATTACTCTACCTGGATTTTGATCACATGATCACTGTAATTGAAGCTACCTTGACCCACTGAGATGCTGGAGGGGATGAGGAGGGAAGCCAGGTTGGGCCTCAGGGAGGGAATGCGAGTCCAGTCTGCCTGTTGTGGACATACAGAGAAAGGATCCCATAGCAAGCCCTTGAGTACCACCTGCAACTTCAGACTCAGCTTTCACTGTGATCCCACACCTTTTTGAGAGAGGGAGACTTTTGTGGTCTCAGAGGCTGGCATCATATGGAAAGCTGGAAAGGAAGGTTTGGGTTAGCGTGGAGCACTAAAGATGGGGCAGACTGCAGGCAACAGGAGCCCTCCTGTCTAAACCTGGCTCCATGATTCTGTCTGTCATCCTGGGGAATTTATTCAAACCTCTTTCCACTTCCCTTTCCACACTGATCAAATGAAAAGGTTGGATTAGAATTAGATGCTTTCTAAACTTCTTCTAATGATAATACTTTCAGACTCTTGGAGTCAATATTAATAAGCTGTCAGTGATTTGTGTTGTACCTTTGCCCTTTGGGTTCTAGACTGTCCTAGCCAAAAGAAGCCTAACAAAATTGTTGATGGAGACTTATTTATAAACAGATTTGACATTTTCAAAAAAATATCTTGCTGTAACTTTCTCTGAAAGAGCACCCACATTGGCATTTGCCCTTCAATCATGATGAGGAATTAGAAAGATCTCGGTTACTACTGAGACATACAGAATTTTAGCAAATTGTGTTACTTAGGATTATCACAGAGCTCTGTGAAGGGACTGTTTGTTATCACCATGTTTTGGGAATGATTAGTAAGTGGTAAAGCTGGAATCTAAATATGGATCTTCTGGCTCCCAGTTCTCTAGAATTTTAGTTATTATTCCCCAGGCTAATTCTAACTAATTATGGATTATAAATTCTGGCTACTCTGTTCATCAAGTCGGTTTTCAGCACCTGCTATGGGCCCCACTCAGTTTTCTTTGGAAAGTAAAACATAACCAGCAAAAAAGGTATGTACACTGAGAAATGATGAACCAGAGCAGGCCATATTCCATATCTGTCAACATATATGTATTTTTCCATCCCAAGAGCTGCCTCCCCTTTTTTTAATAAGTTGTATCTAGTTCATTTCCTTTTTCCAAATATAAATCCCTAAAGGTTAAGAGTATTCTTATTTTTAAGGCAATATGGAACAGACAAAGTTAGCCTTTTCAGGTATTTTCATGTAGTCAGGGAAGCTCACCAAGGGAGTGGGGATAAGATGGCCCAGTGCCCTTGGGCCTTTAGAAAACATCTCATGGGGGTAAAGGCTTTGATTCCCAGCAGAGCAGGAGGTAATAAATGTGAGGCTCTCCATGGTGCCTGCCAGAAATATGTATGTTCTGTGGGACAGAACAAGGTACTTTGAAGATTGGAGAATTCGTCGGCCCTGTGTTCACTTTATTGCTTTCTTCCTGTGCAAAATGTCTCTGGACCCAGAGGGAGAGGCACCAGCCAGACAGTGAGGCAAATGACAAGTTGACAAAATGGTTGTAATTCTAGAAGCTGCAGTCCCCTCCCGGTCTCTCTGTGTAGGGGTGGGGATGCAGCCGAAATCTGAAACGGCTCCCAACAGAGCAAGAAGATACTGTTACTAATGGCTGGCCTGACCTGAATTCTTAACATATTTATTTGTGCCTGACGTTGACATAAACATCTTCACTGCATCCACATGAACACCCATATTGACCAATGGCGAATCTGGCCAAACCTCATAATGTACACTGTACATGCCGTGTGCAAAACAAGCCGCTGATGTCATGTCAGCAAGCCCTCAGAGGGACACCGTAACCGTCTCTACCCAACCGGAGATGGCATGACATCAGGCGCGAGACAGGACAGCGGAATTCAATACCACATTTGATCATGTACTTTTTAGTATGGGTAGATCTGTGCAGGTTTCGACATACTATCTATTTGCATTCATTCATGAAATGGTCACTGAACATCTGCTACTGTCCATTATTAAACTAGGAGTTCAGAGAGAGCCCTGTGTGTGTGGTCCTGCCTTCTGGTTTCATACACTCTGGTACGGGGTGTAGGCAGGCACCCAGGGACTCTGAAATGTGAGTGACAGCTGCTGAGTTATGGGTAAGCTTAGACACTTGGAGAGCATCTGAGATGACTCATGCCTTTTGTGATGGAGTGGGAGTTTCAGGGAGAAATGGGAAGGGAGGTTTAGGTTAGGTTGAAGGATGTATAGAGGTTAACCAAGTGAAATTTGCATGAGGTTCAGGGATAGGGAAGTGGGGGTTGGAACACAGCCAAGGAGTTCCAAGCCCTAGAGAGTGAAGCTCTCAGGAACTAAGTGTTTTCCTGAGTTGTCTGTGATGGGGCAGTCAGCTGGTTCCCTCGTGTTCTGCCCTTGACTTTAATAGTCCTGGCCATGTGCTGGCCCCTTTACACAAGACTGGTTTCCTCTTTCACATCCTGTTATAACTACTGTTGTCTCCATTTACATGTATGGACACTGGGTATGCAAGAGGTCAAGTAACTTGCTCACAGATACACAGCAAAGAAAACACCAGAGCCAGATTTCAGACCACATCTGGTTCAGAACATGAGCTGTTTAGCATCTCCATCCAGAAGTGCTCCAGTCAGAAAGAGGGAAGCCCATGGAACCTGATAATCCATAGTGTATTGTCTGAGCATCTCCCCACTGCAGCTCTGAGCCAGCTCTTTGAGTTTGAGGAGCAAGGTGATTCTTAGGTAGCCCTCCTGTGCCTAGGATGGAGCAGGCTCATTGTACCTTCTCAGTCAACACTTACTAGTTGAAGGGCTGCTCTATCTCTAAACGCCTTTTCTGTCCTTCGTGTAAGAGTTTGGAAGGAATTCAACCAAAATGTTAACACTTGGGTACTTTTTACGTAGTTCTTCTGAAACTGGGTAGGTGACTCAGTAGAAGATGAATGAGTGGATGTATGAGAAATTTAGCCACTGTTAAGAGACCCTTGAAATCTTCATATACTACTTAGTTATGCAAGTGGCATTATAATTGCTTGAAAGGGAGAGAGCGTAACCTGGCACCAGGGAATTAAGTCAGGCTTATGTCAGGAAAAAAGTTAGGCAAACTAGATGAACAATGTAGAATTGCACCTGAGATCTGGTGATGAAATAAGCCACTTACATCTCTTTAATTGATCTATTAATAAATTTCCATTTTATTGCTTTTTTAAAAAGTGAGTACCTTTGATATGAAAATTTGAAGACACCATCTAAATGAACTGGTGGTATCATTCTTGATGTATAGAATTCAGAAGATCTTTCAAGGTTATTGTCTTAGAACAGTCCTGGGTTAGAGCTAGTATTTTTTTTTTTTTTTTTTTG
Source organism: Tragulus kanchil (assembly GCA_022376925.1). Classification (NCBI taxonomy): domain Eukaryota; kingdom Metazoa; phylum Chordata; class Mammalia; order Artiodactyla; family Tragulidae; genus Tragulus; species Tragulus kanchil. The sequence goes on from JAIOJX010000032.1 coordinate 287,690,142, forward strand.
TACTAGTCAGGAGGATGATGGTACTTTATCTGCAACTGGTTAGTGAGGGGACCTTGGACAAGTGGAACTGAGAAGACAGAATGGGAGGCACATAGGATTTCTAATTTCATGTCCTGTGCCTACCAACTGGAGAAATGTCGGTGAGTTACTCAGTCACGTGGGCTCAGGGATTTTCTTGTTTGCTAAAGGAGGAAAAACAGCTCACCTTTTAGAATGGTAAAGTGTACACGTAATATATAAAGACCCTGCAGTTCTTTTCCCAACACATAGGAGACATGTAAGCACTCAACTCTACGAGAAAGATGAGAAAAGATGCCCTCCTGCAGATTGTCCCAGTGTAGCACGTGCCCCATTTACGGTCATAAAAGATTCTAAGAGTTTGGACACTGAACTCAAAGAGAGGTGGATTCACATCATCATGAGCTTAGTGCCCTCACTATGACTACTGTAATTTATTTACTCCCTCTGTTCATCAGTTTTCTTCTCTATAAAATGGGGATCATGGTTCAAGAGTTATTTTGGGGACTGAATGAGAGAAAATAGGCTGCTCTATCTCTAAACCGGGCCTTTTCTGTTTCCTTCGTGTAAGAGTTTGGAAGGAATTCAACCAAAATGTTAACACTTGGGTACTTTTTACGTAGTTCTTCTGAAACTGGGTAGGTGACTCAGTAGAAGATGAATGAGTGGATGTATGAGAAATTTAGCCACTGTTAAGAGACCCTTGAAATCTTCATATACTACTTAGTTATGCAAGTGGCATTATAATTGCTTGAAAGGGAGAGAGCGTAACCTGGCACCAGGGAATTAAGTCAGGCTTATGTCAGGAAAAAAGTTAGGCAAACTAGATGAACAATGTAGAATTGCACCTGAGATCTGGTGATGAAATAAGCCACTTACATCTCTTTAATTGATCTATTAATAAATTTCCATTTTATTGCTTTTTTAAAAAGTGAGTACCTTTGATATGAAAATTTGAAGACACCATCTAAATGAACTGGTGGTATCATTCTTGATGTATAGAATTCAGAAGATCTTTCAAGGTTATTGTCTTAGAACAGTCCTGGGTTAGAGCTAGTATTTTTTTTTTTTTTTTTTTTGTACTAGTCAGGAGGATGATGGTACTTTATCTGCAACTGGTTAGTGAGGGGACCTTGGACAAGTGGAACTGAGAAGACAGAATGGGAGGCACATAGGATTTCTAATTTCATGTCCTGTGCCTACCAACTGGAGAAATGTCGGTGAGTTACTCAGTCACGTGGGCTCAGGGATTTTCTTGTTTGCTAAAGGAGGAAAAACAGCTCACCTTTTAGAATGGTAAAGTGTACACGTAATATATAAAGACCCTGCAGTTCTTTTCCCAACACATAGGAGACATGTAAGCACTCAACTCTACGAGAAAGATGAGAAAAGATGCCCTCCTGCAGATTGTCCCAGTGTAGCACGTGCCCCATTTACGGTCATAAAAAGATTCTAAGAGTTTGGACACTGAACTCAAAGAGAGGTGGATTCACATCATCATGAGCTTAGTGCCCTCACTATGACTACTGTAATTTATTTACTCCCTCTGTTCATCAGTTTTCTTCTCTATAAAATGGGGATCATGGTTCAAGAGTTATTTTGGGGACTGAATGAGAGAAAATGTTTAAAACCCTTCATATGGATTCCACTAATTTTAAGTACTCCATCCTAATTTTTATTACCTACTCTTCTTATTATCCAGGAGTTGCTTTACTAGGAAATCTGCATCACTTGCTTTCTCTGCTGAGGCTTACTTTGCAGACAGGATTGCACTTCAGTGTTATGAGGATGTGACATAGCTGCTCTGTGCAGGGCAGGAGTGGGGACCCTCCCTCTAACCTCTCCTGGTGCAGGGGAGTAGGTGAAATGAGTGTGCTGGTCTGCAAGGGAGGGTAGAGGAGTGGAAGAGCTACCCAACAGATGGTACAAAAGGCCTTGAGGGGAAAAAAAGAGCGACCTTTAGATGGAGTGGTATGAGAGGCTTTGGGTAAGTGTTGGGCATTAATTTTTATTTATGGGACCTAACAGCACAGAGAAGTCAGAAAAGCACATTTTGGAAAAGGAGAGTTCCTTAGGAGGTCCACCTCCTTCCTAGATGAACATGTAGGCACATAGTTGGCGGTAGGCTTCTCAGTTGCTGGCACCCCTTTCCTAGTCCCTGTGGCCATGAGCTTGAGTGGAAAGGCTGGTGAACTGGACACTATGGACCGACAGTCACTGCCTCTCCAAGTCCATTACCCTTTCTAGGCAGATGCATTCCAAACAGAAAGAAATGATTCAGACTTCTCAAGATGTCATGGCGGTCCTGGGATGTGGATGTAGCGAGATAGTGTAAATAGCAAACAACTGAATTCAGAATTCAGTTTCCTTAAAGGGTGTCGTCTTTAGGAGTCTGAACCTGCTGGGTCATCTGTGATGGGATAGTCTTCTAACATGACTTGTATTCCTTTTTCCTCCCCCTCTTTCTCTCTCTCAGCCCCTCCCCACTTAAAAGAGATGTCTCCCCTTGATCACACTGGTATCATCTACAATGAAAGGTGACCTTGACTGCTGACCATATATATACCAAGCTGGCCTCATTCTACCTAGCAGCTCTGTGTGCCTGGCAAGCCCTCTGCAGCATTTTTCTGTGTTTAAGACATCGCCTCAACAAAATCTGTTTTAGGGTTTTCCTTGCCTCTCTGTGTTGAATTACAGTCACAGTCAACGGCCCACTTGTGTGTAGTTCAAGAAGCAATTAAGGGCTCTTTTCTTTGAACAAGCGAGGGAGGGGGTAAAGAAAAATGATCATTATTCTGATGATTCCTCTGTGTAGCTCAACAGTTCACAGATCTTGGATGCTGTGAGTCTCAGCATTTAAACCCATTTCTATCACTGCCTTCTGCAGCCACTTCTGCCTGTCAGAGCGATGCCATGGAGGCCAAGGACTCACAGGTCAATAGGTCAGAGCTGCTCAATATGATGACAGGACTGTGATTAAACACAGTGGTAACAGCTTCTCAATGATCCTCGGGATCATGACAATATCACTGAAAATTGGGAAGTGCAGTCTTTGAAGACAGCCTCCCTCCTCCCTACCCCAAGGAAACTTGCAGTCACGACTGTAAGCCTTTTGTTTTATTCTGGGAGAGCTATTGTAATCAGAATATGGTAGTGTTATCTTTCTATGCCTGTCTACATTATTTTTGTCTGTCTTTTGTGTATGTGTGTCTAAGGGGCAGAGACATTTTATCTAACTTATACCACCCTGGGTCTAAAACACAGCTGAAGACAGAAACTGCTTAAATGATTTTGTTAAGGTGATCAATGAATGCCTTTCTTGATGTTTCTCAACAAGTTTCTGGTTGTGTGTGAACCAATAAGCCGGGCCCTGGAAAGAGACACATCAGTGGTTCTCAGAGTGGTCCCTCAACCAGCAGCCTCAGCATCACTTGGGAGTAGGTTAGATGCACTTTCTTCCATCCTGCTCTCAGGAACTCTGGGGGTTGGGCACAGCAAACTGGTCATTAACAAGCCTTGTTGGTAGTTCTGATGCATACTCATGTATGAGAAGCATGGGTCTGCACCCTTCCCGGCCCTTTAACATCTCTGCAGTCTTTCTTCTGTTGAAGAGACTTGCAATACCAGCCAGACTAGAAGGGTGAGGACTGAGCTTCCTAGAGATGAAGATAAGGTTTGACACAACCTTCCTGCTGCCTCCATAGGGCAACAGTGGCTGGAAGGCAGCTGATGACTTCTGCTTTTGGATGGTTTAGGGCTGTCTTAGAGGTCAGTATAGTCCCACAGGACTTACATACATTTGAGACTGGGTGTTTCTTCCCTTGAAGAGGATGTCTTCTTGCTTCTCCACTGGGTATGCATGTTGAGGTAGAGAAGGGCACCGATTGTTGCTCACAACTGATGCAGTGGTGGTGTGAAGAGAGAGTGGGGGGTTGAGATATGGAAGACTCAGGTCAAGGCACAGCCCTGCTCCAGGAGCTTGGGGACTCTGGGAAAGTCCATTAACCTCACTAAAGTCAGGTGGACCTGAGTCTGCCCATCTCAAAACCAGAGCTAATTATATCTGCCCTCTCTGTTTCATAGGGCGTTCTGCTCAATTGAGATACAGGTCGAGATGAGATTTCACCCAAACTCGTTTCACTCAGGCTCCTGGATGAAGGTGCCCTACCAGCGAGAATCAGAGCTCAGTGTGCACAGAGCACTTTGTTAGTTTATTAAACAGATACATTTACATACAGACATACTCACACTGTAGGGCCTGTCTGGAAAGGAGTGATAAAAACAAGGTTGAATCATGCTAATCTAAATGAGTTCTCCCATCTCCATTTTGTGATCAGACTCCCCATCTCTGTACCTCCCCACGGAAACCAGGCTTGAGCAGCTGGAACCTCAAGCCTGTGACCAATGTCGGGTGTGAAGACCACACAAAGGCAGGAACCCGAGTTGAGCCTTCTCCTCAGATGACAGTTCTGGTTGTGTGTGAACCAATAAGCCGGGCCCTGGAAAGAGACACATCAGTGGTTCTCAGAGTGGTCCCTCAACCAGCAGCCTCAGCATCACTTGGGAGTAGGTTAGATGCACTTTCTTCCATCCTGCTCTCAGGAACTCTGGGGGTTGGGCACAGCAAACTGGTCATTAACAAGCCTTGTTGGTAGTTCTGATGCATACTCATGTATGAGAAGCATGGGTCTGCACCCTTCCCGGCCCTTTAACATCTCTGCAGTCTTTCTTCTGTTGAAGAGACTTGCAATACCAGCCAGACTAGAAGGGTGAGGACTGAGCTTCCTAGAGATGAAGATAAGGTTTGACACAACCTTCCTGCTGCCTCCATAGGGCAACAGTGGCTGGAAGGCAGCTGATGACTTCTGCTTTTGGATGGTTTAGGGCTGTCTTAGAGGTCAGTATAGTCCCACAGGACTTACATACATTTGAGACTGGGTGTTTCTTCCCTTGAAGAGGATGTCTTCTTGCTTCTCCACTGGGTATGCATGTTGAGGTAGAGAAGGGCACCGATTGTTGCTCACAACTGATGCAGTGGTGGTGTGAAGAGAGAGTGGGGGGTTGAGATATGGAAGACTCAGGTCAAGGCACAGCCCTGCTCCAGGAGCTTGGGGACTCTGGGAAAGTCCATTAACCTCACTAAAGTCAGGTGGACCTGAGTCTGCCCATCTCAAAACCAGAGCTAATTATATCTGCCCTCTCTGTTTCATAGGGCGTTCTGCTCAATTGAGATACAGGTCGAGATGAGATTTCACCCAAACTCGTTTCACTCAGGCTCCTGGATGAAGGTGCCCTACCAGCGAGAATCAGAGCTCAGTGTGCACAGAGCACTTTGTTAGTTTATTAAACAGATACATTTACATACAGACATACTCACACTGTAGGGCCTGTCTGGAAAGGAGTGATAAAAACAAGGTTGAATCATGCTAATCTAAATGAGTTCTCCCATCTCCATTTTGTGATCAGACTCCCCATCTCTGTACCTCCCCACGGAAACCAGGCTTGAGCAGCTGGAACCTCAAGCCTGTGACCAATGTCGGGGTGTGAAGACCACACAAAGGCAGGAACCCGAGTTGAGCCTTCTCCTCAGATGACAGAATAAGAGAGGGTGGTGAGCCTAGGAGGCTGTGTGAGAGGACAGCAATTCTGCAATTGTGGTCATTGTCCAGTGGTGGCCAGGCTCTAACCCATCACAGAACCAAATTTGGGTATGCCCCTGTTACAGAACCAAATTTGGATCTGCTTGCCCATCATGCAGCATAGCCAAGCTACTGATGTCGCATTGTGGTGAAGGTAAATGTAGTGTTTATTACAGGGCACCACAAAAGGAGAATGGGCAGCTTATGCTCAAAAGACCCAAACTCCCTGATGGAAAAGTTTTTAATGGAAAAGAATGTGTGTCTGTGTGTATATATATATATGTTACATGCCAGGTTCATACATGCTTGAAGGACCTCTCAAAACTTCCTCTAACTGTGATTCCACAAGACCATATCTTTTTCCTAATTCAGAAGTGAAAGTGCTACACAGTGATGAAATGTATTAACTCTCCCTTGGAATCTCCCTTCAAGGTGACCTTGAAGAGCAGAGATATTCTTAAGTCTCCTTCCTGAAGACATTGAGAATATGATAGAACCCCCATCCCCACCTCACCCTGTCCGATTACTAAGGTTCCCAGACATTCTCACTCAGGATGTCTTTGTGTCTCAGTAATTTTTTTCACTCCCTAGACCAAAAGAAATAGCAATAATTGCATATATTAATAGTTTCAGCTTACTAGTGGCAGTCTCTGCTACTGATAGATGTCGCTGTGTTACCCTTGAAATTTTAAAATATTCCACGACTTTCCTGTGAGTTAGTTGCAGTCCATAGGTTGGGAACCACAGCCTTCACCTCACCTGAAAGCAAAGAGAAGGGCCTTCAAGACTGAGGAATATCCCAGGCCTCCACCACCTTCATGACACTCCACTGGAAGAGTCCAATAGATCATGAGAACTTTTACCCATTCCTTGTGTAAAGAAAGGTAGTTTGGTGGAAAGAAGGTGATTTTGATAAATTGTAAGCAGCCTGTAGCCATGATCTGTTTGCAAATTTTCAATATCAGAATAAGTTATGGCTGGAACCTCAAGCCTGTGACCAATGTCGGGTGTGAAGACCACACAAAGGCAGGAACCCGAGTTGAGCCTTCTCCTCAGATGACAGAATAAGAGAGGGTGGTGAGCCTAGGAGGCTGTGTGAGAGGACAGCAATTCTGCAATTGTGGTCATTGTCCAGTGGTGGCCAGGCTCTAACCCATCACAGAACCAAATTTGGGTATGCCCCTGTTACAGAACCAAATTTGGATCTGCTTGCCCATCATGCAGCATAGCCAAGCTACTGATGTCGCATTGTGGTGAAGGTAAATGTAGTGTTTATTACAGGGCACCACAAAAGGAGAATGGGCAGCTTATGCTCAAAAGACCCAAACTCCCTGATGGAAAAGTTTTTAATGGAAAAGAATGTGTGTCTGTGTGTATATATATATATGTTACATGCCAGGTTCATACATGCTTGAAGGACCTCTCAAAACTTCCTCTAACTGTGATTCCACAAGACCATATCTTTTTCCTAATTCAGAAGTGAAAGTGCTACACAGTGATGAAATGTATTAACTCTCCCTTGGAATCTCCCTTCAAGGTGACCTTGAAGAGCAGAGATATTCTTAAGTCTCCTTCCTGAAGACATTGAGAATATGATAGAACCCCCATCCCCACCTCACCCTGTCCGATTACTAAGGTTCCCAGACATTCTCACTCAGGATGTCTTTGTGTCTCAGTAATTTTTTTCACTCCCTAGACCAAAAGAAATAGCAATAATTGCATATATTAATAGTTTCAGCTTACTAGTGGCAGTCTCTGCTACTGATAGATGTCGCTGTGTTACCCTTGAAATTTTAAAATATTCCACGACTTTCCTGTGAGTTAGTTGCAGTCCATAGGTTGGGAACCACAGCCTTCACCTCACCTGAAAGCAAAGAGAAGGGCCTTCAAGACTGAGGAATATCCCAGGCCTCCACCACCTTCATGACACTCCACTGGAAGAGTCCAATAGATCATGAGAACTTTTACCCATTCCTTGTGTAAAGAAAGGTAGTTTGGTGGAAAGAAGGTGATTTTGATAAATTGTAAGCAGCCTGTAGCCATGATCTGTTTGTTCAAATATATTTCAATATCAGAATAAGTTCCAGGCTCAGAATCCCATTGGGCCCATTTATGCATGTGCTGCCTGTAGTTTAGAAGCAAGTGCTTTCTTTCTGGAGTAACAGAATGATTGCCTTGTATTCCATGTCTGTTTCCATGGCTGTATCACTCAGTGGACCTTTGACTACTTTAGAGGAGGGTCTGGAACAGAGTGGGTGCTCAGTGTATGTTTTTGAATTACATAACTTTCTTTGAATGACTTTTAGATTAAAGTGTGTTGGCATGATGGTGGAGGTCCTGGTGGAGCTAGCTTTGCTTCCCATGATGATAGAAAGCAAAGGGAATGTGGGGTCTTAGCCACTAGACCACCAGGTCTGGTCTGAAGTCACTCAGTTGTTTCTGACTTTTTGTGATCCCATGGATTGTAGCCCACCAGGCTTTTCTGTCCATGGAATTCTCTGGGCAGGAATACTGGAGTGAGTTGCCATTCCCTCTTCCAAGTCCCTCAATATTTGCTTTAAGTTGGATACCTGACAAATTGAGATAAGAGCTTTTCTCAGGGCTCTCCACACATCTGGTTTCCATTGTCCACTAGGACCAGTATTCTGAAACCCCCTTTATTAAGGGAAGTTAACAGCCCTACAACATGACCACTGAGTAGTGCCCGGCAGTACTGCAAGGTGGTGGACCTAGACAACATTTAATATCCATTCCAACCCTGAGAGAGTCTAGGCTTCTGAGCTGTGAGCTGTTTATAATCCCACAGGGTCATCAAGTATCATAGTTTTAAATCAGGATCTGCAAGGAAGCTTGTTGTGACAAATGGTACACCTGCTCACTGCCCTCCACCTCTCCTCACAGTCAGAGAAGAGCCTTTAACATAGGAATCTCAGCAAGCTGCTCAGGGGGCCATTTACAGCACAGAGGCTATGGGGAGGAAACCATTTCTAGGTCTCTACCAGTTGTGGTTCAGAGCACACATGAACTGCCCACTCTAGTTCAATGCCTTTTCTGCAATAAGTTAAGAAAAGATACCTTCAGTGATGGAGGGAAGAGGATAGGAAGCCATACTTTTGTGAAAGTCTTCCCTTCATTTTGCTGCAGAACAACTTTGAGTCTGCCTAGACATAGATTCCTGGACCTCCAATGGTATGGAAACACTGAACACATAACATTATTCCAACAATTTTACTGTGGTCCATACCCTGTTCTGAGGACTTTGTGTGTATTAATTCATTTAATCCTCAGCATGGTATTAGAACCAATAAGAATGATGCTATTTCTGTGATCTTGCAGTCCTCTTTACGGTTATATGGTAGTCTGAGATAGGTATATACCTTGACCCTAGGTTAGTTCAGAACAATACTGTTACCAGGAGTAGGGCACACTTTATAAAGTAGGTACTATTGAATTAATCTAAATGTACAGAAAAGACGCCACCTTGTACAAAACCTCATTCAGGTTCTCTTAAGATTCACTTCTTCGTGTTAAATGGTCAACTGTTTAGGAGAGATTTATTTGAAGGTCATAGACATATGTAATTCTTGGGATAGATGATCTTTTCATCTAGCACTTAAAGTTACAATCTTTCTACTCTAAAGATCCTTAGAGTAGCTTGACATATGGAAATGTGAATGGTTTTTCTCCTATCACTGTGAGTATTACCCTGTGTTCTAAAATCATATCATAAAAATATGAACTTACTACTCTAATCTTGTAGGCTTATCCATGCCAGTGTCCAGTTAACAGCCCTACAACATGACCACTGAGTAGTGCCCGGCAGTACTGCAAGGTGGTGGACCTAGACAACATTTAATATCCATTCCAACCCTGAGAGAGTCTAGGCTTCTGAGCTGTGAGCTGTTTATAATCCCACAGGGTCATCAAGTATCATAGTTTTAAATCAGGATCTGCAAGGAAGCTTGTTGTGACAAATGGTACACCTGCTCACTGCCCTCCACCTCTCCTCACAGTCAGAGAAGAGCCTTTAACATAGGAATCTCAGCAAGCTGCTCAGGGGGCCATTTACAGCACAGAGGCTATGGGGAGGAAACCATTTCTAGGTCTCTACCAGTTGTGGTTCAGAGCACACATGAACTGCCCACTCTAGTTCAATGCCTTTTCTGCAATAAGTTAAGAAAAGATACCTTCAGTGATGGAGGGAAGAGGATAGGAAGCCATACTTTTGTGAAAGTCTTCCCTTCATTTTGCTGCAGAACAACTTTGAGTCTGCCTAGACATAGATTCCTGGACCTCCAATGGTATGGAAACACTGAACACATAACATTATTCCAACAATTTTACTGTGGTCCATACCCTGTTCTGAGGACTTTGTGTGTATTAATTCATTTAATCCTCAGCATGGTATTAGAACCAATAAGAATGATGCTATTTCTGTGATCTTGCAGTCCTCTTTACGGTTATATGGTAGTCTGAGATAGGTATATACCTTGACCCTAGGTTAGTTCAGAACAATACTGTTACCAGGAGTAGGGCACACTTTATAAAGTAGGTACTATTGAATTAATCTAAATGTACAGAAAAGACGCCACCTTGTACAAAACCTCATTCAGGTTCTCTTAAGATTCACTTCTTCGTGTTAAATGGTCAACTGTTTAGGAGAGATTTATTTGAAGGTCATAGACATATGTAATTCTTGGGATAGATGATCTTTTCATCTAGCACTTAAAGTTACAATCTTTCTACTCTAAAGATCCTTAGAGTAGCTTGACATATGGAAATGTGAATGGTTTTTCTCCTATCACTGTGAGTATTACCCTGTGTTCTAAAATCATATCATAAAAATATGAACTTACTACTCTAATCTTGTAGGCTTATCCATGCCAGTGTCCAGTGAGGGAACTGAAAGAAGGCAGCATGATCCAGGTAATAATATTTTTTCATGGAAAGCAAGAAATGGAAATGTTTTGGCTTCCTTTCAGTAACGTGTAATTTGTAATGTTCTTCCCCTCATTTGTAATGCTATCTATGTAAAAACAGTAATTTGCTCTTATAAACATATACTGTAGTAAGAGTTCTGTGGGGAGCAGTTAGTGTTTGTTATCTGTGACATCATGAGCATTTAAAAAAACAATAATTATAAATATCCTAGATATTTGTATTTCTAGAGTGAAAAAAATAGTAGAAAGAATTGGAGTCTGTCTAGAGACTATTTCTTTTATTATTGTATATTTTTATTTTTTAAAATTTTTACAGAGTTTTGTTGTTCACAGACATGTATATTCCTAGATCAGTCATATGCATATCCCTGATCCCCTTCTCCCTCCACCCTGCTCCCAGTTCCCCCCATCCCACCCCTCCAGGCCGTCACACCACGCCCCTGCAGGATCCCCTATTCCCACAGCACAATGGCAATAGCTATCTTTTTCACATATGATAGTATAGGTTTCCATGTTACTCCCTCTGTGCCTCCCGTCCACTGTTCATTCGCCACAATGTCCTTATGTCCGTTCTCTGTGTCTGTTTTTCCATTGCTTCACTGAGTGTGTTATCATTACCATCTTACTAGATTCCATATATATGTGTTAGTATATTGTACTTGTCTTTAGAGACTGTTTCTTATTGCCCTGCCCTTCTCCTTTCTCCACCCCAATTTCTTGGAGTTTGGACTCCCTTAAAGCCTACAAAACTTAGCTCAGGTGTTAACTACCGTAGAGCTCTGGGAATGTTATGGTTTGGAGAACAGTATTTAGTAGCATGAATCCTTTACATCTGGAATAAATTGTTGCATTGTTAACGTTGATTTTCCCATTCTAAAATCCGAAGAATAAGCCTAGATTTCTTTGCCTGATGCAGAGACTTGTGGGTTGCAGTTTGCTTGTTTGCATTCCTTTGTTTTTTAAATCCAAGGATATACCAGTGGAATGAAGGTTTGTATTTCTCTGAAAGGTCTGAGTTACAGAGAAATAGTTAATTCTCGTAATAGGAATTAGTCTATGAAACACAAGCATAAGTATTTGGACAGAAAGGATCCATGTCTCAAAGACATACTTCAGTTTCATAAAAGTTGCAGAGTGGCATTTCAACAGAGGAGACCATTAGATTACTAATAGGATACTTAGAAAGGAAAGGAGTAAAATTAGAGTGGACTCCCGAGTTTAGGGACTACTTATATTCTTAGAGTCCAATTTGTACCCATTTTTTTTGTAACTTGAAATGCATTCCCCTGTAAGAACTATATTTTGCATGCTTTTGGGCTCCCTAGCTATTTTGCTTGTGAAAAAGTCTGTGTCAAACATAATGTAGTAACATGGTTTTTTAGACAGAGAACTGAATTAGATAACAGATGGTCTTGGGTTTGAATCCAAACTGTACCCCGAACTCTTTGTATGGACCTAGGCAGGTCACAACACCTTTTGGTGCTTCTGCATATATATAGAATGCATATGCTGAAAGCCAGTATTGGATAGAGTAGACTCTCAACAAATGTTTGCTCAATGAGTGAACACATGAATAAACATATATTTTATATCTGTGGAGAAAAATCCATCTAATGGATGAAACTTTTACAACTTCTGCAGTAGCTCTTTGGAGACTGCAGACCAAGTACAGAAGTGGAGAGTTCTTAAGGAACCTTTCGTGGCCATTTATGTAGTGTCGAGGTGACCTCTGCGTGCCTGGTGGCTGAATGTCTAACTGCGGTAGCTTCGCAGGCAAGGCCACGGCTTTGTGAAAACTTTCCCAGGCTCCCACATAAGCAGAGGATGCATGCCAAAAGCGTGGTGGCCATCTATATGTTTGATTCATGAGCAAGTTAAATGTTTGTATACGTCTCCCTCTGTGGTATGTGACAAAAGCATTGTAAATGTCTTCATTGGAAAATATATTAAATATACCTACATTTTGATGGGAGCAAAGGAGATAGGTTTATGCATTTAAAATAATGAAAAGAAGAAAAAAAAAAACTTAAGGAAAATGAAATGCATAGTGTTATTTCCCAAAAGGAACAAAAAGACACAAGGTATTCTAGACTTGGAGGCAGCACGTTCTGATTTTGGGAATGGACTTTTGGTCTATTTTAATGTAACCCCTGCTTTCCTAATTATAGTCGTTTGTTCTCAAGCAGGCATGGGGAGGAGCAGTTTTAAATCTGTCTTCTATTTCAGTAGGCATACCTTCTGAAAAACCCCTAAAATTTCAAGAGGAGCTTTTTTTTTCTTTTTTTTCTTTAAGCAATTGCTATTTTTTTTTTTTTTTTTTTCTTTTCTTTTTGCGCTCCAAGGGCTGACAGCTGTTCTAGTTTTGCTTGGGGACTTTTTCACAATGTGGATTAATCAATGTTATGAACTGGGTCCGTGGGGTTTTGGGAATGTAATTGGTTTCAGATGACACTTTGCTAGTCAATCTGTGAAACAGCGGAATGTTGACACAGCTGAACAATTCCAGCTGTTTCCACTCGCCCCTTCCTCTTTTCCTTGGACGCTGCATCCTCTGCCTTTATTTGTGTCTGCCCTCTCTCATTGTGACTTTGCTGAACTAATTTGTTATCCTTTCTGAAATTCCTTTTTGCTTTTCTCTCCCTCGGGATATCAGGGCTCTCCCTTAAGTATAACCTCCACCCAATTTTATTTTGCAAAACGTTTTTTTCTTGGCTTGCATAGTATTTTAAGGAAATAATAATGTTACCATTTAAGTTCCCTTTTATTTGTGGCAGTCACCTAGTTTGTTTATTTAAGGGCACAGAGCACAAATTTAGGCTTTGCCCAAGTGCTTGGATTCTGTGAATATTTTGTTTCACAGTTGGTTTAATCAACCTATTTTTTTTAATTACCAGGGACATTTCCATTGAATAAACAATACAACCTATTAGCTTCATTCAGTGCATAACCATGTTTGGTACTGTATATCCTTCTGAAACTACAAGAAAAAATTCAGGTATCAGTACTGCTGCTGCTAGAAAGACATATGATTAGAAAGGAGGAATCCAAAAAGAACCAACCCTGAATTATGTACATTGTATTAACAGTTTATATACTGTCAGGGGAAATGACTTGTAAATTGCTTTCAGTGGTTTTTCATTATCAGACTAATTTCTCTTTGTTTTTTCAAGAGTACTTGTTTCTGCATCTTACTCAGTAGGGGAAAGGCTTTAACTGCTTGGGTGCCCAATACAATTTTGCTGTTTTATTGAGTGATGGGCTGCAGATCCAGAGCTAAGTGAACTAAACCAAAGAATAAAACTGCACAGATGGGTACATGCTTGAGTGTGGTCATTCTCCAAGGCTAAGACTCTTTTTTTTTTTTTTAAGTTTATTTATTTATCTTTTTGGGGGGTGGGGAGGGAGGGGGATGGGCAGACCACTTCTATTGGTCTTTCATTTCTCTATTTTCATCCGTCTTTGTTCTTTGGCTTCTGTGGGCCTCCCATTCTGGTGGCCTCTGTCGTCGCAGAGTGCCGGCTCTGGGCGCATGCGCTCCAGAGCTCTGGCTTGGTAATTGGACACATTGGTCCAGCCGCTCCATGGCACATGGGATCTTCCCAGGACAGGGATCGAACCCGTGCACTGCATTGCAAGGCGGTGTCCTTACCCACTGGACCACCAGGGAAGCCCCAAGGCTAAGACTTTTGATGGAGGTGAAGTAATTGCATTCTTCCCAGAGAGGTCTGTATTGACTGACTGGATGACTCAGGCTTACAGAATAAATGGGCAGCACCTACTCTGCCTTGCTTGAAGACTTAGATGCACAGCGCAATTAAATATTCCAAGTCAGAGTCAAATCTAAGATGTCAAAGAAGGTGGAACAATTGAGCAAGTGTCATGAGAATTTGGCGAATAAATGCAATTGACATAGCACATTTTTCGAGATATGTCTTCCTCCTACAATTGTTAATGAACATGGAATCAGAGCAAGCAGTCTCAAGGGTGGAGATTATCTCAGAGACAGGAAACAATGGGTAGACAGACAATGCCATTTCTTTGAATGAAGACTATAAACAGTACAGGCCTCTAGACGCTGGTCCATCTGAACACGCTTATGTAATCTTGTGTGCAGTGAAATTTCTGAATAAATGACAATACAACCTATTAGCTTCATTCAGTGCATACTTTTTATATCCTTCTGAAACTACAAGAAAAAATTCAGGTATCAGTACTGCTGCTGCTAGAAAGACATATGATTAGAAAGGAGGAATCCAAAAAGAACCAACCCTGAATTATGTACATTGTATTAACAGTTTATATACTGTCAGGGGAAATGACTTGTAAATTGCTTTCAGTGGTTTTTCATTATCAGACTAATTTCTCTTTGTTTTTTCAAGAGTACTTGTTTCTGCATCTTACTCAGTAGGGGAAAGGCTTTAACTGCTTGGGTGCCCAATACAATTTTGCTGTTTTATTGAGTGATGGGCTGCAGATCCAGAGCTAAGTGAACTAAACCAAAGAATAAAACTGCACAGATGGGTACATGCTTGAGTGTGGTCATTCTCCAAGGCTAAGACTCTTTTTTTTTTTTAAGTTTATTTATTTATCTTTTTGGGGGGTGGGGAGGGAGGGGGATGGGCAGACCACTTCTATTGGTCTTTCATTTCTCTATTTTCATCCGTCTTTGTTCTTTGGCTTCTGTGGGCCTCCCATTCTGGTGGCCTCTGTCGTTGCAGAGTGCCGGCTCTGGGCGCATGCGCCCCAGAGCTCCGGCTCAGTAATTGGACACATTGGTCCAGCCGCTCCATGGCACATGGGATCTTCCCAGGACAGGGATCGAACCCGTGCACTGCATTGCAAGGCGGTGTCCTTACCCACTGGACCACCAGGGAAGCCCCAAGGCTAAGACTTTTGATGGAGGTGAAGTAATTGCATTCTTCCCAGAGAGGTCTGTATTGACTGACTGGATGACTCAGGCTTACAGAATAAATGGGCAGCACCTACTCTGCCTTGCTTGAAGACTTAGATGCACAGCGCAATTAAATATTCCAAGTCAGAGTCAAATCTAAGATGTCAAAGAAGGTGGAACAATTGAGCAAGTGTCATGAGAATTTGGCGAATAAATGCAATTGACATAGCACATTTTTCGAGATATGTCTTCCTCCTACAATTGTTAATGAACATGGAATCAGAGCAAGCAGTCTCAAGGGTGGAGATTATCTCAGAGACAGGAAACAATGGGTAGACAGACAATGCCATTTCTTTGAATGAAGACTATAAACAGTACAGGCCTCTAGACGCTGGTCCATCTGAACACGCTTATGTAATCTTGTGTGCAGTGAAATTTCTGGATATAACAGTGAAATACTGAGCTGACATGGGCCACGTTGCAGAAAGGCCAAAGAGCATCTGTATAGACAAAGCGCATGGAAAACATAAGTCAAATTTCACTTGGAGGCGAGCAGCCAGAATTACAGGTGATCACCCAGTTAATGGGGTTACATGTGATCGTGGACAATTCTCTGAAGACCGGCCAGATTGTGGTTATGGTCCAAAAGGCAGACTGGGTGTAATTGTGGAGGGCGTTGGAATCAAAAGCAAGTCTCTGGTCATGTATACTATGATCTACAGCTGGACCAGTATACCTTAAGAACAACCTGACAGAGCCAAGAAACGTTCTGGAAGGGATAAAGGAGCTAAGGGATTTCATAGATACTGCTAGAGAGAACAGATGTATCTGGTATCCTTCATCTAGGAAGTGGAGAATGGATGGGATGATGGTTTCTGAAATGATAAAGAGGTTTATGCAGTGCTCCCAAGTTGGTTTAAATCTTGAAGATTTCTGCAGTTCTGCTTCTGCACCAGGGAAGGGGCTTGGACAGATTGTGCATGAGTTTCTCTTGCTGCCTGAGGATGAGGGGACGTGCAGAGTCACAGGTGATGGCGGTGGCTTGGCCACTCACATGGTCTACCCAAAGCTACTAAGGATGAGTCTCAGAGTGCTTTTCACAGTGTGGAAAACTGACTGAGGGATCTGGGGAGGCTGTGAAATAGCACATGGCTGGGCTCCGCAGGAGACCTGCCAAAGAAGTAGGGAGAGAGAGGGTCTGCCTTCTTAAGCTACCTAGTAGTGAATCTTAACATTCTATAGACTGAAGACTATAAAGTTTGCACTAGGATTTTAGGCTAAGCGGGAAGTACCAGGTTACAGCACAGGTAGAATGGGATATAGCTCCCCAGTTTACTCTAAAGCCAATAAGAACAGGCCATGTACATGCGCCCTTTGTAGTTCCAGGTATGACAAAAATGAAGAGGTGTTCAAATATTTGGTGCTAAGAAGGTGCAGACTCAAATTACCTGGACAGCATTCCTAAATGGAAACAGTGGCTCCAAGGCACGATAGTGTTGTTCTCTGTGATTCAATGTGTGTTAGTGCCTTTCCTTTCAGAATGTGATTGCATAATTGTACACAGGCACTCCCTCCCTTGAGGCAGAGGGCTAATTACATAACACGACCAATAGGCCCCATCACACTGTCCTCTAATTATGGTTTATGAAATGTACTAGGCTGACCTTTGCCGTCACAGCTGCCCTGGAGGTTGACTCCAGAATGTTATGACTGGGAGGGACTTGAGACATTATCCAGCAAAAATGCTACGAACGCTTATTCTGAAGCTGGGGGAAGGCGCAACACAGAAAGGTAGCCCAGGACCAGGACCAGAACTTGACTTTCCCATTGTTTTCCATAGTCAACATTTAGGCCAACATGTGCTTAGTTTATTTTGCAATATTGTTGTTGTTTTGTTGTTGTTTAGGTGCTAAGTCATGTCCGATTCTTTTGCCACCTCATGGACTCCTCTGTCCTTGGGATTTCCCAGGCAAGAATACTGGAGTGGATTGTCATTTCCTTCTGCAGGGATCTTCGCAGATCAGGTATCAAACCTGAGTCTCTTGCATTCTTGTGAGCCACCAAAGATTTTTGTCTAGTGGAACTGAGTTCTGCGTTCTCCCACCAGGGAAGGGGCTTGGACAGATTGTGCATGAGTTTCTCTTGCTGCCTGAGGATGAGGGGACGTGCAGAGTCACAGGTGATGGCGGTGGCTTGGCCACTCACATGGTCTACCCAAAGCTACTAAGGATGAGTCTCAGAGTGCTTTTCACAGTGTGGAAAACTGACTGAGGGATCTGGGGAGGCTGTGAAATAGCACATGGCTGGGCTCCAGGAGACCTGCCAAAGAAGTAGGGAGAGAGAGGGTCTGCCTTCTTAAGCTACCTAGTAGTGAATCTTAACATTCTATAGACTGAAGACTATAAAGTTTGCACTAGGATTTTAGGCTAAGCGGGAAGTACCAGGTTACAGCACAGGTAGAATGGGATATAGCTCCCCAGTTTACTCTAAAGCCAATAAGAACAGGCCATGTACATGCGCCCTTTGTAGTTCCAGGTATGACAAAAATGAAGAGGTGTTCAAATATTTGGTGCTAAGAAGGTGCAGACTCAAATTACCTGGACAGCATTCCTAAATGGAAACAGTGGCTCCAAGGCACGATAGTGTTGTTCTCTGTGATTCAATGTGTGTTAGTGCCTTTCCTTTCAGAATGTGATTGCATAATTGTACACAGGCACTCCCTCCCTTGAGGCAGAGGGCTAATTACATAACACGACCAATAGGCCCCATCACACTGTCCTCTAATTATGGTTTATGAAATGTACTAGGCTGACCTTTGCCGTCACAGCTGCCCTGGAGGTTGACTCCAGAATGTTATGACTGGGAGGGACTTGAGACATTATCCAGCAAAATGCTACGAACGCTTATTCTGAAGCTGGGGGAAGGCGCAACACAGAAAGGTAGCCCAGGACCAGGACCAGAACTTGACTTTCCCATTGTTTTCCATAGTCAACATTTAGGCCAACATGTGCTTAGTTTATTTTGCAATATTGTTGTTGTTTTGTTGTTGTTTAGGTGCTAAGTCATGTCCGATTCTTTTGCCACCTCATGGACTCCTCTGTCCTTGGGATTTCCCAGGCAAGAATACTGGAGTGGATTGTCATTTCCTTCTGCAGGGGATCTTCGCAGATCAGGTATCAAACCTGAGTCTCTTGCATTGGCAGGTGGGTTCCTTACCAGTGAGCCACCAAAGAAGCAATATTGGCTTATTTTTCACTGTTCTCATAGGAAACTCGATTTGGAATCAGCTAGGATTCTAAAGATGAAAAACTGTCATTTAATATTCCTACTCTTTTATACTCACAATAGTTAATATTTATTGATCACATGTCATGTACCAGACAGTGCATTAAACACTTGATATACATTAACCATCTCATCCTCTCAGCGGGCCTATGATTGTGAAGATCCCCATTTTAAAGACGAGGCTTTTGTAATGTTGAAGAGTTTCTAAGGACATACAGCTAGTAAATAAGAGACCAAAGATGTCAATCAGACCAATATGATTCCAGGTTATTATTTTATTTTTACCCGATTAGTTGACTGTTTTGATGTATAAAAACTCTTTTTGTACAAATACAAGGTCAGAGACCTTATCTGAATTACTCTTTACATTTAGATAATAAAAAATAAAGTGTGTTCAACATTTATATCAGATTCTGAATTTTACAGAACTTTTGTCTTGTCAGGTTACGTTGATAGAGTGTGAATTCTCTGGCATAGTCTCACGGGGCTGTAGCCTTCTTCTCTCTGCCTCCTCCTACCCTCTTTCTTACAAACTCTGTTTTTCTTTTTATTTTATTTTATTTCTTTTTGGCCTCTAAGTCATCATTTATTTTCATCCATCCTAATTCTTTGGCCTGTGTGGACCTCCCATTACAGCGGCCTCTCTCCCTGGAGGTTGACTCCAGAAAGGGGGAAACATTATCCAGCAAAATGCTACAACGCTTATTCTGAAGCTGGGGGAAGGCGCAACACAGAAAGGTAGCCCAGGACCAGGACCAGAACTTGACTTTCCCATTGTTTTCCATAGTCAACATTTAGGCCAACATGTGCTTAGTTTATTTTGCAATATTGTTGTTGTTTTGTTGTTGTTTAGGTGCTAAGTCATGTCCGATTCTTTTGCCACCTCATGGACTCCTCTGTCCTTGGGATTTCCCAGGCAAGAATACTGGAGTGGATTGTCATTTCCTTCTGCAGGGGATCTTCGCAGATCAGGTATCAAACCTGAGTCTCTTGCATTGGCAGGTGGGTTCCTTACCAGTGAGCCACCAAAGAAGCAATATTGGCTTATTTTTCACTGTTCTCATAGGAAACTCGATTTGGAATCAGCTAGGATTCTAAAGATGAAAAACTGTCATTTAATATTCCTACTCTTTTATACTCACAATAGTTAATATTTATTGATCACATGTCATGTACCAGACAGTGCATTAAACACTTGATATACATTAACCATCTCATCCTCTCAGCGGGCCTATGATTGTGAAGATCCCCATTTTAAAGACGAGGCTTTTGTAATGTTGAAGAGTTTCTAAGGACATACAGCTAGTAAATAAGAGACCAAAGATGTCAATCAGACCAATATGATTCCAGGTTATTATTTTATTTTTACCCGATTAGTTGACTGTTTTGATGTATAAAAACTCTTTTTGTACAAATACAAGGTCAGAGACCTTATCTGAATTACTCTTTACATTTAGATAATAAAAAATAAAGTGTGTTCAACATTTATATCAGATTCTGAATTTTACAGAACTTTTGTCTTGTCAGGTTACGTTGATAGAGTGTGAATTCTCTGGCATAGTCTCACGGGGCTGTAGCCTTCTTCTCTCTGCCTCCTCCTACCCTCTTTCTTACAAACTCTGTTTTTCTTTTTATTTTATTTTATTTCTTTTTGGCCTCTAAGTCATCATTTATTTTCATCCATCCTAATTCTTTGGCCTGTGTGGACCTCCCATTACAGCGGCCTCTCTCATTGCAGAGAACGGGCTCTGGGTACATGCACTCCAGAGCTCTGGCTCATAATTGGACACACTGGCCCAGCCACTCCATGGCAGATGGGATCCTCCCAGGCCAGGGGTTGAACTGGTGCCCCTTGCACTGGAAGGTGGACTCTTTACCCACTGGACCACCACGGAAGCCCACAAATTCCCTTTTATGCAATAAGATAACCTATGATGAAGGGAATCTTTTTTCTGTGAAACTTGAATTTCTCTTTAGGAATAACAACACCTCCACAGTGTGAAGACATCAGATGACAGTTCGTCTCTAAGCGGGACTTTGTGGTCTACAGAGCCATTGAATGGTGTGTCATGACTGGTGGGCTTTGGGTGGCCATCCTGGTGCTCACAGCTGTATCTTTCAGATCAGCAAGCATACTGGTGAGTGTGTCTGATCTGAATGCCTACCTTTGACCTTTTTACATTATAGTCCGTTTGTGGATGTTTGTCTTGGGTATTATACCCAAAGACATCACATTCAGGGATGCCTTGTTCAGCCACATACTTATCACAGACTTTTCCAAGGGAGCCTGTCCCGGGTCCTCAGTAGTGAATGTGGAAATACTCATACTCAAGGATGGAGACAGTGTTTGCCTATAGACACAGGACTCCTAACCCTACCCCGTGTATGAGGGAGATGAAAGGGGATGCCATGTCATCACGCCAGATTGCAGTGTCATGGGACCAATGAATACACACGTGAAATGCACCTAGTGCCTAGAAATGCCTGGAGGCTGCTCATTTCTGAAGAAGCAGTGGTCGCAAGTATAAGGAGCCTTCACCAGGCTGTTCCCTCTATTCCTGAAGTGCCCTCTCTGAGCTTCTCCCCTAAGCCTACTTCTTCTCTTTTCAGCACTCTCTCCAGGTCTCCTCCTCTGAACCCTCCTCCCTCCTCCATCCCACCCAGCGTGGCCCCTCCCACTGCTCCCTGCTGACGCTGGACAGCCTCTGCAACTGGGATCATCTGCATGACTGGCTGGGAGCCATCGCATGGCCCTCCTGGGGCTTATCACCCAAATCTCACACTGCTTCTCAAAAAGTAGAAAGGGTGCTTACAGTGCTTCATAAGGTCTGTGTGAGAGGCGAAATCAACTGTGCAGCATTGTTGAGACATGGGAGGTCCCTGAGAACAGGGGACATTGAGAAAAAGATCAGAGCTGGATCTTGAGGACAGGCTGAGGAAGACAGAAAAAGTGGAAGTGTGGCCCAAGGTTTGGCTAAACAACAGCAGGAGCCCTGTGTGGGCTTGTGAGCGTGTCCCTGTTGAAGGCGTGGTATTATCCTGGGGCTCGGTTAGGATCAGGGAATGAAGAAGACCTCGTGAAGAGGGGGCTGTGCCCTTTGGGACAGAGTGCTGGCTTCATCTTTAGTATTTATAGTCAACTCAATAACATTTATTGAGCTGTATGTAAGGTGTTAATACAATGATGCAAAATGCCTTACTCTTTGCAGGCCCCTTGTGCATAGCAGCTAAAGCTGTAAATTTCCTTTTAACTCTTGAAATTTAGAGAAAGGCTATGTAAATCTGAATTATTTTCCATATGTCTATGTGTCAATTGCTCAGTCATGTACAACTCTTTGTGACCCATGGACTGTAGCCCTCTAGGTTCCTCTGTCCATGGGATTCTCCAGGAAAAAATACAGGAGTGGGGTGCCATTTCTCACTCTAGGGATTTTCAGTCTACCTGGGAAGAATAAATCATAAAGGGCTTGTGCATAGGAAGGAACCTTAGTCTGGGAGTTGCACCTTAGATTGAGGAATGAGACAAGAACGTTGTGTACCAGGTGCCACCCACACCCAATAACGTCGCCCAGGCTGCATATCCGCACACAAGACCAAGGTGTCACCCACACCTTGACTTCACTTCTTGCTTCGCCCTTCAATGCCACATTCCAGGTAGAGGCAAAGAATAGCACTTCTTCCCTCGTAAAGACCTTGGGGACACCTGCCTTTAGGTTCAGGCTGGATATTTAAATTGTCTAGGATGCTGGGTTCTAGCCATTTTGCTTGTTTTAATAAAAAATAGGCAATGTGACCACTGATGCATCCCAAACTATGTCTCCCATAGGCTGTTGGGCTGAGAAAGTGGAAACGCCAGTGACAGAGTCCCCACTTTCACTGAGCAGCCTCTGGCCAAGGGAGGTGCAGCAACTGGGGATGGAATCTCCTCACTTCCTCCCTTGCTGGGGGTCTCTGGGTCTCCATGCTCCCTCCTGCCCCGAGGCAGAGGGGAAGGCCCTTATCAAATGCTTGCAGTTAGGGTGGGTTGTCATGGCAACCATCTGGGACCAGGCCAGAGAGAAGGGGCTCCTCCAGTGCACTGACGTAGACAGAGCACCGTGGGGAAAGGAAGTGGGCCAGGAGAACAGCGAAACAGGGGTCTGGATGCCAGAGGACCAGGGAACATGATGATCACCTGCTCACTCTTGCACAGCATGATGCCAGCTGTAGTGGGGGGAGCCTGGGAAAGGTGAAATCTGCTTTCCCTGAAAGGAATTAGTTTGCAATCTCTTTACTCACCAAGTATTAATGGCGTACCTCTCTGAAACTACCCTCTGCAGTAGGTGATTAGGATTAATCGGATGATATAGACATCTGCCTCCTTTTGCCTCCATGGAACTAATCACTGGGTGGCATTTAGCAGACGGGCATTTTTTCTTTTTAATTTTCAAACGCAGAACTAGGTTTTGATCCATTTTTTATATTTTATGGACATTTTTATTGGATGTTACCAAATCCCTTTTTCTTGATAAAGAGTTATTGGCTGCTGAAATGAGAGCTTTGTGTCTGCCTTAATTCTTCTCTTGGATACCATCTGTCCTTGTCTCGGCTTTTTCAACTGATCCCTGTTTAGGGACAGGTAAAGGAAATGGCAATGAAGAATCTTCTGTCACATCCCATAGGTAGTAGGAAATTCTGAGCTCTGATTTCTCTAAGAAGGAAAGGTGTCTGTTGATAGAAATCAGAAGAGTGTATCTCTAAGCAGATTTTGAATGGAGTAAAAAAGATCCTCACAAACCTCTGTTCTTCCAGACACCTATGTAATTGCTCATACAGTGGTCTTGTAGTATACAGGCACATTTGAATAACTCTTTGGTAGGTTTACCTGGTGGCTCAGTGGTCAAGAATCCACCTGCCAATGCAGGAGACATAGGTTCCATCCCTGATCTGGGAAGATTCCACATGCTGAGGAACAGCTAAGCCTGTGCACCGCAGCTATTGAGCCCATGCTCTAGAGCCCAAGAGCCACAGCTACTAAGCCACATACTGCCCTCAAGCCTGTGCTCCGCAACGAGAGAAGCCACCACAATGAGAAGACCAAAACTAGAGAGTAGACTCTTGCTCTCTGCAACTAGAGAAAAGCCCCGCACGGCAACAAAGACCCAGTGCAGCCAAAAATAAATAAATGAATAATAAAGAATAACACTTTGGTAGGCAGGGAATCAGAAAGTGAACTGTCTTTCAAAAAGTGAGAAATAAGAACTTAGGAAGCTTTGCTCCTAGGGTATACAGTGAACTATGGTTGTCTTACAGAGGCTTAGGTGACCTGTATTTTATGTGTTTCCTTCTGTAGGCATGGATCTTGGGTGTTCTGACTTGATTAAAACAACTAGAAACTCTCTTTTCCTGCTGCTAAGATGGAGGCACCTCCAAGGTTCCATTACTGGCTGTTTTCATCTCCTCCTATGCTCCTCCAGGAGAAGGATATGTCCTTATACCCAGAACATTTATCTGCCCTTTGGAAAAGAAAGGATGCCCCCAATATACGCTGGGAAGGAAGATGCAGGAGTAACTGGGCATTTTTGGTCAGGTAGCTGGTAGTTATGAAAGAAGTCAGAGGCAGCCGCTCTATCCCCAGTGCCACTGTTTGTCACATCTATAGAAATGCCTCCACACTGTCCATTCCCCTGAGTTTTGCCAACTTCATCATTCTCCAAGACAGAGCTGCTCTGTGCCTGCTAGTATTTTTTGAACACCTCTTTTGGATCAGGTACTGTGCTTCCAAAACTTGGAAAGTGTGAAGGCAAGTAAGATGCAGGCTTTGTCTTTGTCCAGTTTATAGTCTAATGGACAACACTGACTAACGATAATGTAAGGTGTTTTGTCTGTTTAAAATACAAAGTGATAGATCCTGGAGGTTGGGTCCAGTGACCACGAGCTCTTTGTCTCATTGCTGTCATTATTCTTCTGGTGTCCTTAGCATAAAGACGTGGTTATCTGTAATTGTACCCTCTTCTTCCCAGTCTCACCCTTTGATACTCTATTTCATATTCTGTAACCTTCCTGACTTTCCCAAAATCACCCAGCTGGCTTTCTTCCACCACTGCCTAAACCTAGGGCTTTTCTCCTTTTTAACCTGCATTGTGTTCCTTGTTTCCAGAGCTCATTTCTTTGACCGTGGACCAACTCCCTTCACATCCATCCCAGACCTGACAGTGAGAGTAACGTGCCTTCAGACATGCTTTTCCTCCTGAGTTTTCAACTCCTGCATGTTTACCATTCAGCAGACAGTTAAGAGGCACTTAGAATCCCTGGAAGCTCCCCATGGCTTTGAGGATGAACTCTGAACCTTAGCCTCACCTCCTCTCTGGCCACACTCTGCCTTTCATCTCCCCTCTCTAAGCGTGACCCTCCAGGCAAAGCTTTTTCCTCCCAGTCTCACCTCATACCTTGTCTATTCTTGTATACTCCTCTGCTCTTTCTCTGTTCCCTACCAGGGCACCAGCCGCCCCCCGCCCCCCAACCTATCCCCGCCATGGTCCAACTGAAGTTCCTCCTCCATGTGGCCTCCCTGGACAGAACTGAAACACAGAGAACAGGCTATCCAATCAGGAACAAACTACACTCATATAAGAAGTGCTCCCGAAACTCTTAGTACCTGAATCTGTAATTGAATCTCAATTAAACTTTGTTCAGAACTAAACAAGCATCCTTCAAGCTTCCCTATCCATGGTGGTCTATTTTAACTAGTGTTTTGGTTCGATCCATGAATGAAGAGAGAAATTTGCAGAACTGTAGAGTCCCCAATGTCTATTATTAGCTTAATGACTGCTCTTGAGTAAACTGGAGTGGACTCGAGTGTTAGTGATGGATCCTGAAGGTGACCTTGTGCAAAGATCAATATCTTTTGTGTGGTTTCTTCTCCAGACTTCCTTGTTTTAAGGAAAGTGAAAGGGGTGAGAAACTGGGGGTTTCTACATGTGTCTATGACTCACTGTGGCCTTTAGACACTAACTATGGTGATACAAGAACATGGGTGCCTTAGAGATGGGCATAATCATTTGTTCTTGTTTTATTATTGTATGATGGTGTTACAAGCTGATTCCAGATTTCATGTACTTTCAGTTTTAAAATGCTTCTTGACATCTGAAGAAATGCTGAAGGCATTTGCCTTCCCAACAGAAAATACTAAATGTGAACATTCTGAAAATGGCCAGCAGACAGATCAAGGTGCAGTGTGTAGGGGTTCGAAGTCACGTGTTCATGTATTTCTGCATTTGGGGGCTTGGCAGTCAGAAATAATATTCATAGTCTTTCATCCCATCTTTCCCTTTTCTACCAATTAAGTATCTAGACATATGAAGTGCATAAGATTGAAGTGCAAGTGGATTGAAATATCTTCCTTTTCTGTGGAGGAGCCAGTGAGCTTGCTCAGGCGTCCTTCCTCTCTGCTTCTCGCCTGTCGAGACTAAGGAGCCCTGGCAGCCGGAGATACCCTTGGGTGTTCTGGGAGATGGTGGGAGGCAGGCGCCTTTGATGTGCTCACCTACCAAAAATGTCACATCACCACTGCTTCTGTTGTTTCACATTTAATGTGAAAGATTCACTAAAAGGTTAATTTCCAGTCTTGTCAAGTGTAGATCATTAAAGGCATTTTTGTGGCACACCTGGAAAAGTCAGGGGGCACAAAGGAAAGCAAATGCAAAGGTAAAGCAAGCCAAGTGCTATCAGAAGCCCTTTGGACACCCACATTGGGAGACCTTTATCTTCACGCAGCGGAATCTGTGATTGGTTTTCCTCTACAGGAGGAAACTACAGGGGTGTCTGCCTTTCCTAATGGTTGTTGTTCATTGCTCACTCACTAAGTGGAGTCTGACTCTTTGCGACCCCATGGACTGCCTTATGCCAGGCTTCCCTGTCCTTCACTATCTCTGGAGTTTGCTCAAACTCATGTCGATTGACTCAGTGATGCCATCCAACCATCCAATAAAGTGTTGCTTTATAATCCTCTTTTCCTCCTCCGCTCAATCTTTCCAAGCATCAGAGTCTGATCCAGCGAGTTGGCTCTTCACATGAGGTGGCCAAGTATTGGAGCTTCAGCATTAGTCCTTATCCAATGAGTATTGAGGTTTGTTTTCCTTGAGAATTGACTGGTTTGATCTCCTTGCTCCCCAAGGGACTCTCAAGAGTCTTCTCTAGCACCACAATTAAAAAGCATCAATTCTTTGGCATTCAGCCTTCTTTATGTGCTGGAGGTTTGCCTTCCCAACAGAAAATACTAAATGTGAACATTCTGAAAATGGCCAGCAGACAGATCAAGGTGCAGTGTGTAGGGGTTCGAAGTCACGTGTTCATGTATTTCTGCATTTGGGGGCTTGGCAGTCAGAAATAATATTCATAGTCTTTCATCCCATCTTTCCCTTTTCTACCAATTAAGTATCTAGACATATGAAGTGCATAAGATTGAAGTGCAAGTGGATTGAAATATCTTCCTTTTCTGTGGAGGAGCCAGTGAGCTTGCTCAGGCGTCCTTCCTCTCTGCTTCTCGCCTGTCGAGACTAAGGAGCCCTGGCAGCCGGAGATACCCTTGGGTGTTCTGGGAGATGGTGGGAGGCAGGCGCCTTTGATGTGCTCACCTACCAAAAATGTCACATCACCACTGCTTCTGTTGTTTCACATTTAATGTGAAAGATTCACTAAAAGGTTAATTTCCAGTCTTGTCAAGTGTAGATCATTAAAGGCATTTTTGTGGCACACCTGGAAAAGTCAGGGGGCACAAAGGAAAGCAAATGCAAAGGTAAAGCAAGCCAAGTGCTATCAGAAGCCCTTTGGACACCCACATTGGGAGACCTTTATCTTCACGCAGCGGAATCTGTGATTGGTTTTCCTCTACAGGAGGAAACTACAGGGGTGTCTGCCTTTCCTAATGGTTGTTGTTCATTGCTCACTCACTAAGTGGAGTCTGACTCTTTGCGACCCCATGGACTGCCTTATGCCAGGCTTCCCTGTCCTTCACTATCTCTGGAGTTTGCTCAAACTCATGTCGATTGACTCAGTGATGCCATCCAACCATCCAATAAAGTGTTGCTTTATAATCCTCTTTTCCTCCTCCGCTCAATCTTTCCAAGCATCAGAGTCTGATCCAGCGAGTTGGCTCTTCACATGAGGTGGCCAAGTATTGGAGCTTCAGCATTAGTCCTTATCCAATGAGTATTGAGGTTTGTTTTCCTTGAGAATTGACTGGTTTGATCTCCTTGCTCCCCAAGGGACTCTCAAGAGTCTTCTCTAGCACCACAATTAAAAAGCATCAATTCTTTGGCATTCAGCCTTCTTTATGGTCCAACTCTCACATCTACACATGACTACTGGAAAAGCCATAGTTTTGATTATATGGACCTTTGTTGGAAAAGTGATGTCTCTGCGTTTTAATACCCTGTCTAGGCTTGTCATAGTTTTAAGCCTAGTTTCTTATAGGATTGGTCTGGGTAACTGTTTGTCAGTCTTTGTCGTTACTCTGGGGTAGAGATTGCCCATATTTTTTAAAAAATGGTTTTTATGTTTCTGTTTGTTTTGATTTCTAGGACCATGTTTAAATAACAAAAACACCAGATTGAAAGACGGTCCATCTGGTATCTTTGGCTTTGTGAGAAGCCAGTTTGAATCACATCATAGTTGATCCAATGGCTGGAAAACACATATTTATTCAAAATATGGTCAATTTGTTGTCTCTGAGTAATCCTAGATTTTGTTGTCTTGGATGGGTCAGCTTGAATTTCTCCCCTTATTTTTTTCAGTTTGAGAGACATTGTGAGTGGTGAAAAGAACATGGGAGTCAGAGAGACACAGATAACAGTTCTGGCTTTGCTGCTAGGGAGCTTTGGCCCTTGGACAAGACACTTAACCTTTCTGAGCCTTAGTTTCTTCATTTTGTTTTTTTGTTTGTGGGGGGGTGGGGGAGCGAGTTGGGGAGGGAGGGGGGCAGGTGGGCCACTTCTATTGGTCTTTCATTTCTTTGTTCTTTTTGGCCCGTGTGGGCCTCCCATCGCAGTGGCCTCTGTTGTTGCAGAGCACTGACTCTGGGCGCATGCGCTCCAGAGCTCCGGCTCGGTAACTGGACACATCAGTCCAGCCGCTCCGCGGCACATGGGATCTTCCCAGGCCAGGGACCGAACCGGTGCCCCTTGCACTGCAAGGTGGTGTTCTTACCCACTGGACCACTAGGGAAGCCCTAGTTTCTTCATTTGATACAAGGTTGTTGATACCTATTATAGGATTTAGGCTAAATCAGAAAACTCATATAACAGTGTCTAATGTTCAGGAGGCAGCAAGTTAATAGTAGACAATCCCATATTGCCAGCTAGCATGGGTGTTCTTCTCTAGTTTATTTTCTTGATTAGTTCTTTAATTTTTCTGTTTTCCTTCTTAATATTTTTCTTTTCCTTTCCTTTTGTTCCAAAAATAGTAATAGTATCTGAATCTTTTTATGCATTTGAGTTGGCAGCCTTAATTGAATATTTAAGAGGTGTTTGTTATAAACAGCATGGGTTTTGGAGACTTTGCATTTGAAGTGTGCTTTTCAATAACATTGCCATTACCTTGAAGTGTGAAGTTAGGGCCTCTATAAAGGAATACTCCCTGTCAAGAGGCATTTACTCTACTAGACATAGAAGTGAGGAAGAGTGCCCAGATGTTAATTATTTATAGCCACTTTTTCTAAAAACGTTCCCTAAACCCTAATGATTCTGTTTGTTGCCTGTAGACATTAGCTGTGCTATTCTACACTGTCATTGACATGATTCTAAAAATACAGGAGGGACATTTAGATGTGTGGTAATATTTAAACATGATCAAGATTTTCTGCCTGTGTGCTTTGTTTGAATACTGTTTTTAAACACCAACTAGACTGATTGAAACAGCCTTTTTCTTTCTGAATTTACTTTTTATGGTGGGCCAAATAATGACCTAGCAGATGACCTGAATATCTGAAACACCTTAGGAAGCTGAAGCACCTGCACAGTTTGCCAGGGAGTGGGTAAGGCAGCAAGTAGGCAAAAGTGTGTTCTTTGGGAAATGAAATTTTCTGCTGAATAGCGTTAGGTGCTCTGTAAACAGAAGCTGCAAAATAAATGTTAATCCTGACAGTGGCCCTGGTCACTCAGGAAGCCAGGCTTGCTTCAGGAGCTGCTTTGAGAATTGATGAACAAACATC
Source organism: Tragulus kanchil (assembly GCA_022376925.1). Lineage (NCBI taxonomy): Eukaryota > Metazoa > Chordata > Mammalia > Artiodactyla > Tragulidae > Tragulus > Tragulus kanchil. The sequence goes on from JAIOJX010000032.1 coordinate 287,720,103, forward strand.
TGAATGAAAACTAACCCATAAACATATTAAAACCTACAATATTAAACTTTATTGCAGAAAGTATAAATTCAGACTTCCATTTTTTACAATTTTTTGTTTTATTTTTAATTAATTTTTATTGGAATATAGTTGCTTTACAATGAAGAAAGTTCATGGGAGAGTCAGCCATTACTTTAACAGTACAACCCAGGATTTTGGCCTTTTTATAAACAGTGTGCTTGATGCTGTCATTTTCCCATACCTGTGTTTCAAGTTTCGGAAAAAAAAAGCCAGCTAGCATGGGTGTTCTTCTCTAGTTTATTTTCTTGATTAGTTCTTTAATTTTTCTGTTTTCCTTCTTAATATTTTTCTTTTCCTTTCCTTTTGTTCCAAAAATAGTAATAGTATCTGAATCTTTTTATGCATTTGAGTTGGCAGCCTTAATTGAATATTTAAGAGGTGTTTGTTATAAACAGCATGGGTTTTGGAGACTTTGCATTTGAAGTGTGCTTTTCAATAACATTGCCATTACCTTGAAGTGTGAAGTTAGGGCCTCTATAAAGGAATACTCCCTGTCAAGAGGCATTTACTCTACTAGACATAGAAGTGAGGAAGAGTGCCCAGATGTTAATTATTTATAGCCACTTTTTCTAAAAACGTTCCCTAAACCCTAATGATTCTGTTTGTTGCCTGTAGACATTAGCTGTGCTATTCTACACTGTCATTGACATGATTCTAAAAATACAGGAGGGACATTTAGATGTGTGGTAATATTTAAACATGATCAAGATTTTCTGCCTGTGTGCTTTGTTTGAATACTGTTTTTAAACACCAACTAGACTGATTGAAACAGCCTTTTTCTTTCTGAATTTACTTTTTATGGTGGGCCAAATAATGACCTAGCAGATGACCTGAATATCTGAAACACCTTAGGAAGCTGAAGCACCTGCACAGTTTGCCAGGGAGTGGGTAAGGCAGCAAGTAGGCAAAAGTGTGTTCTTTGGGAAATGAAATTTTCTGCTGAATAGCGTTAGGTGCTCTGTAAACAGAAGCTGCAAAATAAATGTTAATCCTGACAGTGGCCCTGGTCACTCAGGAAGCCAGGCTTGCTTCAGGAGCTGCTTTGAGAATTGATGAACAAACATCTGAATGAAAACTAACCCATAAACATATTAAAACCTACAATATTAAACTTTATTGCAGAAAGTATAAATTCAGACTTCCATTTTTTACAATTTTTTGTTTTATTTTTAATTAATTTTTATTGGAATATAGTTGCTTTACAATGAAGAAAGTTCATGGGAGAGTCAGCCATTACTTTAACAGTACAACCCAGGGATTTTGGCCTTTTTTATAAACAGTGTGCTTGATGCTGTCATTTTCCCATACCTGTGTTTCAAGTTTCTCAAAAGTAGAATATTTAAAATAATTAATGATAAGAAATATGTAATAAACACTCACTGAAAGGACTTTATTAGAACACTGAGGATTGATTGGAGCCTAATTCAGAAAGGCATTTGTGGGCTTCCCCTGGTGGTCCAGTGGGTAAGGACACCGCCTTGCAGTGCAAGGGGCGCCGGTTCAATCCCTGGCCTGGGAAGATCCCATGTGCCGCGGAGCGGCTGGACTGATGTGTCCAATTACTGAGCTGGCAGAGCCAGCGCTCTGCGACGACAGAGGCCACCTCGATGGGAGGCCCACAGCAGCCAAAGAACAAAGACAGATGAAAATAGAGAAATGAAAGACCAATAGAAGTGGCCCACCTGTCCCCCTCCCTCCCCACCCCACCCCCCAAAAGATAAATAAATAAAAAATAAATGTTTTTTTTTTAAAAAAAGAAAGGCATTTGTTTGTTCCATTGTTTTTAAAGTTTTATTGCATTCGTTATAGTGTTGCTTTTGTTTTATGGTTTGGTTTTTCCTCCGGGAAGTGGGTGGGATCTTAGCTCCCCAAGTGGGAATCAAACCCATACCCTCTGGGTTGGAAGGCACAGGCTTAACCAGCAGACCACCAGGAAAGTCCCAGGGCAGCTGTTTTTTAAGCCTTGATGGGATGGGAAAGACAAGGTCTGGGGGTTCTCATACTGATGGTGGGTCTCTAGCCTTGTCCACATTACCATTCATTTCCCTCTCTGTGAGAAGACTGTGGATGTCATTTGAAGCATGCCAGCAATAGAGTATGACTGTGCTAGGTAAGGAAGGTGAATTCTCTTGCATCTATGGGAGGATATTTATTTGGAAAACGAAGTTTTTTTTCATGTGTTTTGAGAGACTCCAAGGAAACAGCCCACTCTAGTATTCTTGTTCAGAAAATTCCATGGACTGAGGAGCCTGGTGGGCTATAGTCCGTGGGGTCGCAAAGAGTTGTATACACACACACACACACACACACGGGCACACAAGGAGACAACATAGTTGATGGTTGTTTTTCCTTCTTACCTTACTCGTTATATTTCTCAGCTGGCAATACGTGTCTTCTTGTCTTCAGAAGAAACTTTATATGTATACAAGCAACCATTAGGTATGAAGAGTCTAAATCACTCCTAAACCTTGCCATTTGTTCATCACCATTCCTTTTGCTTTTTTGCCTTCATGCCCAACCCAAACGGGCTGGCTTGTAATAAACTGCAGATTTTCAAGTCACACCTACCACCCAGGAGCTTTGGGATAAAAATGTTACATAGTCCATTTTACTTTGAAAGGATTCCTTTTAAAGAAATAACTTTGCCGAAACAAAGAAAATAACTCAAATAAGCTAGTCCCCACTCTCCCTTTTCTATAAGTTTTAAATTTTTTGTAGAAGGAAATCTTGCCCCAAGAATGCAATAAGTAAACTCTGCTTTGGGAGTGTTCAGGGCACAAACAGAATGTAAGCATGCTCCACTATTGTGCAGATGGAGGAGTGCCTTCAAGGAGCAGATTTGTCTGAACACATGCCCAACTCTTATTCTACTTGTTTTCTGGCTACAAAAATAACCATCAGCTGTGTTGTCTCCCCGTAGCCCTTCCAAAAGGGAGAATCGAGGATTTTGATGCCGAGAGGCATTCGCAAAGGCAGTGCTTCCAGCTTGGTTGCAGGGGCTCTGCCTCTCTCTCTGGGTCCCCGCTCTTCCCCAGACACAGGCTTCAGAGCTGAAGGTGGTGGGGGAACCAGCAGAGCTGTCCCGAGGTCTGTCTGTTTCAAACTGCCCAAAGCCTGCATGGTGACTGTCATGAAGCTCTGTTCCCAGCAGTGACGCCCCTCTCTGAGCTTTCTCTGAAGCCGAGGGGCCACCTGTGCACAGGGAATCTGTGTCCTTTTGTCAGCATGAGTTGGTAGGCCACCGTCGAATCTCGGGGGGGGGGATAAGGGGCAAAAGCCAGATTTTTGTGTCCAAAAAAGAATGTTTTCACAGCTGACAGCTGTATGCAGAGAGTAACAGTCCACTGCGATGAGCATTTTAAAATATGAGGATTTGAGATTATTGGGTTTGGATGAAAACCAAGTGATCCGGGACCAAGCGACTGAGTAGTTCCAATCGCATGTCTCTTCCTGACAGCACAGGTATTGATCATTCCAAGGAGGAAAGCAGGGGTGATGGATCTGGCTAAATTTTTAATCACATAAAGGAAATGAATGAGCATGAATCTGAGATTTATTTTTCTTTAGGATGCTTTATTTATACCATGCTACTGTTTATTCCCCAAAAGACACTGAGAATGGGAAATTAGAGAAAAGATGTCCCTTCTTTAATCCTGTACCAGGCTCACAACTAGATAAGTAGGATACAGATGGGACATTTTTTGCAGGACAAAGTGAAACCAACCATACAGGGCACATCCCCTACTGAGCTTTATATATATCTTCTGTGCTTTTGTCTTGATGAACTATACAGAGACTCTCAACATGTCCCAGAGTAGAAACAATCAGGGTGAGAATCAGATCCCCAGTCTCAAAACCCACTCACAGTGTCTGGGATGATTCTCACAGAACTGATGATGATGTGTCGAAATGGGCTGTCTTTGATCTAGTGAAGCAAATCGGTTTTCAGGAACTGCCATCTGATAAATGTCATTCATCCTCCATTTCTCTCCTGGACTGATGGTTTCCTTCCTTACGGAAAACACACGGTCATAGCTTATTATCTCAGCATCGTATGATACTAGAACCACTATTTGAAAGCAGTGTTGGTGGTACATCTGCAGTTCACTGTATTTTGCAGGATGAAAGCATTATGCATGAAGCTTGGACAACCAGATTTCGAGAATTCTAACTGTGCAGTAGACTTCTTGCCAGGAATCTGAAATGAAGAGGAAATACCTGATTTGGCTCCACTTGTTGCAGGGTCTGTCTGGTTCCCCAAACTGCCCAAAGCCCTGCAATGGTGACTGTCATGAAGCTCTGTTCCCAGCAGTGACGCCCTCTCTGAGCTTTCTCTGAAGCCGAGGGCCACCTGTGCACAGAGAATCTGTGTCCTTTTTGTCAGCGTGAGTCGGTAGGCCACCGTCGAGTCTTGGGGGGGAAGGGGGCAAAAGCCAGATTTTTGTGTCCAAAAAAGAATGTTTTCACAGCTGACAGCTGTATGCAGAGAGTAACAGTCCACTGCGATGAGCATTTTAAAATATGAGGATTTGAGATTATTGGGTTTGGATGAAAACCAAGTGATCCGGGACCAAGCGACTGAGTAGTTCCAATCGCATGTCTCTTCCTGACAGCACAGGTATTGATCATTCCAAGGAGGAAAGCAGGGGTGATGGATCTGGCTAAATTTTTAATCACATAAAGGAAATGAATGAGCATGAATCTGAGATTTATTTTTCTTTAGGATGCTTTATTTATACCATGCTACTGTTTATTCCCCAAAAGACACTGAGAATGGGAAATTAGAGAAAAGATGTCCCTTCTTTAATCCTGTACCAGGCTCACAACTAGATAAGTAGGATACAGATGGGACATTTTTTGCAGGACAAAGTGAAACCAACCATACAGGGCACATCCCCTACTGAGCTTTATATATATCTTCTGTGCTTTTGTCTTGATGAACTGTACAGAGACTCTCAACATGTCCCAGAGTAGAAACAATCAGGGTGAGAATCAGATCCCCAGTCTCAAAACCCACTCACAGTGTCTGGGATGATTCTCACAGAACTGATGATGATGTGTCGAAATGGGCTGTCTTTGATCTAGTGAAGCAAATCGGTTTTCAGGAACTGCCATCTGATAAATGTCATTCATCCTCCATTTCTCTCCTGGACTGATGGTTTCCTTCCTTACGGAAAACACACGGTCATAGCTTATTATCTCAGCATCGTATGATACTAGAACCACTATTTGAAAGCAGTGTTGGTGGTACATCTGCAGTTCACTGTATTTTGCAGGATGAAAGCATTATGCATGAAGCTTGGACAACCAGATTTCGAGAATTCTAACTGTGCAGTAGACTTCTTGCAAGGAATCTGAAATGAAGAGAGGGAAATACCTGATTTGGCCACAGAGTTTCTCATAAATCTTAGTAAGGCTCAAAAGATCTTACCTTCCACTGCTAGATCTCGTGGAGGAGTGGTCTCATTTTATGAAAACACTGGTATTTCTGTGTGCGTGTAAGCTACACCCCCGTAGAACTAATAGCCAGCACCTCTTGACTTTTGCCGATCTCGAAGGTTAGACAAATCCTCACCACCCATCCTGTGTCTTTTTTGTTTCTGACTGCCGACGATAGCATTTTTCTGTAGCTTAGAGAGCAGATGCTGTATGCATAAGACTTTGAGGCTGCACAATCAAGAAAACAAGTTATTGCTGGCAAATTCAGATACAGGAGAAGATGCATCTTCCATCTCCGTTTAACGGCAGATGGGACTGTGTGTGTGTGTGTGTGTGTGTCGGTTGTAAATTCTTGGTAACTTGTGCTACAGAGTTGGGTTGTTCCCTGTTAGCAAGAAGTCACTCATATCCTCTGAGACTTGCGGGGAATGGCTAATGCAGCCGCAAGGAATGTTTCGAAGCCAAAATGAGGCTTCGGACTCTTTTGCATGTGGAAGTGTTGGCCAGAAATAGCCATAGCCAGGCCTCCCGGAAACCTTTCCAGCTCTCTTTGGGATAAGAACAGTACAAGCAAGTATCACTAGGTGGCATAGCTGCTCTGGTGTACTACTCTCGTGGAGCCAAGCTTGTAACTGCGGTGGGATGCTTTGATGCTATACCTGATAGGACTCCTATCCAGAGGCATCAGTACAATTCATTCGGGTTAAGTTGAAGATTCCATTAGTAGTGGATCCCTGGATTGACTCCAGGACATAGAGGAGCTGTGGGTTAGGACCCCTCAATGTAAAGCGTCTGCACACTGCTCTCCATCCTGCTCTGGCTGCTGCTGAAACAAAGCTGCTGTGAAAGTAAGTTCATGATCAACACACCCACAAGGATTCTGTGTCTCTGCCTGATCCTTACCAGCTCATACCTCTCCCTTTGCCCCCCGCCCCCTGCCCCCCACAATATACATACATATCTACCTGGATCCTCCACTTTGCAGTGATCAGAAAGGTTTTAGGGACAACGTATATACATACATATGCATACACATACAGGCTTCCCTGGTGGCTTACGTGGTAAAGAGTTTGCATGCAATGCAAGAGACTTGGGTTTGATCCTTGGATCAGGAAGATCCCCTGGAGAAAGGAATGGCAACCCACTCCAGTGTTCTTGCCTGGGAAATTCCACGTCCATGAGGTCACAAAGGATCGGACACAGAGCACTTAAGTCTATTTTGCCGATTTCGTTGCAACTACACCCCGTAGAACTAATGCCAGCACCTCTTGACTTTTGCCGATCTCGAAGGTTAGACAAATCCTCACCACCCATCCTGTGTCTTTTTTGTTTCTGACTGCCGACGATAGCATTTTTCTGTAGCTTAGAGAGCAGATGCTGTATGCATAAGACTTTGAGGCTGCACAATCAAGAAAACAAGTTATTGCTGGCAAATTCAGATACAGGAGAAGATGCATCTTCCATCTCCGTTTAACGGCAGATGGGACTGTGTGTGTGTGTGTGTGTGTGTCGGTTGTAAATTCTTGGTAACTTGTGCTACAGAGTTGGGTTGTTCCCTGTTAGCAAGAAGTCACTCATATCCTCTGAGACTTGCGGGGAATGGCTAATGCAGCCGCAAGGAATGTTTCGAAGCCAAAATGAGGCTTCGGACTCTTTTGCATGTGGAAGTGTTGGCCAGAAATAGCCATAGCCAGGCCTCCCGGAAACCTTTCCAGCTCTCTTTGGGATAAGAACAGTACAAGCAAGTATCACTAGGTGGCATAGCTGCTCTGGTGTACTACTCTCGTGGAGCCAAGCTTGTAACTGCGGTGGGATGCTTTGATGCTATACCTGATAGGACTCCTATCCAGAGGCATCAGTACAATTCATTCGGGTTAAGTTGAAGATTCCATTAGTAGTGGATCCCTGGATTGACTCCAGGACATAGAGGAGCTGTGGGTTAGGACCCCTCAATGTAAAGCGTCTGCACACTGCTCTCCATCCTGCTCTGGCTGCTGCTGAAACAAAGCTGCTGTGAAAGTAAGTTCATGATCAACACACCCACAAGGATTCTGTGTCTCTGCCTGATCCTTACCAGCTCATACCTCTCCCTTTGCCCCCCGCCCCCTGCCCCCCACAATATACATACATATCTACCTGGATCCTCCACTTTGCAGTGATCAGAAAGGTTTTAGGGACAACGTATATACATACATATGCATACACATACAGGCTTCCCTGGTGGCTTACGTGGTAAAGAGTTTGCATGCAATGCAAGAGACTTGGGTTTGATCCTTGGATCAGGAAGATCCCCTGGAGAAAGGAATGGCAACCCACTCCAGTGTTCTTGCCTGGGAAATTCCACGTCCATGAGGTCACAAAGGATCGGACACAACTGAGCACTTAACGCTTCCACCTCACATGTATACATACATTTATGTTTACATATGGTGATAAGCACTATGCCATTAAAAGACTCAAATCAGTATCCATCAAACCCATTTGATTTCACCACTGACCCATTTCCCTGAACCATGCTTTTTACCATCCTTATAGTTGGGGTCAGAAAACCACCATCCATGGGTCAAACCTGGCAACTGCCTGTTAAGTTGTACTGGAGCACAGCCAGCCTCATCAGTTTGTGCATTGTCGATGGCTGCTTTCACAGAATAGCAACGCTGAGCGCGGAGGCAGGCATGCATGACTCATAAAGCCTAAAATATTTACTCTCTGATCCTTGACCAAAAACATAGCCAACTCTTGCCCTCTAGATAACAGGGAAAACCACGCATTCCTAGAATCAATATTTTTCACAGATTTCTTAAGTCAATGTTAAGACATTTCCCATGGCTAGTAGAATTTGTTTAATAACTATCAGTAAACAACTTCCTCATTGACAATTAAAGCATTTTGACAATAACATAGGAAGGCACTGGCCCATTGTATATGGTCTCTGTCCTAAAGGAGCTCACACACTAGTTTGGAGGACATATATGGGATAAGGAGCCCAAGGCACAGACTAGTGGGTGCCAGTGAGTGTTCTAAACAGTAAGAGGAAGCAACCTGGCATAGTGGAAAGAATGCAGGAGTGTGGAGCAGAGCAATGACCACAGAATTTAAGCTGAAAGGTTGGGGTTTAGTTTTGGTTGTGACACTTCAGCCTGTGATAACAACAAAACCTACTTTTTATCAAGCACTTAAGTGCCAGAAACTCTCCCCATTGTTTGACTTTGTTTAAATTTCCTTTAATCCTTACCACAGTGATGTAGGTACTATTTTCTCAAATTATCATTGAGGAAACAAAGTTTTAGGTTAACTAGCTTAAGAAAACCAAGCAAATATCTAGGGAGTGATGAACAAGGACCAAAATAGATCCTTGGATCAGGAAGATCCCTGGAGAAAGGAATGGCAACCCACTCCAGTGTTCTTGCCTGGGAAATTCCACGTCCATGAGGTCACAAAGGATCGGACACAACTGAGCACTTAACGCTTCCACCTCACATGTATACATACATTTATGTTTACATATGGTGATAAGCACTATGCCATTAAAAGACTCAAATCAGTATCCATCAAACCCATTTGATTTCACCACTGACCCATTTCCCTGAACCATGCTTTTTACCATCCTTATAGTTGGGGTCAGAAAACCACCATCCATGGGTCAAACCTGGCAACTGCCTGTTAAGTTGTACTGGAGCACAGCCAGCCTCATCAGTTTGTGCATTGTCGATGGCTGCTTTCACAGAATAGCAACGCTGAGCGCGGAGGCAGGCATGCATGACTCATAAAGCCTAAAATATTTACTCTCTGATCCTTGACCAAAACATAGCCAACTCTTGCCCTCTAGATAACAGGGAAAACCACGCATTCCTAGAATCAATATTTTTCACAGATTTCTTAAGTCAATGTTAAGACATTTCCCATGGCTAGTAGAATTTGTTTAATAACTATCAGTAAACAACTTCCTCATTGACAATTAAAGCATTTTGACAATAACATAGGAAGGCACTGGCCCATTGTATATGGTCTCTGTCCTAAAGGAGCTCACACACTAGTTTGGAGGACATATATGGGATAAGGAGCCCAAGGCACAGACTAGTGGGTGCCAGTGAGTGTTCTAAACAGTAAGAGGAAGCAACCTGGCATAGTGGAAAGAATGCAGGAGTGTGGAGCAGAGCAATGACCACAGAATTTAAGCTGAAAGGTTGGGGTTTAGTTTTGGTTGTGACACTTCAGCCTGTGATAACAACAAAACCTACTTTTTATCAAGCACTTAAGTGCCAGAAACTCTCCCCATTGTTTGACTTTGTTTAAATTTCCTTTAATCCTTACCACAGTGATGTAGGTACTATTTTCTCAAATTATCATTGAGGAAACAAAGTTTTAGGTTAACTAGCTTAAGAAAACCAAGCAAATATCTAGGGAGTGATGAACAAGGACCAAAATAGAAATGACCAGTGTATGATCGGTGATCCACTCTGTTAAAGTGGCCGCCCCATACAGAGATTACTTAGCCTCAACACTGCCCCTAACGTGGCAAGGTGTCCCAACACACCCTGCTCACAGGCACATGACAGAATGCCATGTTCTCAAAGCTCTGATACTCTGTTCTGAACAACCACACAGCAGACACTGCAGTGCCTCAGGTGGTAGGAAGGCTCCTGGGCAATTAATGTAGATTCACTGTCTCTGAGTCGGGCATTGGAGAATGATGGAAGGAAGGGAGGAATGAGGCATTTAGAATGGATAGAAAGTGATAGTGCTGCACCATTAACTTTGAAGGAATTAGGAAGGTTTAGGGAAAATACATATTAGCAGTAATAAGGTACATATACACAGTACATGCATATATACTGATTGGAGTCTATTAAACTCCACAACACCTATTACCATAGCAAAAGCTCTGAGAAGTCCTGCAGTTAAAACCCTTTTCACCTTGTTAACCTCCAACTTCCCTTCCTCTGTGAGCAAAGAATATCTTTTTCATCGCTTGCACCAGTGTGTCTTACATGACCAGTTGGAAATGCTGGACTTTTTGGTGTTGACTCACTACAGTGAAACCTACTGTATATTTTCTTGGTAGAGTATTTGCTTTTACAAAAATGTGACTTCCATTGGAGGCCATGGGCCTGTACGATGACTGATTTCTGCAATTCTGTATTTGTCCTCCAAAAGAAGGTAGCGTCTCATCTGAAATGGGCCGGGGGCACTCAGTCCACATGGGAGGCTGCCAGAGTAGGGGGTATGAGTGTCTGCTCCCTGTGTAGAGCTCCAGTGTTAAGTGGGAGTTCTCTGAAGCCATGTGGTTGAGTCCATGTGTCTCCTTGGCCACTGAACCAGCTTTTCATGACAGTGCTCGTCATCATTTGAAACACTTAATTTCTTTTGATGACAGCAAGAGAATCGTGGCACGAGAACTCGCCACAGTTTCCCAGAACACTGTGCTTCCTGTGTTTCAGGTTCAGTCAGCTTCCGCAGATATGGTGTTGGAAGGTGATTCAGACCCAAAGAGTATGCAGGGGGGCTCCCTTGGAATGGCTGCCTCCATGGGTGTCTTTTCTCAAAATAAGGACTTGTAGGTGGAAATTGGTCCACCATACAAAAGCATGATAGAAACCAGAAGGGGAAGTTGATGTGGAGGAATGGGTTCAAAGGTGATTCTGTGTTTTGCAGCAGATGACCCTTGTCTGCATCTGAGGCCAGAAGTGGGTCTTATCTCCTGTGGAGCTCCAGGGTACAGTGTGTGCTCTGAGTCTTAAATAGAAGAAACTAAATAAGGCCAAATCCCCCTCCTCCTACGCCCTCCCACCACTATTTAAAACCTCTGTTAGGCCTCCCACTCAGATGAGAATTGTTTGAGGGGACTGTATGGGTTTTGCTGGAAATGATGTCAGGATCTCCTGGTATCCGGAGCTGATGAAATTTCTAAAATTGCACATGCCAGCAGAGCATCTCTGTTGAGCAGAAAAATCAGAAACAGGCAGGCTGCTCAGCCCTGATGTGCGCTGGGCTTTTGAGGCAAGGGCCACCACGAGGTCTGGGGTGTGGGACAAAGAGGAACAGTTCCATGGAGAAAGGGGTCTGGTCCTCCTCTCTGGCGGTCCTCCCTTCACAGACGGCAGAGACCCTCTGTCAGGAGTCATCTCTGCCGTCCTCACTTCCCAGGTCTTGGCTGAGCTCATAGCCTCCCTGGAGGCCTGGGTGATGGCAAAAAAGAAACCAGGATTCAATCTTCAACTCTCATTTGCTGGGGGAACATGTACACGTGGGTCGGGGAACTGGGTACCTTGGGAGCAAGTTCTCACAGACTTAGGATGAGAACAGGCAGAGCAGACCTGCATATAATCTAACCAGTGACACCACCATCTGACTCGAAAGTGTTCTTAGCGCTCTTTCATTTTAAATCCCATTTCCGAGGACGATATGAAGGATGCCGATGTGAAATGCACTATGTCATGTGAAACCTCAGCTCCATTTTGAACACATGGATCACCCCCTCTGTTGGGATGCTGATAGCTCCTTTTAGGCCACTGCTCATTTCCAAAATCATGCGTAAATCCCTGGTTACATAAACATATGAATCACTTCTAGCTCTTGGGGAATTTTAAAGTCCCTCATTTTGTCACTGTGAGAAATAAACTTCTTTGTTAAGATGGTCCATCCTGGCAAATGGGTCTGCAAGAAATGCCAAATTAATGGCTGTTCTCTTCTTATAGCTGGGGAAACCACAGCAAAAAAATGTTGTCGCCGACTCCACTTTTCTTTCCAAGTCTATTCAGATTTCAACAATGATGGGGCAACAGCAGAGTGGGGTGTTTTGTGTACTATCAGACATATGAAAAAGGGAAAATTCACCACTGTCATTCTTGGCAGGGAATGGTGCAGCAAAAGGAAAGCGATGCCTGTGCATTTTTCACTGGATTTTCCCTTGGCCCCTTGGAGCACCCTCGTTCTGATTTACTTCTTGAGGACCAGGAGAGAGATGCTCCAAGGAGAAGGTCCAGTTGCCCTTTGGAGAAGAAGGGAAATCCATTGGAGGCAGCTCTGACAGGCTCTCCAGAGGTGCTTCTGGGATCATAATGCATTTTATTCCTTCTTACTTGGAGAAACCCACGCCCCACTATTTTCTTCTTCAGAAGGCATATGCATAGAGGCTGAGAAAAGTGGCCTTCCTCTTGAAATCTGTCAGCAGTCTGGGGACCAGTCTGTCCCCTGATCATCCTGGCTGATTTCCTAGTCCTGTGTGGAGAGGGATCCTGCAGGGGGACCCAGGCCATGGCCACAGGTCAGCTGACACAGGAAGAGGGTTCAGATCCTGGTCCCGAGGACCAACAGAACCCCATTTATGCCTCACATTAAAGAGGATCCTCGGGCTCCCCTGGTGGTTCAATGGGTAAAGAGTCCGCCTTGCAGTTCATGGGGCACCGGTTCGATCCCTGGCCCAGGAAGATCCCACGCACTGTGGAGTGGCTGGGATGGTGTGTCCAACTGCGAGCCAGCACTTTGGAGCACATGCCCAGATTTGGTGCTCTGCAGCAAGAGAGGCCACTGCAATGGCAGGCCCACACAGGCCAAAGAGCAAAGATGGATGAAAATAAATGATGAGTTAGAGGCAAAAAACCAGAGGCTCCTCCCTGCTGCTGGACCAAGGTCACGTGGTGCCACTTCGCAGCCGGCTAGAGACCTCCACCCCTTCTAGAATCAAAAGAGAACACCATGACAGGTTCACAGGGCAGGTAGCTGCAGTAGGGCTGGCTGCCCCATTTCAAGGGTAGAAATTCAGGCCTGTAGTGTTCTGCGGGGAGAGGGTGTTTGTGTGTGTGCTCAGTTGTGTTCAACTCTCTGCGACCCCATGGACTGTAGCCCACAGGCTCCTCGGTCCATGGGGTTTTTCAAGACAAGAATACTAGAGTGAGCCAGCTAAAATGAGCCCATCCAGCTGCCTCAGCATGCTCACCAGACCTGGATGCCATTTGAAGCAAAAGATGGTCTCAAAGAAGGAAAATCCTTGAGCCTGCGGGCTCTGTATGCCCCAGAGCATCTTTGTCTCTCATCAGAGTAACCTCGAAGTCAGAGGAACCCAGAATGTTCGCATGGACGAGGCTGTTCCTTCTCTGCTCAGAGCCATGGATCCTACTGGAGTCCACGCTGGGAGGGATTATGGCTTCATTCTTCCAGTGCAGCACTGGAGTCTGGTACCTAACACTGCACCCCATCTAAGTGAAGTTGGTTGATTTTCCTTAAAAAATACTGAAAAGCAACTGGCAAAGGAGCCTTGCTGCTTGGTGTAGGGGGTGGGGCATGCCTTCTACTCACCACGAGCACCTTGGCAGCAACCTCTCGGGCTTACCGCTGGCTCTGGCCGTTGAACTCCAGACTGCCCTAGTGTGGCAACAGGCAGGGAGGCTGTGATATGTGTTCGGTGTGCCCAAATCCACCTCCCTCTCACACAAGGCTTGTCACTAAGAGAAGCATACAGGCTGTATCCCACCACTTCCCCTGGGGGAGCCCGTTCCCTAGGAGGATGGTCAGAGCTAAGAAACAGCTGATGCTATTTTTATGGGAAAGGGATGGAGGAAAGGTGAGACCGACCGGAGGAGAGCCAGCCCTGTTTCGTGATGCTCTCTGGCCACACGTAGTCTCCTCTTCCTCCTCTTGCTCACTAAAAGGAATTTCTTTTAAAAAGACACAGCTTTGTATCTCCCTCCTTGCTTACCTCTCTTTGTCTCTGTCTCTCCCCATCATCTGCTTGCAACTTCTGAGGGCATTTCCAGAACCTCATTTCTTCCTCTCAGAGTCTCTTTTCCTCATCTTGCCTTAATCAAAGAGAACACCATGACAGGTCCACGGTGCTGCAGTAGGGCTGGCTGCCCCATTTCAAGGGTAGAAATTCAGGCCTGTAGTGTTCTGCGGGGAGAGGGTGTTTGTGTGTGTGCTCAGTTGTGTTCAACTCTCTGCGACCCCATGGACTGTAGCCCACAGGCTCCTCGGTCCATGGGGTTTTTCAAGACAAGAATACTAGAGTGAGCCAGCTAAAATGAGCCCATCCAGCTGCCTCAGCATGCTCACCAGACCTGGATGCCATTTGAAGCAAAAGATGGTCTCAAAGAAGGAAAATCCTTGAGCCTGCGGGCTCTGTATGCCCCAGAGCATCTTTGTCTCTCATCAGAGTAACCTCGAAGTCAGAGGAACCCAGAATGTTCGCATGGACGAGGCTGTTCCTTCTCTGCTCAGAGCCATGGATCCTACTGGAGTCCACGCTGGGAGGGATTATGGCTTCATTCTTCCAGTGCAGCACTGGAGTCTGGTACCTAACACTGCACCCCATCTAAGTGAAGTTGGTTGATTTTCCTTAAAAAATACTGAAAAGCAACTGGCAAAGGAGCCTTGCTGCTTGGTGTAGGGGGTGGGGCATGCCTTCTACTCACCACGAGCACCTTGGCAGCAACCTCTCGGGCTTACCGCTGGCTCTGGCCGTTGAACTCCAGACTGCCCTAGTGTGGCAACAGGCAGGGAGGCTGTGATATGTGTTCGGTGTGCCCAAATCCACCTCCCTCTCACACAAGGCTTGTCACTAAGAGAAGCATACAGGCTGTATCCCACCACTTCCCCTGGGGGAGCCCGTTCCCTAGGAGGATGGTCAGAGCTAAGAAACAGCTGATGCTATTTTTATGGGAAAGGGATGGAGGAAAGGTGAGACCGACCGGAGGAGAGCCAGCCCTGTTTCGTGATGCTCTCTGGCCACACGTAGTCTCCTCTTCCTCCTCTTGCTCACTAAAAAGGAATTTCTTTTAAAAAGACACAGCTTTGTATCTCCCTCCTTGCTTACCTCTCTTTGTCTCTGTCTCTCCCCATCATCTGCTTGCAACTTCTGAGGGCATTTCCAGAACCTCATTTCTTCCTCTCAGAGTCTCTCTTTTTCCTCATCTTGCCTTCTCCCCCTGATTTTTAAGTCTCTGCTGTCTTTCTGTCTTGCTCCACCCACCCAGGCCTCTGTTTTTCTGGCCTGAGGGTGACTGGGCAGGGAATTGCGGATGTCTGGGAGTGAGTGTCAGGAGGCAGAGGCGACAGTTGTGACTGACTTCTGTTCTCCGCATGCCACGACGTCCCTTTCCCGGAGCATTAGATTCTGATTTAGAAAAATCAGCCTTACGAATATGTATTTTATAGCTAACGTGATCAGACAGTCCAGTTGTGTCGAGGGCTTTAGGTGTAGAAAAGGGATGAAGTGCGGAGCTGTGACGCAGAGTAATCCTTGGTCAGTTCTCTGCTTGGACAAATCCTGTTGTGCACCCTGTGCAGTGGGGCCCACCCTTGCCCTGTCCTCTTTCTCCACTCCACCTCCCCTGTCTAAGGCCTTCTCCTTTGTGCGTCCCTTTGGGTGCTCTGGCTACCTAGAGATGCTAGGAGAAGCTACCTGCCCTGCTTGGGTTCCTTTAAGCCCTTCCATTCTGGTCTCTGCTTGCTTGCCTCTGTGAAGTGACTGAGAGCTGGCCCTAACACCCCAGCTTCTCAGTATCATGCTTACCATTTCCCTGGGGATACGTGTGTAGTCCTGATTCCAAACCACAGAGGCTAGTGAGAAACCCAGGATCCTGAATTTCTGGCCAGATCCTGGGGATGTACAGACAACACTTTTTCTTAAGGCCTGATACTGTGTACCTGCTAAAAAGAAAGGTGATTAATCTGATGCTAAAGAGAAAGCCAGGAGAAGGCCTTCCCCTTTCCCCCAAGTGTTTGTGGCTCCTTCCTGGAGATCACTCATTCGCTCATTTAACAAATATTTCTCAAGTGCCTACTGAGTTCCAAGCAAGGTTCTAGTCCCCAGGGCACTGCTTCTCAAACTTTAATGTGCACACACCTTGCCTGGGGAACTTGTTAAAATGCAGATTCTGATTCAGTGGGTCAGAGGAGGGACCTAAGTTTCTTTGTTTCTCACAGGCTCCTGGTTGATGATCCACGGAGCATATCACAGCTGGCAAGGGTATAGACCAGTGCTGCTCATAGGAAACAGGGCCCGAGCTACAGATGATTAGCCACATGTTGTTGTTTAGTCTCTGAGTCGTACTGACTCTTTTTTTGACCTTTTCCTAGGTTGGTTACTATTTCCTTCTACAGGGGATCTTCCTGACCCAGGAATCAAACCCGCGTCTCCTACCTTGCAGGTGGATTCTTTACCACGGAGCTACCAAGGAAGGCTGATTTGCCACATAGGCAATTTTAAAGGTTTTCATGGCCATGTTTAAAAAAAAAAAAAAAAGGAGGTGAAATGAATTAGGAAGGACTGTATTATTTAACCTGTTGTATTCAAAACACTGGCATTTCAGCAAGTAATCATTATTGAGAGACACACGTTAAGTTTTCAAAAGCCGGTGTGGGTTTTGCACATTTTGAGCACCTTTTAGGTGGGAGTAGCCACATTTGAAGTACTGGAGTTCACATGTAGCTGTTGGCTCTGGTGTGACACAGGGCAGCTCCAGGTGCTGTCCTCATCACTGGGGAGCTCAGCACAGTGACTCTGAGAAAAGCAGAAGGTGCCACCACGGGGCTAGGAGCTCCAGTTATGGGGCTGTGTGGTCTCGTTACGTGAGGAGCAGCCTCAGTGATAGGAATCATACACCAGATCGTTTCCCATCCCTGTGTGAGTAAGTAAAATAGAAATCTCAGTGCACAAGCCCAGTGTCCTTATTCCAGAGGATCCTGACTATTCGTGGGTAGGTGAGATGGCCTTCCATCTCATTTGGTAAGCCCATCCTGCTTCATTAAAATGGACACTCCTCAAACCACCGCTGAGTTAAGGGGATAAGAGAAACTGGGGCACATTTTGACTCTGTCCAGATTTGTGTCTGATGGCCAATTTTAAAAATCTTTATTTATTTATTTATTTTTAAATTTTGCTTATTTGGTTGTGTTGGGTCTTAGTTGCAGCTCGTGGAATCTTTGTTGCATTGTGCAGGGTCTTTTGTTGCAGTGCATGGAGTCTCCAGTTGTGGCTCAAGGGTTTAGTTGCTCCCTGGCATGTGAGATCTTAATTCGCAGACCAGGGATCGAACCTGTGTTCCGTGCATTGCAAAGCAGATTATTTTATTTATTTATTTTTACCACCAAAAACATTTTTATTGGGGTAGAGTCAATTAGCAATTTTGTGATAGTTTCAGGTGAGCAGTGAAGGGGCTTAGCCATACATATACATGTTCTCATTCTCCTCCAAACCCCCACTTCCATCCAGGTTAGTACATAACATTGAGCAGAGTTCCATGTGCAATACAATAGATTTGTGTTGGTTGTTCCATTTCAAACATGACAGTGTGTACACGAGCAAAGCAGATTCTTAACCACTGGACCGCCAGGGAGTTAAATGTTGTCCAGTTATTTGAGCACAGCTTTCATTTGCAGAACAGAATCCACCCTGTGCATCACTTCAGGTTGTCTTGACACCCAAACCTGCAAAGCAAAAATGTGAGAAGGAAGCAGGGTACACAGTGCTTGTGGGTCCCCACTCCAGCTGCTGGACCAGCCAGTGAGAGCAAAGGACCAGGCTAGAGGGCATTGAAATAGAATCTTGGCCTTTCTCACCTCCTGCCCTCTTGTATGTGCCCCATCCCCTGAGCTCTCCCTTAATAGTGTTTCAAAGGGATTTTATCCTTGTTAACAGTGCCCTGGAATGTGGCCAGAATGACTGCTTACCTGTTTGACATGGTTAGGTCGAGTTTGCTCAGGCCCTGTGCCTGCTGTCTAATTTTTAAATGCCTCTATTGGATTAAAATAAATTATGGAATCAGGCTTAAAGGCTGGTAAAGTGATAACAGTTAGTGTTTATATAGGGCTTCTTGATTAACTTTTTGACCTGCTCTCCTTTTTATAAAATTCTTGACAGGTAAGTATTTTCTGGAGAAGGAGAAAGGACTGAACCAGAGTCTTCATCTGTGAGGTGACAAGGTGGGAGACATGATCCCATTTGTCTGTTGTGTCATCCGAAGTTAGTTTGTTCATTTGAATGTCCAGGCTCCATGGATGAAAGGCTGGGCTCTGGGGCCAAATTGCCTAGGTGAGACTTGGGGCTAGGACTTTTTCTGTCTCAATTTTTTTCCAGCTCTAAGATGGGAACAGTAATTGCACCTGCCATATAGACTGGAGAGTTCTCTGTGAATTAATGGGATTCAATGAATTAATCTCATAAAGCATTTTCTAAATTCTTGGTGGTATTTCCGTCGTCATCATGTTCATCACCCTCAGCGTGGTCTCTGCGTCTCCCTGTAGTTGTAAACAACATGAAAGAGATGGAGACTCTAGGTAGCCTTTCTCTTGCTTAATCCTCTGTTTTCCTGCTCGCCATGCACACCAATAGCCTGCTGCTTTTTTGCATCGTTTTAGAAAGGGAGAATCTGGGTGTCTTTGCTGGTATGTTCATTTTAAAGGTGTCCCAAAACCCAGAAAAATTTTAAATGTTGTCCAGTTATTTGAGCACAGCTTTCATTTGCAGAACAGAATCCACCCTGTGCATCACTTCAGGTTGTCTTGACACCCAAACCTGCAAAGCAAAAATGTGAGAAGGAAGCAGGGTACACAGTGCTTGTGGGTCCCCACTCCAGCTGCTGGACCAGCCAGTGAGAGCAAAGGACCAGGCTAGAGGGCATTGAAATAGAATCTTGGCCTTTCTCACCTCCTGCCCTCTTGTATGTGCCCCATCCCCTGAGCTCTCCCTTAATAGTGTTTCAAAGGGATTTTATCCTTGTTAACAGTGCCCTGGAATGTGGCCAGAATGACTGCTTACCTGTTTGACATGGTTAGGTCGAGTTTGCTCAGGCCCTGTGCCTGCTGTCTAATTTTTAAATGCCTCTATTGGATTAAAATAAATTATGGAATCAGGCTTAAAGGCTGGTAAAGTGATAACAGTTAGTGTTTATATAGGGCTTCTTGATTAACTTTTTGACCTGCTCTCCTTTTTATAAAATTCTTGACAGGTAAGTATTTTCTGGAGAAGGAGAAAGGACTGAACCAGAGTCTTCATCTGTGAGGTGACAAGGTGGGAGACATGATCCCATTTGTCTGTTGTGTCATCCGAAGTTAGTTTGTTCATTTGAATGTCCAGGCTCCATGGATGAAAGGCTGGGCTCTGGGGCCAAATTGCCTAGGTGAGACTTGGGGCTAGGACTTTTTCTGTCTCAATTTTTTTCCAGCTCTAAGATGGGAACAGTAATTGCACCTGCCATATAGACTGGAGAGTTCTCTGTGAATTAATGGGATTCAATGAATTAATCTCATAAAGCATTTTCTAAATTCTTGGTGGTATTTCCGTCGTCATCATGTTCATCACCCTCAGCGTGGTCTCTGCGTCTCCCTGTAGTTGTAAACAACATGAAAGAGATGGAGACTCTAGGTAGCCTTTCTCTTGCTTAATCCTCTGTTTTCCTGCTCGCCATGCACACCAATAGCCTGCTGCTTTTTTGCATCGTTTTAGAAAGGGAGAATCTGGGTGTCTTTGCTGGTATGTTCATTTTTTAGGAATGGCCCATGAGAAAATTGAAAAGTACAAATCGGAATTCATTCAGGCAGGCAAAAAGGAGGTAGGTAAAGGGCTTGGCAAATAATTCCCACTGAGGCAGGCTTGGGAGAGCTGGTGTGAAGAGGGAAGAGCTGGTGGGAAGGCTTCTAGAGAGCAGTCTCTGGTCTGTGCCCTGCCACTGTCCGCTATTAAGTTATCACGACGTCTGCTCAGCCAGCTAAGTCCAAATTAATCTCTCGTGGCTGACCAATTACGCACAGCCTTTTGTGAGCAAACAAGTTAAAAGAAACACGTTAAGTAAAGAGATGGCTAGCAGCTCTTGGAGTGAGCGCAGGGGTGGGCCTGCAGAGTGTCAGAAGGCATTTGATTTCACAGCTGTCATCCAACAAAGCTTATCAGAAGGGCTGAAAGTGAAAATCATGTGTGTGGACACATACTCATCACTAGGGTAAACAGGCACCCTTGGGCACTGGGACGGTTCCAGGTTACAGCTCTAGGCCTCAGGTAATTATTCATAGCAGGCCCTTTCACTCTCAGATAAGTCTGGGTTGGGTCAATGAGTTATATGGTTCCTTTCATTGCAACCATGTAGTATGTCTCTGTGTATAATAAAAACACATGATTTATAGTGCTGGAAGAGTCTTAATAGGGTTCTGTTGAGGAATGCCTTTTCTTTGTTTTCTATAGAAATGTAAATCAAATTCATATCTTGGAAATAATCTGGCCTTTGGAAAAAGCTGACCTAGACCCTAGTATAGAGAGGGATGGACGTGTAGTTAAGACACCGGATCCAAAGCTGACCATCTTGAGTCCCAGCTCTTCTACTTTCCAGCTGTGATTCCTTGCAGAAGTTACTTAACCTCTCTGTGTTTTTTCTCAGACCCATAAAATGGATATCAAGGTACCTACCTTATACGATCAAAATGAGGATGAGAGGAGTTAATAGTTAACGCACTCGAAACAAAGCCCTCAGTAAATATTTGCTATCATTTTAGTCTCAGCTTTACTGTGCATGTGCAGTTTGGCCATGGGGATGGAGCTCTCTGAGAAGCCACGATTCCCTGTAAAGTAAGGTTACTGATTTCTACCTCCCGGAAACGTAGCATCCAATGGGATTGGGCGTGTGAAGAGTTTAGTGTGGCATCCAGTTGTCAATGGAGTCTCAACCAATGTTCATTTCTCCTCTCTGTTCTTTTCCCAAAAGGGGTGGGAAGAATCTTTGATAGCTTATGGAGTTCATCTCTCCTGAAGTTTGCTTATTTCTTGCAAGATTTAAAGTTATTTTCAATGATGTGAAAGTGATGGTGGGCTATGAAGCCAACCAGTGAGCTAAGTAAATTTCTCAAGGGTTGCCTCTGTCGTCTGAATGATATTGAAAGAGGGTAAGTCTGGGAGTGATTGTAGTGAAGAAAGCAAATAAGGTTTTGAAAGATGTCTGAATTTTTACAGGCTTCTAGATCACCCACTACTAAATAGCCTGGTCAGTGGGTTTTTTTTTTTTTTTTTCCTCTTTCTAATTGCCCTTCACTCTTCCAGTCCCTACCAGTTATTTCAACTTCCAATAATGTTTCTATTTAAGTCATAACAAAAATGAAATGAGTTCAAGATGGCAAAGAAAAATCTGTATAACTGACATGACAAAGGAGGCATGTTTAAAACACTGTATTTCTCTTTTGGTTTCTATAGGGTAAACAACACCTAACAAAGAGTTTCATCAGTAAGTACAACCTTTGAGAAAATTAGTAGTCATTGCGTGGCATTATAAACTTGATTTTTCAAACTATTTTTATTTACTCAGTATCCAGACAAGTGAGTTTTTACTTACTGCCTCTCATCCAACCATCTTTTCATGGATTTATCTATTCAGCAGAGACTTATTGAATGCTTACTTTATGCCAGGCAGTCTGCCATGTGTGGGGGATGCAAAGTGGAAAAAAAAACTATGTCCTTATAGAGTGTACCATCTACCTAGTGTACACATAACATACTTGTCATTGACACACACTCCTGAAACATAAAATGCATTGACACATAAAACTAAAAGGCAAAAACTAAGCTAAGAAGGAAATTCATGGAAATAAAAAATATATATAAACAAAAGACTTATATCAGTGCTTTGCAAGAAGATTAAGCAGGAATTTTGAGCCCAGCTCAGGCAAGCAAACTACACTAGAGAAATGCAACAGCCATTTCATATTAAGGCTGCCATTTGGCTCTCATTCTAATTAGTGGCCTCATATCAAGCCTGAACCCATTTCTTCTTTGCTTTTTTCACCTCATTTGATGTAGACAGGTTTCGATGGGATGAATTAGTGCCTTGTATACCATCTTCCTATTTAAGAGAATGCCTCTGTGTGTGTGTGTGCTCAGTTATTTAGTCATGTGCAACTTT
Source organism: Tragulus kanchil (assembly GCA_022376925.1). Taxonomy (NCBI): domain Eukaryota; kingdom Metazoa; phylum Chordata; class Mammalia; order Artiodactyla; family Tragulidae; genus Tragulus; species Tragulus kanchil. The sequence goes on from JAIOJX010000032.1 coordinate 287,742,482, forward strand.
CTGTGATCCCATAGACCACAGCCTGCCAGGCTCCTCTGTCCGGGATTTCCCAGGCAAGAATACTGGGGTGGGTTGCCATTGCCTTCACCAGGCAGTGAACCCACGTCTCCTGCATTGCAGGTTGATGCTTTATTGCTGAGCCATTATCTTGGGAAGCCCAAGCTAATGCCTACTTACAACTAATAGAAAATGGTTATAGATGTATAGAAACTTGTGATCAGAGGCCACTAAAATTGTGTTCTTTTGATACAAGTAATACACAGAAGTCATGAAGTTGAAAGTGTCTGAGAAGAAATGTGAGTGAAAAGCCACCGAAATCAAATCACCCCAGTCCATTGCCAGATATCATTAGTTACCAGGATTTTCCAGGATAGTTGAAAGAGGAAGTGCATCAGTATTACCTGGCCCCTTGATAAAAAGGCAAGTTCCTGGGCCAGCCCCACCATCTCAAGGAGGATTTCTACAGGAAGGGTCTGGGCATCTGCAATTTCAACAAATTTGGTAGCTTCTCACGCACAATGAAGCTTGAGAATCATCAAGTTACACCATTTTACCATGAAAGAATGAAGACATCCACCTCAAGAAACTGTCTGAGGAATGGGCACAGCAATAATGCAGTAGGAAAGATAAAACTATGAAAGCATCTCTTTGAGAACATACAGAGGAATCTTGGAATAGTTGAGGTTTTCACAATGAGATCTGTATTTACAAAGAATTGCTGAACCAAATGCCTTTCAGGTTTTTGAGAAATCCAAGGTAATTTCCTAATGTTTGAGGTTGCCAAGAACCCAAATATATTTGCTCGAAGCAGACTGCCCCCTCAAATTTAATCAAGCAATTTTGAGGAAATGCAATCCATGTGTTCATGGTAGTCCTGCCCTAAATTCATCAGAGTCATTTTTGTAACAATGATTTGGTATCTCTGTAGTATTTCAATGTCTTTTGTTCCCCCCTTTAGAAACTGGAAGTTGCCTTTGGCCAAAGACTAACTAACCCCGAACAGAGAGGTTTGAGATGACTCCAAAATGCAAGCCCCACAAGTATGCTGTGAGCCACCCACAGGCTCTGGGCATTCTGCATAGAGCTGGAACCTCCCCTTCACTGGAACCTCCCCTTCACTGGAACCTCCCCCTCCCTCCCACTCCACCAAAGAAGGCATTTAATAACAGCAGCCTGACATCCTGAAAGAGGACTGGGCTGGAAGAAAGCACCTGTTTTCCTCTTGGGTTTCTCACCAATTAGCTGTGTGGCTTTGGGCAGATATTTTAACCTCTCTGATCCTCTGTTTTCTTCAGGTTTAAGTAAGAGGATTAAACTCTGACTTTTGGGGCTAATGTACGTTTCTGTCTTAATGGTTATAAGTATCATAACCACTATTGAAACAGCTGCCTAGAAGTTTCCCCAACCACTGTGTCTTTTGGTAGCCTAATCTCTTTATTGCCTTTGCAAACACAATTCAGTGCTGTGTCTTTGGCTTCTTGCCAGTGAAGACAAGCCAATTTGATCATGTTGCTCCTGGATGTCAAAACATTCTCATCTGACCACGTTACAGAAGAAGTTTGTCGAAAGTATGACTGACTGACATGATGACTGATTGGCTGATAACGCTGGCTGACAGTGATTGATTGAGTGTAAAATTATCTGCTCTCATTACTTCTGAAATTGAATTCAGATTGGTTCTATTGGAGGGTTTCCATGGAGACCATACCCTGCAATAGCAGGTGTTTGTGGATGCGGTGGCTTATTGTGATCAATACCTGTTTCCTGTGCTGGTCTGAAGAAATTATTAGTGATTGTAGTCAGGTAGAAAGAAGCAGCCATCTATAAGGGAAAAAAATCCTTGGATTTTATTGCTGCATAAAATACAGGCTTTGTTCATGACTCTGCTTTCACCAGCTAGTTAGGTGATACCTTCACGAATTCACCAGTCTTGAATTGTTATTAACTTAGCAGATTTGCTTTTGTAAATGAATTCTATGATTTTTTTTTCTCTTTGAAGAAAATGGAATAGTAGATAAATGTTCATATTTGTTTTTTTAAATGTGATACATTGCAGTAACAGCAAACATTTAATCAAGTCTTAAGCACACTCATGTGAATGCAGAGACAGGACTTGTCCCTCAGGCTTTTCCTGGCTTGTTTCTGTGAATGAAAAAGTCATTAAACTATTTCATAGGCTTGCCTTATTGATCTCTGAGAATGGCATGCCACGTCTGCTCTTAGGAAAGCCTTTCCGAAGTGCCTCTGTCAGAGTTAATTAGTGTTTCCTCTGTGCCCACATAGCCATTCTTCCATCTTGTGTTACAGCATTTGCCTTGGACCTTACCATGGCTCGCATCCCTTTCACAATCTAGATTATGACCTCCTGGAGGACAGGTTCATTTTCTTTTTTCTCTTTATATCATCTTCAGCATCTCGTGGAGTTCCTGCTGCATCACAGGGGCTCAATAAATGCTTGTTGAATTGAAGGAACTAGGTTTGCATTGCGAGCTCATCTCTTCTGAGGCCAGTGTTTATTGGGATTCCCGCACAGAGAGGCAGTGGATTGTGTGGTTGGTGGTTTCGGGGCTTTGTTTTCTGCCCCGTGGCTGTGTCTGTGCCAGAGAGGGTTGTCTGGAAACCTTGTGTTGTAGGAGGTTCATGTTATGTCAAAAGCCTTCCATACACATGCATAGTTTTCTTTTCTTTTAGTTGATTTTATTTGGTTGTGTTAGCTCGCAAAGAGTTGGATACAACTGGGCGGCAGAGGACGTGTTTATTGCAGAGTGATCACCACAGTAAGTTTCGTTCACAGCTATTACCTCACATACTTAAAGAATTTACTTTTGTTTTTTGCGGAGGGGAGGTATTTACTGCCTTCTACGATTAGAATATTTATAAAACAAATGAATGTTTATAGGTTAATGGATTTTCTCCATCTCTCCTTCCCCAACTTTTATCTGTCTCCCCACTCTCTTGGAAATGCTTCTGTTCTTACACATGTGGCCATCTTCTGTGGGTAGAGACAGGATCCTATCCGTATTGGAATTCTGCATGTAGTGTAAACACTTTTTTAATGATATTTCATAGTAATTTGGACACCTGTCATTCGCCCTACTAGCGATGGCCTTTCAAGGTGACCGGGAGGCCTCTGTTTTGCTTTAGAAGCTAGTCATAGTTAAAAAGCCTCCAGGTGATTTGCCACAAGGGGTCCAGTGACCTCCCTGTTGTCCAGGAAGGCTTCTCGTGACCTCAGCTGTGTGGTTCAGGCTGGATTCTTAGGGCTCTTAAGTGAAATGATCCAAAAATGGGCTGATGTATTTTGCCACATGAAGTGCATTTAACTGCCACTTGATTCTTTATACTCTTTGGCTCAAGAACTTGCCTACCATTATGTGGGGAAGTAAAAATTCTTTTTATTTTATTCAGTCTAAAAAAAAGGAGAGAAAAAGTCTAAGCATTGTCAAAATATTTGCTTAATCTTGCAGATTTGGGAAGTTGTGTAGCTGCTTGCTCTGACAGACCAGAACAATGGTCATTAAATGAAAAGCAGATGCAATAAAGTACGCAGTAAAAGCCTTCTATTATGGGCTGTAAGGGGAAAAAAATGAGTTGTTAACAGAACACAGTAAGCGTTATGGAATAAATCAGAACAAAACCATTCCCAATTACTGTACAAAGATAATTAAAGTCTACAGCACTAATTAAGGTCTGTTTATATCTGTTTCTGTTTGTGTACAAACATATGCACATAGTTAAATATTTTCTATTGTTTTTCTTATGCAATGCTAACTTCAGAGTTGAATCTCCCTGAATTTAACTTTGTTTTTATTTCACCAGGAAGTACAGTCTCCAGAAATTGAAACTCCAGCTTTTCCTCCTTGATTTTACTTTATTTTTCTTGGCTAACTTAAGAAAATTGTTCAAATAGGTGCCCCTACTTCCTGGAGTGCAGTTTTGGGGGGGGGTCCCCTGTGTTTTGAGTGGGATCAAATAGGGTTCCCCTCACTACCACCACCATTTTACAAAGGAAAAGAGTTTTCTTTGAACTTGACTCATATGCCAAATTATATTCACACTAATGTGTGAACATAAAATTCTGTTCCACATTAGTGTGGAACGCTAATGTGTTCCATAGGATTACAAAATGTCCTTTGGATATGAATCTCAAGAAAGCTCAGACTTGAAGAATGAGAAATTGATAAATAATCCTCCCTCCTGGCAGTTCCCAAAGGTTTTCTTCACAGGCTATAAATATCACATAAACATTCCCTGAACTATAAGCTGTAATTTTTTGGATGGATGTCAATTGTTTTTAAGAGGAAACAACAATGAGCTGTAATTATCATTCAAAAGTGATCAGCTAAATAATTGGAAAGGCAGTAGCTTCCACGAAGGTCCTGGGATAGCCTCTGTATGTACTGTACTTGACTTAACCTTGGGAATAAAGAAGAAACTTAATTCTAACTAGGTGTCAATATTCTTTTGAAAATCACTTTGATGTTAGCCAACAGATCACCAATCATGTTTTTCAAAGAAATCAATTTATTCTCCCCTTTCTCTTTCCCTCCTTAGAAATCCACCTACTTTCTGTTTTTTCCCCTAAGTTGCAGTCCACCCCAAATTTAATATAGTAGTAATCTTAATACAGTTCTTCCTTGTAAAACGGACTAAAACGAGAAGGACTGGTCTGTGTTTTAGAAACTCGAATTTTTGAGTTGTTAACAGAACACAGTAAGCGTTATGGAATAAATCAGAACAAAACCATTCCCAATTACTGTACAAAGATAATTAAAGTCTACAGCACTAATTAAGGTCTGTTTATATCTGTTTCTGTTTGTGTACAAACATATGCACATAGTTAAATATTTTCTATTGTTTTTCTTATGCAATGCTAACTTCAGAGTTGAATCTCCCTGAATTTAACTTTGTTTTTATTTCACCAGGAAGTACAGTCTCCAGAAATTGAAACTCCAGCTTTTCCTCCTTGATTTTACTTTATTTTTCTTGGCTAACTTAAGAAAATTGTTCAAATAGGTGCCCCTACTTCCTGGAGTGCAGTTTTGGGGGGGGGTCCCCTGTGTTTTGAGTGGGATCAAATAGGGTTCCCCTCACTACCACCACCATTTTACAAAGGAAAAGAGTTTTCTTTGAACTTGACTCATATGCCAAATTATATTCACACTAATGTGTGAACATAAAATTCTGTTCCACATTAGTGTGGAACGCTAATGTGTTCCATAGGATTACAAAATGTCCTTTGGATATGAATCTCAAGAAAGCTCAGACTTGAAGAATGAGAAATTGATAAATAATCCTCCCTCCTGGCAGTTCCCAAAGGTTTTCTTCACAGGCTATAAATATCACATAAACATTCCCTGAACTATAAGCTGTAATTTTTTGGATGGATGTCAATTGTTTTTAAGAGGAAACAACAATGAGCTGTAATTATCATTCAAAAGTGATCAGCTAAATAATTGGAAAGGCAGTAGCTTCCACGAAGGTCCTGGGATAGCCTCTGTATGTACTGTACTTGACTTAACCTTGGGAATAAAGAAGAAACTTAATTCTAACTAGGTGTCAATATTCTTTTGAAAATCACTTTGATGTTAGCCAACAGATCACCAATCATGTTTTTCAAAGAAATCAATTTATTCTCCCCTTTCTCTTTCCCTCCTTAGAAATCCACCTACTTTCTGTTTTTTCCCCTAAGTTGCAGTCCACCCCAAATTTAATATAGTAGTAATCTTAATACAGTTCTTCCTTGTAAAACGGACTAAAACGAGAAGGACTGGTCTGTGTTTTAGAACTGTCGCAGTCTTTAAACAGCAGTGGCCAGCTTTCATTCTGGAACAACACATCCAACAGAATTATCATATAAGTGGTATATGACTTCACGTTTTGTAGGAGTCATATTTTAAGAAATTTAAGAAGCAGAGGAAATTAATTTTGATAATATGTTTTAACAGTGTATCTTTCATTCTTTTTTGCATACTGTCTTTGAAGTTCAGTGTGTATTTCACACTTGGAGCACATCTCAGTTTGCGCTAGCCTCATTTCACATGCTTATTAGTTGTATGAGTTAATGGTGACCACACTGAACAGCATGACTGTAAATCATGCCTAGAGAGGAACTGATATTAAAATCACAGATTCCGGAAGCTTGAGTGTCTTGTTTAGATGAAGCTACTTCTTTAGGTCAGTTTGGAGATAATGAATCATACCCTGTTTCTCCTTGTCTAATGAAGGAGTTGGAGAAAGGATATCGTAGGAGGTCTTGTAGATTTGGAGAGTCCAACTGATAGCATAACTTGCCTTTTTTTTTTTGGCCATTTCTATTGATCTTTCATTCATTTATCTTTGTTCTTTTGTCTGTGTGGACCTCCCATCGCAGCGGCCTCTCTCACTGCAGAGCACCTGCCTCTGGGCACATGTGCTCCAGAGCTCCGGCTCCGTAGTTGGACACATTGGTCCAGCCGCTCAGTGGCACGTGGGATTCTCCCAGACCAGGGATTGAACCGGCGCCCCTTGCACTGCAAGGTGGTGTTCTTACCCACTGGACCACCAAGGAAGCCCCCGTAACTTTTTTTTGTTGGAGCATGAAGCTATGTTTTTGGAGCTCTAGAGTTCTGCTTATAGGAGAATCCTCTCTTATTGAGCTTATGTCCTTATAAGGAATGAGCTAGGATTTAACTAGAAGGATCATGTTGGGAAGAAGTACTTCTCCCTGAACAATCTCAGAACAGAAGGAACGTGAGAATTACAGGAAAGCACAGCATACGGCTCTCTTATTTGCCTGAGGCTACTCCTTCCACATTGAAGACTCAGGTTGCCTCATATGTCTTGTCTTGTACCCATAGACTAGACCCTAAACCTATTCCCAGCTTAGTGATAAACACGCACACAGTCCTTGGGGTGAAGCCAAGAGAGCGTGGACTTAAAGAATTGAAGAGTCCTATGTTTGAACAGCTGGGTGACTTGAAGAAAATTGCAGATCTGAATCTGTTCCCAACTTTATAAAACAGCCAAGATAATGCCTACCTTGCAGAGGTGTTTGAGGAGTAAATACTGTAAAGTATATAAAACACCTGGCCACGCTCCTGACACATAGTAGGCATCAGTAAATGGTACCTATCATTGTACTATATTGTATTACTATGCAGGATTTGTGTGGACATAGATAATAAGAAATGGTCCCATGTTGAGCTACTGTTCCAAGCTGCCACCGTGATCCTGTGCAGGACAATTCCTTGTATTGCTCTTTAGTCCATGGATGAAAACTAGATTCTCTATAGTTTATGATCTGTAGGAAGGGACTTGTTGGTAAAGCTAGGTCAGGAATCTGTAGATATCTGGGCTGCTAGAAAACAGAATTCTAAGTGTTAAACTCCTGCCTCTCTTTCTTTTTTCAGAATGACTTAAAATTGAGAATGTGAAATGTCTCTGACATCTGTACTTGGTCCAGCCTGGGTAGATTGCTTTGTGATTAAACTCCTTGTGGTCATCATCTGAAAAGATGGGGCAGACATGCTTTGGTCTCCTCTTTTTGCCAAATATAAATGAGATTCTGGGTTTTTGCTTTTTAGGGACTTGTGGTTTGCTTAGAAATCAACTTTTTTATATTTTGTGCTCTCTAAAGGTTGCAAGTTAGCAAAATCTTATGTGGACCCTCCTCTGGGCCAGAGAGACATGACTTGGCGGATTCTCTTTCATTGTCTGGGAGAGGGAGATGGGTATCTTTATTATTCTGGTCAAAACTCTTTACTTTAGATGACATTTGGGCTCCGTTTTACAGCTTCTTTTATGATCCATAGATGTGGTCACCGAAATTGGCTAAATGTGAAGTAAGTCGCTCAGTAGGCTTCTCTTTGTAATTCCACTAGTTTCAAGTACCCTGCATATAATTTTTCAAATGGGTCAATTAACTCAAGTATTCTTCGTGGATAGAGCATGTGCTGAATTTGACGTACACAGTTTATGTAATCCCTTTCACAGTGTACCTCTCTTGTGACACAAAAAGACATTGCTTAAAAAGACAGTTTTCAAAGGCAAGCCTTTTCTGATAATTGGAGAAAAAATGACTGTTCTTGGCAGGGTGAGTGGAAGGAACAAATGTCCTTGAAACCCTCAGAAGGGTGGCCACTAATACTGAAAACACAATTGTGAACATCTTTATCTGTTACACAGAAACATCTGTAGGTAATACTGCTTGAGAAAATTCTCTAACCATTTCTGTGGTTCTACCCTCATGTCCTCGCCCTGGGTCATGAAGAAACAGTAATAACAGACTGTTGACTCAACCTTGCTGACCTACATGGACATATGCCCACCCCCGTGATCCTGTGCAGGACAATTCCTTGTATTGCTCTTTAGTCCATGGATGAAAACTAGATTCTCTATAGTTTATGATCTGTAGGAAGGGACTTGTTGGTAAAGCTAGGTCAGGAATCTGTAGATATCTGGGCTGCTAGAAAACAGAATTCTAAGTGTTAAACTCCTGCCTCTCTTTCTTTTTTCAGAATGACTTAAAATTGAGAATGTGAAATGTCTCTGACATCTGTACTTGGTCCAGCCTGGGTAGATTGCTTTGTGATTAAACTCCTTGTGGTCATCATCTGAAAAGATGGGGCAGACATGCTTTGGTCTCCTCTTTTTGCCAAATATAAATGAGATTCTGGGTTTTTGCTTTTTAGGGACTTGTGGTTTGCTTAGAAATCAACTTTTTTATATTTTGTGCTCTCTAAAGGTTGCAAGTTAGCAAAATCTTATGTGGACCCTCCTCTGGGCCAGAGAGACATGACTTGGCGGATTCTCTTTCATTGTCTGGGAGAGGGAGATGGGTATCTTTATTATTCTGGTCAAAACTCTTTACTTTAGATGACATTTGGGCTCCGTTTTACAGCTTCTTTTATGATCCATAGATGTGGTCACGAAATTGGCTAAATGTGAAGTAAGTCGCTCAGTAGGCTTCTCTTTGTAATTCCACTAGTTTCAAGTACCCTGCATATAATTTTTCAAATGGGTCAATTAACTCAAGTATTCTTCGTGGATAGAGCATGTGCTGAATTTGACGTACACAGTTTATGTAATCCCTTTCACAGTGTACCTCTCTTGTGACACAAAAAGACATTGCTTAAAAAGACAGTTTTCAAAGGCAAGCCTTTTCTGATAATTGGAGAAAAAATGACTGTTCTTGGCAGGATGAGTGGAAGGAACAAATGTCCTTGAAACCCTCAGAAGGGTGGTCACTAATACTGAAAACACAATTGTGAACATCTTTATCTGTTACACAGAAACATCTGTAGGTAATACTTCGCTTGAGAAAATTCTCTAACCATTTCTGTGGTTCTACCCTCATGTCCTCGCCCCCTGGGTCATGAAGAAACAGTAATAACAGACTGTTGACTCAACCTTGCTGACCTACATGGACATATGCATGGATATAACTTACAGGGGTATCTCTGGGAATGTTTTTGATATGGAAGTAAAATCGTACTATTCATATTTTTGGCTTTTTCAATTTTGGAGTGCATCATGTATACACCTAAAACTCAGTAGATCCAGTTCTAATTCTCTCCTCTGCACCTTTAATTTGTTATGATCTTTAACAGAGTCCCACATGGATGTTTAAAACACACAACTACATTATGTTCCCAGTCTTTACTGATAATAATCCAGGAGGTTGCTAAGCCCACGTCACGTGTTAGTTCAAAAATGTGCTGAAGCTAAAACCAAAAGAGTATTTCCACTAGGTGTAGACCAGAAAGGAAATAACTGAAGTAAATTAATGGGAGGCATGGTGTTTTATGAACATGATAGATCGTAGGTGAAGATGTGTCAAAGTAAAGGTATGCTTTACCTGAAGACTAGTGAGATCTAGAGAAGGAAGAATATAAATTCCTCTTTTGTAATTGTCTCATTTCAATGAGTTTGATAGTCAGGAGAGTTTATTTATATCATAGCTTCGGCTGGCCAGTGACAACTTACGATTTCATGTTTTTATGCAACCGCTTCTCTTGCCCATTCTTTCCCATTGCCACAAGATTATCAATAGGTTAATAATTAGTGTATAGACCTGGTTTGGTTTAGATACTATTGATTGAATACTTACTAAAGCAAACAGTTTTGGTTTTGTAGTAGATATTTGGGTAATTTTTTAAACAACCTGTGGAATGATTTGTTAAAATGAAATAAATGTGCTTATACATGAATACATATATACATACACCTACTGAATTTTATTGCTTTGTGTGTTTTAAACTGTGTCTTTCCTTATGTCTTTCATAATTGTTAGAGTGTCCCTCAAAACTGAAGAAGAGACAACTTCAAATACACTTTATTGTTAGAAATAAATGTGTTTTCTTAGTTGTATATGCATAGTACCCTCAGAGTACTTTAAACTTGAAACAGTTACACAGAAACATCTGTAGGTAATACTTTGAGAAAATTCTCTAACCATTTCTGTGGTTCTACCCTCATGTCCTCGCCCCCTGGGTCATGAAGAAACAGTAATAACAGACTGTTGACTCAACCTTGCTGACCTACATGGACATATGCATGGATATAACTTACAGGGGTATCTCTGGGAATGTTTTTGATATGGAAGTAAAATCGTACTATTCATATTTTTGGCTTTTTCAATTTTGGAGTGCATCATGTATACACCTAAAACTCAGTAGATCCAGTTCTAATTCTCTCCTCTGCACCTTTAATTTGTTATGATCTTTAACAGAGTCCCACATGGATGTTTAAAACACACAACTACATTATGTTCCCAGTCTTTACTGATAATAATCCAGGAGGTTGCTAAGCCCACGTCACGTGTTAGTTCAAAAATGTGCTGAAGCTAAAACCAAAAGAGTATTTCCACTAGGTGTAGACCAGAAAGGAAATAACTGAAGTAAATTAATGGGAGGCATGGTGTTTTATGAACATGATAGATCGTAGGTGAAGATGTGTCAAAGTAAAGGTATGCTTTACCTGAAGACTAGTGAGATCTAGAGAAGGAAGAATATAAATTCCTCTTTTGTAATTGTCTCATTTCAATGAGTTTGATAGTCAGGAGAGTTTATTTATATCATAGCTTCGGCTGGCCAGTGACAACTTACGATTTCATGTTTTATGCAACCGCTTCTCTTGCCCATTCTTTCCCATTGCCACAAGATTATCAATAGGTTAATAATTAGTGTATAGACCTGGTTTGGTTTAGATACTATTGATTGAATACTTACTAAAGCAAACAGTTTTGGTTTTGTAGTAGATATTTGGGTAATTTTTTAAACAACCTGTGGAATGATTTGTTAAAATGAAATAAATGTGCTTATACATGAATACATATATACATACACCTACTGAATTTTATTGCTTTGTGTGTTTTAAACTGTGTCTTTCCTTATGTCTTTCATAATTGTTAGAGTGTCCCTCAAAACTGAAGAAGAGACAACTTCAAATACACTTTATTGTTAGAAATAAATGTGTTTTCTTAGTTGTATATGCATAGCACGTAAGTCAGAAGTCCTCAACCTCTGGGATCTAATGCCTGATGATCTGTAGTGGAGCTGATGCAATAATAATAGAAATAAAGTGCACAATAAATGTAATGCTTGAATCATCCTCAAGCCTCCCCCTACCACCATGGGCTGTGGAAAAATTGTCTCCCACAAAGCTAGTCCCTGGTGCCAAGAAGCCTGGTACTCTTAGTTTAAGAAATCAGTTTACTAGGATTTATTTTCAGAATCCTTGAATGAGGTTCAAAGGCATATTGTTTTGTCCATAATCACCATTTTGATAATGAGCCACAAACTTGCCTAGAAATCTCATTCTCCTGCTTATCAAGTCTTCTCAAACTTCCTTCTTAGGACTCATATGCCATTGATTGTCCTGTCTCTTCTGCAGTCTTCTCTCAAATGCATCATACCCACTGGAAAGCAGCAAGACTAGTCCAAAGAATTTTATTTTCCTCTGAATCATGTGAGAGTAAGCTTCCAACCTCTTGCCCTACTACCCTGGAATACTTTAGTATGTGCAATCCCTGTATTACAAGGGAACCCTACTGCATATCTGTGATAATAACCATCACAGCCAAGATATTAGCATTGATACATTACAGCCTTCAAGTCCATCAACCCCATTAAATTTCAACCCCAATCCTTTAAATGTATATATATACATATGTGTATGTATGTGTGTATATATATATATATATGTAAATAAAATATAAATAGTATAAGAAATTGTCTCTTTATAGCAAAAGTTTCCATTACCAAATCATGTATTATGTTTAGTTGTTTTGTGCCTCTGGTTTCCTTTAATGTGGAACAGTTCTCAGTCTTTCTTGACTTCATGACCTTGATGGAGTTGAAGATTATAGGCCAGTTATTTCAGAGAATGGCATTCACCTTGGGTTTGTCTTACAATTAGATTCCAGTTATATGGGCAGTATCAGCCCATTAAGTGTTGAAATTCCTCAAAGCTCAGTTTCAGGCGTTCTTGTCTTCTCCCTGAGCCGAGTTCATACATGGGCATTGTTCTACTTACCTCTGTCTTATGTTGCTCACAAATTCACATCTCAAGCTTAAGGTTTGCCGGTGAGTTGTGGCATCTTAGATCCACTGTCTCCCTTGCTCCTTCTCTTGGATAGTAAATACCAATCTGCCACCTTGTCCTTTTGATTGACTGTCTTAAATATCTTGCTAATCTATTCACCCGTGTCCTTCAGTATCACCTCCAACTTACCTTGGACTCTAACAACCTCTTAACTGGTGTATATGTGTGTACACACACACACACACACACACATACACATACACACCCCTCTCTGGCCCCCTGAAGTGTATTCTCCTTATTTTAACTAGAGTGATCTTTTCAGAATGTGAATTTGACTGTGTCATGCCCCCTTGCTCTGTTTAAAACCTTCCAGTGATATCCCATTGTGCTCAGGACGGACAGAGAAGAGCTTGGCCTATGGACCCTGGGTGACCTGGCCCCTTGTTCCCTCCTCAGCCTGAGCTCACACCTGAGCCTCACTCCTCTGGCCACACTGGCCTTCTTTCTGTTTCTCTGAGCATGCTCTCCCTACTTCTACCAAATGCAGCCCCTCTGCTTCTCCACTCGCCATCGTCTCAGCCTTCCACTATCTTAAAATAGCTTTATTGAGATAAAATTCACATACTGTAAACACACTCACTTAAAGTGTACAGTTCTGTGTTTTTAGTATATTCTCAGAATTCTGCAACCACCACCACTGTCTAATCTCAGAATATTTTCATCACCCCCCTCAAAATATATCTCATCCTTGTTAGGAGGCACTTCTTCATATCCACGCACAGTCACGCTTCACCCTGCCCACTGATACATTTTTTGTCACTTTAGATTTCCATTCTGGACATTCAAAATAAGAGGAATCCTACTGTATGTGAAATTTTATGACTGGCTTCTTTCACTTAGCATAATGTTCTCCAAGTTCATCCATGCGGTAGCATGAAATGCTTCTGTTTTTCCTTCATATGGCTAAATAATATTTCACTATGTGGATATATGGAGCTTCCCTGGTGAATCCACAGTAAAGAACCCTCCTGCCAATGCAGGAGACTTGGGTTCGGTCCCTGGGTCAGGAAGATCCACTGGAAAAGGAGCTAGCAACTGCTCCAGAATTCTTGCCTGGGAAATCCCATGAACAGAGGAGCCTGGGGGACTATGATCCATGGAGTTGCAAAGATTTGGACATGACTTAGTAACTAAAAAACAACAATTGACGAACATCGGAGCCAGCCTTCAAATCTTGAAGCAAGCGTCTGTTTTTCAGAGAATTTCCCTGACCTGCCGAGGCAGGCTAATGGTACTGGATAGGGTTTCACTACACTGTGTCTCTATCCTTGCTGGCGTCCCACAGTTCCAATCCAACATTCATTTGCATGCTTCTTGGCCTAATGAGATGCTGATCTTTTACACCACAAGGTAAACTAGAGGAGGCAAAGACCCTATCTGTTTAGACTCACCAAGGTTTCCCAACAGATAACACAGGGCTGTGCACACAGTAGGAGTTCATTACATATTTGTTAAATGAATAAATCCTAATTCTGCTCGTTGAAACGAAATTGCATCTGGCAGTGGAGATATTTGAGCCATTTGTATGAATTTCCCTGGCATCGGCCTCTATTGTGCTTTAGATGAGAAGGACCCGCCATAAACCATTCCGTTCTTCTTGCCTCCAGCGGGCCTTTACTCAATTGTATTTCTTAATAGAATTCAGCATTTATTGTATATATTTATTTGAATTAAGTTGCAAAAATATGGAAGTAACCGTGACAGCTAGAAGCAGAGAGGCGTGCAGAAGTAAATGCATTGCTAGGCACTGGCAAAACTGGAGAGGCCTAGGTAACTAGCAGATGGGAAGAGAAAAGAGATTATTCCTGGGGCAGGATTCTGAGTATCTGGGGGAATTTTTTTTTTTTTTTTAAGTGAGTTTCCTCTTTGTCACTTGTGTGTGGGAAATAGTTTAGGGTTAGCATTTTGCTTGAATGACATTTTGCTGGAGTTAACAGTTGCTACCTTTTCTCAGTTGCTTCCTGAATTCCTTAATTCCTGGGTTAGGTGCTGCGCTGTGAGCTTTGGCTGCGGATGTTCATTTCATTGGCTCAGCTACCTTGTGAGAAAAGCGTTGCTGCTAAACATTTTATAGATGAGTAAACTGAGGCTTTGAGAGAAAAGTGACTTGGGCTTTAGCCCACAGTTCTTCTCATTGGTCCCTGGGTCAGGAAGATCCACTGGAAAAGGAGCTAGCAACTGCTCCAGAATTCTTGCCTGGGAAATCCCATGAACAGAGGAGCCTGGGGGACTATGATCCATGGAGTTGCAAAGATTTGGACATGACTTAGTAACTAAAAAACAACAATTGACGAACATCGGAGCCAGCCTTCAAATCTTGAAGCAAGCGTCTGTTTTTCAGAGAATTTCCCTGACCTGCCGAGGCAGGCTAATGGTACTGGATAGGGTTTCACTACACTGTGTCTCTATCCTTGCTGGCGTCCCACAGTTCCAATCCAACATTCATTTGCATGCTTCTTGGCCTAATGAGATGCTGATCTTTTACACCACAAGGTAAACTAGAGGAGGCAAAGACCCTATCTGTTTAGACTCACCAAGGTTTCCCAACAGATAACACAGGGCTGTGCACACAGTAGGAGTTCATTACATATTTGTTAAATGAATAAATCCTAATTCTGCTCGTTGAAACGAAATTGCATCTGGCAGTGGAGATATTTGAGCCATTTGTATGAATTTCCCTGGCATCGGCCTCTATTGTGCTTTAGATGAGAAGGACCCGCCATAAACCATTCCGTTCTTCTTGCCTCCAGCGGGCCTTTACTCAATTGTATTTCTTAATAGAATTCAGCATTTATTGTATATATTTATTTGAATTAAGTTGCAAAAATATGGAAGTAACCGTGACAGCTAGAAGCAGAGAGGCGTGCAGAAGTAAATGCATTGCTAGGCACTGGCAAAACTGGAGAGGCCTAGGTAACTAGCAGATGGGAAGAGAAAAGAGATTATTCCTGGGGCAGGATTCTGAGTATCTGGGGGAATTTTTTTTTTTTTTTTAAGTGAGTTTCCTCTTTGTCACTTGTGTGTGGGAAATAGTTTAGGGTTAGCATTTTGCTTGAATGACATTTTGCTGGAGTTAACAGTTGCTACCTTTTCTCAGTTGCTTCCTGAATTCCTTAATTCCTGGGTTAGGTGCTGCGCTGTGAGCTTTGGCTGCGGATGTTCATTTCATTGGCTCAGCTACCTTGTGAGAAAAGCGTTGCTGCTAAACATTTTATAGATGAGTAAACTGAGGCTTTGAGAGAAAAAGTGACTTGGGCTTTAGCCCACAGTTCTTCTCATTGGAAATCTCATGTTAACTCCCACAGTTTTAGATGCTACCTATTCCTTTGGGCAGATCTGGGGTCTTCTTTTAACTACAAGTTTTCAAGTAGAGAATTAAAGCTGAATATTGAAAATTATTACTGATTATGGCTGAATTTGAAATGCTTTGTTGTAACAGGCTGGAGGAAACAGCATGTGCTTCAGAGCTCTGTGGACCTGGATTTAACCTCCACTTCTACACTTGACATGTTGAACATGACATTTACTTTCCCTGATCCCCAGATCTTAATTTTAAAAGTAAGGATAATTTTAAAGATGAGGATGATTATTATCAATCACCATAGGATACTTAGGGATTAAACAAAACAAACTCCAAGCCAATGCCTGACCCAAAACAAGTGCGTCTACAGGAAAGGAAAAAAAAAAAAAAAAAAACACTTCTTTAATTTCTGCTGCTTCTATATTAACATGTAAATGAATTCCTTCAGCATAAAATTTTGGCCAGTGCTTGCAGTCAATACATTTTGAGGCCAAGACCAGAAAGGAGTTAGCTGCTGAATAGTTAATATGTTTATTAGAAACTTACATTCTCATCTTAAATATTTTCTCATTCATTTCAGTGTATATCAATTCAACTAATGCTCTTCAAGCACAGAAGTGTGTATGATAGCAATGGTCCTTTGCCCACACTGGGCTCATACTCCAGCAAAGAACACACACACACACACACACACACACACAGCTTTTACAGTTGAACCAAATACAGCTCACTTACTATGACAAATGTCATTGAAGCTGCCTGGGGACACGTGGCAACAGTTTTTGCAGGCCCAAAGGCTTTCTCAGCTTAACTTCTGATGCAGTTAAAGCTCAAAGACCTCTGGGTTCCAGTGAAAATACTCACCTCTTACTTAAATGTAATTTCAAGGGAGAGGAAATGTAACATTTTGTGTGGTCAAGTCTGTATTAGGCGTGGGGACAGCACTGCTCAGGTGTACCCCCTAGCAATTCCTACAGGAACAAAAGGTCATCAGCCTTAGGTACTTCCTGTAAGAGCTGAAAATAGAAATAGACTAAGGACACATTTGAAGGCCAATGAAAAAGTTTAATTCTGTTGATAGCCACTGCTCACTGCTTGGTTGTGAAATAGAATTTGCAAGGCTGGCAAGTGACTTATGTCACTCTTCAGGAGGCACGCTTCTTATATATGGCAAAGACCAACTGGCTTCATGAATGGTATTTCATGGAATAGTGTCAAATATTGAGAACAGGAGAGACAGGGAGATGGAGTATACTTGATTTTCTTAGGAGTCACTTTGCTTTTAAATACCCAAATACCCAAAGCGTAAACACATTTTTCTGACTCCTTTGTATAAAAAGCGAACAGAATGGCTACTGTTGTAATTGTGCTGCTTCTAGCAATTCGCCGGCAGAATACATCCCGAAATAGCAGATACACAATGCGGCATATGCTTTGGTGAATCTTGTAATCTCATGAACTCCTTCGCTGCCAGGTTGGTAAATGACACAGCTTTCACAGCGAACTTTATAAAATTTGGAGCCTCATGAATCAGACAGGGAAGAAACAAAAAGCGGACACTTTGAACAATGATGGATGAGTTGCTAGGGAGTAAAATTAAATGGTTGATAATAATTGTGGTAGCTCACAAAGACTGATGTTATTTACAAAGGCTCCATTTTGCATGTAATCAGATGTCTATTCCCATGAGCTGGGTCATAATTCATATTCCTCTTTAATGTTCGTGGAAAGTGTGCTTCCCTCTGTGTATGTATTATTTTTAGGATGTTATGTTTCCTTGGTGCATACACAATGAGCCTGAAATCCTTTAGGAATGTGTTTAATTTAAAAGTTTTATCCTCTGGGTCTGGTTAATTCAAATACACGGTGAGGAGCATTACTGTGGGGCCTGAAAGAATGTGGGCATGGCGAATCGTGTGCACAAAGACAACCCCATCTCCAGTGTTGCTGATGCTCCTCTGGTGAAAGACCACCCCCTCCCGTGTTGCTGACACTCCTTTGGTAAAAGATAGCAGGGAGAGTTCTTTCCTCAAACTTCTCCCTTCATCTATTCAGTTCGTTTTTCTACACTGATTCTTAATCATCAGCTTGATCTACACTGGGCCAGACTTCTCTGTTTTTAAACTCAGAATCATCTCAGGTGGCTCTTTTGAGTTTAGAATGTTCAGCTGAGGGACTTCTCATAAACGTGTGTCTTCTGCTCTATCGCTCTGGGGTGTCCTGTGGTCTCCGTGACATGCTTTCCCTTCCTTAGTCACAGAGATGCTC
Organism: Tragulus kanchil; assembly: GCA_022376925.1. NCBI lineage: Eukaryota > Metazoa > Chordata > Mammalia > Artiodactyla > Tragulidae > Tragulus > Tragulus kanchil. Next base: position 287,760,636 of record JAIOJX010000032.1, read on the forward strand.
TGCGTCACTTTTTCATCTCTAGGAGAATGCTAAGACTCAAGGGCCATAGCTCTCAGAGATGAGCAGGGCTTGCCCTTCCACCTCAGAGACGATGTGCCTGCCTCCTGTTATCACAGAGCTGGGGGACCTTGGAATTTGGTCTGACTGCCCTTCAAGAGGGTGAGTGACTCTCTGGGAATGGAAAGGTCTCTCAGTGACACATTTCTCCAGGGCTCCGTGATACCCAGTCTGATATATGGACAGAGACGTATCTTATGAGAAGTGTGAGGAGAAAACAGGTCTTGTGCGCTGTGCGGTGCTATGCTGAGAAAGTGATTAGAAGTCAGGTCCTTGTGAACACAGGGCTTTGTGCCGGTGCTAGAACTTGTAATTCATAATTTTCGTTTAAATGACACAGCTTTCAGCGAACTTTATAAAATTTGGAGCCTCATGAATCAGACAGGGAAGAAACAAAAAGCGGACACTTTGAACAATGATGGATGAGTTGCTAGGGAGTAAAATTAAATGGTTGATAATAATTGTGGTAGCTCACAAAGACTGATGTTATTTACAAATGCTACAATTTGCATGTAATCAGATGTCTATTCTCATTAGCTGGGTCATAATTGATATTCCTCTTTAATGTTCGTGGAAAGTGTGCTTCCCTCTGTGTATGTATTATTTTTAGGATGTTATGTTTCCTTGGTGCATACACAATGAGCCTGAAATCCTTTAGGAATGTGTTTAATTTAAAAGTTTTATCCTCTGGGTCTGGTTAATTCAAATACACGGTGAGGAGCATTACTGTGGGGCCTGAAAGAATGTGGGCATGGCGAATCGTGTGCACAAAGACAACCCCATCTCCAGTGTTGCTGATGCTCCTCTGGTGAAAGACCACCCCCTCCCGTGTTGCTGACACTCCTTTGGTAAAAGATAGCAGGAGAGTTCTTTCCTCAAACTTCTCCCTTCATCTATTCAGTTCGTTTTTCTACACTGATTCTTAATCATCAGCTTGATCTACACTGGGCCAGACTTCTCTGTTTTTAAACTCAGAATCATCTCAGGTGGCTCTTTTGAGTTTAGAATGTTCAGCTGAGGGACTTCTCATAAACGTGTGTCTTCTGCTCTATCGCTCTGGGGTGTCCTGTGGTCTCCGTGACATGCTTTCCCTTCCTTAGTCACAGAGATGCTCTGCGTCACTTTTTCATCTCTAGGAGAATGCTAAGACTCAAGGGCCATAGCTCTCAGAGATGAGCAGGGCTTGCCCTTCCACCTCAGAGACGATGTGCCTGCCTCCTGTTATCACAGAGCTGGGGGACCTTGGAATTTGGTCTGACTGCCCTTCAAGAGGGTGAGTGACTCTCTGGGAATGGAAAGGTCTCTCAGTGACACATTTCTCCAGGGCTCCGTGATACCCAGTCTGATATATGGACAGAGACGTATCTTATGAGAAGTGTGAGGAGAAAACAGGTCTTGTGCCGCTGTGCGGTGCTATGCTGAGAAAGTGATTAGAACGTTCCAGGGTAACCACAGTCCAACATGCACTTGCTATCTTTTACACAATGGGGCTTTAGCATCTCAGAGACCCGAGTGTGCATTCCGACTGCTCATATTATGAGATGTTATGAGCTGGGCCTGTACGGCGACTTTGGAGATTTTAAACACCAAAAAGCTGCTAATACAAAAACATGGAATGCAACAAACAAACAAAAAACCAGAAAGTCTCAGGAGATGTAGCAGATTTCTGTTTTCCCCCAAGATTGCCACTTGAATGCTTTTTTCAGAACATGAAGTTATTTCTCTCCAAATTTTTCCTGTGCTCCTGCTAGGCTGGTGTCCTCAATTGGAATCTCAACACATGGGATTACTACTGCCTTCCTCTCTAGGGGTTGTGTGTGTTAAAAAATAAGGAGTATGTTATGTACCTTGTGAAGTACAAGGCATGTACGTGATCAGTTTTCTTTCTTGCGCTTCAACCTTTTTCCCCATAAACTCTTTAGAGACCAGTTTAATGGGCCCCCAGTGCAGTGCATCTGGGCCTTGAACTAAACTCGGGTAGGAGAACACCATGATTGTACACATCAATGTATTCACATTGGCTACTTTAATTTTTTTTCAAGACCCTGGGAGTTACCTACTGATGAATATAACTGTGGTGAGCTCTCCTGTCCCATGTGTAGTTTTGGGACTTCCCTTTCAGTCTAGTGATTGAGATTCCACACTGCCAATGTAGGGGACATGGGTTCAATCCCTGGTCAGGGAACTAAGGTCCCACATGCTGCTCAGTGTGAGATATATATATATATATATATATATACACACACACACACATATGCATACATAAACACACATACATACATACACACACATATATACACATGTATAGCTATGTGTAGTTTTGAATAGGAAGAAGTCAGTTGTGTGATTATGATAAAATTGCATTTTTAATAGATTGTTGGATTTTTTTTTTTTTTTTTTACTGTTTGCTCATCACAAGCAAGTTTTCCTAGATAAAAAATATCCAAAGCTCGTAACTGGAACAGTGTGGGACACCAACAGCATGTGTGCCATCTGAAAGGTTCAAAGTGATCCTGAGGTCATCCCATCTCTTCATAGCCCTGTGAGCATCTAACTCTGTCATCTCTGAAATGCTGGTTACCACCAGGAGTGCTTCTGCCTCTCTGCCTCTCTCCCTGAGGAGTCACAGATGAGCTGCAAACTGGAGTGGATGTTCAACCCACCCTTTTCTCCTACCCTTGGCTAGACAGCGAGCCACCAATATGGCCTGGGATGGAATTGACCAGTTCATCCATAGCCAGCCATTTCACTTCAATCTGAATGTTCTCTGCCATGGTGTGTCTTCGGGTTCATAGCTGGGTTCATGACCCAGCTTTGCAATAAGAAAACACAAAATTACAGAAAACCGTTTTACTTATCAAGGCAGGATTGTGCGTATGGCTCCATAGGCTTCCCTGGTGGCTCAGATGATAAAGAATCTGCCTGTGATGCAGGAGATCCAGGTTCATTCCCTCTGTCGGGAAGATCCCCTGCAGAAGGGAATAGCAACTCACTCCAGGATTCTTGCCTGGAGAATTCCATGGACAGAGGAGACTGACTGGCTACATTCTATGGGGTCTCAAAGAGTCGGACACAACTGACAGTAGTTTCACTTTTCACCATTTCTTAGTGCTGGACCCATCGATTGCAATGTGGCTTTTGCTCAGTTTGTTTTTAAGGCCTTGTGAAATGGAATTCTCTAGGTGTATTGTGTGTTTGTATCTTTGCTGATTCTGTCACAAATATCAACGCGATGTATCTGTGTGAGTACCGTTGATGATGCTGACATGAAAAGAGATGGTCCTCTGAAATATGAGCTCATTAAAGCCTTGGGAAAGTGCTACTGCCCTTCAGTTCAAGCCCAGTGGCCACATATCCAATCTTAATTTATCTTCTTACAGTCTCTTAGCATATGACACAATTATCAGTCACATTTCTACTAAAATACATTTGTTCACCCAGATTAATGAATGTGTATGTTAATTCATGGTTGCCAAAATTTTTAGTGTATCTGTGTCAGGCATTTCATATGTGTTACGTCACGCAGTGGTTCTGCACACCCTATAGGGTAAATGTCTTGGTGTTATCATGATTTTGCCAAAAGGGAAACTGAGGCAACAGACTGGTGAAGTCAGTTATCCCAGGTTATCCCAAGGTTTAGATGTCACAAGTAGTTCGACATGGTGTTTGAATACATAGAGCTTGTACCTCACCCAGTCTTCCCAGCTGCCATCTGTGGTCCTTTGACTAAGCAAGTCCTGCCCACCTCCCAAGGTTCCCTCAGGTCAGCACACAGCTGACTGACCAAGAGCAGTTACTCTGAGAAGAGCACCATACGAAGCCTGCCCGTGAGATGTGTACAACATGCCCATCCACTCCCTGCCTGCACACCTTACTGCACGAATAAGATGTCAGGTAGCAGGTTCACAGACACCCTGCTGGAGGTTAACACCCTGGGGGAGATGTTCACATATCCTGGTTTTCCCAGAACACTATGATTTTCTGGTGTCACTGTTCCTCGCACCTCCAGGCGTTCGATGGCTCCATAGGCTTCCTGGTGGCTCAGATGATAAAGAATCTGCCTGTGATGCAGGAGATCCAGGTTCATTCCTCTGTCGGGAAGATCCTGCAGAAGGGAATAGCAACTCACTCCAGGATTCTTGCCTGGAGAATTCCATGGACAGAGGAGACTGACTGGCTACATTCTATGGGGTCTCAAAGAGTCGGACACAACTGACAGTAGTTTCACTTTTCACCATTTCTTAGTGCTGGACCCATCGATTGCAATGTGGCTTTTGCTCAGTTTGTTTTTAAGGCCTTGTGAAATGGAATTCTCTAGGTGTATTGTGTGTTTGTATCTTTGCTGATTCTGTCACAAATATCAACGCGATGTATCTGTGTGAGTACCGTTGATGATGCTGACATGAAAAGAGATGGTCCTCTGAAATATGAGCTCATTAAAGCCTTGGGAAAGTGCTACTGCCCTTCAGTTCAAGCCCAGTGGCCACATATCCAATCTTAATTTATCTTCTTACAGTCTCTTAGCATATGACACAATTATCAGTCACATTTCTACTAAAATACATTTGTTCACCCAGATTAATGAATGTGTATGTTAATTCATGGTTGCCAAAATTTTTAGTGTATCTGTGTCAGGCATTTCATATGTGTTACGTCACGCAGTGGTTCTGCACACCCTATAGGGTAAATGTCTTGGTGTTATCATGATTTTGCCAAAAGGGAAACTGAGGCAACAGACTGGTGAAGTCAGTTATCCCAGGTTATCCCAAGGTTTAGATGTCACAAGTAGTTCGACATGGTGTTTGAATACATAGAGCTTGTACCTCACCCAGTCTTCCCAGCTGCCATCTGTGGTCCTTTGACTAAGCAAGTCCTGCCCACCTCCCAAGGTTCCCTCAGGTCAGCACACAGCTGACTGACCAAGAGCAGTTACTCTGAGAAGAGCACCATACGAAGCCTGCCCGTGAGATGTGTACAACATGCCCATCCACTCCCTGCCTGCACACCTTACTGCACGAATAAGATGTCAGGTAGCAGGTTCACAGACACCCTGCTGGAGGTTAACACCCTGGGGGAGATGTTCACATATCCTGGTTTTCCCAGAACACTATGATTTTCTGGTGTCACTGTTCCTCGCACCTCCATTCCTTCTCAAACATGTCCTGCTTTTGGATGATGGCATTGCCTTAGCCGTAGGAGAAGTGTGCTTGAGAGTTGGACAGAAAGGGTGCAGCAGATCCAGAGGATGGCATGCAAGATACTCTTGATGGAGAAGGTTGTCCTTGAGCTGTATCCTTGCAGGGTGGCTAGGAGAGTAGGATCTGGAGTCAGCCTGCCTGTGTTAGATACCTCTCCGCCTCCGTATCCTCACCTGTGAACTGGATGTCACTGTCCTCTTATCTTAGGTTGACTGTGCAAATGAAGAGCTAATACTATAAAGAGTTTATAGCACTGGCTAGCCTAGAGCAGGCACTTACCGAATATTCCCTGCAACTGTTTAAGTAGGTTCAGGAAGGAAGTTTTTTTCGAGTTAAGGCAGTGACATCTAGAGTGCATTTACGGAACTCTACTGATGGGCGGCTCAAAGCCATTCGTGGAGCCCCTTCTCCCTTACCAGCCCCTGTGCTATTCTAGGCTACACAGTAGAAATCAGCTTCCCAGCCTCTTTTGTAACTGTGTGACTCAGTTATGGCCCAGTGCGGCAAGAGACGGGCCCTTGAGGTGTCTGCCTATGCAGGTCTTTCCTGTTTGGGACCGTGAGTGTGAACTTGATGCTTAAAGCTGCTGTTGTCATCTCTTCTCCTTAAGGGGAAGACCAAGGGAATTATCACCTGTGGCCTGGAGCCCTGACTTGTGCAACCTCTGACACAAAGTACCCAAATGCCTTCTGCCTCTAAACTTCATCATGTGAAAAATAAATACTTATTTGTTTAGGCCACTACCAATTGGGTCTTTGCACTTACGACTAAATTCATCATGATGAATGGAGAACAAGAAATAACCTAATTTGGAACTAGGATCAGTTACCCCTGGGAAGGTAGAGAAGATGGGGAGGGGTGCACCAGTGTCCTCAGAAAATTAGAGAGCACTTGAAGGTTTCTTAGCTTGAGAATAATATGACTTGAGTTATGCTTCAGGAAGGTAATTCTGGCTCCACGGTTTATGATGGATTAGAACAGAGTCTCCAAAATCAAATTGTGCCCTAAGATGCCCTGAGAAATTTTTCAAAATGCAGATTTCAGGGGGCTGTTGTTGACATTGTGAATCAGAAGCTCTAAGGGTAAAGGTCTGAGGAATATCTGACTTGGAGGAAGGAGACCCTGGCGGTGGTAACACCAGCCAGGTGGCGTTCTTTTCAGTAAGCCAAAAGAAAGGTCCTGGTTCCTGTTAAGAGAGCTGGGAGAATAGAGACTAAACGGCATGGAGACAGTGTCCGTAGCTAGATTGTGAAAAGGCAGTAGGTTGGAATGAGGATCCTGGCTCATCTTTGTCCAGGGCTTGTGCACTTCCCACTGGTGCAGGGCTTGCTTCTGAGTCAGAGGGCTCTTTCATCGTGGGCCTCAGGTGGGAAGGTTTGAAGGTGAATGGTGGGAGAGAGGATGGGATGTAAGTGACACATAAAGAGGAGATCCACGGAGGTGATACTTGCAAGCTGACCTAATGCGGGAGCCCAAAGAGGAGAAAACCAAAAGGCTTTATGAGGCACTTTGCACTCACACATCTCGGGGAGTGGTAGTCCCAAAGGTATCTGGAAGGAAGAGGCAGCAGTCAGAGCTGGTTTCACGGACTCTGTTCTGTGGCCTTGTCCAGCTGATGCTTAGAAATGTGCATCTGGAGGTCCTGAGAGAAGTTAGCCATCCCTCCTTTGGGATCAGAGAGATGGTGAAGGATGGAAGACTCTGCATCTTCCTTAAGGGAAGACCAAGGAAAAATTATCACCTGTGGCCTGGAGCCCTGACTTGTGCAACCTCTGACACAAAGTACCCAAATGCCTTCTGCCTCTAAACTTCATCATGTGAAAAATAAATACTTATTTGTTTAGGCCACTACCAATTGGGTCTTTGCACTTACGACTAAATTCATCATGATGAATGGAGAACAAGAAATAACCTAATTTGGAACTAGGATCAGTTACCCCTGGGAAGGTAGAGAAGATGGGGAGGGGTGCACCAGTGTCCTCAGAAAATTAGAGAGCACTTGAAGGTTTCTTAGCTTGAGAATAATATGACTTGAGTTATGCTTCAGGAAGGTAATTCTGGCTCCACGGTTTATGATGGATTAGAACAGAGTCTCCAAAATCAAATTGTGCCCTAAGATGCCCTGAGAAATTTTTCAAAATGCAGATTTCAGGGGGCTGTTGTTGACATTGTGAATCAGAAGCTCTAAGGGTAAAGGTCTGAGGAATATCTGACTTGGAGGAAGGAGACCCTGGCGGTGGTAACACCAGCCAGGTGGCGTTCTTTTCAGTAAGCCAAAAGAAAGGTCCTGGTTCCTGTTAAGAGAGCTGGGAGAATAGAGACTAAACGGCATGGAGACAGTGTCCGTAGCTAGATTGTGAAAAGGCAGTAGGTTGGAATGAGGATCCTGGCTCATCTTTGTCCAGGGCTTGTGCACTTCCCACTGGTGCAGGGCTTGCTTCTGAGTCAGAGGGCTCTTTCATCGTGGGCCTCAGGTGGGAAGGTTTGAAGGTGAATGGTGGGAGAGAGGATGGGATGTAAGTGACACATAAAGAGGAGATCCACGGAGGTGATACTTGCAAGCTGACCTAATGCGGGAGCCCAAAGAGGAGAAAACCAAAAAGGCTTTATGAGGCACTTTGCACTCACACATCTCGGGGAGTGGTAGTCCCAAAGGTATCTGGAAGGAAGAGGCAGCAGTCAGAGCTGGTTTCACGGACTCTGTTCTGTGGCCTTGTCCAGCTGATGCTTAGAAATGTGCATCTGGAGGTCCTGAGAGAAGTTAGCCATCCCTCCTGATGGTTAGAGCCATCAGAGAGATGGTGAAGGATGGAAGAGGAGGAGGAGAGGTCACGGGTCAGGAAGCTGACCACATGGGTATGTACCTGGAGTCAAGCAGGAATCAGAAGGAGTTTGAGAAGTGAGAGAGGACCCTGAAGGGTGCTGTGCTGTGGAGGTGGGAAGAGAGGCTAAAGGCCAAGGCGATTGGAAGGCTGCTGGAGGGGATGCCATTGGGAATCTCATAAAGAAGGATGATCATCATCAGAGGGGTGAGCACAAATGCCTCTTGCTCCATGTGGGGAGGGGCGGGACACCAGGGTTGCTCAGTTTCCCGCTCCTTCCCACGGCCCATCCCAGAACAGCCTCAGCATCTTCTAAGCATCCATGGCAGCTGTCATTTGAGCCAAACCATTCAGCACAGAGACTGACTGTTCCATTGACCTCTTATCTTGTCTCTTACAATCTCACAGATTGGTAGGACAGTGGTGTTTGCCACATACTTGATAATTGAGTGACAAAAGCAACTGGGGATTACTCCACAAAATGGAGGAGGAACCCAGGGGAAGACATATTTTTCCTCTTTAAAGAAAGGGCATGATGAAGGGCGGACATGGGGAAAATTCTGTTCCTTTAAAACGTGAGAAGCACAGCCTGAGAACAAATGGGGTTATCATGACTGTGTTAGAAATTTGGGGCGAGTGATGCCGGCAATATCAATTTCAGAAGAGCTGTGCCGGAGCGCGCGGTGTGTAATGTATTCCGCTGGGCATGTTCCGTGAAGCTATGAAGCCAGTGCAGCTCTTGTGCCTCACAGCAACTGGGTCCTTTTGTATTAGAGAGCTTTGGAGATGTTAAGAGCATTTGGGGATCTTAGCTGAACGAAAAAAGATCTTTCCTTTCAGAGGGCGTATTAGATAAGATGGAAGAAAACTCAGAGGGGAATAGAGCTGGATAAGCTCTGCTTGCTTTAAGCCCTTCAGCCTGGGCACAGAGGTCTAGATTTAGTCCTGGGCCATTTCACGTCTCTCTTAGGCCAAGGGCACAGGTTAACCAGCTCAGATACATGCACATGTAATGTGTGAATTGACACACATAGGCATACAGATGTAAAAATGAGCATATACATGTATAATGAGTAGATTTGTATCAGTACATCATATATATATATATATATACAAGCTCGTATGTTTTATAAACGCATCTTTACTTTGAACTCAGTATAGTCATATATACATCTGTATTTACCCATAGGTATGTATACATATACACATGTGTGCCTATACATATACATATATGCAGGTGTGATATGAGCTCAGTATGCACATGCATGGAGGTGAGGAAAGATTCATGGATGAAAATGCATATATGTGTATACGAGTAATCTATGATGTATGTTTTCTTCACCACACATGCATACACACATCCATTCACGATTTGGAAACCTGTGACATCTTACATTTATGAAGTATTTTAATACCTTTTCAAACTCTTTTAGCCTTTCTTTTCCCCCTCTTTTGATTCCTAAAGCATAACTGGAAGTCAATGGTAAGACAAAAATGCTCCTTCAAATTAATGCAAGAATAAGCCCTCGGGTGCTGTGTGGCCCCTGAGCCATTGGAGTACAGAGAACAAGTTACAGTCAGAATGTGTTGGAGGCCCCAGGGACTTTAAGCCCACTCCACATGGCCAAGGAATCAGAAAATGGGCCCCCTCTGAGCTAGTGAGCATCCTGGATTAGAGACAATTATCAAGACATGGAATTGTATCACTTTCCTACTCTGCACAGAGAATTATAATGGGCTCACAGAGCATTATATAGGAGAGTTTGTGGGGAGGATATCTATCGTCATAAATAGAAAAGGAATTTGAATTGTTTTACCAGTTTTCTGTAGTAACATCTGTAGAGGCTGGAGAAAGGGTTCTTCCCTCCACAGTGGCATATTCAAGCTTCAGGATGATATCAAGATGTTTATTTCCTTTACCAGCCCTCTCGCCCCATAGGTAAAATGTCAGCTTCTGCCCCACCCCTGTCTGAACGCTCAACTGGGAAAATGAGTGGAGCTGAAATTCATAAGGTTTACTCTCCCAGCAATTAGGAAGGAATGCACGTGTGTTTGTCTCCAGGAAGGTTAGAAATGGAAATAAATGCAAAAATATGCTTTTCTGGCAAGTCATCATTTTTAATATGAAGACAGAAAGCACAGGACAGCTTTGTTTTACTTTGGGTGGGAGTGGGGATTGGCTGTTGATTCTCTGCTTCCTGGTTTTTGCTAGAAAGAAAGTTCTTCGTTTGCCACCCACTCCACACCCCCTCTCCCAAGCTGAAATGTCTGTCCAAGATCATCCTTTTAAGTGCTCAGTCTTAGAAAAGGGAGAAGAAAAAGAACTGTGGTTTAAAATATATATGTACATCTTTTTTTTTTAAGCTTGCAAACTGGGATTTCTAGACTCAATTTGTGTTCTTGAGACATTGGAGTCAAGTTTATATATAGTTTTTGATGTAGGACCTAATTAGGCTCTCAGCATATCTTAATACTTTCTGCTACATCTGCATTAAAGATAACATTGCATACATTTGCATTTCATTTACATAAAAAAGTTAGGCCTGCTGTATGTAACAATCACTTTAACCAAGTACCATTGACAGCAAATATTTTGAATAAGCATGTGAAAATAAGCATGTGAAAATCCATGTCTGCACAAAGCCTGTACTGGAATCTGTCACGTCTCTTTTATTTGGAACTTGTTTGTGTGTAACGCATTCCAACGGAGCCCTTGAGGTTAAGCCAACAAATAAGGACACGGGAATCAAAAGGATCCGATGTATGTGATCCACTCAACTAGGAAATAAAAGCTCCACTGGTACTCTTTTTGATGCTATTTATAATTTATCAATAGTAATAATCAGTGGTGATCATAATGGTGTGATTTTTTTATATGCTTTAAAAGAGAGGGGATAACCTTGAAATAAAATGTTCATTCATTTCTTTTCATTCAAATGTGTTTAGATAAGAGTCTATATGGGGCAACCTTCTTTTCAGGTCTCATTTAATGAAGCTCAGGTTTATCTGGGCCATTTTACTTTAAAAAAGATCTTTTACCAGGGGACGGCTCTGCCAGTTTTCTCGGGATGAGCTGGTTCTTGACTTATGTCCTGGGCCACCAGCCACATTTCCTGTGTTTCAGCCTGCCCATGGTGCAGCCCCTAGTTTGTCACACTCAACTGGGAAAATGGGACTGAAATTCATAAGGTTTACTCTGCAATTAGGAAGGAATAGGGTTTCTCCAGGAAGGTTAGAAATGGAAATAAATGCAAAAATATGCTTTTCTGGCAAGTCATCATTTTTAATATGAAGACAGAAAGCACAGGACAGCTTTGTTTTACTTTGGGTGGGAGTGGGGATTGGCTGTTGATTCTCTGCTTCCTGGTTTTTGCTAGAAAGAAAGTTCTTCGTTTGCCACCCACTCCACACCCCCTCTCCCAAGCTGAAATGTCTGTCCAAGATCATCCTTTTAAGTGCTCAGTCTTAGAAAAGGGAGAAGAAAAAGAACTGTGGTTTAAAATATATATGTACATCTTTTTTTTTTAAGCTTGCAAACTGGGATTTCTAGACTCAATTTGTGTTCTTGAGACATTGGAGTCAAGTTTATATATAGTTTTTGATGTAGGACCTAATTAGGCTCTCAGCATATCTTAATACTTTCTGCTACATCTGCATTAAAGATAACATTGCATACATTTGCATTTCATTTACATAAAAAAGTTAGGCCTGCTGTATGTAACAATCACTTTAACCAAGTACCATTGACAGCAAATATTTTGAATAAGCATGTGAAAATAAGCATGTGAAAATCCATGTCTGCACAAAGCCTGTACTGGAATCTGTCACGTCTCTTTTATTTGGAACTTGTTTGTGTGTAACGCATTCCAACGGAGCCCTTGAGGTTAAGCCAACAAATAAGGACACGGGAATCAAAAGGATCCGATGTATGTGATCCACTCAACTAGGAAATAAAAGCTCCACTGGTACTCTTTTTGATGCTATTTATAATTTATCAATAGTAATAATCAGTGGTGATCATAATGGTGTGATTTTTTTATATGCTTTAAAAGAGAGGGGATAACCTTGAAATAAAATGTTCATTCATTTCTTTTTCATTCAAATGTGTTTAGATAAGAGTCTATATGGGGCAACCTTCTTTTCAGGTCTCATTTAATGAAGCTCAGGTTTATCTGGGCCATTTTACTTTAAAAAAGATCTTTTACCAGGGGACGGCTCTGCCAGTTTTCTCGGGATGAGCTGGTTCTTGACTTATGTCCTGGGCCACCAGCCACATTTCCTGTGTTTCAGCCTGCCCATGGTGCAGCCCCCTAGTTTGTCACACTGGGCTCTTCCTGCCCTCTTATGGGCCCTGGAGCCTCTGGGAAGACTCTCTGGAGTGTGGTTCATCAACATCAGATGATGATGTGCATTACTTCTGATATGTAGGCTCTCTCGTAGTCGTGGGACCTAGAGCTTGTCCTGCTGAACACACACTTTCTGGGGAATGTTCTTGAAAAATGGTTTTAACTAAACATGTCCGAGAATTGTTATCTGTTTTTACCTCTTACTGGAGTGCCACAATGCCTAGAGTAAAAATCTTGTTGAATATTCCTGAAGTTGACATTTCCCAAGTCTTTGGGAGCATGGAAGCCTTTGATGATGTGTCACCTGTTCACCCTGGGTATCCAGTTTCCTGCAATGATTTTGGAGACTATGTATATATTACTTATATTATTAGCTTGGCCAAAAAGTTCATTTGGGTCTTTCCATAACCTTAGGGGCTTCCTGGTGGCTCCCATGATAAAGATTCTGCCTGCAGTGGCAGGAGACCCAGGTTCGATCCCTAGGTCCAGAAGATTCCCTGGAGAAGTGAATGGCAACCCACTCTAGTATTCTTGTCCGAAAAATTCCATGGACAGTGGTACCTGTTGGGCTACAGTCCACGGGGCTGCACAGAGTCGGATAGGACTGAGTGACTAATGCTTTGGATTTTCACTTTCATAAGATGTCATAAAAAACCCAAATGAACTTCTTTGGCCAACCCAGTAGTATATCATCTGTCAAGAACCCTCTGAGTTAAAGTGCCATGGTAGTGTCGCCCTAGAGGTGAGACGGCTAAGATCTAAAGAGCTTAAACAACTTACTCCACATTATGCTGTTACTGAGAGAGAGAGAGAGTGAGACTTAAAGCCAGTGCTCTTATTACTGCCTTGTCTGTGATCTCTTGCTAAGCCCAGTCCTGTTCTTTGCCCAAGTGACCACTGATAGTTCTTGCAGTCATTTCTCAGTTGTCATGACTCAAGTCTCCTCTCATCTCAACCCCTCTCCTGTAGGGTATCATTTAATGAAGCTCAGGTTTATCTGGGCCATTTTACTTTAAAAAGATCTTACCAGGGCGGCTCTGCCAGTTTTCTCGGGATGAGCTGGTTCTTGACTTATGTCCTGGGCCACCAGCCACATTTCCTGTGTTTCAGCCTGCCCATGGTGCAGCCCCCTAGTTTGTCACACTGGGCTCTTCCTGCCCTCTTATGGGCCCTGGAGCCTCTGGGAAGACTCTCTGGAGTGTGGTTCATCAACATCAGATGATGATGTGCATTACTTCTGATATGTAGGCTCTCTCGTAGTCGTGGGACCTAGAGCTTGTCCTGCTGAACACACACTTTCTGGGGAATGTTCTTGAAAAATGGTTTTAACTAAACATGTCCGAGAATTGTTATCTGTTTTTACCTCTTACTGGAGTGCCACAATGCCTAGAGTAAAAATCTTGTTGAATATTCCTGAAGTTGACATTTCCCAAGTCTTTGGGAGCATGGAAGCCTTTGATGATGTGTCACCTGTTCACCCTGGGTATCCAGTTTCCTGCAATGATTTTGGAGACTATGTATATATTACTTATATTATTAGCTTGGCCAAAAAGTTCATTTGGGTCTTTCCATAACCTTAGGGGCTTCCTGGTGGCTCCCATGATAAAGATTCTGCCTGCAGTGGCAGGAGACCCAGGTTCGATCCCTAGGTCCAGAAGATTCCCTGGAGAAGTGAATGGCAACCCACTCTAGTATTCTTGTCCGAAAAATTCCATGGACAGTGGTACCTGTTGGGCTACAGTCCACGGGGCTGCACAGAGTCGGATAGGACTGAGTGACTAATGCTTTGGATTTTCACTTTCATAAGATGTCATAAAAAACCCAAATGAACTTCTTTGGCCAACCCAGTAGTATATCATCTGTCAAGAACCCTCTGAGTTAAAGTGCCATGGTAGTGTCGCCCTAGAGGTGAGACGGCTAAGATCTAAAGAGCTTAAACAACTTACTCCACATTATGCTGTTACTGAGAGAGAGAGAGAAGTGAGACTTAAAGCCAGTGCTCTTATTACTGCCTTGTCTGTGATCTCTTGCTAAGCCCAGTCCTGTTCTTTGCCCAAGTGACCACTGATAGTTCTTGCAGTCATTTCTCAGGTGTCATGACTCAAGTCTCCTCTCATCTCAACCCCTCTCCCTGTAGGGTATCCATGTCCCGTGGATTTACTAACTGTGTTTGCCCTCCTAACACAGATACCCGGATGGATGCTGAAATCTTAGGAGTCAGGCAAAGCATCACCTCCTTTGTCCTGGACCCTTTAATTCAAATAATGCAGCCTAAGACCACTGATTCTAATGTTGTTTTTATCGTTCAGTTGCTCAGTCGTGTCTGATGCTTGGGTGATCCCAGGGACTAGCCCGCCAGGCTCCTCTGTCCGTGGGATTTCCCAGGCAAGAACATTAGCACAGGCTGCCGTTTCCTTCTCCAGTGGCTCTTCTACAAGTGTATAATTAGTTTGTGTCACTTGGAACATATTCTCAGAATTGGTTAGTATCTTCCTGTGTATATGGCTGATTTTAAATAGCTGCAGTTAGTGATCTGTCGCAAGTTTGTCCACCCCTTTAAGCCTCAGTTTTCTAGTGAGTAAAATGGGAATGATGACAGAACGGGCCTCATGGAGTTGTGGGAGCAACAGATGAGCAGGTAAAGTCCTCACATTTGTGTTTGTATATATAACTGTTCATTCATAATTAACTAGTATAATCATTATTGTTGTTATTTAAAAAACTAGGAGCTGAAGGTGAACAAAAAGACTTCCTTTCAAACATTTTTCTGTGAATTTCAATGGAATTCATTTTTCTTTAAGAAATTTTGCATTAATATCACTTTATAAGAGCAGCTCTGTCAACACATTTAAGATGATACCCACAATGCTGATTTAGGCATTTTCATAGGCATTTTAGCTGGTTTTCAAAGTTATAAGACTCTGAGGAAAAAAAAAAAAAAAAAACCTAATCCTCAGTTGTCAGACAAGTCCCCTCCTCAAATCCTCGGATTAAAATAGAATCTGCCACCAGGGCTTTCCTTGTCTTCTGTGATTGAGATCTGTCTCAGGCGGTAAGACATCTAGTACCTGGGCATGGCAAATACATTCTTTAGAGGTAGAATTTGCAACTTTAATATTTATCGATAGGCTCACTAATTCTCTTGATGATGGTAATTAATGAGGTGCTTATATCTTATTTTGCGGTAGTTTAAGAAGCTCCAGGCTAGTGGGGAAGATCTGGTGCTGACTCTAAATGCCGAGAATCAAAGATGCTGCAGGAAAATGCAGAAAATGGAGCAGAAAAAATAAGGTTTTAGTAGATAAAATGTCTCAGATTAGAACAATCCTCAAACAAACCTTGGAAAGGCAGCAGCATTTAAAAGCTGGTGAGAGCTTTCTGGGAAGAAAAGTCACATGTTTTCCATTCATTTCCCCCCCAGTCGAGCTGTTTATTTGTGACCACCCACTTGTCTTTCTGCCCCTTTGGTCTGGGCTGTGTTAGCAGTCCCAGGGACTAGCCCGCCAGGCTCCTCTGTCCGTGGGATTTCCCAAGTGTTTTTTTTAATTAAAAGTTTGTGTCACTTGGAACATATTCTCAGAATTGGTTAGTATCTTCCTGTGTATATGGCTGATTTTAAATAGCTGCAGTTAGTGATCTGTCGCAAGTTTGTCCACCCCTTTAAGCCTCAGTTTTCTAGTGAGTAAAATGGGAATGATGACAGAACGGGCCTCATGGAGTTGTGGGAGCAACAGATGAGCAGGTAAAGTCCTCACATTTGTGTTTGTATATATAACTGTTCATTCATAATTAACTAGTATAATCATTATTGTTGTTATTTAAAAAACTAGGAGCTGAAGGTGAACAAAAAGACTTCCTTTCAAACATTTTTCTGTGAATTTCAATGGAATTCATTTTTCTTTAAGAAATTTTGCATTAATATCACTTTATAAGAGCAGCTCTGTCAACACATTTAAGATGATACCCACAATGCTGATTTAGGCATTTTCATAGGCATTTTTAGCTGGTTTTCAAAGTTATAAGACTCTGAGGAAAAAAAAAAAAAAAAAAACCTAATCCTCAGTTGTCAGACAAGTCCCCTCCTCAAATCCTCGGATTAAAATAGAATCTGCCACCAGGGCTTTCCTTGTCTTCTGTGATTGAGATCTGTCTCAGGCGGTAAGACATCTAGTACCTGGGCATGGCAAATACATTCTTTAGAGGTAGAATTTGCAACTTTAATATTTATCGATAGGCTCACTAATTCTCTTGATGATGGTAATTAATGAGGTGCTTATATCTTATTTTGCGGTAGTTTAAGAAGCTCCAGGCTAGTGGGGAAGATCTGGTGCTGACTCTAAATGCCGAGAATCAAAGATGCTGCAGGAAAATGCAGAAAATGGAGCAGAAAAAATAAGGTTTTAGTAGATAAAATGTCTCAGATTAGAACAATCCTCAAACAAACCTTGGAAAGGCAGCAGCATTTAAAAGCTGGTGAGAGCTTTCTGGGAAGAAAAGTCACATGTTTTCCATTCATTTCCCCCCCAGTCGAGCTGTTTATTTGTGACCACCCACTTGTCTTTCTGCCCCTTTGGTCTGGGCTGTGTTAGCAGTGAGAAGTGAAAAACTGAGAAGAAAACACATTTCGTGTCTTAAGGCTCTGATGGTTACAGCCAAACTATTTTGTCATATTGGATCTTCAATAATTGGGCCAAATCTACACTTAATTTTTGCCTTAAACAGCTAGCCACATAACCCTAGTTAACCTGTGTTTTTTCTTGTTCTTTCATCCTTTGGAAATCAGGGCCACAGAATACAAATTCAGAGAGGCATATATTCTAACTCCTCAGAAGACAGAGCAGTCGAAGTGACCTCAATAAATCAAAAGCAAGTTGAAGTTCAATAGGAATCAGTGTAAGGCAGGATTCTTCTGTCCAATCATTGGACTCACAGATTTAAAATCGCGTGAGTGCTCCTGTGGCAGAGAGGTCGGGGATATGTACAAGGCATCCACAGTCTTGTCCTAGAACCTATTATGTGCCAGGCATTCTGCATAAATCAGTTTATTTACAAATGCACTGTTATGATCACTGCGATAACTCTCCAAGCTACATATAATTTGTTCTCTCATTTTCTAGTTGTGGAAGCTAAGGTTGAGAGAGGTTAAATCATTTGCTCAAGTGTTCACAGTTCGTGAATGACTTAACTGGCTTTGAACTGTGCTCTTTCTACTTGACCAGGAGCGCTTCATTACAGAGCTGTTATTTAAAAAGCCAACCCAGTTCTTGGCTGTATTAACTTGAATTTCACCTGAGAACCAGATAATAACCTTTCCAGGATACTATACATTAATTAAAATTTAAAAGAAAAATGAACAGGAGAAACTGGAGCAAGTCCAAAAATACCCCACCCAGCAACAAAGGCAGTGAAAGAAATTTAAACCTGACCTGATAGGAAAAGACTGGAGGTGGTTGGGACTGCTTAGGTCTGAAGAATGGAGCCGCGGGATGAGTGGCACAGTAATGGCCTATAAACATTGAAAAGGCAGTAATAAAGATTTACATTTTACATAAATATCACCGTTTACAAAGCACTTCCAGATCACTCATTTTATTGGTTTCTCACAGCAGTCTTCCAGAGTGGGAGTCGGCACACTTTGTCTATAAAAAGGGTGGTTAAAGATGTTTGGCTTTGCAGACTGTGTGATCTCTGTCACAACTCACCTCCACTGTAATAATAGCACAAGGAAGCAGCCGTGGGCAGTTCCTAAACAAATGAGCATGACTGTGAGCCAGTAAAACTTTATTTATAAGAAGAGGTGGCAGGGCAGATTTGGCTCTGTCTGTGTAGCCCTGTGAGTATGTGGTACTGTTCCCATGATACAGATGAGGAACTGGAGGATTGCAAAAGAAAATGACTTGTCCAGCACCACTCAGGAGTAAATAATGGCCCTGGGAAGAGATTGACTTTCCTTGATTCCTTGGTGCCCAGTACTCTAAATTGAAGACGGGACCCCAGCAAGATCTCAGAGAGGTCTGTCATCCCAAAATACTGTTTGCTTATAATGGAGGTGAACATTTGGAGCCCACTCACCAGGCTGTTAGATGACAACCTTATGTAATGAAAGAGTTTTTGCCAAGTACTTTGAGAACGGTATCTCCTCAAATAACATTTTCTGGCTTTACCTGAAATTTCCATTAAATCAGTTCCTCAGGGATCTTCGTGAGACATGTAAATTTCCTTTAAATTATAGCATTCTTCTATCTTTGGGAGAAATTACGGTAAGTGGGTTAAATCATTTGCTCAAGTGTTCACAGTTCGTGAATGACTTAACTGGCTTTGAACTGTGCTCTTTCTACTTGACCAGGAGCGCTTCATTACAGAGCTGTTATTTAAAAAGCCAACCCAGTTCTTGGCTGTATTAACTTGAATTTCACCTGAGAACCAGATAATAACCTTTCCAGGATACTATACATTAATTAAAATTTAAAAGAAAAATGAACAGGAGAAACTGGAGCAAGTCCAAAAATACCCCACCCAGCAACAAAGGCAGTGAAAGAAATTTAAACCTGACCTGATAGGAAAAGACTGGAGGTGGTTGGGACTGCTTAGGTCTGAAGAATGGAGCCGCGGGATGAGTGGCACAGTAATGGCCTATAAACATTGAAAAGGCAGTAATAAAGATTTACATTTTACATAAATATCACCGTTTACAAAGCACTTCCAGATCACTCATTTTATTGGTTTCTCACAGCAGTCTTCCAGAGTGGGAGTCGGCACACTTTGTCTATAAAAAGGGTGGTTAAAGATGTTTGGCTTTGCAGACTGTGTGATCTCTGTCACAACTCACCTCCACTGTAATAATAGCACAAGGAAGCAGCCGTGGGCAGTTCCTAAACAAATGAGCATGACTGTGAGCCAGTAAAACTTTATTTATAAGAAGAGGTGGCAGGGCAGATTTGGCTCTGTCTGTGTAGCCCTGTGAGTATGTGGTACTGTTCCCATGATACAGATGAGGAACTGGAGGATTGCAAAAGAAAATGACTTGTCCAGCACCACTCAGGAGTAAATAATGGCCCTGGGAAGAGATTGACTTTCCTTGATTCCTTGGTGCCCAGTACTCTAAATTGAAGACGGGACCCCAGCAAGATCTCAGAGAGGTCTGTCATCCCAAAATACTGTTTGCTTATAATGGAGGTGAACATTTGGAGCCCACTCACCAGGCTGTTAGATGACAACCTTATGTAATGAAAGAGTTTTTGCCAAGTACTTTGAGAACGGTATCTCCTCAAATAACATTTTCTGGCTTTACCTGAAATTTCCATTAAATCAGTTCCTCAGGGATCTTCGTGAGACATGTAAATTTCCTTTAAATTATAGCATTCTTCTATCTGTGGGAGAAAATACGGTAAGTGGGTTACAAATTCCTCTGTCTGGCTATCACACTGGCACTGCATCTTAGCTAGTTAAGGGTCTGATCGAGAGAAAAAGGCAAGTTAGTATTTTAGCATTGGAATTCAGGGTGAGGAGGAAGATTGTCAACAGAAATTCCTACACTGGGACTTCCCTGGGGGTCCAGTGGTTACGAATCTGCGCTGCAGGGCAGGAGACACGGATTTGATCCCTGGTTGGGGAGCTAAAGTCTCAACTGCTGCTAAGCAGCTCAGCCAGTGGTCCACAGCTAGAGAGACTCCTTTGTGCTGCAGTGAGAGAGCCACGTGACTCAGTGAAGATCCTGCATGCTACAATTAGACCCAGCGTAGCCAAATACATAAATAAATATTTTATAAAAAAGAAACTCTTATACCAGTGTGGGTGTCCCACAGGAATGAATGGAGAAAGTATTGATACCTGCTAAGTGCATGGGGTACAGTATAGCATCTTCCAGTACATGGTCTAAGGGCTATGCTTGAATAAATTCATTTAATCCTCCAAACAGGCGTGTGAGATAGATGCTGGATTATGTCCATTTTAGAGATAGGGAAGCTGAGGCCAAGAGGTTCACACTAGGTATTGTGGAGGTATTGCATCACAGCCAAATTTTCTGTAATTGTCTAGCAGGGATCAGGAGTCACATACCACTGAGAAACTTGTACTGCCTACCTGTGCCTTCCATGCAGATGGTTGGACCAAGTTATCCCCCAGCCTTTCTCCAGCTTTGATAGAGTGGTAAATGGAAGTAAGCTGTGAAAATGGAGGGCACATTCCCTGGGAGTTAATGCATCATTCCTGGCAAGGCATGAGCTCTAGCTGAAGAATGTTTCCTCTTGTTTGCTAGAAGAATCCTTAAGTGGGCCCTTGTAGCAAGCTTGGTTAAACCTACCCTGCTTGGGGTGAAACCCTCATAAATCAGAATAGCTCAAGTGACCTTAGTAAATGCCATGTACCCAGCACTGGCTGGAGTAATTCAATCTACTTTATAAGTATCAGGTTGCTAATACTTCTTTAAAAACTTTTGGGGGCGGGGGTGTATGGAAAAGCTTTTTCAGATACTTTCAGTAAGAGTATTTTCCCAGTATCTCCCTTGAAGAAATAGAAGGGAATGTTACTTCTGTTTCCCCTTTGGAGTTTCTATTTGAAACCACTTGTCTAACACACTTAACATAGAAACGATTTATACATTTAAAAATAAACAAGAAATGTGAAATGTCTTATTATTGTATTAGTCCTGACATCCTTAGTTTGGGGATATTATTATTATTAGAATTTCTTTTCAAATTCCCCTCATTCTCTTAGGATTCTGGAACCTTAATATCTGTACAGAGTGAGAGAGAGTGAGTGAGTAATGAGATAACAGATACTTATAAGGGAATAGATAAATTATCTAAATGGTGGGAAGAAAGGAAGGAAACAGGAAATGGAGACAGGAAAGAAAAGCTAAGAAGCCAGATGTGTGTGCAATGGAATGAGGCAGCAGGAAGAAATGCTGGATTTGGAAATCAAAAGATCTGTGTTCAGTTTCCAGCTCTGCCCCTTCTTTTTTGCCCGCATGACCGTTGACTTGTCCCTTGACCTTCATCGGACTCCTTTTGTATCACATGGGAATCATCATACAAGCCTTAGAGTGTTGAAGTGACATTTTGGGGTGGAGGTGCTTGGCTTAATCAAGAAGATGAATGGAATCTAAGTCAGGGTCTCAAAATAATAGCAAATCGGAACTGAAGGACCAGGTTCAGGATGTAAGCATCTCAAAGAGTAAGTTCATTTGTGTGCTCCCAGCCAACAAGCCCTCATTTCCTAGCTCTGAGAAGTCATAGACCATTCTTTTGGTATGCTATGAGTTACACAACAGCCATGTGCAACTGGATTCTAATATTACCAGGCCACTAATTTTCACCAGGACCTCAAAAGCCAGGAATATAGTCTAGGTGTGAGTCATCTTATATATGGAAAGATCATTTAAGGGGCCAAAATAACTTTATAGTCCAGGGCCCTTGTAGCAAGCTTGGTTAAACCTACCCTGCTTGGGGTGAAACCCTCATAAATCAGAATAGCTCAAGTGACCTTAGTAAATGCCATGTACCCAGCACTGGCTGGAGTAATTCAATCTACTTTATAAGTATCAGGTTGCTAATACTTCTTTAAAAACTTTTGGGGGCGGGGGTGTATGGAAAAGCTTTTTCAGATACTTTCAGTAAGAGTATTTTCCCAGTATCTCCCTTGAAGAAATAGAAGGGAATGTTACTTCTGTTTCCCCTTTGGAGTTTCTATTTGAAACCACTTGTCTAACACACTTAACATAGAAAC
Organism: Tragulus kanchil; assembly: GCA_022376925.1. Taxonomy (NCBI): domain Eukaryota; kingdom Metazoa; phylum Chordata; class Mammalia; order Artiodactyla; family Tragulidae; genus Tragulus; species Tragulus kanchil. The sequence goes on from JAIOJX010000032.1 coordinate 287,782,785, forward strand.
GATTTATACATTTAAAAATAAACAAGAAATGTGAAATGTCTTATTATTGTATTAGTCCTGACATCCTTAGTTTGGGGATATTATTATTATTAGAATTTCTTTTCAAATTCCCCTCATTCTCTTAGGATTCTGGAACCTTAATATCTGTACAGAGTGAGAGAGAGTGAGTGAGTAATGAGATAACAGATACTTATAAGGGAATAGATAAATTATCTAAATGGTGGGAAGAAAGGAAGGAAACAGGAAATGGAGACAGGAAAGAAAAGCTAAGAAGCCAGATGTGTGTGCAATGGAATGAGGCAGCAGGAAGAAATGCTGGATTTGGAAATCAAAAGATCTGTGTTCAGTTTCCAGCTCTGCCCCTTCTTTGCCCGCATGACCGTTGACTTGTCCCTTGACCTTCATCGGACTCCTTTTGTATCACATGGGAATCATCATACAAGCCTTAGAGTGTTGAAGTGACATTTTGGGGTGGAGGTGCTTGGCTTAATCAAGAAGATGAATGGAATCTAAGTCAGGGTCTCAAAATAATAGCAAATCGGAACTGAAGGACCAGGTTCAGGATGTAAGCATCTCAAAGAGTAAGTTCATTTGTGTGCTCCCAGCCAACAAGCCCTCATTTCCTAGCTCTGAGAAGTCATAGACCATTCTTTTGGTATGCTATGAGTTACACAACAGCCATGTGCAACTGGATTCTAATATTACCAGGCCACTAATTTTCACCAGGACCTCAAAAGCCAGGAATATAGTCTAGGGTGTGAGTCATCTTATATATGGACATTTAAGGGGATAACTTTAGTAGTTCAAGGACCTTTTCAATGGGGCTCAAGATGTCTCTACTCAAAACAGAATGTCTCCATGATAGGATTAGATCCAGGCTCTAGTGTGCCTTGAAAAATTCTCTATGGGAGGTATCTGAAATTCTTTCAACCATAGGCTCTTCCTCCCCAGAGCTAGGGATTTTCATAAGCTAGATTTAAATTTAATTCTTCTCTCCCGGTGTCTTTTCATTTTAACTCACCATCTGACAGGGAATAGTTAGTATATAACCCAAAGCATATGTGGTAAGTTTGTTCCTCTCTGCCTAAATATGAGTTTAATAAAAAATAGCAGTTAAACATATGTTAAAAATGAAGCAGTGCAGTTGGGGGCAAAGACTAAAGGGTGACACAACTGTTTATTAGCTGTGTTTTTCATTTTCATGTTCAGAGAATTTTAAACCCTGATATTTTCCCAAGCTGCAGCCAGATCTGCTGTTAAGGTTTTGTCTTTATTTCCTACTAATAAACAATAGACTGTAAGTGTCCAAAGCAATGAATGTCAGTTAGAAAATTAATGACTTAGGATGCTTCTGTGTGCCAATTGTCTGAGTTAATAATGTCAGGACTTAGAATGTTTTACCTCGAGAGAGAGCTTTGGCATTATGTGTAGAAGTCAAGTAAGGAAAGTGTTAAGTGATCTTGGCTCCTGGATTGCCGTTGAAGATTGAGATCGAAAACACAGGGCAAATCAGATGTTTCCACTTCTCATTGTTGTTAACAATTTTATTAAGACAATCCATCTGACTTGAAATCAGTGTTTAGTCTTGACCTGAGGAGTGAAAATTCATTTGCCAGGTTTTTCTTTTCTGTGTCATAAGGATAAATCAACACAGAAACAGGTTTTATCTTGGTATATCTGTCTACACAAACCGTACCTATTTAAGAAGAGGGCTGAGTTCATTTGTGTGCTCCCAGCCCCTCATTTCCTAGCTCTGAGAAGTCATAGACCATTCTTTTGGTATGCTATGAGTCACACAACAGCCATGTGCAACTGGATTCTAATATTACCAGGCCACTAATTTTCACCAGGACCTCAAAAGCCAGGAATATAGTCTAGGGTGTGAGTCATCTTATATATGGACATTTAAGGGGATAACTTTAGTAGTTCAAGGACCTTTTCAATGGGGCTCAAGATGTCTCTACTCAAAACAGAATGTCTCCATGATAGGATTAGATCCAGGCTCTAGTGTGCCTTGAAAAATTCTCTATGGGAGGTATCTGAAATTCTTTCAACCATAGGCTCTTCCTCCCCAGAGCTAGGGATTTTCATAAGCTAGATTTAAATTTAATTCTTCTCTCCCGGTGTCTTTTCATTTTAACTCACCATCTGACAGGGAATAGTTAGTATATAACCCAAAGCATATGTGGTAAGTTTGTTCCTCTCTGCCTAAATATGAGTTTAATAAAAAATAGCAGTTAAACATATGTTAAAAATGAAGCAGTGCAGTTGGGGGCAAAGACTAAAGGGTGACACAACTGTTTATTAGCTGTGTTTTTCATTTTCATGTTCAGAGAATTTTAAACCCTGATATTTTCCCAAGCTGCAGCCAGATCTGCTGTTAAGGTTTTGTCTTTATTTCCTACTAATAAACAATAGACTGTAAGTGTCCAAAGCAATGAATGTCAGTTAGAAAATTAATGACTTAGGATGCTTCTGTGTGCCAATTGTCTGAGTTAATAATGTCAGGACTTAGAATGTTTTACCTCGAGAGAGAGCTTTGGCATTATGTGTAGAAGTCAAGTAAGGAAAGTGTTAAGTGATCTTGGCTCCTGGATTGCCGTTGAAGATTGAGATCGAAAACACAGGGCAAATCAGATGTTTCCACTTCTCATTGTTGTTAACAATTTTATTAAGACAATCCATCTGACTTGAAATCAGTGTTTAGTCTTGACCTGAGGAGTGAAAATTCATTTGCCAGGTTTTTCTTTTCTGTGTCATAAGGATAAATCAACACAGAAACAGGTTTTATCTTGGTATATCTGTCTACACAAACCGTACCTATTTAAGAAGAGGGCTGAGTTCGTGCTATGGCTGTTTCTTTCACTGTAGTGAAATGAGGCCTGTAAGATTTAACTTTTTATTGCATTGTGAATTTTCCCTGTAGTAAATATTTGTTAAGTGTTTATGATGTCACTGGCCACTCTCTATATCCATCCTTCTGTCCTCGTGGATGGTTTTACAGAAAATGAGTGACAATAGGATAGAGAAAGGAATGAGGAATACTGAGTTAAGGTTCTTCTTCCAAAAATGTAGGCATAGGAAAGCATTTAAGACTCAAAGTGATGAATCAGTCATAGTGTATGCTATTCTTCTGGATCATACTCTAATTTGCTCTTCAGAACAGTTATCTGAAGTAGTAGACAGATGTCTTTTTGCACTCCAACTTAAAGATAGGAAAACTGAGGCTCTGAGAGGTTACGATTGTGAGAGATAGGACCTGGTTGTCTCACACTCCCTGTCTCTTTAATTGCGTTGAATGAGTGACCTCCTATTGTTGAAGTTTCCCCTGGTCAGAGTTGGCAGAGAGGAGAAAAGGCAATGTATGCATCTCGCTAATTCTTCTATGTCATTTATATCTGTGTCTTCTTGAAGACAGAGGCATGCAAGCAGCTTCCTGAATATTGTACTGCACTTAGTTGTGGAATTTTTGCCTAATGAAGTCAAGGATAAAGCATTAAAAGGTGGTACACAGTCAGGTATGAGCAAAAGAGTATTCCATCTGCATGCTAATTTTTTTTCATAGGATTTCTTCCATACATGATAAATATAAATTACCTATTATTTTAAGTCACGGGTGAGAGGGTTAGTTTTCCTTTCTTTCCATGGCTCAGATCTGTTCCACCATCAGGGAGATCCCCAATGTTAGATGTTGTCCTTGGCCTCAGAGCTGCCCCTTACTTGTTTCTGTTTCTGTGCTCTGAGCACCAGCTTCATGGGAGAGACAGTCAACACCTGGCCTGTGGCAGCAGGTGGGGTGATGCCCACTTCCTCTTGAGAGGATTAAATCGAGCATTTTCTTTAGCCCCCTTAAAGCCAATAAAATGAATGTCATTCTCTTAGATCTCATAGAGGAAAAAGTTTAGCCATGAAATGAAGTAGACTGAATTTCACTTGTTTTCCAGTGACTTACCTCCTAAAAAAATTAATTTTTTTCATCATAGGTTTAAATACTTGGAAAGGATATAATTATAGATATTGGCATTTTTTAATGATGCCGATCATCTTTGAAAATGCATTCAGTGAATCTAAATAATGTTTACAGTGAATATTCAGCATCATTCATTTTTAAAAACATACAAATAAGCTTTTCTTTTACAGTCAGAAATTTTGCATCTTTTACAAAACTTGTATTTCTATTATATTGCCCCTGAGAAATTTTTCCCTGTTATATATTTTTATACTTAAAAAATCTTTTATTGATACTGCTGTCATAATCCTTTGCAACAAGAGTGTATAAAAATAAATGTACATTTTACAAGTTCTGTGATCCGAAACTCTAAATAATTAAGTCTGCTGGATTGACTATTATGATGACTTTTAGTACCAAGTTGATTAAAACAACATAAATGTATTAAATATTTTGATAACTATTAAACACATGGAATAAAGGTTTATTGCAAATGCCTTTCTAAGTGAGATGGATGAGACTTTACTTCCAATTAGTTTGTCCTATGGATGAATATTATTTATTGCTTAAAAGTTCAACACCAATTCTGTTCCTAGTTTTAGTTTTAATGATGTAAGTGGTGAGAAACATTGCCTACATATTATGTGATGGCACAGATGGGGTTCTGTAGAGCAGTATCATTTCTATCTTTAACCACTAAACTAGCCCAAAATAAACCACCACCAGCAGTGATATCTGGTCATCTCGCAGTTGGTTAAGTCTTACTCAATTTTTGTAAGAAGCAAAGAATTAGTGGACACTTGGCTTCCAAAAGCATTTGTTTACCATTAAACTTTCTCAGTGTATACCCAGAAATGTGTACTATAAAGGCTTTATCATGACATTAAATGACTAAAAATTATATTCTTTAATTACCCGTTCACTTAGTGACATGCTGCTTAACTTGATCTACTTAGAAAGTGTTGGTAATTCAGAAATGTTGCTAATTTCAATAAACCTTGGCCTGCCAAACAATATTTTTATATAATTATGGCAAGAATGCTTTTATCACATTCTCTAAATACATATTCATCAAACCTTGGATCTGCAGACTTAGTTCATTCATTGCATAGATAATATACCCTAATTATCTATCCTCATTATTTAGTCAGCCAACCAAGTCAGATTTATTTTGTGTCAAGGAAAATCCGATTTCATTTTTCAATGAACATGTTTCTTGATATGTTAATAGGTGTCTCTGTGACAGCCATATCTCTTTTGAATTCAGATTTCAACAGAGAATTTGACTGAAATGTAGCTCTGTGAGGACAGGATTTTTTTTTTTTTTCAAAAAATAATTTTTGAGCTTCCCTGGTGGTCCAGTGGGTAAAGAGTCCACCTAGCAGTGCAAGAGGCACTGGTTTGATCCCTGGCCAGGAAGATCCCATGTACCATGGGGTGACTGGACCAATGTATCAAATTAGGAGCCAGCACTCTGGAGCACATGCATCCAGAACTCTCTGCAAGGAGAGAGGCCACTGCAAAGGGAGCCCCACACAGGCCAAAGAATAAAGAAGATAAAAATAACTAAGTAAAAAAAAATGAGGCCAAAATTTAAAGGTAATAATTTTTATTGGAGTATAGTTGACTTACAATGTGTGTTACTTTCTCCTCATGGCAAAATGATTCAGATATAAACATGTGTGTGTGTGTGTGTGTGTGTGTGTGTCCACTCTTTTTTAGATTGTTTTGCCATAAAAGTAATTGCAGAGTATTGGGTAGAGTTCCCTGTGCTCTACAGTAGATCCTATTTTTTTTGAGGGAGTAATTATTCAATAAATATTTGTCAGAGAAGGAAAGTGATTGAGAGAGTTTGAGAGAGGCTGAGATTGAGGAATGAAGCTGGGAAACTCTGAGTTTGTGGCCTGGCTGTGAGATGACTGGACAGCCACAAATAGTCCTCATTGACTTCCTTAGCTCTAATGGGGTGTCTACCTTTTTACAAAAGACCCAAAGCCCTACCCACCCTGGCTTTACTCATCAATTTGATGACAAGAGGCTTACTTTTAACCCATATATCAAGGTGGTCCTTTTAGGGGCCCTCCAGTTCTGTTCATGGTTCCGGGCAGGGTAGCACATTAGATTCAGGATGGAGAGAGTGTATTTTCTGCTGCAAAGTAGAAGGAGATGAAGCAGGAGTGAGTGGTCAGGTGAGTGTGGTGCAATGAATTCCTCAACACAAGTGCATTCAGACAAACTGAGGAAAGAATCTTAGAGAAACGAAGATTTCAGAAGTTAATTTTCTTCAAACTATGTGCCCACATCCTTCTTGGAAAGACATTTGCAGCACTTCAGTTGTATATATTTCCTAGTTGGAAGACCACTATAAAAGAGAAAGAAAGATCCTATAAAAGGCCAAGAACTGTAGTTCACAGAAGGCTGAAATCAGGGAGGAGAGGGATAGGCCAGTTGAATCTAATAGACGTTGATAATCAGGCATTCTTCCAGAAGGATGTATTTCCCTTTGATTTTGAGCCAGTGATCTTCCCTAAGACAATGACAACTATGTGTTAGGCATAGCTTGGAAAGCCCCTTCTGGAATTGGTAGGTTGCGTGCTGGAGAAAGCGGCAACAGCATTAATTGAGCAGGTGTTATGCAAATATATTTATTATGTAATACAGCATTTACTGAGCACATTTATTTCTCACTTTACACTAGAGGTTGACCTTCCCCAGAGCGTGTGGTCAATAAGTGGTGCCTTCCTCTAGAGTCCATCTGTGAAAAAGTCTGTTTGTTATTTCCTGACTCTTCTTGAGTCCTCCTAAGTCCCAAGGAGTCAGGTGACAGAGTCAGAGGGTCATCTCGTAAGAAGAGATCATTTATTTTTTTTCCTAGTTGCGAAAGAAGTACATCCTCATTGTAGAAATCATGAAAATCACAGAAAAACACAAAGTAGTAACCAAAACTCATCTGGAAGCCTACCCTTCAGAGATAACTATGGTCAATTTAGAGTGGATGTATTCCCCAAGGAAGGAAACATGGGTCTAAACTTATACACAGTATTGTCATGGCAGAGAGTACTTTTGTGTGGTCAAGACCAGCCCCCACTGTATTTAAATTTCCTCTCCCCATTTACCAGTTTCTTGATCTGTGGAAAGACAATCATAATACACACTCAATGAGGTTGTTACAAGTGTAAACAGGAGATAATACAGATAGGCTTAGCGAAATGCTTAGCACACAGTAAGCAGGATGGATGGATGGATGGGTGGATAGATAGATAGTAGATAGCTTTCTTTTAGACATTTTCCCACTTTGGTTAGCAACATTTCCTGAACGTTTTTTTCATTTCATTTGCTGTTATTGTTCTGACTCTTAATCAAATCCATTGTATGCATATAACACACTTGACTTAACCAGTCCTCAGCCGTTGGAGTCTCAGATTGTTTCCAACTATTCTAAACAATGCTGGGATGAACAACCTACTAAAAATGACTGACAGTTACCTGCTAAAAATGTGATTGCTGTACTGGCATCCACACATCTAAGGCATTTCCAACATGTTACCTAATTTAACTTCAGAAGATTCCACTAATTTCTATTCCCACTCTAAATAGATGTGAGAGTGTCTGTTTGCATAAACCCTCACCAACGCTGGTATTATTTTCCTTTTTCATCTTTGCTAATTAGATAAGTTTTTAAAAGTGTAAAACATTTTAGTTTGCTTTTCTTTGATTTTAAGGAAGGTTTGACATTCTTTTTCATTTCCTTGGACTTAGAAAAAAAATCTGTCTCTGAGAATGTGTGCAGGTGTTTGTTCTTCTTATGATGCTTACTGTTATTTACTCCCAAGTTTGGATCATCTCTTTTCTGTAGGAGGCATAAATTAAAGTGCAGCTTTCTTGGAGAGTGGGTGTGTATGCATAAGAGGTTTAATCAATAACTGACAGAGAAAGTGGGGTTCAGAGTGCCCCCAAGGTCTCTGTGGATTCTTTCTCTTGATTCTGGCTGCTGCTTCTCTGACAGGTGTACCTCTTAGCTCCAGGGACCTAGACCAGACAGCCCTCAGCTCTCATTCTGCCCCATGTACCTTGGGACGCTGAATGTTGCAGAAATACGTATGGTCTGGAGAATGCAAAAGGTCACGGACTTATTTTTAGATAGGAAAAATAGACTTCATTTTTAAGCATAAAGAATCCTTTAGTAGGATGTGCCCTCTTACTGTGTTGTTTGAATTCTGGAATTAGTCTCTATGTCTGCCCCTCTCCCGCTCCTGCTTGCCCCTCCCTGCCTCTCTCCCTCTCTGTATCTCTCTGCCTTGCTTTCTGGCAAATTACACTTTCCCGTGACAGGAAGTGCTGTCAGTAAAGAAAGTAAATATATAACAAGGAATTTGAATAATAGAGGAAAAATGTCCTAAACCTCGAAAGATCTTCTTGTTTGCAAACTGACAGTGAGAAGGGTTTTTCTATCTTTGCAGAGCTGAAAAGAAACCTCGGCTCCTCTGAGTTCCCTTCACTCTGGGATCTGAGGGCTATGAGAGAATTCCCTCTTAAGACCTTCGTTGTTGGGATATGGTTTTTTCCCACCTCAGAATTTTTAATTTTTGACCCCAAGCAAAGGTATCTCATCTTTTGAGATGTTGAAAGAGAGGCTTAACATGAGTCTTTATGAGAGAGAGCCAGAGACCAAGAAAGATGGGGAAACCAAAGCCAGGACAAGGCCTGGCTCTTTCTCCCAAAAGATTCCCTGTTTTATTTCCTTCCCACCAAGGACAGAGGCTAGACCTGGTTCACCACTGCTGGAGTGAACTGAAACTATTATCTGTATTTTTTCTCACATTTCAGCCATTTCTTTCTTCTTCTAAAAGTAATCTGGGATGAGGATAAAGTCTTCAAAGCTGGCTCTCTTCTCCACCTCCCACGGTGACCTTGTTTTGCATTTTGTAGTTAAAAGGACATGAAATAAACTTTAAAACTTTTCTGTTTCCATAAATATTCACGGTCCTCACAGATACACAGCAGCTGACATGGTCAGTAGGACCACACTCAGCATACGAAGGCACCAAAGATAAATCTAGTTTGTCTTTGAATTTCAAAAGTTTGCATCTCCCAGCTGGAACCCTTGAGTGGGCCTGCCTTCATATACATTCAATACCAACACCAATGGGATCCTAATTAGTGAGTTCCTTAATACTCCTTGCCAGCTGGGGACAGCAACTGTTGTTTGGTCTCTAGCCATTGTGTATGAGTGTGTGTGAATATGGAATCTCCAGATTTTGAATCACTAGATCAGCAGATTATATAGTGATCAATATAATCTCATCCCCCAAGATTTTTTTTAATGGATAGATATTCTTTATGACAGTGGCTAATCATCAGAAGCAACCTTTTTTTAAGGTTGCCTACTATATACCTTTTTACAATGGACACACAATGATAGATGTTAGATAGTTATGTCCTTGTATTTTCAAGTGACTTAGAGAAAACCCGTTTTTTGACATTGGTAAGCAGAGGATATTTATATTCCCTGGCTGGGTGCATCCAATAACTCCCTTTCAAATTGAGCATCAGCTCCAAGGATGAAAGGATCATTTCTCAGAGTTTAAACCCTACAGCGGTGTCATTGATGAGAATGATGTGCTTGCAGAGATTAGCTCTCTGAGTAGATGATGCTTTGGATAAACTTAAGAAGTGGGCTGACTAGTTCCTAAATTACAGGTGGGCTGTGCTCAGAAACTCTTAAGATATTTTTTTCAATATGATACAAGCCTTTTAATCTCTTTGCATGGTATTGTTTTAGTACTGAGCAAGGCTCCTCGAAGCCCAAGATTAAATTAGGAGAAATCCCCCTGCTGCCTCTATTGGATTGAGTTAATATAATGAGTTTATTGTTAAATTAAACAAAATGAAACTTGCCATGTGGAAGAAATACGGCTGAGATCACAGTGGGATGTTGTTTTTCCTTCCTACCTCGCTTCTGTGTTATTTAGAGGTGGTTTATGGACTCAGTGGCTACATTTGCAACACACTGATACAACTTTCCCTGGGAGATAAAAGCCGGAGTTAAACTTGGCCCATGAAACAGAACACAACTTCAAGCTTTCAGGATGCTAAAATGTGGTACCCAGCCTCCCTGCAATAAACTCCTCCTTTGTAGGTGTAGGTACCCCTGTAGCATTGACTTGGTTTAGGTGTCCCTCCCTTGCTTCTGTTAAAAGGCAAGGGTGAAACCCACTGACCCACTTTGACATCCCAGTAGAGAGAGGACCTTATTATTTAGCAGCCACGTTCTCAGCTGCCCTTCCGGTCCATCGGCTGCCTCTTCTGGCTGCACTTTGTGTGATATTTACAGTCTTGATTATATAACCTGTGCACTTGTCTCTTGTTCACTGGATCTAACTCTTGCCCAGATCTTTGCATGGCAGGGTCCGTTTGATCATTCTGTCCTTGGTTAAGTATCACACCTTCAAAGAGCTCTTTTTCCTTTTGCTACATGGCAGTAGCCCCTCAGTCACACTGTGTCGTATTCCCTGGTTTTATTTATGTCATAGTCCATGCTACAGAGTACATCTTCATCATTAGCCAGTGTGTTCACAGCTGCTCACTCCCCCACTAACCCCCTGGTCGAATGAAAAATTCTACCACTGTATCACACAATGTCTAGAACACCGTAAGATACTTGAGGAAAGGGTGACTCTCAGGCTGTCCATGTGACCTAGAGCAGGCTTCTTGACCTTTGAACTTTAGATCCCTCACTTAGGATGTAGAGATTATAAATGCCCATCTCCCCATGGTACCATAAGATTAACTGCATTCCAAGCAGACTGGCCCTGGACAACAACTGACACATTCTAGTGTCCTTCTTTGGGCTCTAAAATTTCAGCTCCAGATGCTTTTTCTGTCTCTTGGAGAGCAAACCTTATTCAGCCAGCAGTCACATTGTTAACTGGTTGCCGTTCCCAAGTGGGAAGTTGAACTCTAAGTTGAGTTATTAATGACTTTTCTATAACACACTCTTCTTTTCCACAAGGATTTGTAATTCATTTTTCAAAAGCACCATTTCCTCCAACAGACCATGGATTAGGAAGTTATCATCTGAGTCACATCAGTGGCTGATGTAGTGACGGGCTGGCCAGCCAGTGAAAAGGCAGCCCAGAACCAGGAGGATGGGAGGGCATTCAAGACACTATTGGGTCGGACATTTGTTCTTTAGTGAGGAAATTTAATAAAGAATCCTCAGCAACCTACTCAACATTCTTTATTATCCTTTCTATTTGAGACAAGGGCTTTTTATTTTTGTTTTTAGGTTATTTTTAATGAAACAATTCTCTTGAATCTGAACCTGAAAAAGGATGTATGTCTACAACTGAATCGCTGGCTATGCACTTGAAACACATATTTCTATTTAAAAATATTGATCAAATTGTATGCTTGAATATATGCTGTTATACCAATTAACCCTGAATGCTATAGGAAAACATTTTTTTTAAAAATTCCTACCTAGAAGTTAAAAAAAAATAAGTATATGAATGAAAGGTTCTCTCGAACCAGGAGGAATCTTAGAAATGATTTGCTGCAACCTTTATACCTTGCAGATGAGGAAACTGAGACCTGCAGAGAGTAAGTTGTTTATCTGTAGAGTTCACACTTGTTTGTGACCAGTGGGGCCTGCTAGGCCTAATTCCCCCGCTGACTGCTTCCCTACTGGCTGGCTTCCCTCCCCAAATGCCTGCTTGAATTTCTCTTGCTTTCACTTAATGTTCCAAAAGCCTATTATAAAAAAGTCTGTCATGTAAATGATGAGTCATCAAACAGTCTTTTTCTTTTTTTTTTTTTTTAATTTTTAAAAGAAATGTCTTTGTTTTTGATGGAAGGTTAATTGCATTAGAATATTGTGTTGACTTCTGCCGTACATCAACATGAATTAGCCAGAGGTGTACGTGTGTCCCTTCAACTTGAACCTCCCTCCTCCCTCCCACCTCCTCCCACCCCTCTAGGTTGTCACAGAGCACCAGGTTGAGCTCCAGGAGCCAAACAGCAAATTCCCACAGGCTGTTTCATACATGGTCATGGTAGGGTATATGTTCCTATGCTACTCTCTCCATTCTTTACTTCTGAAAACCACTCTAATTCCACAGATTTGTCTACACTGGATCTCTTTTCTATCTAGTTAATGACTTTGCCTTCCAGTTAGATCCCCTCTTCTCCCTCTGCCCTTCTTGTTCCCAAAATTCGGCCTTTACACCAGTGCTGAATAGGAACATAGAGATAGAGGAGTTTTCGGTTAAGTAGAAAAGAAGCTTTGTTGCTTTGCCAGGCAAAGACAGGATGCAGCTGGCTAATACCCTCAAAACTGTGTGTCCTACCTGGAGAGACTAGTGAGAAGTGTTGTAGTATTCAAGGAGCAGGGTGTGGTCAACTCATGGACATTCTTCTGAAAGGTCGGTGGTGAGGTGATCAGAAGACAGGCTCAACCTTCTGGCTCCAACTGGTCTGAGGTGTAGGTGCTTGTGGGCAGCGAACAGTTAACATCTTCAACCTGGGAAAGAGGGGAGTGGGGTTTTAGTCTCTACAAAACAGCTACAAGGACTTTTCTCAGGATATTGCCTATAGTTCTTGAGGAAGAATTAAAGGTTCTTGACTGTTTAATGATTAAAGTAGTATCATTCTGTCTTGCTTGACTGTTTTTCTTTCTGCAGTTTCTCACGTCTCTGATTAAATCAGTTCTTTGACTAAAGTTTTTCTACAGACAAAAGTCAGGTGGAAACATGGCTGTTGGTGGGGGAGTGGGGTCTATTCTGGAAAGGCTTCATAAGGTTCTGCTCAGTTACACTCCTTAGAGGGCAGTTGCCAAGCATCATCTCCACCTGCTCTCCTGAGAGGTCTCCTCTAAGCCTCTGATCCTGGGCATCTTTTGTCTTCAGACTTCTCTCACCAGTATGAGTGCCCATTTCAGTCACGGGATGTTTACTTTGCATCCGATAGTATTTCTAGCCTTGATGCCCCTCATCTTTTACATGAGTGGGCTAGTCAGTAAGATAGTCTGTTCTTGACCTTAATATCTGTGTATTTATTGCCTTAAAATGTCCCGTGAATCTTGGGTAAACCTGTGTAAACCACATGGAAAGCTGATTAAAGTATAATTTAGTGTAAGGAACATTTTAGTGTAACGAACATTTTAAAAAATTCTTGCCATCGTCATCAAGAAAGACTAAACATCAAATATATTTTCCAAAAAGATCTTCTTTAGCTAATAATAAAAAAAAAACCCTAAATGCTAAGTATATCCTATAATTGTGCATCTGTTAAGTGACTCGAACTGTGAAACATTCATGCTAAAAAAGTTGGCCTTTCCAGCTGTTGCTCTGCTCTAAACATTGAACGTTACTGAACAGGAAGTCTTCCTTGCAGCCTCAAAGTGGTTCTCAGTGTTAGGATGCCTTTGGAGGAGGGATGAGGAACAGATTCATTTTTTGCCTGCAGTTCAGCTGTTTTCATTTTCTTTTAACATAGTAAGTCTGTTCAGAATTTGCCCCCAGAATATGATGTAATTCTAAAGCTGGTTTGCATGGTCCTCTGTTGAAAAAGGGTGGCATCTGCTTTGAAGCTAGCAAAAAATAAAAAGAACTCAGCAGCACAATCCCTTCTTCCTCTTCTTGTCATACCCACCGTAAAAGGCTCCATGGGCCCTTTTGAAGACTGAGCCCCCAGCCTCCAAGTACATGAAGTACCCCACAAGTACATGAAGCTACGGTAGGACTGAGGTCAAGGAGTGGTGAAGTTAAGCATGAACATTTATGTGAGGGCAGGTGTGCACACAGCCTGCCAAATTATGAAGCACATGTCTAAAATATAACACACCAGCTCCTTTTGAATGTGTGAAGAGTTCTCCCTGTGAAATGGGGATTAAAAAGAATTGACCTCAAAGGAAAACTAATATCCAAGAATTATGAGCTACCAGGAGAAAGATTTCAGGTCTGTATTGGAAATGAATCCTCTACGAGTCTGGGTTGCCAGTGGTGGGATGGGCCTTAACAGTAGAATCTCCCCATTGCTAAGAAGAACTCCCACGTTTGAGTGCTCCAGGAAGCACCCCACAGCAGTGTTTTATGGTCCCACAAACAGGAGGGTGAATCTTTTCCTCCAACAGTGAGGATTTTTAACTACCCCACAAGCAACTGTTACTGCAGTTCGTTTTCTATGCCAGATGTGAAATAAGATTTAATTTCAAAAGAAACTCTGCTTTAAAAAAAATGTTCAGAAATTACTAAACCTTATGATTTTTCAACTCCTTCCTAATGCTGGGGTGCTGTCACAATAGCAGAGTCTAGGATAGATGGACATTGGGTTCTTGGTCCCCCCAAAAAACCACTGTCTTTCAAATGGGTTCACTTCTTTTTGGTTTTTGGATTGGGTGTATAATTGTGCATCTGTTAAGTGACTCGAACTGTGAAACATTCATGCTAAAAAAGTTGGCCTTTCCAGCTGTTGCTCTGCTCTAAACATTGAACGTTACTGAACAGGAAGTCTTCCTTGCAGCCTCAAAGTGGTTCTCAGTGTTAGGATGCCTTTGGAGGAGGGATGAGGAACAGATTCATTTTTTGCCTGCAGTTCAGCTGTTTTCATTTTCTTTTAACATAGTAAGTCTGTTCAGAATTTGCCCCCAGAATATGATGTAATTCTAAAGCTGGTTTGCATGGTCCTCTGTTGAAAAAGGGTGGCATCTGCTTTGAAGCTAGCAAAAAATAAAAAGAACTCAGCAGCACAATCCCTTCTTCCTCTTCTTGTCATACCCACCGTAAAAGGCTCCATGGGCCCTTTTGAAGACTGAGCCCCCAGCCTCCAAGTACATGAAGTACCCCACAAGTACATGAAGCTACGGTAGGACTGAGGTCAAGGAGTGGTGAAGTTAAGCATGAACATTTATGTGAGGGCAGGTGTGCACACAGCCTGCCAAATTATGAAGCACATGTCTAAAATATAACACACCAGCTCCTTTTGAATGTGTGAAGAGTTCTCCCTGTGAAATGGGGATTAAAAAGAATTGACCTCAAAGGAAAACTAATATCCAAGAATTATGAGCTACCAGGAGAAAGATTTCAGGTCTGTATTGGAAATGAATCCTCTCGAGTCTGGGTTGCCAGTGGTGGGATGGGCCTTAACAGTAGAATCTCCCCATTGCTAAGAAGAACTCCCACGTTTGAGTGCTCCAGGAAGCACCCCACAGCAGTGTTTTATGGTCCCACAAACAGGAGGGTGAATCTTTTCCTCCAACAGTGAGGATTTTTAACTACCCCACAAGCAACTGTTACTGCAGTTCGTTTTCTATGCCAGATGTGAAATAAGATTTAATTTCAAAAGAAACTCTGCTTTAAAAAAAAAATGTTCAGAAATTACTAAACCTTATGATTTTTCAACTCCTTCCTAATGCTGGGGTGCTGTCACAATAGCAGAGTCTAGGATAGATGGACATTGGGTTCTTGGTCCCCCAAACAACCACTGTCTTTCAAATGGGTTCACTTCTGTGTATGGATAGGAAGTTACCTATCTTCATTGTGGCTGATGAGAATTGGAACGTCCTATCCACATCTGTTCATTGCGGCTCACTTTCTTTAGGAACATTATGTTGAAGACACGAACAAGAGTGTTGTCTCTTTTTTTCCTTTCTTATTAAACGTTATGAATGGTTTTCCCTGGGATTATGGCTCTTTGACTACATCATCAGCAGTTCTTAGAACTACAGAGAGAAAGAGGACTTGGAAATCAGTGAAGTAAAGTTAAAGGAAACACTGAGGCCCAAAAAGGAGAAAAAAAATGTGAGTTTATGGTGATAAAATTGCCTTTGAGAATCTTTATTCTAGGAATGGGATATCAGAAGCATGAACTAGAGCTTTAAAAGCTATAGCTATAATAGAGAAGCTATACATGAGTACTTTCTAAGAAGATAAATGTGAGTAGTTGAGTACAGAACTAGGCTCTCTTAATTTTAAGAACATAGTTATTGAGAAGCAACCTCTCTCAGGGGAAAAATGTTTTTCTCAAGATATTTTAAAATACTAGCACAAACATTGCTTTGTACAGAGTTGATAATAGACATAAACATCACACTTGCTTTAAAATGTTATTAGAGGATGGCATGTAAAACAGGAATAGTGAAAAACTGGAGGGAGAAACAGTCTTGAGAGCCAGAAGATCCACATTTGGCAGAAAATGGCTATGTATTCTTGTGAAAATTGTTGTCCCTCTCTGAGCCTCAGTTTATCTGTTGGTTAATGAGGAAATGAGACCATAAAATCCAGTGCCATTTTCACCTCTTTTTAAAAAAATGTATTTATTGTTTTAACTTCATGCCATGAGCTCTTTCTTAGTGATTTATTATTTTCATCCATCTTTATTGTTTGGCCAGTGTGGGCCTCCCACTGCAGTGGCCTCTCGTCACAGAGCACCGGCGTTTTCGGGTGCATGTGCTCCAGAGCGCTCGCTCATAATTAGACACACCGGTCTAGCTGCTCCGCTGCATGTGGGATCTTCCTGGGCCAGGGGTCGAACCAGTGCCCCTTGCAATACAGGGAGGACTCTTTATCCACTGGAACACCAGGGAAGCCTATCTTCTTTTAAAATTTATTTTTAATTGGACGATAATTGTTGTACAATATTGTGTTGGTTTCTGCCATATATCAGTATGAACCAGCCATAGGTATACATGTGTCCGCTCCCTCTTGAATCTCTCTCCCACCCCATTCCACACATATAGGTTGTCACAGAGCACCAGGTTGCACTCCCTAATCTATACAGCAACTTGCCATTAGCTATCTGTTTTACTCATAGTCATGTACCTTTTCATCGCTTAAATTCTTTCATTCTTTTCCTAGATTGAACAAGTGTTCTCATTTCATCTTTAAATCAATACTGGTTCAAACAAATGCATTTTGTTGTTCTCCTCCACACTACCTTCTAAGAAAAAAAAATTTCTCAGGGGATAAGAACTGATGAGCTTTAAAAGCTATAGCTATAATAGAGAAGCTATACATGAGTACTTTCTAAGAAGATAAATGTGAGTAGTTGAGTACAGAACTAGGCTCTCTTAATTTTAAGAACATAGTTATTGAGAAGCAACTCTCTCAGGGAAAAATGTTTTTCTCAAGATATTTTAAAATACTAGCACAAACATTGCTTTGTACAGAGTTGATAATAGACATAAACATCACACTTGCTTTAAAATGTTATTAGAGGATGGCATGTAAAACAGGAATAGTGAAAAACTGGAGGGAGAAACAGTCTTGAGAGCCAGAAGATCCACATTTGGCAGAAAATGGCTATGTATTCTTGTGAAAATTGTTGTCCCTCTCTGAGCCTCAGTTTATCTGTTGGTTAATGAGGAAATGAGACCATAAAATCCAGTGCCATTTTCACCTCTTTTTAAAAAAATGTATTTATTGTTTTAACTTCATGCCATGAGCTCTTTCTTAGTGATTTATTATTTTCATCCATCTTTATTGTTTGGCCAGTGTGGGCCTCCCACTGCAGTGGCCTCTCGTCACAGAGCACCGGCGTTTTCGGGTGCATGTGCTCCAGAGCGCTCGCTCATAATTAGACACACCGGTCTAGCTGCTCCGCGGCATGTGGGATCTTCCTGGGCCAGGGGTCGAACCAGTGCCCCTTGCAATACAGGGAGGACTCTTTATCCACTGGAACACCAGGGAAGCCTATCTTCTTTTAAAATTTATTTTTAATTGGACGATAATTGTTGTACAATATTGTGTTGGTTTCTGCCATATATCAGTATGAACCAGCCATAGGTATACATGTGTCCGCTCCCTCTTGAATCTCTCTCCCACCCCATTCCACACATATAGGTTGTCACAGAGCACCAGGTTGCACTCCCTAATCTATACAGCAACTTGCCATTAGCTATCTGTTTTACTCATAGTCATGTACCTTTTCATCGCTTAAATTCTTTCATTCTTTTCCTAGATTGAACAAGTGTTCTCATTTCATCTTTAAATCAATACTGGTTCAAACAAATGCATTTTGTTGTTCTCCCCTCCACACTACCAGCTGGTACTCCTCCCATCAAGGCTTTAGCGACCTATCAAGTCAGACACCTAATATACTTTACTTTGAGATAATCATAATAGCAGTAACTAGTCAGCTCGTATATAATATACAACATAATCATCTCTCCCACCCCTAATCAATCTTTCTGAACTACTCTGGATTATTACATGCTCCTAAAATGTATTTCAGGTTCGCATAGGAGCTCTGTTTGTTTCTTTTGGAAGGAGTGCACTCTATAAGGATAACTGATGAAGTGACACAGTATATGTTTTTCCTCTGCATTTCTGTACAGTGGCAGCTGCTACCGTAGGTTCTGTAGCTGTAGACACAGTACTGGAGCATGAGCCCTTGCATTTTAGATTTTTATGTGGTTATAATTAAAACAAAATGCACAAATCTTAATTAGTCAGTTCAGTGAGTTTTGACAGTTGTATATGCTCATGTAAGCACCACTCAAAACAAGATCTAGAACGTTTCCATCCCTCTAGAATCTTATGTGAACACTTTTAAGGATCTCAGTTCCTGATTTTTCTCCTTTTTATTTAATTATCAAGCAATCCACGAACAACAATCACAGGAAAAGTAGACAGTTGAATAAGGAACTTGGACTGCTCCTTACAGAAATACTCTTTGCCTTGAACTTGTTTCAAGGTATTAATTGCTTTCCTTGAACTGAACAGCCAGGTGTACACACCTTTTCTCATGTTCATATTCTTTGTGTGGACGTAATGTGTACATAAATATGTGTGGCACACTCATGGTCTCAGTGATCATTCCCAGAGCAGCCTTCAGGGGAAGTCCCAGGGTATTCTGCCTGGGTGCCCACAGACTCCATTTTGATGTGGTGGTCTGAAAAGGACTAGGGGCTTTCTCGGTGGCTCAGACAGTAAAGAATCCGCCTGCAATGTGAGAGACTTGGGTTCAATCTCTGGGTTGGGAAAATCCCCTGGAGGAGGGCATGGTAACCCACTCTAGTATTCTTGCCTGGAGAATCCCCATGGACAGAGGAGCTTGGCAGGATGCCGTCTATGGGGTTGCAAAGAGTCAGACTCAACTGAATGACTAAGCCCACCAGTATTCGTGCCTGGAGAATTTCATGGACAGAGGAGCATCAGGCATTTTCTGGAGGCCTTGAGTTGGGCCGTCAGATGCGTTCTCAGCCACTTGGGGTCAAGAGCCCTGGTGTTTTCAGGCTTTCCAGTGCATGAGCTGGAACAAACAACAGCAGATCGAAAGCAGAGCTTGTCAATTAGGGGAGGATGTTAGGAGTAAGGGTTGGGAGAACGAACAGAGGAAGAGCCCTCCCCCAAAGTCACCTTGGTCAGAATTTAAAGTCCAGAGGTGGAAGGGGGCAGTGCTGAGTTCTTGAAGGTCTGGAGGCCAGGCACTGGCCAAGAATCTCCCAGCAATGTCTCCGGAAGACCTACTACACCTGAGGCAGCCCCTCATATATCTGAGCCTCTGTGCCCAGACCGCTAACAACCAGCTCAAATTGGCTGATTTTTGCACATTTGTCAGGGAGCCAGCTGCACTGGCTCAGCTGAGCATCTGCAGAAAGGAAAGCAGAGAACCAGGCTGCGGGGGGGGGGGAAGCTTTTAAGTCATTATTCTTATTCATTTCCCTATTCTCTGCCCCACCCCCTCACAGTCTCCACTGCCATGCCTCTTTCTTCTTCTTCTTCTTTTTTTAAAAATCTTTTTATAACAATCTTTTCCTTTATGTGGTGAGAGCCCTTGGCATCCATCCAGTGACCTGTCTGTAGAGAGATACTCCTCCCTTATAATTAGGCCTTTGTTACACCACTTCCTGATTTCCTTCTCTTTCTTTCCTTTTTAAAGCTTCTGGCCCTTGACACCCCAGTGCCCCAGTGGAATAACCACACTTGTTAAAATGAAGGGTCTTCAAAAGGGTGATAAAGTTGGCTTCCTCCAGGAGGCCTGTGAGTTCATTCAGGTCCGTAGTTACAATAGACGAGGGCATGGAAGGACCCAAAGTAAGACATGTGTTGAGATGGCTTCATTCCGGTCACCACCTCACCTGCAGAGCTCACCCAGCATCCTAGTCCCTATTCTTGGGCCTATTCATTTCTGGATCGCAGTTTTTATATTTCATCATTCCTGGGTTATAATCATACAGCTTTCTGGGTAGGAGGATGGAATTTTTTATTGTCAGATACTCCTGAAAAGATAGAGAAAGAGGCAGGGATAACCAGGGATGGAGGCCACACAGGTGAATGCAGCTAGACCCCATTCTCTGGAGGCAGTGATGGTCAGAGGAGAAGGGACACACTTGGATTAAGCTCAAGAAGGGAGATATAAATCTGATTATTACACAGATGCTTGGTTGCATTCCATTAAGTCCCTTTAGGGAAAATCAGTACCAGGGTATATGTAGTGTATATGAGGGAATGTAGAGTGTAAAAAACTGGAAATCTCACATTCACTGAAGTCTTCAGAGTATAAAGAAGAAATTAGGAGAGACTTCAATCCTTCTGCATCAGGATTGGTGATATTCTATTCTTTGTTTGGAAATTTGTGGCTCAAAAGCAAATAAATGCCCAACAGGCTAGATAAGCACTCTTGGTGATCTCTCTTTCTCCAAGGTGGCTTTTAGAGATGAAAAACTTAAGCATGATATTAGATTTTGCTCGCCCTCAGATTGATTTCCTCGTTAACCCAAAGTGTTAGCAAGTAACACTTGGTGGGCTTAAATCAGATGAGAGATAAGACTAAGATTTTGTTCCCCATTTCATGGATTTTAGGGGCTTAAGGTATAGACTGTATCTCATTTCCCTTTGAAAATTATGTGTCTAGTGGAATATTATAAGGAAAAAGTAGATTATTTTTGGTGGGAGGGGTGCAGTAAACAGAGATCCACCCCTAAGTTGTCTTTGTAACCAGACTCCTGGTAGAACCGTTTATATATGTGTATTTAAAGAATACCAAATGCTTGTCCTGATGGTTTAAGAGATTGAAGTTAGGTCCCTTGGACAAACTTGAGTTGGTTTGATTGAAAGTTAAATGGGGTATTGATTGTAAAGTCATGTCTAAAGCATGGATGCTAGATCACAGGTTTATAATTTGCTTTGTAAGTTGCTTAGCCAGTCTTCGAAAGGAGATCATTAATACCTTCCTCACATGGAAGGACCCAAAGTAAGACATGTGTTGAGATGGCTTCATTCCGGTCACCACCTCACCTGCAGAGCTCACCCAGCATCCTAGTCCCTATTCTTGGGCCTATTCATTTCTGGATCGCAGTTTTTATATTTCATCATTCCTGGGTTATAATCATACAGCTTTCTGGGTAGGAGGATGGAATTTTTTATTGTCAGATACTCCTGAAAAGATAGAGAAAGAGGCAGGGATAACCAGGGATGGAGGCCACACAGGTGAATGCAGCTAGACCCCATTCTCTGGAGGCAGTGATGGTCAGAGGAGAAGGGACACACTTGGATTAAGCTCAAGAAGGGAGATATAAATCTGATTATTACACAGATGCTTGGTTGCATTCCATTAAGTCCCTTTAGGGAAAATCAGTACCAGGGTATATGTAGTGTATATGAGGGAATGTAGAGTGTAAAAAACTGGAAATCTCACATTCACTGAAGTCTTCAGAGTATAAAGAAGAAATTAGGAGAGACTTCAATCCTTCTGCATCAGGATTGGTGATATTCTATTCTTTGTTTGGAAATTTGTGGCTCAAAAGCAAATAAATGCCCAACAGGCTAGATAAGCACTCTTGGTGATCTCTCTTTCTCCAAGGTGGCTTTTAGAGATGAAAAACTTAAGCATGATATTAGATTTTGCTCGCCTCAGATTGATTTCCTCGTTAACCCAAAGTGTTAGCAAGTAACACTTGGTGGGCTTAAATCAGATGAGAGATAAGACTAAGATTTTGTTCCCCATTTCATGGATTTTAGGGGCTTAAGGTATAGACTGTATCTCATTTCCCTTTGAAAATTATGTGTCTAGTGGAATATTATAAGGAAAAAGTAGATTATTTTTGGTGGGAGGGGTGCAGTAAACAGAGATCCACCCCTAAGTTGTCTTTGTAACCAGACTCCTGGTAGAACCGTTTATATATGTGTATTTAAAGAATACCAAATGCTTGTCCTGATGGTTTAAGAGATTGAAGTTAGGTCCCTTGGACAAACTTGAGTTGGTTTGATTGAAAGTTAAATGGGGTATTGATTGTAAAGTCATGTCTAAAGCATGGATGCTAGATCACAGGTTTATAATTTGCTTTGTAAGTTGCTTAGCCAGTCTTCGAAAGGAGATCATTAATACCTTCCTCACAGTAATTTAGTGAAGATTAATGAGATAATGTATATGAAGTGTCTGGTAGGATGCTAGAAGAATGCACAAACAAGCCATTTTTTCAAAAACCTGCAGTGTGTTTTCTCAGCTTAGACCCTTTACTGCTCTCCAAGTAACAACTGAGCTTAACATGAGAACTGTAGGTAACCAGCTGCTGTCTTCATTGTTAGATACCCAATGCCAAGGACAGGTAAGTGTTGTAGTTCAGTGTGACCATGTCTTCCAACTTAGAATAGTCTGGTGACTAGCATGGAGGATGTAGTTGCGTGAGGCACCTCCAGTCTGTGGACCATTTGTTTTCTGCTGAAGCGTTTGGAGTCCAAGAGAGCCTTCTCCTATAAGGAGAGTGAAACAGTGTTTGAAATGTCAGCTGAATACCCAACCCCATCCCAAGTAAACTTTTCTGTTAAAAAGCAAAAACTGACTTTTGACTTGCTTAGGATCAATAGTATTTCTTTCTGTGAAACAGTGCATTCTGATTTCTAAACAGAAATTGTTGCCCTGTATCTCCACAACCTATAGGGATGGTTCTCTGACCAGTTCTGTGGTGACACGGACTCTCACTGTGGGATGAGGGATGACCACACATGAGGAACATGGAGATGACCTTGAACCTTCTCAATAATAGAGGCTACAGGAATGGAAGTTGTCCCACTGTAGTGGACCTTGATTGTTTCCCCATTTTAGGGGCTTAAGGTATAGACTGTATCTCATTTCCTTTGAAAATTATGTGTCTAGTGGAATATTATAAGGAAAAAGTAGATTATTTTTGGTGGGAGGTGCAGTAAACAGAGATCCACCCCTAAGTTGTCTTTGTAACCAGACTCCTGGTAGAACCGTTTATATATGTGTATTTAAAGAATACCAAATGCTTGTCCTGATGGTTTAAGAGATTGAAGTTAGGTCCCTTGGACAAACTTGAGTTGGTTTGATTGAAAGTTAAATGGGGTATTGATTGTAAAGTCATGTCTAAAGCATGGATGCTAGATCACAGGTTTATAATTTGCTTTGTAAGTTGCTTAGCCAGTCTTCGAAAGGAGATCATTAATACCTTCCTCACAGTAATTTAGTGAAGATTAATGAGATAATGTATATGAAGTGTCTGGTAGGATGCTAGAAGAATGCACAAACAAGCCATTTTTTCAAAAACCTGCAGTGTGTTTTCTCAGCTTAGACCCTTTACTGCTCTCCAAGTAACAACTGAGCTTAACATGAGAACTGTAGGTAACCAGCTGCTGTCTTCATTGTTAGATACCCAATGCCAAGGACAGGTAAGTGTTGTAGTTCAGTGTGACCATGTCTTCCAACTTAGAATAGTCTGGTGACTAGCATGGAGGATGTAGTTGCGTGAGGCACCTCCAGTCTGTGGACCATTTGTTTTCTGCTGAAGCGTTTGGAGTCCAAGAGAGCCTTCTCCTATAAGGAGAGTGAAACAGTGTTTGAAATGTCAGCTGAATACCCAACCCCATCCCAAGTAAACTTTTCTGTTAAAAAGCAAAAACTGACTTTTGACTTGCTTAGGATCAATAGTATTTCTTTCTGTGAAACAGTGCATTCTGATTTCTAAACAGAAATTGTTGCCCTGTATCTCCACAACCTATAGGGATGGTTCTCTGACCAGTTCTGTGGTGACACGGACTCTCACTGTGGGATGAGGGATGACCACACATGAGGAAATGCTCATGGAGATGACCTTGAACCTTCTCAATAATAGAGGCTACAGGAAATGGAAGTTGTCCCACTGTAGTGGGACACTCCCCAGCTAGATCTAAACTAAATCCTCATCTCTGTGGGACAAAGTATTCCTAAGTATCTTTGTTGGTATTCTTTTTTTTTTTTTAAAGAAAACAACCTTAGGTTAAAAAAAATAATAATTCAGGCCACGCTGTGTAGCATATAGCATTTTAGTTCCCTGACCAGGGATCAAACCCATGCCCCTGCACTGGGAGCCCACTGGGAGTCATAACCACTGGATTACCAGGGAAGCCCCTGTTCCTATTCTTATGAGTTATTTATAAGTTGAAAGTATATTGTGTCATTTAGGACCCACCCAACGTGAATTGTAGTGGCAGGTTTGCTATGCATAGGTTATGGAGATCTTTAATTTTCTGCCAAATGAAGTAAATGCAGATACCTAGGTTCCCCTTCCTGAATGCCAGTACTTCTTAAAATATGATCCTTGAACTGTCAACATCTCCTGGAAATTATTAGAAATACAAATTCTAGAGCTTCTTGCCAGACCCCTTAATCAGTAACTCTGGTGAGTGGACCCGGTTTGCTAAGGAAGTCTAGTGAATACTAGAGTTGAAGGGTTACTAATTCAAGAATTCGGTAGGATTCTTGTCTCTCCTGCAGTCTTTGGGGTAAGGGATGCCTGGGGAAAGTGAGGTAAAGAGAGTTTTATGGACAAGGTGAAGGGCTTAGTACACATTTATGGCTTTAATTGGTAATTTATTTCTAAAAGGAGGGAAACCAGATAAAATCTGAGATGCCCAGTTAAATTTGAATTTTAAATGAAAAGATAAATTTTTAGTATACATATGTCCTATTTGTTGTTGTGTGTTTTTATTTGCTAAACCTGACACTTTTGTCTGAAATTAAAATTAGATGGTATAGAAACTTGACAGATACCATCTTAAATAAATGATGAAGGTTAACATTGCCAGTGATAAGCTATGTTAATGTTATGTGCTCCTTGATAAGACATGATCAGAAAAACACTTAGCCTCTTGAGCTTTTTTTCTTCAAAGTCCATAACCTCAATTTAATCATTAGAAAATATCAGACATACCCAAATTGAGAGACTCTTCAAAAGTGTCAAGGTCATGAAAAAACAAAGATTGAGAAACTGGCACCGATTGAATGGGGAAAAAAAGATAGAGATGGCTAAATGCAATGTGGGATTCTGGAAAGAAAAGAAAAAAACATTAATGGAAAAACTAACAGAATGTGAATGAAGTCTGAAGCTTAGTTAATCATCATGTATTAATGTTAATGTCTTAGTTTTGAGAAACGTACTGTGGTTAAACATGAGATTAACAGTCGAGCGAACTGGGTAAAGGGTGCATGGGAGTTCTCCGTACAGTGGGTCCTTGGGCTTATCCACGGGTTTCACATCCACAGATTCAAGTCCGTATCTGTGGATGTGGAGCCTGTTGGTGCAAAAGACCACTTGTGCTGCTCCATTTTATTAACAGGACTTGAGTGTCTGGGGAGTTTGATATCTGTAAAGGGTTGTGCAAAGAATCCCCTCTGGATACCAAAGAGCAACTATGCTATTTTTACAATTCTTCTATATCTAAAATTATTTCAAGCTAATTTTTAAACATTGGATTAGGTATATATTAATCGACCTGTGAATTCCACCTTCCTTTGTTTTCTTATGGAAAAAGAATATTTTACCTAAATGCTGAAAGGTATGGGAACATTTAGATGAATCACTAACACATGGCATGGGGCTCATCCAGCACTACAGGGGCCAAAAAATGTTGCAGTGGTTTTAAATCTGCCAGAGCAAATGTAGTCTTTTCCATGAGTGTATACTGTGTTTTGCTAGGACATTCATAGGAATCCATATCTACTGTTATGGCTTACTCACCCTGAGTGATTGAGATGGGTTGTTGGAAGAGAGGTGAGGGGAGCCATGGGGTGACTGTGTAAGAGGATATTGCAAAAGGATGGCTACTCAAGTATCTTTCTTGTTCTGGAAAATTCTGTTTATTCCCTCAGTTTAGAGTTGGATCTGCAAAGTTTGGTCTGCATAAGCCCCTGAGCTTGGGAATGAGACAGCAGATTTTCAGCCCAAGAGTGTTTTCCACAATGTGAACTTGCAAATGGCTGACCAGTTTGGTCTGGAATTAGTGACTTCACATAAACACCTCCTGGTAGTGCCTCTGCTTGCAGGCATATGGAATCAGGCTGAGTTTCATTTATGCCCCACCTCATCCCACGCCACCTCCCTTCATTAGTTCCAATCTTCTTGCCTTGGAAATTCCGTGGACAGAAAAGCCTGGTAGGCGATGGGGTTGAAAAGAGTGGGGACACAACTTAGTGACTGAGCAACAACAGCTTACTGCACACAGCACAGGAGTAGAAATTTACTGATTTTCCACTTCTTAACAACTGAGTTACTGCCCAGTCATAGTAAAGGATATTATCTTAGTTTTGAGAACCGTACTGTGGTTAAACATGAGATTAACAGTCGAGCGAACTGGGTAAAGGGTGCATGGGAGTTCTCCGTACAGTGGGTCCTTGGGCTTATCCACGGGTTTCACATCCACAGATTCAAGTCCGTATCTGTGGATGTGGAGCCTGTTGGTGCAAAAGACCACTTGTGCTGCTCCATTTTATTAACAGGACTTGAGTGTCTGGGGAGTTTGATATCTGTAAAGGGTTGTGCAAAGAATCCCCTCTGGATACCAAAGAGCAACTATGCTATTTTTACAATTCTTCTATATCTAAAATTATTTCAAGCTAATTTTTAAACATTGGATTAGGTATATATTAATCGACCTGTGAATTCCACCTTCCTTTGTTTTCTTATGGAAAAAGAATATTTTACCTAAATGCTGAAAGGTATGGGAACATTTAGATGAATCACTAACACATGGCATGGGGCTCATCCAGCACTACAGGGGCCAAAAAATGTTGCAGTGGTTTTAAATCTGCCAGAGCAAATGTAGTCTTTTCCATGAGTGTATACTGTGTTTTGCTAGGACATTCATAGGAATCCATATCTACTGTTATGGCTTACTCACCCTGAGTGATTGAGATGGGTTGTTGGAAGAGAGGTGAGGGGAGCCATGGGGTGACTGTGTAAGAGGATATTGCAAAAGGATGGCTACTCAAGTATCTTTCTTGTTCTGGAAAATTCTGTTTATTCCCTCAGTTTAGAGTTGGATCTGCAAAGTTTGGTCTGCATAAGCCCCTGAGCTTGGGAATGAGACAGCAGATTTTTCAGCCCAAGAGTGTTTTCCACAATGTGAACTTGCAAATGGCTGACCAGTTTGGTCTGGAATTAGTGACTTCACATAAACACCTCCTGGTAGTGCCTCTGCTTGCAGGCATATGGAATCAGGCTGAGTTTCATTTATGCCCCACCTCATCCCACGCCACCTCCCTTCATTAGTTCCAATCTTCTTGCCTTGGAAATTCCGTGGACAGAAAAGCCTGGTAGGCGATGGGGTTGAAAAGAGTGGGGACACAACTTAGTGACTGAGCAACAACAGCTTACTGCACACAGCACAGGAGTAGAAATTTACTGATTTTCCACTTCTTAACAACTGAGTTACTGCCCAGTCATAGTGTGAAACAAGGATAATTATACCTTAAAACAATGGCTGACAAAAAGAAAAATCACATGGAAGCCTAATTCCAGACTATCCTAACACTTTTATACTATTGTCAAATTAAAATTTCATTTATTATCTCATTAAGCCCTCTGAGTACATAAAGTCTGCATTAGGGTGTAATTGGAGCTTCTCAAATAAAAGTTATATTTGATCTAACAAGATAAAGTCTGTTGCTATTGATCTGCGTGGGAAACAAAAAGCTCAGATCTCAGTAGGAGCCAAATGAAGCTACTGGTTCTAAGAGTTCAGATTAGTGTTATTAATTAGATGACCTCAGGGTGTTTTGAGTTGAGGTTAAAAGTTACTCATATTCTACAAAATAATTTTTCAGTAATTTTTAAGCCCAAGAAGTCCTAGATTTAGTGGACAGACTATAGATTTGACAATCAGGTATGCCTGGGTCCCCATCCTGGCTTCACCAATAACAAGCTGACTCTGGGCAGAGTACCTCCTTTCTCTAAGCCTCAGTTTCCCCATCTGATGGTGGCTTCAGCAGCAGTTCTACCCCTAGGTCTATACCCAAGGGCAAAAAAAAAAAAACAACATATGTCTTCCTGGAAGCTTATACCTGAATACTTATGACAGCATCATTCATGTTAGCCAAAAAGGAGAAATGATCTAAATGTCAGTCTATCATCTGAGAAGTGGATAACAAATGTGTAATATAATCTGTGTGTGTGTGTGTGTGTATATATATATATATATATATATATATATATATATATATATTAATACAACGTAATACATATGTGCTCATTTACTCAGTTGTGTCCAACTCTTTGCAACGCCATGGACTGTAGCCCGCTGGGTTCCTCTCTCCATGAAATTTTGCAGGCAAGAATACTGGAGTGGGTTGCCATTTCCTATTCCAGGGGATCTTCCTGACCCAGAGATCAAACCCGCATCTCTTGCATTGGCAGGCAGATTCTTTACTGCTGTGCCACCTACAAAGCCCCCTAGATGGATGTATAGATAGATAATAGATTATAAATACATATACACGCACATATATATGTATACACACACAATGAAATAATAGTCAACAGAAAAGAATGTCGTACATGCTACAGCCTAGCATGAGTATTACCTCAAATACTCCACTAAAGGAAAGAAGAAGCCATACACATAAGTTCACAAATGATATGATTTCTTTTTTATGAAATTTCAGGATAAATAAGTCCATAGAGAAAGAAAGCAGATTAGTGATGAGGAGAGAAGAATGGCAATAATGACTTAAGAGGTTTGGGGTATTTTTCAGAAGTGATGAAGATGTTTTGAAACTAGAGAGAGGGATGGTTGCCCAACATTATGAATATACTAAATGCCACTGAAATGTACACTTTTTTTTAAATCAGGGTGTTTTGAGTTGAGGTTAAAAGTTACTCATATTCTACAAAATAATTTTTCAGTAATTTTTAAGCCCAAGAAGTCCTAGATTTAGTGGACAGACTATAGATTTGACAATCAGGTATGCCTGGGTCCCCATCCTGGCTTCACCAATAACAAGCTGACTCTGGGCAGAGTACCTCCTTTCTCTAAGCCTCAGTTTCCCCATCTGATGGTGGCTTCAGCAGCAGTTCTACCCCTAGGTCTATACCCAAGGGCAAAAAAAAAAAAACAACATATGTCTTCCTGGAAGCTTATACCTGAATACTTATGACAGCATCATTCATGTTAGCCAAAAAGGAGAAATGATCTAAATGTCAGTCTATCATCTGAGAAGTGGATAACAAATGTGTAATATAATCTGTGTGTGTGTGTGTGTGTATATATATATATATATATATATATATATATATATATATATTAATACAACGTAATACATATGTGCTCATTTACTCAGTTGTGTCCAACTCTTTGCAACGCCATGGACTGTAGCCCGCTGGGTTCCTCTCTCCATGAAATTTTGCAGGCAAGAATACTGGAGTGGGTTGCCATTTCCTATTCCAGGGGATCTTCCTGACCCAGAGATCAAACCGCACCTCTTGCATTGGCAGGCAGATTCTTTACTGCTGTGCCACCTACAAAGCCCCCTAGATGGATGTATAGATAGATAATAGATTATAAATACATATACACGCACATATATATGTATACACACACAATGAAATAATAGTCAACAGAAAAGAATGTCGTACATGCTACAGCCTAGCATGAGTATTACCTCAAATACTCCACTAAAGGAAAGAAGAAGCCATACACATAAGTTCACAAATGATATGATTTCTTTTTTATGAAATTTCAGGATAAATAAGTCCATAGAGAAAGAAAGCAGATTAGTGATGAGGAGAGAAGAATGGCAATAATGACTTAAGAGGTTTGGGGTATTTTTCAGAAGTGATGAAGATGTTTTGAAACTAGAGAGAGGGATGGTTGCCCAACATTATGAATATACTAAATGCCACTGAAATGTACACTGTAAAATGCTTAATTGTATGTTGTGTGGGTTGCGCCTCAATAAAAATAATGCTATAAGTATACCTCTCACTCTGAAGGTTATTAGGATTAAGTAAGGTGACATGCACAGAGTCAGCACTCAAAAAATGCCCTGTTCTTCCTTTATTCTACCTTTATCACTGCCCATCCCTCCACTCTTTCTGGATGATGATTCTTTCTTTAGTGGAAAAGAGAAGAGTAAGATGATAGGATTTTCAACTGAGAGTGAGTAGAAATGACGAGGGAGGGGTGAAAATACCGATCTCTGTGCACCTGGAGTAGATCCATTGAGGTCAGCCCTTTACGATGTTGTTCCTATTCAAGCACATCCTGTGCCTCGTCTGGAGTGTTTCAGATGGCCTTTAGGCACCACCCCGTAGAGGGATGGAGAAAGAGGCAGACAGCTGTGAGGTCAGGCACTTCCCATCTCAGGCAGGCATTTGCCAAAGAAACAGCCAGTCATAGTTGTAATAGTTTAGCAACAGGATTTACCATGGTCAGTAGCGTGTTTGTCAGCAAGGCAAGTGTTCTGCCTTTGGCTATGACTTTTATATATTCTTTCCAACAGAGGCAGAACAACAGAATAACTAAAATCCCCAAACAGTGCACTTACTTAACAAAAAATAGGCATTTCGAGCGGTGCCTTTTGACCCATGAGGTTATGGGTTCATTTCCAGAAGCATCAAATGTAGCTCCTCTGCCATTAGTATGCTTAGACTGATGGCAGGTATGTTTGCTCCTGGTTTTCCCACCCTGAGGGGAATTGATATTTCCTCCTGAGTCTAGGAATAGGTAATCTATCACTTATCAGTATTTGCCCTCTCTTGAGCACCATTTTTCCCCCACCAGAGCTGCTTGAGGGTTCTGTCTGTGGCCTTGATCTCGCTCTTCCCACCTAGTTGCTCCATGAACTGTGGTTTGCTCACAGCCTGAGTCCTCAGAACTGAACAGCATTAGGCTGATGCTCCATGCAGTGGCAGGAGTGAAAATAGAGCTGGAGAGTACCCACTTCTCAACAGCAAGGAGGACAGGAAGTAAAGATTCATTGAAGGAAAGGATGCAGCTGGACTAGGGACATGAATGCAGTCCAGCTAACCAGTGATTCAGTGTTTGTACTTGAACACCCTCTATACAAAGAACACTTGACTGATTAAAGAGGACTTGAGTTCTAGGCCAGTCAGGCTCACTACTAGCTGTATGACGTCCAAGAGGTAATCAGTGACTCTGGGCCTTAGTTTCCTCATCTGTAAACAAAGGATAAAAATATATATTCTTTTGGAGGCCATTTTGAGAATTAAATGAAAACCGTCCAGTACTGATCAAAAGCGTGCATCCCATTAACTGGGCACTCAGCATAATGGGCTCTACTTCAGTGCTCTCACCACCCTCAAGGATTCTTAGCAGCTAAGGCCAAAACTCTTCAACTAGTGCACCACCATGTAAGTGCAAAGGACCCTTTACGATGTTGTTCCTATTCAAGCACATCCTGTGCCTCGTCTGGAGTGTTTCAGATGGCCTTTAGGCACCACCGTAGAGGGATGGAGAAAGAGGCAGACAGCTGTGAGGTCAGGCACTTCCCATCTCAGGCAGGCATTTGCCAAAGAAACAGCCAGTCATAGTTGTAATAGTTTAGCAACAGGATTTACCATGGTCAGTAGCGTGTTTGTCAGCAAGGCAAGTGTTCTGCCTTTGGCTATGACTTTTATATATTCTTTCCAACAGAGGCAGAACAACAGAATAACTAAAATCCCCAAACAGTGCACTTACTTAACAAAAAATAGGCATTTCCCGAGCCGGTGCCTTTTGACCCATGAGGTTATGGGTTCATTTCCAGAAGCATCAAATGTAGCTCCTCTGCCATTAGTATGCTTAGACTGATGGCAGGTATGTTTGCTCCTGGTTTTCCCACCCTGAGGGGAATTGATATTTCCTCCTGAGTCTAGGAATAGGTAATCTATCACTTATCAGTATTTGCCCTCTCTTGAGCACCATTTTTCCCCCACCAGAGCTGCTTGAGGGTTCTGTCTGTGGCCTTGATCTCGCTCTTCCCACCTAGTTGCTCCATGAACTGTGGTTTGCTCACAGCCTGAGTCCTCAGAACTGAACAGCATTAGGCTGATGCTCCATGCAGTGGCAGGAGTGAAAATAGAGCTGGAGAGTACCCACTTCTCAACAGCAAGGAGGACAGGAAGTAAAGATTCATTGAAGGAAAGGATGCAGCTGGACTAGGGACATGAATGCAGTCCAGCTAACCAGTGATTCAGTGTTTGTACTTGAACACCCTCTATACAAAGAACACTTGACTGATTAAAGAGGACTTGAGTTCTAGGCCAGTCAGGCTCACTACTAGCTGTATGACGTCCAAGAGGTAATCAGTGACTCTGGGCCTTAGTTTCCTCATCTGTAAACAAAGGATAAAAATATATATTCTTTTGGAGGCCATTTTGAGAATTAAATGAAAACCGTCCAGTACTGATCAAAAGCGTGCATCCCATTAACTGGGCACTCAGCATAATGGGCTCTACTTCAGTGCTCTCACCACCCTCAAGGATTCTTAGCAGCTAAGGCCAAAACTCTTCAACTAGTGCACCACCATGTAAGTGCAAAGGATGTGGCTCTGATGGTTGTGATTTTGGTATTCATGAGAAAAGAGCATCAGCCCAATAGGTGACTGGAATCATAAAAGCTACAGTACACACCATATCTTGCCCCTAGAATTCTTGCACCTCACAATGATGCAGAATTTTCTAGTAATGAGTCGGTCACTCAGATTAGGTAAGATTTGCCTACTTGTGATCTGGCCAGCCTCAAAGCCCATGGTTTGCTTACCACCCAGTAGTGTTTTGGAAAGAAACCTTTGTAGAAGAGGTAGAGTATGAGTTCTGGCAGAATGAATGCACTTGGATAGACCGTGAGTGTAACCATGGGTAACCATGATGGGAAGGGCCATCCCCAGGCAAGAAAGAATAGAGAGTACAAAGGCCTGGAGAAAAGAAAGACATCACCCAACAATAAAGATACAGTCCATGTGGAGTGGGAGGAAAGAATGAGACCTTACAACCTCAAGCCTTCAGTCTTAGAATGTGTTCTGAGCATCAATTTCTCCAGCTGACCACAGCATGTTGCCAGCATCATTCCATCCATTTTACGTGATTATAGTCTTTCCATAGAGAGCCTCATTTAGCTTCCACTAAAAAAAATTTGGCTTTTCTAAACATCAGAAGTAGCCTAATCCAAGTGCTTCCTTCCCCTAGTCTGAGGATTGTGCTAAATGAAAGTCTGAATGACTTCAGGTATTGCTGTGTCCCCCTAAAGTGAGACAGAGTGGCATTTGAGGAAAACTGGAAATTGGCGTGGGCTTAAGCCTTAACCAGATCCTTGTGCAAACAGTTTGGAAAAATTTGTCTTGTGTTTGGAGACAGATGCTCAGCAATAATGATCACAGTGTGTGATGGGTATTATGATCTAAGCACTTTCAGAGACTTTTGAAGACTCAAGGTTAATGTATCGCTGGGCAAAGTGAGCCTGAACAGAAGCCTTTACCCTGCTGCTGACAGCCTTATATTGCCACCTGGTGAGCCTATGTCTGAAGTTCGCGTGCATCCCATTAACTGGGCACTCAGCATAATGGGCTCTACTTCAGTGCTCTCACCACCCTCAAGGATTCTTAGCACCCAAAAACCATGTAAGTGCAAAGGATGTGGCTCTGATGGTTGTGATTTTGGTATTCATGAGAAAAGAGCATCAGCCCAATAGGTGACTGGAATCATAAAAGCTACAGTACACACCATATCTTGCCCCTAGAATTCTTGCACCTCACAATGATGCAGAATTTTCTAGTAATGAGTCGGTCACTCAGATTAGGTAAGATTTGCCTACTTGTGATCTGGCCAGCCTCAAAGCCCATGGTTTGCTTACCACCCAGTAGTGTTTTGGAAAGAAACCTTTGTAGAAGAGGTAGAGTATGAGTTCTGGCAGAATGAATGCACTTGGATAGACCGTGAGTGTAACCATGGGTAACCATGATGGGAAGGGCCATCCCCAGGCAAGAAAGAATAGAGAGTACAAAGGCCTGGAGAAAAGAAAGACATCACCCAACAATAAAGATACAGTCCATGTGGAGTGGGAGGAAAGAATGAGACCTTACAACCTCAAGCCTTCAGTCTTAGAATGTGTTCTGAGCATCAATTTCTCCAGCTGACCACAGCATGTTGCCAGCATCATTCCATCCATTTTACGTGATTATAGTCTTTCCATAGAGAGCCTCATTTAGCTTCCACTAAAAAAAATTTGGCTTTTCTAAACATCAGAAGTAGCCTAATCCAAGTGCTTCCTTCCCCTAGTCTGAGGATTGTGCTAAATGAAAGTCTGAATGACTTCAGGTATTGCTGTGTCCCCCTAAAGTGAGACAGAGTGGCATTTGAGGAAAACTGGAAATTGGCGTGGGCTTAAGCCTTAACCAGATCCTTGTGCAAACAGTTTGGAAAAATTTGTCTTGTGTTTGGAGACAGATGCTCAGCAATAATGATCACAGTGTGTGATGGGTATTATGATCTAAGCACTTTCAGAGACTTTTGAAGACTCAAGGTTAATGTATCGCTGGGCAAAGTGAGCCTGAACAGAAGCCTTTACCCTGCTGCTGACAGCCTTATATTGCCACCTGGTGAGCCTATGTCTGAAGTTCCATCGGCCAGTGATAATTACTGGCTTTTTGTCTAGTCAGCCGCCTTCTCTAGTCATCTTCTGCCTTAACTTGCTGTGATCACTCAGGACTTTGATTAATTGATAAAATGACCTCAAATTGTTCAGAAATGTGAAAAACAAGTACCTGGAGACTGATGATTTGCAATGTCAAATTCTAGTAAGAGAAAACTACACAAGTGAAGTGTCATGGGTTACAGAGTTTGTGATCTCACTGCGTTTAGTCCCAATCCAGGGTCTCCTGCCTACCTCTGTCTTAGACTGGAACCCCTGGGAAGTCAGCTTCTCATAGACTGAAACTCTCCATCTCTAAGTTTATGTGATTTGATTTGGCTTAGCCATGGTGTTCTCCTGTTCCCCTCGGCTTCATATGCTATAGAGGTTTTAATTTAAAACTTTATGCAAATTCTTAATTTTGAAGAACTCCTTGATTTAACAAAACATATCAGGTTGAGCTCCTTGTCTAGCTTTAGCACAAGATTAATTTTCCTTACATGAGCCCAAACACTCTCTTTATATACCTCCAAATAGAAGTATGGCTTTTGAAAATACAGGTCCTAAAGTTTAAGAAGGGTTTAGTTTTTCTTAATTTGATCAAATATTCTGATGACTTCCAGTGCCAAACATTTTAATTTAGTCTTTCTTTCTCTTAGGCAGGAGCAAGCTCTTCTATTCAATTTTGAAAATGAGAAAATATTTAATTTACATTTTCTCCTTCACTCAAAGATTCTACCAGTAACCCTATTTATATTCTAAATCCCTTCTTTAAGGAACTTCAAAGACAGATGGCATTTGAGGAAAACTGGAAATTGGCGTGGGCTTAAGCCTTAACCAGATCCTTGTGCAAACAGTTTGGAAAAATTTGTCTTGTGTTTGGAGACAGATGCTCAGCAATAATGATCACAGTGTGTGATGGGTATTATGATCTAAGCACTTTCAGAGACTTTTGAAGACTCAAGGTTAATGTATCGCTGGGCAAAGTGAGCCTGAACAGAAGCCTTTACCCTGCTGCTGACAGCCTTATATTGCCACCTGGTGAGCCTATGTCTGAAGTTCCATCGGCCAGTGATAATTACTGGCTTTTTGTCTAGTCAGCCGCCTTCTCTAGTCATCTTCTGCCTTAACTTGCTGTGATCACTCAGGACTTTGATTAATTGATAAAATGACCTCAAATTGTTCAGAAATGTGAAAAACAAGTACCTGGAGACTGATGATTTGCAATGTCAAATTCTAGTAAGAGAAAACTACACAAGTGAAGTGTCATGGGTTACAGAGTTTGTGATCTCACTGCGTTTAGTCCCAATCCAGGGTCTCCTGCCTACCTCTGTCTTAGACTGGAACCCCTGGGAAGTCAGCTTCTCATAGACTGAAACTCTCCATCTCTAAGTTTATGTGATTTGATTTGGCTTAGCCATGGTGTTCTCCTGTTCCCCTCGGCTTCATATGCTATAGAGGTTTTAATTTAAAACTTTATGCAAATTCTTAATTTTGAAGAACTCCTTGATTTAACAAAACATATCAGGTTGAGCTCCTTGTCTAGCTTTAGCACAAGATTAATTTTCCTTACATGAGCCCAAACACTCTCTTTATATACCTCCAAATAGAAGTATGGCTTTTGAAAATACAGGTCCTAAAGTTTAAGAAGGGTTTAGTTTTTCTTAATTTGATCAAATATTCTGATGACTTCCAGTGCCAAACATTTTAATTTAGTCTTTCTTTCTCTTAGGCAGGAGCAAGCTCTTCTATTCAATTTTGAAAATGAGAAAATATTTAATTTACATTTTCTCCTTCACTCAAAGATTCTACCAGTAACCCTATTTATATTCTAAATCCCTTCTTTAAGGAACTTCAAAGACAAGGAGGAAATGAAAAGATTTTAATCCATTTCCTGATCTTAGCCATCATAATGGAAAGGGATACCTATATTAAGAAAAGAGATGCAAAACCTTAGGAGAATTTACACGCCTTTTATTTCCCAATTTTAGGCAACTCAGTCTTGGGATTTTCTCCCATTCTTCACGTATAATTTGTTGCCATTTAAAGTGCTGCTTGTTCCATAAGTCCTGCTCAGACCACTATAGTCCATAGTGATCACTCCGTTTCTGCAAATTCAAATAGTAAATTTCACCCTACCATTCATTTCCCAAACCAAGTAATTTAGATTGCCTAAACTAGCATTTCTTGAGCTTTTTGTAGTGATAGGTTTATTTCCTCCTTCCTCTCATTTATTGCAGAGTAATACTTCTGTTTTTTGTTTTTTTTTTTTTATTTTAAACCCAGTTGTTACCCAAACCCTTCTGTTGGGCCCTGAACTATTCATACACTCGTGCACAATTTGGCCTCAGTTTTCTCCTCAGTTTTCACATCCTCTTGTTCCTGAGGTATTAAAATCCTCTGACTCTCTGAGCTCAATCATCTCTGTGTAGGAGTAAGTAAGTGTAGACGTAGGAATTTTACTTAACAAAATCCTGGTTTGCATTTTGGGTTCTTATTAAAATTATGCATTTATGACTACAAGAAAAATATGCTATAAAAATGAATTACCAAAAAACCAAAATAAAAAAAAAACATATAAAATATAAGTCTAAATTTATTATAACTAAATTTCATAGTCCATTCCTTTCATATTGGAGATCTCTCCCGTTCTCCTCCAAGTGTTAAGTTTCTAAACAATACTCTTAATTTCTGTACTTATCTTGTCACAGACTAGTAACAACAAGCTTGTAGATCAGCTCTGAACCATTAACTGTACTTTAAATAAGTAGCACTGGTTGTTACATGCAATATCTCATTATTTTTGCATGTGTCACCTTCTATCTTGTGTAAATTACTTGTGGGCAAACGTTACACAGTACATATTTCTGTATTCACATCCTCCTACTATTTCCAGTAAGACTTGTAAGTAAATAATTGTTAGTAGCAATTATAATAATGATGATGATGATAACTCAGCTTTTTAAAAATAATTAAAATAATTAGTAACACTATCAGTAATATCAATGAATTGCTGTTATCATTACCTGTTATTTTCCAATTTTAGGCAACTCAGTCTTGGGATTTTCTCCCATTCTTCACGTATAATTTGTTGCCATTTAAAGTGCTGCTTGTTCCATAAGTCCTGCTCAGACCACTATAGTCCATAGTGATCACTCCGTTTCTGCAAATTCAAATAGTAAATTTCACCCTACCATTCATTTCCCAAACCAAGTAATTTAGATTGCCTAAACTAGCATTTCTTGAGCTTTTTGTAGTGATAGGTTTATTTCCTCCTTCCTCTCATTTATTGCAGAGTAATACTTCTGTTTTTTGTTTTTTTTTATTTTAAACCCAGTTGTTACCCAAACCCTTCTGTTGGGCCCTGAACTATTCATACACTCGTGCACAATTTGGCCTCAGTTTTCTCCTCAGTTTTCACATCCTCTTGTTCCTGAGGTATTAAAATCCTCTGACTCTCTGAGCTCAATCATCTCTGTGTAGGAGTAAGTAAGTGTAGACGTAGGAATTTTACTTAACAAAATCCTGGTTTGCATTTTGGGTTCTTATTAAAATTATGCATTTATGACTACAAGAAAAATATGCTATAAAAATGAATTACCAAAAAACCAAAATAAAAAAAAAACATATAAAATATAAGTCTAAATTTATTATAACTAAATTTCATAGTCCATTCCTTTCATATTGGAGATCTCTCCCGTTCTCCTCCAAGTGTTAAGTTTCTAAACAATACTCTTAATTTCTGTACTTATCTTGTCACAGACTAGTAACAACAAGCTTGTAGATCAGCTCTGAACCATTAACTGTACTTTAAATAAGTAGCACTGGTTGTTACATGCAATATCTCATTATTTTTGCATGTGTCACCTTCTATCTTGTGTAAATTACTTGTGGGCAAACGTTACACAGTACATATTTCTGTATTCACATCCTCCTACTATTTCCAGTAAGACTTGTAAGTAAATAATTGTTAGTAGCAATTATAATAATGATGATGATGATAACTCAGCTTTTTAAAAATAATTAAAATAATTAGTAACACTATCAGTAATATCAATGAATTGCTGTTATCATTACCTGTTATTTTTCAAAACAAAAATATTTTTAGATCTCATTGTTTTCAACTTCTATGTTTTAATATTTATACTACAGATACTCAATGATTTAAACCTAGATTTTAAAGGGAAAGTGTAATTTTTTTTTTAATCTAAAGAAATACAACCATTTTATTATTATTACTTAGGGTGCTGCATTTTCTCTCTTTTTTAAAAAAAAAAAATTATTTATTTATTGACCGTGCTGGCTCTTTGTTGCTGTGTGGTCTTTTCTCTACTTGGGGGGAACGAGAGCTACTCTCTAGTTGCAATGCCTGGACTTCTCATTGCGGTGGCTTCTCTTGTTGCTGAGTACAGACTCTAGGGTGTGTGGGTTTTAGTAGTTTGGGCAGGAGAGCTTAGTAGTTGTGGCTTGATGGCTCTAGAGCACAGGCTCAGTAGTTGTGGCCATGGAGTTAGTTGCTCCAGGGAGTGTGGGATCTTCCTGGATCAGGCATTGAACCCATGTCCCTGGATTTGGCAGGTGAATTCTTTACCACTGACCCACCAAGGGAGCTCTGTATTTTCTTGTAAAGTAGATCAGGAAATAATCGCATATGAGATACTCAATAATTGAGCATGTTTTCCACATCTTCGTTCTTGTTCTGCTAGCATATGCTGAAAAAGTTGTTAGGGTTATTCTCAGGATGGTCAAAGACACAAGAGTGCTTGGGGAGAAAAATACAGAGGTTACAATTTTGCTATGTAATATACAATACAAATAAACAACGGTACTGCTTTACAGAAATCCCCAAGCCCCTCTCACTAGTCTCCAAGGACTATAAAGGTAGCTGGCTTTCTCGGAGACCCTGAAGTAGATACTCTAACCTCAATAAGGGGGGGAAACAAAACAGAGCAGGGGGCATCCATGA
This sequence comes from Tragulus kanchil, assembly GCA_022376925.1. Taxonomy (NCBI): domain Eukaryota; kingdom Metazoa; phylum Chordata; class Mammalia; order Artiodactyla; family Tragulidae; genus Tragulus; species Tragulus kanchil. Next base: position 287,822,539 of record JAIOJX010000032.1, read on the forward strand.
GGCAAGGACTTCTACATGACCATCTCTCCATAAAGGCAGGGAAAAAATCTGGCAAAAACTATCAAAATCAGCTTCTTCAAAACTCTGGTATAACCAAAGACTTGCAGTAATCTGAGGAATGGTTTTTTGTTTTTGCTTTTGTTTTCTTTTTTTTTTTTTTCAAAAACAAAAAGCTGGTTCTTAATTTTTAAAAAGCCCTTTGTGGCATCTTAACTTACCTGAAGTTAACTTATTTTAAGTTAAGGGTGGATTCTCCACACTCCAACTTAGCAGCTGTCTTGAAAACAGCAGCCCATACTCTCAGGGCAGTTACCTGAAGGAACAGAGTGGACCTCATCACAGAGAATTTTTATTTAGTCTCTCTGGTGCCTCTCTGGAAGGCATTTATCTCTCCTGACTAGGAGCTTGCCTAGTACTCAGTTATTCCCCAGAAGGCATGGTCTAAAGTATTTATAGGCAACCAAACAGAAATTCCGGAGTTTAAAAGTTCAGTAATTGTGGGGGGAAAATGCATTAGAGGGACTCAACAAAAGATTTGATCAGACCAAAGAAAGAATCAACTAATTTGAAATAATGTCTATTGAGACCTTCTACTCAGAGGAACAAGGAGAAAAAAAAAGAATGAAGAAAATTAACAGAGCCTAGGAGGTCAAAAGCCATCAAGCATAGCTATAGACCCGTAAGGAGAGTACTAGAAGAAGAGAAAAGGAAGCAAAAAGGTGTTTTGAAGAAATAATGGTGATACTCCCCCACTTTGATTAAAAAAAAAAAAAGAAAACAGCAACAGCTATCAACACACATACATGAATCTCAGTGAACTCCAAGTGAGATCAACTCAAAGAGATCCACACTGAGACACACCATAATAAAACTGTTGAAAACCAAAGACAAATGGAGAATCTTGAAACCAGCAAAAGAGAAGCAATGTTCTATATAGGAATTCTCAAGGATTAACAGCTCGTTTTTTGTCACAACCCAAGGAGACCAAAAGTGTTGGTATCATATTCAAAGTGATAAAAGAAAAGTGCTATGAACCAAGAATTTTGTACCTGACAAAACTAAATTACAAAAAATGAAGGAGAAACTAAAATATTGCTGGATAAAAATTGAGACAATTTATCAGTAGGGCACCTGGCCTGCATTGAAAAAAGTAAGAAAGAATAACCTAATGTGTACCTTAAATAACTAGAAAAAGAGGAGCAAACTAATCCCAAAGCAAGCAGAAAGAAGGAAACACAAAGGTTAAACTGCAGAGAAATGAAACAGAATAGAAAACAATAGAAAAATCAACAAAACCAAAAAATTGTTATTTGAGATAATAAAATGAGAAACTTATTTTAAGTTAAGGGTGGATTCTCCACACTCCAACTTAGCAGCTGTCTTGAAAACAGCAGCCCATACTCTCAGGGCAGTTACCTGAAGGAACAGAGTGGACCTCATCACAGAGAATTTTTATTTAGTCTCTCTGGTGCCTCTCTGGAAGGCATTTATCTCTCCTGACTAGGAGCTTGCCTAGTACTCAGTTATTCCCCAGAAGGCATGGTCTAAAGTATTTATAGGCAACCAAACAGAAATTCCGGAGTTTAAAAGTTCAGTAATTGTGGGGGGAAAATGCATTAGAGGGACTCAACAAAAGATTTGATCAGACCAAAGAAAGAATCAACTAATTTGAAATAATGTCTATTGAGACCTTCTACTCAGAGGAACAAGGAGAAAAAAAAAGAATGAAGAAAATTAACAGAGCCTAGGAGGTCAAAAGCCATCAAGCATAGCTATAGACCCGTAAGGAGAGTACTAGAAGAAGAGAAAAGGAAGCAAAAAGGTGTTTTGAAGAAATAATGGTGATACTCCCCCACTTTGATTAAAAAAAAAAAAAGAAAACAGCAACAGCTATCAACACACATACATGAATCTCAGTGAACTCCAAGTGAGATCAACTCAAAGAGATCCACACTGAGACACACCATAATAAAACTGTTGAAAACCAAAGACAAATGGAGAATCTTGAAACCAGCAAAAGAGAAGCAATGTTCTATATAGGAATTCTCAAGGATTAACAGCTCGTTTTTTGTCACAACCCAAGGAGACCAAAAGTGTTGGTATCATATTCAAAGTGATAAAAGAAAAGTGCTATGAACCAAGAATTTTGTACCTGACAAAACTAAATTACAAAAAATGAAGGAGAAACTAAAATATTGCTGGATAAAAATTGAGACAATTTATCAGTAGGGCACCTGGCCTGCATTGAAAAAAGTAAGAAAGAATAACCTAATGTGTACCTTAAATAACTAGAAAAAGAGGAGCAAACTAATCCCAAAGCAAGCAGAAAGAAGGAAACACAAAGGTTAAACTGCAGAGAAATGAAACAGAATAGAAAACAATAGAAAAATCAACAAAACCAAAAAATTGTTATTTGAGAAGAATAATAAAACTGAGAAATCTTTAACAGTGACCAAGAGAAAAAAGATTCTAAAATCAGGAATGAATGAAGAGACCTTACTACCAACATTACAAAAATAAAAGGCATCATAAGAGAATACAGTGGGCAATTGTATGTCAGCAAACTGGAAAACAGGTGACATAGACAAATGTCTAGAAATACAAGCTACAGAAACTGACTCAAGAAAAATGGAAAATATGAACAGACCTAAAACAAATGGATAGAGTTAGCAATCAAAAAGTTTCCAATGAAGAAAAAGCCCAGGACCAGATAACTTCATCGATAAAGTATACTAAACATTTAATTCAAATAAGAATTAACATCATTTGTCATCAATTTAAAAAAAAAATGAAGAGAGAGAACTTCATATTGCTTCTCAGCCTTTAGACTGGATCAAGTGTGATGAAGCTCATTCTGTGAGGCTAGTTGTTACCCTGATACCAAAGCCAAAGAGAACAAGAAAAGAGAACTGTAGTCCAATGCTTTTTATAAACGTGTATATAAAAATTCTCAACAGAATACTAGCAAGCTGAATTAAGCAGCACATTAGAAGCACTGAACACCATGACTAATTGTAATTTCACCCAAGAATGCAAGGTTGGTTGAACATACTAGGTTAATCAGTATTATAAAATAAGGAAATATGACCATTTCTGTAGATGCAGAAGAGGCATTTGACCAAATCCAACATCTTTTTATGATAAGACTATTTGATAAGTTAGAAATAGAAGAAAGCTTCTTCAATCTGAAAGAGGCTATCTATGAAAAGCCCACATTTAACATCATACTGACTGAAAACATTCCTTGTAATCAGATAGGAGACAATGGATGTCTATTCTCATTCACCACTTTTATTCAACATTGTATTGGAAATTTTAGCCAGGAAAAATTTATTAAGAAAATTTTTAATAAAAGGTATCTAGATTAGAAAAAGAAAGTTTAAACTGCCTGCATTAATTGGTGGCAGAATTGTGTATATATATATATGCATACATATCTAAAACCATGAAGAATACACATATATACATATAATTAAAGCTATTAGATAAATTTGGTCATGCTGCAGGATACAAAACCAGTGTACAAAAATCAGTTGTTTTTCTGTACACTAGCACTGAACAATCCAAACATCAAAGGTAAATTGCACTTAAAATAGCATCAAAGAAATACTTTGAAATAAATTTAATCAAGAAAGTTGAAAGCCTTGTATTCTGAGAACTGCAAAAGAGGTTTAAAATAAATTAAAAATATCCTATGTTCACGGATTAGAAGATTCATTACTGTTAAGGTTACAACCCTTCCCAAAGTCATCTACAGATTCAGTGCAATATCTATCAAATTTCAGCTTTTTTTTTTTCAGAAATAGATAAACTGATCATAAAATCTGTATGGTAACTCAGAGGACCCTGCACAGCCAAAATATTCCTAACAAAGAAGAACAAAGTTGGAAGACTCACATTTCCAAATTTTAAAACTTACCACAAAGCTACAGTAATAAAAGCAAGCTGATGGCAGCATAAAGATAGACACATAGACCAATGAAATAGAAATGAGGGTCTCAAGATAAATTCATACATATATGGTCAACTGATTTTAACAAGAGTGCCAAAACTGCTCAGTGAGGAGAGGATAATCTGAACAAATGCTGGGATAACTGGATAACCATGTGCAAAGAATAAAATTGGATCCTTACCTCACACCATGTACAAAAAAAGGTGTCAAAGACTTAAATATAAGAGATAAAAATATAAGACTCCCAGAAAGGAAACTTCCATATAAATCTCATGATTTTGGATTACGCAGTGGTTAACTATGACTCCAAAAGTACAGACATCAAAAGAAAAAAATTAATAAGATTTCTTCAAGCTTTTAAAACATTTTGTGCATCAAAAGATACTATTAAGAAAGTGAAAACCAAGTCACAGAATAGGGCAAAGTCTTTGCAAATTATATCTCAAAAGAATGTGCTATCCAAACTATTTAAGAACTAATATAACTCAACAATAAATGACAATCAAATAAAAAAAATTAAAATAAGCAAAGGATATGACTACCAATTCTCCAAAGAAGATACTGCAAATGACCATAGAAGATATGGAGTAATGGGAATCCTCATTCATTGCTGGATGTAAAATGAGAAGTCCAACTCTGTAGAAAACAGCTTGGCAGTACCTCAGAACGTTAAACATACAATTACCATTTGACCCAGTGACTCCCCTCCTGGAGTGGAGAACTGGAAATGTGTGCAGATTCAAAACTGGTACGTGAAGACTTCCCTGGTGATCCAAGGGTTAAGAATCTGCCTGCCAATGCAAGGGACATAGATACGGTCCCTTGTCTCAAAAGATTTCACATGCTGTAGGGCAGTTAAACCTGTGAGCCATAACCACTGAGCGTATGTACCTAGAGCCCATGCTCCGTAACAGAAGAAACCAGCGCACCACAACTCAAGAGTAGCCCCTGCTCACTGCAACTAGGAAACAAAGAAAAAAGAACCCAGGCACAGCAGCACACAAAAATAAAAAAATTTTAAAAGTTTTTTGAAAACAAGACAAAAAATTAGTATCTGAATATTCATAACAGCATTACTATTACTAGCAAAAGAAGACAAACCTAGTGTTCATCCATTCAATGAGTAAAGAAAATTTGGTGTATCTCTTCTACACTGGAGTATTATTCAACTATGAAGAGAAGCGAAGAGGAGCTACATGGTACAAATTGGGTGAACCTGGAATACGCTGTGCTTAGAGAAGGAATCCAGACTTGATACGGCATATATTAAATGATTCTGTTTTATAAGAAATGTCCACAATAGACAAAACCATAGAGACAGTCAGTTCATAGTTGCCAGGAGTTGGATGGGCTTCTCTGGGGGATCAGATATTAAAGGATCTGCCTGCAGCGCAGGAGATCCAGGTTCGATCCCTGAGTTGGGAAGATCATTAGGAAAAGGGAATTGGTTTGCCCACTCCAGTATTTTTGCCTGGAGAATCCCATGGACAGAAAAGCCTGGCTGGCTACAGTCCATGAGGTTGCAAAGAGTTGGACCAATTATATCTCAAAAGAATGTTCGATCCAAACTATTTAAGAACTAATAAAACTCAACAACACATGACAATCACATAAAAAAAATTAAAATAAGCAAAGGATATGACTACCAATTCTCCAAAGAAGATACTGCAAATGACCATAGAAGATATGGAGTAATGGGAATCCTCATTCATTGCTGGATGTAAAATGAGAAGTCCAACTCTGTAGAAAACAGCTTGGCAGTACCTCAGAACGTTAAACATACAATTACCATTTGACCCAGTGACTCCCCTCCTGGAGTGGAGAACTGGAAATGTGTGCAGATTCAAAACTGGTACGTGAAGATTTCCCCTGGTGATCCAAGGGTTAAGAATCTGCCTGCCAATGCAAGGGACATAGATACGGTCCCTTGTCTCAAAAGATTTCACATGCTGTAGGGCAGTTAAACCTGTGAGCCATAACCACTGAGCGTATGTACCTAGAGCCCATGCTCCGTAACAGAAGAAACCAGCGCACCACAACTCAAGAGTAGCCCCTGCTCACTGCAACTAGGAAACAAAGAAAAAAGAACCCAGGCACAGCAGCACACAAAAATAAAAAAATTTTAAAAGTTTTTTGAAAACAAGACAAAAAATTAGTATCTGAATATTCATAACAGCATTACTATTACTAGCAAAAGAAGACAAACCTAGTGTTCATCCATTCAATGAGTAAAGAAAATTTGGTGTATCTCTTCTACACTGGAGTATTATTCAACTATGAAGAGAAGCGAAGAGGAGCTACATGGTACAAATTGGGTGAACCTGGAATACGCTGTGCTTAGAGAAGGAATCCAGACTTGATACGGCATATATTAAATGATTCTGTTTTATAAGAAATGTCCACAATAGACAAAACCATAGAGACAGTCAGTTCATAGTTGCCAGGAGTTGGATGGGCTTCTCTGGGGGATCAGATATTAAAGGATCTGCCTGCAGCGCAGGAGATCCAGGTTCGATCCCTGAGTTGGGAAGATCATTAGGAAAAGGGAATTGGTTTGCCCACTCCAGTATTTTTGCCTGGAGAATCCCATGGACAGAAAAGCCTGGCTGGCTACAGTCCATGAGGTTGCAAAGAGTTGGACACAGCTATGTGACTAAGCACGCATGCCACACAGGAAGCGGATGGAGGGAGAAGGAAATTCCGCCTGTCTGCTAACAGCAATGGATCTTCTTTGGGGGATCCATACAGGATGCTCTGGTCATGAGAGGGGGCACTAACCATATGGGATGCTCATAGAACAGGCATAGCCCCGACTGTCCTGGGAAAGCCAGATATATGGCCACCTAAGCAGAAGTGGCATTTACTTCCAGGCACAGGCTGGATACTCAAGAGATGTTAGGAGTGGGAGGGAGAATTGCTTCCAGGGTAATTACTGTGCTGCTGTTGCTGCTTCTGCAGCAGGTAGTGGTGCAGAGCTGTGTGGCTTCCTCCCTTCGCAGCAAGAATCACTGGTTTCAGGAACCCCCTGTAATCCCAGGTCACTGGGGCCAGGGTTTCTGTGGATGCCGGGAAGGGTGGGGTCTTCTAAGGGCTGCACTGTGCCTGTCAAAGGTTTCCTCCTGAGATTGTCACCCCTTTTCTGCTTCTTCATCTAAATGAGTCCGTGGGCTTCGCCTGGACTGCTTTGTTAACTCTTTCCATCATCAGCTGGCATACGTGTGAGCATCCATGGGGTCAGATCAAACTGGCGAACTTGACCTTTCAGACACAAGCAGAGTGGTTGGGTGTGAAATAATTTATCTTCAGTTAGCTTTGTGCTGATCTTCATTTTTCTGGAGACACTTTGGGACTATTTCATATGACTCATTTTATAAATGAAGGAACTGAGACTCAGAAATGGTCACAGTGTTTCCATCTGATAGCCCTTCTACTGGAGTAGGAATTGATCTCTATCTACTCAGCTTCCATTTTCCTGGGGTGAGGAATCGGACGCTTAAAAGAAAAGACAGTCAGTTCATAGTTGCCAGGAGTTGGATGGGCTTCTCTGGGGGATCAGATATTAAAGGATCTGCCTGCAGCGCAGGAGATCCAGGTTCGATCCCTGAGTTGGGAAGATCATTAGGAAAAGGGAATTGGTTTGCCCACTCCAGTATTTTTGCCTGGAGAATCCCATGGACAGAAAAGCCTGGCTGGCTACAGTCCATGAGGTTGCAAAGAGTTGGACACAGCTATGTGACTAAGCACGCATGCCACACAGGAAGCGGATGGAGGGAGAAGGAAATTCCGCCTGTCTGCTAACAGCAATGGATCTTCTTTGGGGGATCCATACAGGATGCTCTGGTCATGAGAGGGGGCACTAACCATATGGGATGCTCATAGAACAGGCATAGCCCCGACTGTCCTGGGAAAGCCAGATATATGGCCACCTAAGCAGAAGTGGCATTTACTTCCAGGCACAGGCTGGATACTCAAGAGATGTTAGGAGTGGGAGGGAGAATTGCTTCCAGGGTAATTACTGTGCTGCTGTTGCTGCTTCTGCAGCAGGTAGTGGTGCAGAGCTGTGTGGCTTCCTCCCTTCGCAGCAAGAATCACTGGTTTCAGGAACCCCCTGTAATCCCAGGTCACTGGGGCCAGGGTTTCTGTGGATGCCGGGAAGGGTGGGGTCTTCTAAGGGCTGCACTGTGCCTGTCAAAGGTTTCCTCCTGAGATTGTCACCCCTTTTCTGCTTCTTCATCTAAATGAGTCCGTGGGCTTCGCCTGGACTGCTTTGTTAACTCTTTCCATCATCAGCTGGCATACGTGTGAGCATCCATGGGGTCAGATCAAACTGGCGAACTTGACCTTTCAGACACAAGCAGAGTGGTTGGGTGTGAAATAATTTATCTTCAGTTAGCTTTGTGCTGATCTTCATTTTTCTGGAGACACTTTGGGACTATTTCATATGACTCATTTTATAAATGAAGGAACTGAGACTCAGAAATGGTCACAGTGTTTCCATCTGATAGCCCTTCTACTGGAGTAGGAATTGATCTCTATCTACTCAGCTTCCATTTTCCTGGGGGTGAGGAATCGGACGCTTAAAAGAAAAGAAATCTGTAGAAGTGTCAGGTGAAAATCCAGAGGGTCATTGAGTCCTGCAGGGAATTGTGCTGTCTTGGGAGATCAGGCCGCTAATCTCCGCCCTCTCCACTCCCCACCCCCACCCCTGCCAGTGCCAAGCTCCCACGTGGCCCATCCCATACTGAGAGCCACAGGTCAGCGACCTCATTAGTGAAATGGCAATCTGCTCTCTGCCTCCCTGGGCTGGGCTGTGGATTAATTGCTCAGTGATCAGAAAGTACCTTAAAGATGGAAGGATTACATGAGTCCTTCCCACTGATCCCATCACCCCGGCTAGCCTCTGCTCAAGGATGGAGAAGAGACAGGCAGGCACTGGGGATGTCAAAGATGGTTGACTGAGAGTGGAAAGTGAGATGGAGGTGTGTGTTGATGGCATGGTGGCAGCGACTACCTTCTTAGATGAGAGCACGTTTACCCCAGAATCCAGCTTAGCCTGGCCGCAGAGCGGTTTCACCACAGGTGACCTGGTTCCGCATAGTCCTCATGTCCAAAATGTGGTCCCACCTGTTTGTTTCAGTGGTTCTCATAGTGAGTTGTGGAGTCAACTTGTCTTACCGTCATTTGAAATGGACTCTTTCCCCTCAGGAAAGCCTGTAAGAATTTGTTTCCAGGGACTTCCCTGGTGGTCCAGTGGCCAGGACCCCATGATCCCAATACAGGGTGCGGGGCAGGCGGGGGAGGCTGGTTTGATCCCTGGTTGGGAAACTACAACCCATGTGCCACAACTAAGACCTGATGGAGCTAAACAAATAAGTAAATGTATACGTAAGCATTAAAAAAAAAAAAAAAAAAAGGAATTTACAAGCCTAGGAAGATGCATTGATGGTGGCAAGACTTAGCCTGGGAAGGGACTTGACAGGCCAGATGATGTAGGAACAGGAATACACCATCTGGTTTGCCCCTTTCTCTTTTCCAACCTGAGCTAATGTCCACCTGCCTTCCCTCTCTGCGTTGTGATGGGTTGCACCCTCAGGGCCTCACTGCTCCTTTCCCAGATCAGGGCAACAGGTGCCAAGGGCACCCACAGGCAGCATCCCCACTCACCCTGTCCTATTCTTCCCTGCCCTCTCCCCACAGAGTGACACTTCCTTTGTTGAAATCCCACTGGATCCCCTCTCCTCCCCCTCCCCCGTGGGTAGACTGAGGGCTGTCTGCGGGCAGCCCTGGACCGCCTCTCTGACCTCCATGCCACAGACTCACACCCCTTCACCCAACCCCACTTCACCCAGCCCAGCCTCACACCACTGCTAGCACTTGGCGCAGACAGGCTGGCCTTTCCTGTCCTCTTCTTAAGGCTTCCCATTCTTCACTGGCTGCATCCTGGCAAATCTCAAATTTCCTTGGAGGTTCCCTTTCTCCAGAAAAATGTGCCTTGCGCCCCCTAGCCCCAGGCTCAGAGAAGGGATTGTCCGTATGATAAGACATGACATTAACAATGCTACTGCTAATCCATAGGCTCCTTGGAGGCCTGGTTTGTGATTTTTCTCCACCCATGTTCTTGCACAGAACCTGGAACCAAGACCAGGCTCTGTGCACATGAAGCGAACGAGGTCTTTAGAGGGCTATGTTGCTCACATATTTTTACTGTCAAGGGTCTTGATAACTCAGGAGACGCGCAAGTAAAGCACAGAGTGGATAACTTCCCTGCACACCAAGGGGGCAGGAACACTACCCATCATGGCCAGAGCCCTCTGTCCTCAGTCACCAGGTGGCTGTGTAAAGGGGAGCAGTGGGGGGCTTTCCTGGTGGTCCAATGGTTAAGCATTCTCCTTCCAATGCAGGAAACACGGGTTTAGTCCCTGGTCGGGGGACTAAGATTCCACATGCTATGGGGCAACTAAACCCATATGCCACAGCTCGAGAAAGGCTGTGTGCCACAATGAAGGCCCAGCACAACTGAACAAAGAGGTGGAAAAGGGAAGTGAGTGAGGCAGACTCCTCCCTGGTTTATAGATAAGGAGCTCGAGAGGTGACACCGCATGATCCACAAGAGCTAGCAAAGGGGATCTGGTGGAGAGAGCTGCTCTGGGGTTCAGGTATGGATCCTGTTGGCACACATCCTAGCCCACCTCCCTAAGGTCTGGAAGGAAGTGAAACCCAAGCTCCCTAAAGGTTTCAGGCGTGAATCATGGTGACCTGATGCTCCTTCCACAGGGGGCTTGGCTGTGGGAATCATCCTCCCAGGCTGTCCACAGACTTTGCCCAAAGGGGTCTTCATCTGGGTCTCTTAGCCCGCCGCCTCAAGGAGCAGCACATTAGCTAAAGGAAATCAGCGCAAGTAAGTATGAAGTACAGGGTCCTGCAGGTAGGCATGGCTGGAGTAAGTCCCCAGTACAGTGGCTCCTACTGCTGATTGCTGAGGGCGATTCCACACAGAAGGGTCTCTCCCTGGACTGGCCAAAGGCGGCATCTTATATCTGCAAGGCCCAGGTACATAATGGAGAGGGTGGAGGAAACTGGACTGACCGGGCTGGTGGTGCCCGGGCCCTCAGAGCCACGGTGACATTGCTCTCTGCTCTTCCAGAGGCCCGCCCAGCCCTGACAGGTCACCTCCTCCCCCAGCCTGGCTACAAGGGTCTTAAGGGCGACTTCTGTTGTAAGCAGAAGAATGTTAACAGCTGGGATGGGACAGTCTGTCAGAGGTCACGACTGTTACAAGTTTCAGAGTGAACATTTTTAGTAGAAGATGAGACAGGAGAACTGTAGGCTGAGCTCTGAGGCTGCACACTTGAAAAATCAGAGCATTTTCAGGGCAGCAAGCTAAAGCTGGCCAGCCTCCCCTGCTTGTCCCTCACTGGTCCTGGCAGTTCACGCAGACTCACTCTGAGGAAAACTGGGCCGGGGGCCTGGAAACGTCCGGCCCTGAAACTGGAGGTAGAAGCTCTTATCCCGCTCTTCTACCGATGAGCTGTGTCACCACAGGCAAGTAACCTAACCTCTCTGGGCCACCTGGTTGTGGGGCCTGTAGGGCGGGCTCTCACAGATCTCTGACATTCAGTGAACCTGTGATTCTAGAATTATTTTCTGTTTTGGCATCTTCCTTTCCAGAACCTTCTTGACAGCTCTTTCACAACTCTACCCGTGGAGCCAAGGCAAAGTTAGCTGCTCAAAGTGCCGGGGTCAGGTATGGATCCTGTTGGCACACATCCTAGCCCACCTCCCTAAGGTCTGGAAGGAAGTGAAACCCAAGCTCCCTAAAGGTTTCAGGCGTGAATCATGGTGACCTGATGCTCCTTCCACAGGGGGCTTGGCTGTGGGAATCATCCTCCCAGGCTGTCCACAGACTTTGCCCAAAGGGGTCTTCATCTGGGTCTCTTAGCCCGCCGCCTCAAGGAGCAGCACATTAGCTAAAGGAAATCAGCGCAAGTAAGTATGAAGTACAGGGTCCTGCAGGTAGGCATGGCTGGAGTAAGTCCCCAGTACAGTGGCTCCTACTGCTGATTGCTGGGGGCGATTCCACACAGAAGGGTCTCTCCTGGACTGGCCAAAGGCGGCATCTTATATCTGCAAGGCCCAGGTACATAATGGAGAGGGTGGAGGAAACTGGACTGACTGGGCTGGTGGTGCCCGGGCCCTCAGAGCCACGGTGACATTGCTCTCTGCTCTTCCAGAGGCCCGCCCAGCCCTGACAGGTCACCTCCTCCCCCAGCCTGGCTACAAGGGTCTTAAGGGCGACTTCTGTTGTAAGCAGAAGAATGTTAACAGCTGGGATGGGACAGTCTGTCAGAGGTCACGACTGTTACAAGTTTCAGAGTGAACATTTTAGTAGAAGATGAGACAGGAGAACTGTAGGCTGAGCTCTGAGGCTGCACACTTGAAAAATCAGAGCATTTTCAGGGCAGCAAGCTAAAGCTGGCCAGCCTCCCCTGCTTGTCCCTCACTGGTCCTGGCAGTTCACGCAGACTCACTCTGAGGAAAACTGGGCCGGGGGCCTGGAAACGTCCGGCCCTGAAACTGGAGGTAGAAGCTCTTATCCCGCTCTTCTACCGATGAGCTGTGTCACCACAGGCAAGTAACCTAACCTCTCTGGGCCACCTGGTTGTGGGGCCTGTAGGGCGGGCTCTCACAGATCTCTGACATTCAGTGAACCTGTGATTCTAGAATTATTTTCTGTTTTGGCATCTTCCTTTCCAGAACCTTCTTGACAGCTCTTTCACAACTCTACCCGTGGAGCCAAGGCATGTAGGGCTTTAATTTATGTCCTCCACATGCCCAGCTGCTCAAAGTGCCTCTATGTTTGAGTTCTAATCCCAGATTTCCTTTGAGTCATGTGATCACTTAGCAAAGCTGCCTCCATTTTTAATGCTTTTTAATCAGTGAAAACAGAACCTCATCTATTATCTGAAGAAAGATGAGGATTCTTGAGAAAGTTGGTTAGATATAGTAGAGAATTCCCAGGTCAGAGGATAATGATGACAGTCATAACAATAATGGCAAGAACGACAAATATTAAGAGAACTTACTTTGTGCATGGCCTAGGGTGAGGCATTAACATGTTTTACCCCATTTACATCTCCTCAAAATAACCTTGTAAATTCAGTCAGTTCAATTGCTTAGTTGTGTCCAACTCTTTGCGACCCCATGGATTGCTGCACGCCAGGCTTCCCTATCCTTCACCATCTCCTGGAGCTTGCTCAGACTCATGTCCATTGACTCAGTGATGCCATCCAGCCATTTCATCCTCTGTCATCCCTTTCTCCTTCTGCCTTCTATTTTTCCCAGCATCAGGGTCTTTTCCAATGAGTCGTCTCTTCATATCAGATAGTCAAAGAATTGAAGCTTCAGCTTTAGCTGAATATTCCTTGTAAATTAAATAATATCATCTCTGCTTTACAGATGAGGAAACTGGTTTTAGAGAGGTTAAATGGTTTTTCTGAAGTCACACATTCAACAGGAGCAGCATTTGAACCCAGACTAAACACTCTGGTCTTCTTTCCCCAGAGACTCAAGAGAAATTCTGGACTTTGATTTTAAAGTAGTGAGACTAAATGATTAAATACACACACACACACACACACTCTCTCTCTCTCTCATTCACACACACTCACACACTCACAGTGATACTCATGGCCAGCAGGAGAATTCATGCATGTGAATGAGTTCTCAGTTGCAACACTATCACTTTACAGAGTCAGTGAATGTAGTTGTTCCACAATGGCACACCTGCTTGGTTGGGGGCCCCAGTTTCTCCTGGGGGAATACTTTATGAGCTGCGTACATGTATTGTGTTTTTATTTTATTTTTTACAGTTTTGTTGTTTACTGCCGTAAATCCACTTGAATCAGCCATGGGTTTTATATCATGGACACAGTCTGTTTTTGTTTTTGTTTTTTTTTTATTCCTTGTGCTCATTTATCTTTTCACCAGTTTTGGGTCCCAGTGGCCTTTGGCTGTTTCCAATATGCAAATTACATTTACCTTCAAAGGAAAGATATGTCACCAGTCAATCAATCTATCTGGCTATATGCTTTCCCACTCTTCCAGTGGCTCACAATATATTTTAGCAGCAAAACTATTTTTCTTTCCAATGGAATCTTTTAAAGAAGCCCGATCTGTGAGGCACATAGAAGCAGAGCATCCGTGTTGGAAGCATGAGTCAGGGGCATAATTCCCACCCACTCTTTTTCTCCTGCCCTTCTTGTTTTCCTTCCTGGCCTAGAAGGTGCACCCAGGAAGTTTTGGGTTCCAGGGAACCCAGTTTGTAAATAAACTGCCCTGGCACAGGTTGCCCAGTGGTGGGGATGGGCAGTGCCAGGAGCTCCATGCCCTCTTGCCAACCCAATGTGAGCAAGTCCTATCCTTGAACTGAAAGGAGACACTCGTTTCTCCTTAAAGTTCCTACTGGCTACAGAAAAGGAGAATGTGACTCCTTGTAAAAGCCTCGGCAGGGTCTTTAATCCACCCTTCGTGTCTGTAGAAGAGCTTTTAGACGTTTTCAGAAGTGCTATAAGGAAGGAAGATGTGGGAGCTTGGTGGTTATAAATAGAAAGGCTAGTTCTGAGGTCAAGAATGATAAAAGAGAAGAGAAAAACTGAAGAATTGCCACGGAACAGGGGGAAGAATCACGAAGACATTGAGGAAAATCGTAGGAGGTGGGGGCTCCCAGCAGAAAGCGGAAAGCCCAGTGTGTCCCAATCCCAGGGTGAACAGCAGCCGTCTGCCGCCCGCATCTATGTGTCCAGCCTCCCTCTGGAGTTAGGGGCTGGAAGTCGGGAGAGGGACACGCAGACGTGCTTCATGCTCAGTCCTTTGGGGCACCAACAAAAATCCATTTCTTAAGAGCAGAACTAAGCAGGGCTTCCTCTCAAAAAAACTCTCAATCCAAGAGGAAATCAGGAGTAAGCATTAAGGAAAATACATACAGAGTATTAGAAGATATCAGAAAAGGGAACCTCCCAGGAAAATACCTGAGCCAAAGCTAGGATGTCTAATGCATGACTTCCTATTAATGCTTAAATATGAACTTGGATATTGATTCTCATCCATCTTTGTTCTTTGGCCCGTCCTTTTGCAGTGGCCTTTCTTGTCGCAGAGCACCAGCTCTGGGCACAGGCGCTCCAGAGCTCCGGCTTGGTAGTTGGACACATCGGTCCAGCCGCTCCACGGCACATGGGATCCTCCCAGGCCAGGGATTGAGCTGACACCCCTTGCACTGCAAAGTGGTGTCCTTAGCCCCTCAACCACCAGGGTAGCCCCACTGTAAAGATTTTTATCTCATCAGCTTTGACTCCTTCATCCTAATTTAGTTCAACTAAAAAAATACAGAAACTGCTTCTCTGTTTATACCCCCAGAGGAGGTATTAAAGTTATAACCATGGTTTTTCCAACATGAGTCACTTGGAACCTTGCTGTAAGTCATGTTTGCTTGAGGCTCAGAAATTTTTCTGTCCTCCCATCTGAATGTCACTGGAGCACAGCAAGGCCTTTCCACATTTGCTTACTTGGTTGAAAGTCGCTTTCACTTGAGACTGTCATTATCTAGTACCTCAGACCAACCCAGAGGGGAAAAAAATCTCTTTGACAGACAAGGAAAAAAATAAAGCCCTCTATTAGTGTGCAGGCCTTGAGCCACTTACTAGTAAGCTAGAGGAAGACTTGGTTACCATATAAGAAAACCAAAGGAAAGTATGGAAGATTATCTCATTGTATGATTTACTCACATTCTCAGCAGGCCAGGGCCTTGAGACAGGTTCCAAACCAAGTTCGCATTTCCTCTAGTGAATCAAGCCCTTTACTACAAATGGAATTTGAAGCAACTAAGCCAGCCTTTCACTCCTGGCTTTGGACCTGAGACAGTGTTTTGTTGTTTTCTGTATCCATTGGCCTAGTACAGTGCTGACACATGGGAGGGACCTGCTTAGACTGACCTGATTGTGGACAAAGGCAGGAGAATGGGGATGTGCTGGATGTGGTTGAGGATGAATCAAGGAATAGAAGTACTCAGAGCCAGTACTGTGCTAAGTGCTTTATGCTTTCTTCTCATTTAAACCTCAGCAGACCTCCAGGAGGTAGGTAGTATCAGTAGGTAGCTACCTCTGTATGTAGGTGGGAAACTTAGGTCAAAGAAGTTTGCTGGAGCTACCATAACAAAACATTATAGATAGGGTGACAATAGAAATTTATTTTCTTACATTTCTAGAGGCTCACATCCAAGATCAAGGTGCCATCAGGGTAGATTTCATTCTGAAGCTTCTTCTGTGGCTCACAGATGGCAGTGATCTTGTTGAAAGTTCACGTGGCCTCTCTCTTGTGTTCCTTAGCCCCTCAACCACCAGGGTAGCCCCACTGTAAAGATTTTATCTCATCAGCTTTGACTCCTTCATCCTAATTTAGTTCAACTAAAAATACAGAAACTGCTTCTCTGTTTATACCCCCAGAGGAGGTATTAAAGTTATAACCATGGTTTTTCCAACATGAGTCACTTGGAACCTTGCTGTAAGTCATGTTTGCTTGAGGCTCAGAAATTTTTCTGTCCTCCCATCTGAATGTCACTGGAGCACAGCAAGGCCTTTCCACATTTGCTTACTTGGTTGAAAGTCGCTTTCACTTGAGACTGTCATTATCTAGTACCTCAGACCAACCCAGAGGGGAAAAAAATCTCTTTGACAGACAAGGAAAAAAATAAAGCCCTCTATTAGTGTGCAGGCCTTGAGCCACTTACTAGTAAGCTAGAGGAAGACTTGGTTACCATATAAGAAAACCAAAGGAAAGTATGGAAGATTATCTCATTGTATGATTTACTCACATTCTCAGCAGGCCAGGGCCTTGAGACAGGTTCCAAACCAAGTTCGCATTTCCTCTAGTGAATCAAGCCCTTTACTACAAATGGAATTTGAAGCAACTAAGCCAGCCTTTCACTCCTGGCTTTGGACCTGAGACAGTGTTTTGTTGTTTTCTGTATCCATTGGCCTAGTACAGTGCTGACACATGGGAGGGACCTGCTTAGACTGACCTGATTGTGGACAAAGGCAGGAGAATGGGGATGTGCTGGATGTGGTTGAGGATGAATCAAGGAATAGAAGTACTCAGAGCCAGTACTGTGCTAAGTGCTTTATGCTTTCTTCTCATTTAAACCTCAGCAGACCTCCAGGAGGTAGGTAGTATCAGTAGGTAGCTACCTCTGTATGTAGGTGGGAAACTTAGGTCAAAGAAGTTTGCTGGAGCTACCATAACAAAACATTATAGATAGGGTGACAATAGAAATTTATTTTCTTACATTTCTAGAGGCTCACATCCAAGATCAAGGTGCCATCAGGGTAGATTTCATTCTGAAGCTTCTTCTGTGGCTCACAGATGGCAGTGATCTTGTTGAAAGTTCACGTGGCCTCTCTCTTGTATAGGAGTGGTTGGTAGAGAGGGGAAGGTGGAAGACACAGAGCTCTGGTATCTCTTCTTATAACAATACCGTCTCCTAGGATCGGGGTCACACCCCAGAGATTGCATTTAACTTTCCTTCCGTGGACGCACTATGTCTAAATACAGCTACCCTGGAAGTGGGGGACATTTAGTCCTTAGTAAGTAATGAGTTCAAGGTTACATAGTTAAGAAGTGTCAGAACAGGAACTCAAAGGTTTTTGTCCTAAAGTCTGTGCTCTTAACTGCAAGGCAGCACTTCCATGATGTATGGGGTTACAGCCTCGTGTACATAGGCCCTCAATGGATTTTTTTATTGTTGTTTAAATGAAAGGATTTTAAAAATCTATTTTACTTATTTATTTTGACTATGCTGCACAGCATTCAGGGTCCTAGTTCCCCACCCAAGAATCAAACTGGTGCCCCCTGTGTTGAAAGCACAGACTCTTAACCACTGGACAGCTAAGGAAATCCCAGAATCTCATAGAAGGAGGAAGATGGGTAAGTTTGGAATCTAATCAGCTAATCTAATCATAAATGATGATGATGAGTTAGTCTGGGCCCAGATGAACCCTGCACACGGAATTGCTTGCCACCCCCGTCTCCTTCCTGCCTCCCATTATACGAAACCTTGTGGTTCCCTGAAGCTGTACTCATGGTCTACCGCCTCTGAATATGAGCCTCTGCTCTGTCTACAGAAGTGGTTCTCAACCTTGGCCACATGGTAGAGTTGCCTGGCAAGCTTTAGGAAATCATTTACCCGCCCAATCTTGAATATGAGCCCATCTCATGCTAAGTGCTTTATGCTTTCTTCTCATTTAAACCTCAGCAGACCTCCAGGAGGTAGGTAGTATCAGTAGGTAGCTACCTCTGTATGTAGGTGGGAAACTTAGGTCAAAGAAGTTTGCTGGAGCTACCATAACAAAACATTATAGATAGGGTGACAATAGAAATTTATTTTCTTACATTTCTAGAGGCTCACATCCAAGATCAAGGTGCCATCAGGGTAGATTTCATTCTGAAGCTTCTTCTGTGGCTCACAGATGGCAGTGATCTTGTTGAAAGTTCACGTGGCCTCTCTCTTGTATAGGAGTGGTTGGTAGAGAGGGGAAGGTGGAAGACACAGAGCTCTGGTATCTCTTCTTATAACAATCCCTGTCTCCTAGGATCGGGGTCACACCCCAGAGATTGCATTTAACTTTCCTTCCGTGGACGCACTATGTCTAAATACAGCTACCCTGGAAGTGGGGGACATTTAGTCCTTAGTAAGTAATGAGTTCAAGGTTACATAGTTAAGAAGTGTCAGAACAGGAACTCAAAGGTTTTTGTCCTAAAGTCTGTGCTCTTAACTGCAAGGCAGCACTTCCATGATGTATGGGGTTACAGCCTCGTGTACATAGGCCCTCAATGGATTTTTTTATTGTTGTTTAAATGAAAGGATTTTAAAAATCTATTTTACTTATTTATTTTGACTATGCTGCACAGCATTCAGGGTCCTAGTTCCCCACCCAAGAATCAAACTGGTGCCCCCTGTGTTGAAAGCACAGACTCTTAACCACTGGACAGCTAAGGAAATCCCAGAATCTCATAGAAGGAGGAAGATGGGTAAGTTTGGAATCTAATCAGCTAATCTAATCATAAATGATGATGATGAGTTAGTCTGGGCCCAGATGAACCCTGCACACGGAATTGCTTGCCACCCCCGTCTCCTTCCTGCCTCCCCATTATACCGAAACCTTGTGGTTCCCTGAAGCTGTACTCATGGTCTACCGCCCTCTGAATATGAGCCTCTGCTCTGTCTACAGAAGTGGTTCTCAACCTTGGCCACATGGTAGAGTTGCCTGGCAAGCTTTAGAAACACCAGAAATCAGAGCCAATTTGAAGGCTCCCAATGACCTCAAACAAATACTGATAGGAACAGAGTTTAACCTACTGCACAAAATAAGAAACCACAAGTTCATGCTGATGTAAATTACCTTAATGAGTAAATTTAAAAGGTTGATGATAGGATATTTACATAATTTCAGAGAAACTCCCCACACAGAACTGATAAATTACAAAAGGAAAATGAGTGAATTTATAGAGGAGAAGCCTAGCAGTCACCCCCTTAAGCAAGAGACCAAAGTGAACTTTATCAGAATTGGGACAAAGAGAAGCCAGGTGCCACATTGTATGTGAATAAAAAGGCACCGCATCACTACTATGGTCGCCCTGTGGAAGGTGCGTAACCTGGGCCCCATCATGAGAAACCATCAGAGAAACCAAAATTTCTATGAAATAACTGGCTTGTCATCTTTAAAAGTATCAAAGATATGAATGTTCTGGAAAGACTGAGAACGTTTGCCAGAATAAAGGTGACTGAACAGAAAACATGACAACTAAAGGCAATGTGTAATCTGAACTAGATCCTTTTGAGATTAAAACAACTTGTTTTGAACATTTGGCAAAACTTGAATGAGGTGGGAAATAGACTTGGGTCAGATAAACTTGCATTAGTATGCATAATCTGATTTAGAATGTTACTTTGTCGCTATGTAGGAGAATGTTCTTGTTTGGAAGAAAATGCACACTCTGAAGAAGGGGGTGATGGGACACTAAGTCAACAACTCCTTCCTAATGATTCTG
The DNA here is from genome assembly GCA_022376925.1 of Tragulus kanchil. Lineage (NCBI taxonomy): Eukaryota > Metazoa > Chordata > Mammalia > Artiodactyla > Tragulidae > Tragulus > Tragulus kanchil. Next base: position 287,842,589 of record JAIOJX010000032.1, read on the forward strand.
TAAAAAAAAAAAAAAAAAATTTAAAAGGATGTTTGTACTGTAATTTTAACTTTTCTATAAGTTTTCAAATTCTTAAAATATAAATGCTCAAAATCCCTGATGTCCAGTTCATACACCAAACCAATTAGGACAACCTCTAGAGAGGAGTGGTGAAGGAAATGACAACTCCTTCCAGTATTTTTGCCTTGAAAATTTCACGGATGGAGAAGTCTGGTGAGCTACAATCCACGGGGTCTGAAATATAAATATATGGGGCTTCCGAGAAATGAAGTGCGTGGGGGGAAGGGGAATGACAACCGGTTGAGCCTGCTTACAGAAGTGGTTCTCAACCTTGGCCACATGGTAGAGTTGCCTGGCAAGCTTTAGAAACACCAGAAATCAGAGCCAATTTGAAGGCTCCCAATGACCTCAAACAAATACTGATAGGAACAGAGTTTAACCTACTGCACAAAATAAGAAACCACAAGTTCATGCTGATGTAAATTACCTTAATGAGTAAATTTAAAAGGTTGATGATAGGATATTTACATAATTTCAGAGAAACTCCCCACACAGAACTGATAAATTACAAAAGGAAAATGAGTGAATTTATAGAGGAGAAGCCTAGCAGTCACCCCCTTAAGCAAGAGACCAAAGTGAACTTTATCAGAATTGGGACAAAGAGAAGCCAGGTGCCACATTGTATGTGAATAAAAAGGCACCGCATCACTACTATGGTCGCCCTGTGGAAGGTGCGTAACCTGGGCCCCATCATGAGAAACCATCAGAGAAACCAAAATTTCTATGAAATAACTGGCTTGTCATCTTTAAAAGTATCAAAGATATGAATGTTCTGGAAAGACTGAGAACGTTTGCCAGAATAAAGGTGACTGAACAGAAAACATGACAACTAAAGGCAATGTGTAATCTGAACTAGATCCTTTTGAGATTAAAACAACTTGTTTTGAACATTTGGCAAAACTTGAATGAGGTGGGAAATAGACTTGGGTCAGATAAACTTGCATTAGTATGCATAATCTGATTTAGAATGTTACTTTGTCGCTATGTAGGAGAATGTTCTTGTTTGGAAGAAAATGCACACTCTGAAGAAGGGGGTGATGGGACACTAAGTCAACAACTCCTTCCTAATGATTCTGTAAAAAAAAAAAAAAAAAATTTAAAAGGATGTTTGTACTGTAATTTTAACTTTTCTATAAGTTTTCAAATTCTTAAAATATAAATGCTCAAAATCCCTGATGTCCAGTTCATACACCAAACCAATTAGGACAACCTCTAGAGAGGAGTGGTGAAGGAAATGACAACTCCTTCCAGTATTTTTGCCTTGAAAATTTCACGGATGGAGAAGTCTGGTGAGCTACAATCCACGGGGTCTGAAATATAAATATATGGGGCTTCCCTGATGGCTCAATAGTAAGAAATCTGCCTGCAGTGCAGGAGACCTGGGTTCCATCCCTGGGTTGGGAAGATCCCCCTGGAGGAAGGCATGGCAACCCATTCCAGCATTCTTGCCTGGAGAATTCCATGGACAGAAGAGCCTGACAGGTTGCATTCCGTGGCATCACACAGAACTGGACACGACTGAAGTGACTAAGCAGCAATAACAGCTTAGTTGCTGAAATTACTGGTGATTCCAGTAACAGCCCAGAACCGCTGGCCTTTCTCAAAATACAGTTCCTGAACTGGCAGAATTAGGATCGGTGGGAAGCTTGTTAGAAACACAGATTCTTTGGCTCCACTCCAGACCTGCTGAATTTGAAAATCCAAGGGTAGGACTCAGCAATCTGTACCTGAACAAGCCCTCCACGGGGTTTTGGTTCATGGTTCCGTTTAAGAATTGTTGGCCAAGAACCTTCCTCACTCTTCTGTGCATACTTGTAATTCTCTTTCCAGAGTCAGGTGAGACTCTCATCAAGTCCCACCTCTGGGGCCTCCTCACTGTCTTAGTGTTCAATTAGAAATCATCTGTTGACACACTTGTCACACCCACCAGAGCTGCTCCGGGTCTCATTCACACAGTCCCTGGCATAGAGCCGGCACTGATGCATGCTTAGTTAATTGATGCTGATCAAATGAATGGAGAGACCAGCCGTGATGTTTCATGGCGTTCCCTGAGGCCACATTTACTTCCATTGGCATGCCCTTTAGAGGCATGCAGTGAGGTGTCTCAAGGTTGTTCTGTGATGGGAATTTGATAAGGGGCTCTGTGGAAGTAGGGAGCACAGCAAGCATTTGAAACTGCATTCAGAAGCACCTCTGCCTTTAAGGGAGCTGGTGCTGAAGGCTTTTGCTAAAAAGGTGCCTGCGAGCTGCTGGGCTCTCTAATTAAACCAGATGGACTGCATGATAGCTGATTAGAGTCCTGACTTACCGATCTTCCTCCTATTTACTCGAATAAATGTGTTGATGAGCCAGAAACCATCTCATTCAGGAAAAGCACCTCACTGAATATTTTTAGAAAATTAAACTTTTATGGATGACCCAGCCTGTGAGCAGCTCAAATGCCAAAGTCTGTTTCCTGTGGCACTCGGATGGTTGAGCTTTCAGCAGGGGAACCTTGAATGAGTTTCTTTCTGCAAATGTGTGCCAGAAGAACAGGAACAACAAATTACAGGCCCATCCGTCATATGGATGGGGCTGGGAGCCTGTCGCAGTGATCGACGTAACCAGGGACCTGGGTGTCTCTCTACTGGAGCTGCCTCTGCCTCTTCTACTCCATTTGATGGTGTCACATTTTGTGGTTGCTGATTCCCAATTCCCTTGGCTCTCTTAATGGGAAATTTTGGGGTGGGGGTAATAGATGCTGCAATGAACACAGGATACTTTAAAACATGTATTTATAAACACATGCATATAAATATAGCTGCATCTGTCCATGCATAAATACATAGGCATATTTATATCAATAATTATATGTTGTTTTGAAAAATCTTTGAAGAAAAATCTGCTCAAGGTATAGTTACTCAAGTAGCAAGGACCTTCAGTAATGATGGGGATGAGAGATTCTTCCCTTGAATTCCTGCGGCAGATTGGAATCCACAAGCACGCCCTGTAGAGGATGTGTAGATGGCCCAAACTGGACCCATGGAAGGTCATTTTGTGTAATGCATTGCTTTAGAGTATTTCCAGGATAATTCTGCTGAGATAACAGAAGAGTGAGTGGAATATTCAAAAGGTATGACCTGGGATGTATGAGCCTGTAGAAACATCATGGTAGTTGAGAAGACAGACCTCAGTCTTAAGGGCCCAGATTGACCTTGACCCAGTGAAAATTGGTGCTGAGCTGAGCTGACTTCCTTGGTGAGCTATATAATCAGATTCATTCACACTCAGAGTACTTTTGCCTGCCTGATGGATTGCCAGCATGTGTTTACTTCTATGGCTGAGGCAACATATTTAGAAGTTATCAGGCTTAACAAACATACACAAGTATTTCCTCTTACACCAAAAGCCAGTGTTAAGGTTGTTTCCTAAAGGCAAGGTGAGTCAATCTTTTAAGAGTTTTTCTTTGGGGGAAAATGGCCAGAAACCATCTCATTCAGGAAAAGCACCTCACTGAATATTTTTAGAAAATTAAACTTTTATGGATGACCCAGCCTGTGAGCAGCTCAAATGCCAAAGTCTGTTTCCTGTGGCACTCGGATGGTTGAGCTTTCAGCAGGGGAACCTTGAATGAGTTTCTTTCTGCAAATGTGTGCCAGAAGAACAGGAACAACAAATTACAGGCCCATCCGTCATATGGATGGGGCTGGGAGCCTGTCGCAGTGATCGACGTAACCAGGGACCTGGGTGTCTCTCTACTGGAGCTGCCTCTGCCTCTTCTACTCCATTTGATGGTGTCACATTTTGTGGTTGCTGATTCCCAATTCCCTTGGCTCTCTTAATGGGAAATTTTGGGGTGGGGGTAATAGATGCTGCAATGAACACAGGATACTTTAAAACATGTATTTATAAACACATGCATATAAATATAGCTGCATCTGTCCATGCATAAATACATAGGCATATTTATATCAATAATTATATGTTGTTTTGAAAAATCTTTGAAGAAAAATCTGCTCAAGGTATAGTTACTCAAGTAGCAAGGACCTTCAGTAATGATGGGGATGAGAGATTCTTCCTTGAATTCCTGCGCAGATTGGAATCCACAAGCACGCCCTGTAGAGGATGTGTAGATGGCCCAAACTGGACCCATGGAAGGTCATTTTGTGTAATGCATTGCTTTAGAGTATTTCCAGGATAATTCTGCTGAGATAACAGAAGAGTGAGTGGAATATTCAAAAGGTATGACCTGGGATGTATGAGCCTGTAGAAACATCATGGTAGTTGAGAAGACAGACCTCAGTCTTAAGGGCCCAGATTGACCTTGACCCAGTGAAAATTGGTGCTGAGCTGAGCTGACTTCCTTGGTGAGCTATATAATCAGATTCATTCACACTCAGAGTACTTTTGCCTGCCTGATGGATTGCCAGCATGTGTTTACTTCTATGGCTGAGGCAACATATTTAGAAGTTATCAGGCTTAACAAACATACACAAGTATTTCCTCTTACACCAAAAGCCAGTGTTAAGGTTGTTTCCTAAAGGCAAGGTGAGTCTCAGGAAGGTCAGAGGAATGTGATTTCCATGTGGAATTTTCTGCTTTTATTCATTTGTCTAATATTTAATATATTCTTATCAGGTACCAGATACTGTTCTAGGGGTAAATAGTGTTCACTTAGTATAATAAGCTCTAGGTCCTCCCATGTTGATGCAAATACTATTATTTCATTCTTTTTATGGCCAAGTAATATGCCATTGTATATGTGTACCACATCTTCTTTATCCATTTATCTGCTGATGGACTTTTAGGATGCTTCCATGTCTTTGCTATTGTAAATAATGCTGCATTGAGCATTGGGGAACATGTATCTTTTCAAATTGTGGTTATCATGGAGCTACAATTTTTGTTAACTCACTGTTAAATTTCATGAAATCAAACTGAATGAGGTTGGTTGAATTTGTAAACTAGCCGAGGAGCTAAGAGTTGTCTTCCAGAACTCCATGAGAAAGCTCTCTCTGCAGAATATTGTTATAGGCTGAACCTTGTTACCCTCCTCCCACATCCATACATTGAAATAATCCCTGGTACTTTAGAATAAAATATTACTTGGAGATAGAGTCTTTAAAGAGATAATTAAGTAAAAAATAGATGACTAGAATGGGCCCGAATCCAGCATGGCTGGCGTCCTTTTAAGAAGAAATTTGGACACAGATAACATAGCAGGAAGATAATGTGGAAACACGGAGAGAAGATGGCCATCTGCAAGCCAAGGAGAGAGGCCAGGAACAGCTCTCAGGCAGAAGCAACCCTCCAAACACCTTGATAGCCGACGCCATCTTCTAGCCTCCACACAGTAAATGTCTATTGCTTAAACTACCCATTCTGCAGGAATTTGTTACAGCAGTCCTAACAAACGAATGCAAATATATTAAATACTAACATGTGGATGGGGAATGGACCAGCCTGTTTGAGCAGAGACAAATAAGGTGGACTGTTGCTCAGGTTTCCATTAGAAAGAGAGGCTGGCCTAATTAGTGTTTCAGAGGGAAAAATTATGGCTGAGGCAACATATTTAGAAGTTATCAGGCTTAACAAACATACACAAGTATTTCCTCTTACACCAAAAGCCAGTGTTAAGGTTGTTTCCTAAAGGCAAGGTGAGTCTCAGGAAGGTCAGAGGAATGTGATTTCCATGTGGAATTTTCTGCTTTTATTCATTTGTCTAATATTTAATATATTCTTATCAGGTACCAGATACTGTTCTAGGGGTAAATAGTGTTCACTTAGTATAATAAGCTCTAGGTCCTCCCATGTTGATGCAAATACTATTATTTCATTCTTTTTATGGCCAAGTAATATGCCATTGTATATGTGTACCACATCTTCTTTATCCATTTATCTGCTGATGGACTTTTAGGATGCTTCCATGTCTTTGCTATTGTAAATAATGCTGCATTGAGCATTGGGGAACATGTATCTTTTCAAATTGTGGTTATCATGGAGCTACAATTTTTGTTAACTCACTGTTAAATTTCATGAAATCAAACTGAATGAGGTTGGTTGAATTTGTAAACTAGCCGAGGAGCTAAGAGTTGTCTTCCAGAACTCCATGAGAAAGCTCTCTCTGCAGAATATTGTTATAGGCTGAACCTTGTTACCCTCCTCCCACATCCATACATTGAAATAATCCCTGGTACTTTAGAATAAAATATTACTTGGAGATAGAGTCTTTAAAGAGATAATTAAGTAAAAAATAGATGACTAGAATGGGCCCGAATCCAGCATGGCTGGCGTCCTTTTAAGAAGAAATTTGGACACAGATAACATAGCAGGAAGATAATGTGGAAACACGGAGAGAAGATGGCCATCTGCAAGCCAAGGAGAGAGGCCAGGAACAGCTCTCAGGCAGAAGCAACCCTCCAAACACCTTGATAGCCGACGCCATCTTCTAGCCTCCACACAGTAAATGTCTATTGCTTAAACTACCCATTCTGCAGGAATTTGTTACAGCAGTCCTAACAAACGAATGCAAATATATTAAATACTAACATGTGGATGGGGAATGGACCAGCCTGTTTGAGCAGAGACAAATAAGGTGGACTGTTGCTCAGGTTTCCATTAGAAAGAGAGGCTGGCCTAATTAGTGTTTCAGAGGGGAAAAAAAAGAGAGAGAGAGAAAAATCAGTTCTTGAGGGAAAAAAAGGCTCTTGCAAATAGAGAAATCAAGATGCAACTCTTGTCACATCCTGATAACATCATCAGTGTGAAGGCGGCTTCTGTGCTCTCCGGAGGGCACCTTCCCCTGACATCATGTTTATTGAATTGTGTAGTTTTACGACAAAGGTAAATGGCTTCGAGTTGGGCTCGCTCCTTCTTTTTTGCTCAGGCACGTTCAGGTCTTGCCGTATAAGACTTACTCGGTCTCTCGTGATTACGTGCGTAGATATTTCCTTAATGCTCGGACTTAGAATTTAAGCCCAGTAGGTAGAGACCATTGCTGCTTGTTTATTTGGATGTGTGCCTGACAGCTTAGGACAACATCAAAACACACGCTCGGTGGTGAGAGAAGCAGTGGAACTGAGAAGAGGGTAGTATTTGGCCATCCTTTCTCTATTATTGAGAGGTTGTATGACAGGGTGTTGAAAATTTAAGCTGGGAAGGAAGGGTGGAACCTGGGCTCAGAGATGCACAGTCAAACAGTGCGCACACTCGTGGCTGACATGGTGCTGCGCGGATGCTCCCAGGGCCCAGAAGTTGCTACGATTTCAAGAGGTCCCTATGTCAGTGCTTCTGGGCGGAAAAGCTGATGTCACGGAGGTCTTACAGGCATCGCTGTGGAAGGATCGCATTGCCTTTTAGCACTAGCTGAGAAGTCCGTTGTCTCTCTCTGAATAATAACATAATTCATCTTCCTTTGCATCTTAAACCTCCTTCCCACTGGTCAGCGGAAAGATGCGCAAAGGGGAGAGGCATTCTGTGCTGAGAAGGGTGGCTGCCAGCATGCCATCCCTTCACCACTTGCATCACCTGTATTACGTTTGCTGATTACTTCTGTGTCTCCCCACAGATGGCAAACCCTCACTGATAGGGACCTTCCTTTAGTTCTTTCTGTATCTCTAGAGTCTAATCTACGCCTGGTTCCTAGTTGGTGTTCAGATGTTTGCTACAAGGGGAGAAGGAGGAAGAGAAGCTTTCTCTCCCCTTTTGGGCTGAGGGACACCCTTGTGGCATAATTAATATGGTTTAATTCAGTGTCACTTGTGGTTCCCAGAGTCCAAGACCTCGCCCTACTCCCCCACCCTCTTGTAAGTGCATCACCCAGAGGTGACTCAGGTGTGTTTCCAAAGCCAGTCTTCCCAGCTGCCATTCCCAGGCCACCATTTTCCTGCTCTCCCACACCCGCAGCTTCACTGCCCTTTGCCTCTAGGGCTGCAGTGCGTAGAGACAGGGACCAGGGTTCCCCTATCCCTCTCATTTCTCCTGGTTCATTTAGAAGCTTGCCTAGTGAACTATTCCGGTCACTGTATTCTGTGCCAGCAGGGCCCCACACCTCAACTCCTGCGTGCTACACTGACCCTGTTTGCCACAAGGCAGTACTGCCTTCCTTCCACTCCTCAGGCCCCTCCTCAGGTTTTTTCTAGCTCTTTTATTCTAATTTCAGGACTCCCGGGGTCAGGTATGAGGCCACCGGGAATGGAGCTGGATGAAAACTCTGAATGACTCTCTCTCCTTGGACCCTGGCTCTCAGCACTATGGCTGTCAAGACTCGGTCCCTCAGGACTCTCCCAGGGCCTCCTGCAAGTACAGGTCACCACCCTCTTTCCACCTGCTAAACCTGAGTCCAGGGATCTGTGCCAGTGAGACTCCATCTGGGATCCCTGCTCTCAGAAGAAAACAGGCCAGACCTCCTTGGCTAGAGGCCATACCACTTCTTGCCCAGAAGGGTATATTAACACCACTATTGTTGAAAACAATCCGTATGAGCTCCAGAGGGGTTTCAACAGGATAGGAATGCCATACTGGAATAATAACATAATTCATCTTCCTTTGCATCTTAAACCTCCTTCCCACTGGTCAGCGGAAAGATGCGCAAAGGGGAGAGGCATTCTGTGCTGAGAAGGGTGGCTGCCAGCATGCCATCCCTTCACCACTTGCATCACCTGTATTACGTTTGCTGATTACTTCTGTGTCTCCCCACAGATGGCAAACCCTCACTGATAGGGACCTTCCTTTAGTTCTTTCTGTATCTCTAGAGTCTAATCTACGCCTGGTTCCTAGTTGGTGTTCAGATGTTTGCTACAAGGGGAGAAGGAGGAAGAGAAGCTTTCTCTCCCTTTGGTCTGAGGGACACCCTTGTGGCATAATTAATATGGTTTAATTCAGTGTCACTTGTGGTTCCCAGAGTCCAAGACCTCGCCCTACTCCCCCACCCTCTTGTAAGTGCATCACCCAGAGGTGACTCAGGTGTGTTTCCAAAGCCAGTCTTCCCAGCTGCCATTCCCAGGCCACCATTTTCCTGCTCTCCCACACCCGCAGCTTCACTGCCCTTTGCCTCTAGGGCTGCAGTGCGTAGAGACAGGGACCAGGGTTCCCCTATCCCTCTCATTTCTCCTGGTTCATTTAGAAGCTTGCCTAGTGAACTATTCCGGTCACTGTATTCTGTGCCAGCAGGGCCCCACACCTCAACTCCTGCGTGCTACACTGACCCTGTTTGCCACAAGGCAGTACTGCCTTCCTTCCACTCCTCAGGCCCCTCCTCAGGTTTTTTCTAGCTCTTTTATTCTAATTTCAGGACTCCGGGCTCAGGTATGAGGCCACCGGGAATGGAGCTGGATGAAAACTCTGAATGACTCTCTCTCCTTGGACCCTGGCTCTCAGCACTATGGCTGTCAAGACTCGGTCCCTCAGGACTCTCCCAGGGCCTCCTGCAAGTACAGGTCACCACCCTCTTTCCACCTGCTAAACCTGAGTCCAGGGATCTGTGCCAGTGAGACTCCATCTGGGATCCCTGCTCTCAGAAGAAAACAGGCCAGACCTCCTTGGCTAGAGGCCATACCACTTCTTGCCCAGAAGGGTATATTAACACCACTATTGTTGAAAACAATCCGTATGAGCTCCAGAGGGGTTTCAACAGGATAGGAATGCCATACTGGCTGGGACTCTGATGGATTTCTATTTGAAACCAGATTGTGCCACATACAAGCTGTATGACGAGGACATATTACTAGGACTTCATGGGCTGTGGTGTCTCAGTCTATTCAATGGGATCATTCCTACCTCTGGGGTTCTAAGAGGTTTCTATGAGTGGAATATAAGATGAGGGTAGAGTGTTGCTGGCAAATAGGAGGTGCTAAATTCACCTTGCTTTTATTGTCTTTCCATTCTTTTAAGTCGAGTGAGGAATAATTTGATACGTCTTTTTTTTTTTTTTTTTTTGGCCATGCCAAGTGGAATGAGGGATCTCAGTTCCCTGACCAGAGATTGAATCCATGCCTCCTGCATTGGGAGCATGGTGTCTTAACCACAGGACCACCAGGGAAATTTCTGATGTAGATTTTCGACTTTAAAGCACCCATTGATGAACCTCCCCTTGAATATCCTAGCAGCAGGGGCCAGGAAAGGATCCTCATCCCTCAGCAGCTGAGGCACATAAGTGTCTGAGCTTCTTAGTGGAACCAGGACTGAGGTCCACACCCACTTGTCAGAACCTCCCAAAATCTGCTGGCAGAGCTAACTGGGCCATTCCCGCTGAGTTCTGTAGCGTTCAGAAGAACTCTTTCATTAAGATGCTCAGAAAGGGTTTTGGATGAAACTGAGGGAAGTACCATGAGCACAGTGAGCTGAGAAGGGAGCCGAGGGATGGAAGGGGAAATTCACAAGTAGGTGCAACCTCATCTTCACCAGATTACCACTGCCAGAAGGCCAGGAGGCGGAAAACCAGACAAAGCCAGCTTCCTATCCACCACAGAAACAATGAATTACTTTACATCTAAGGGAAATTGGTGTAAACGTACATCTTGTTTCCCTCCCAACTTGGTCTTTTTCTTTTTTAATTATTTCATTTTTGGCTGTGCCCCGCAGCATGTGGAAACTTAGTTCCATGACCATTGGAAGCATGGAGTCTTAACCACTAGACCACCAGGGAAGTCCCCCAACTTGGCCCCATTCAATCATTTGCTCCCACCGTCTGCCTCCACTGTTCCTCATCCCTGCTGCCCCTGCACAGTGGACAATGCCTCCTACCCCATGCCCCTCGCTCACACTCTGAAGCTGTCCTGCCCCATCACCACCTGCCCTATCACCACCCACATCAAACAAGCAGAGCCGACCTTCTACCTGCTGTGCCGTAGGGCACCAAGAGCACAAACTTGCAAATCAGCTGACCACTTTTATGGGCTCTTCTGTTTGGGGCTAGTCATTGACGCTCTGAAAGCTTCCATTTCTTCCAGGTTTAAATAGAGGTAGTCATATCCACCTGACCAATTTGGGAGTGAAATGAGTGTATGGCGTCAGAGTACATGGCATGCAGTGTGATGGCTATGTATAGGTGTTGTGGTGCGAAGCTTGGCAGTTGTTAGATGCATTTATTCGTACAAAGAATACTCTACCCCCACCTTGCAAAACCCTGTCTCTTTTTTATGATCACAGATGGCATCACCTCCATACCGTCTTCCACACCTTCTATAATCATCTCCTTTCTTTTCAATTCACATCACACTTACTTTTTACCATCGCTTTGGCCTTTATCTCTTGCTACCAGTTCTTCTGAGCAAGTCTCATGTTTTCCCTATTTGACTGGAAGCACCTTCAGACAGAGACCAGGCCACCAAATCATCCTTCTAGTAAGTGTTGAAGTACAGGGCTCCTTGCAGAATATCAGTGGATAGGAACAGCCATGTTTGGACAATTGAACATGTTAAGGCTGCCCAGTGTTCATTTCGTGATGAACAAGAAAGGGTACTAGTGTGTTGAGGACAGCTTGCTCATGAAAGGCTAAAGTCCAATAGAAGGAGAGCATCAGATAGAACTCCCTGGTGGTATAGTTATTAAGAGTCCACCTTCCAGTGCAGGGAACACAGGTTTGATCCCTGCCCTGGGAAGGTCCCATGTGTGAAGGAGCAACTAAGCCTGTGAGCAACAGCTACTGGGCTCATGCGCCCTAGAGTCCATGCTCCGCAACAAGAGAAGGCACCATAATGAGAAGCCTGTGCACCACTAGAGAGTAGCCCCCACTCACTGCAACTAGAGAAAGCCCATGCAGAGCAGAGAAGACCTAGCACAGCCAAAAACAAATTAACAACAAAAAAAAAAAAACCTCCAAGGGCCATGTCAAGGGACTGCTCTCAAAAAAGGCTGCTTTCTGTGATCAGTTTCTTTGGGGACCAGGTGATTATAATTTAAGATGGGTTTGGGAATTTCCATGCTGCCGGAGACACCATCTGAGAACCTTCCCAAGTGCTTGATTCTGACAGCAAATGCTGAAGCAGAAAAAAATATTTCCATCCATCTGCACTAATCTCTTGTTTCTCTAGCAGTTAGAGAGAGAGGGGGAAAAAATAAATTAAAGCCTACATCCGAAAAAAAGAGGCTGAAAAGCCAAGCTACGCTCAGGCTGCCAGGCCATTTTTTAGTAGGTACAGGAAATGCCAAACTTCTGCGGCTATTGGGTGGAGGTACTGGGAATATAATCATTTGAACTGTGATAATTGAAGGCATTAAAGAAGAAAGCCCAACTGAAAGATCACAGATGGCATCACCTCCATACCGTCTTCCACACCTTCTATAATCATCTCCTTTCTTTTCAATTCACATCACACTTACTTTTTACCATCGCTTTGGCCTTTATCTCTTGCTACCAGTTCTTCTGAGCAAGTCTCATGTTTCCCTATTTGACTGGAAGCACCTTCAGACAGAGACCAGGCCACCAAATCATCCTTCTAGTAAGTGTTGAAGTACAGGGCTCCTTGCAGAATATCAGTGGATAGGAACAGCCATGTTTGGACAATTGAACATGTTAAGGCTGCCCAGTGTTCATTTCGTGATGAACAAGAAAGGGTACTAGTGTGTTGAGGACAGCTTGCTCATGAAAGGCTAAAGTCCAATAGAAGGAGAGCATCAGATAGAACTCCCTGGTGGTATAGTTATTAAGAGTCCACCTTCCAGTGCAGGGAACACAGGTTTGATCCCTGCCCTGGGAAGGTCCCATGTGTGAAGGAGCAACTAAGCCTGTGAGCAACAGCTACTGGGCTCATGCGCCCTAGAGTCCATGCTCCGCAACAAGAGAAGGCACCATAATGAGAAGCCTGTGCACCACTAGAGAGTAGCCCCCACTCACTGCAACTAGAGAAAGCCCATGCAGAGCAGAGAAGACCTAGCACAGCCAAAAACAAATTAACAACAACAACAACAAAAAGCTCCAAGGGCCATGTCAAGGGACTGCTCTCAAAAAAGGCTGCTTTCTGTGATCAGTTTCTTTGGGGACCAGGTGATTATAATTTAAGATGGGTTTGGGAATTTCCATGCTGCCGGAGACACCATCTGAGAACCTTCCCAAGTGCTTGATTCTGACAGCAAATGCTGAAGCAGAAAAAAATATTTCCATCCATCTGCACTAATCTCTTGTTTCTCTAGCAGTTAGAGAGAGAGGGGGAAAAAATAAATTAAAGCCTACATCCGAAAAAAAGAGGCTGAAAAGCCAAGCTACGCTCAGGCTGCCAGGCCATTTTTTAGTAGGTACAGGAAATGCCAAACTTCTGCGGCTATTGGGTGGAGGTACTGGGAATATAATCATTTGAACTGTGATAATTGAAGGCATTAAAGAAGAAAGCCCAACTGAAAAACTTCCAGAAAAGCAAAGACTCTCAGAATTCAAAGCAAGTCACTCACATCCTCCTGCCTCACAGCCGCAGTCAAAAAAAAAAAAAAAAAAAGGCTGCACTAGGTCCAGATTGGTGCCCCTTTCCAGGCCCCAAAAGAATCCACACATCTGCAGCCGGTGCTCTGTGCCAAACAAAATCCCAACTCCAGCACCTTTCCCCATACTTACGTGCAGACCTTCCATATTTGTGTGTCTAAGCGGGCCCACATGGTTCCTGTATCACTTACTGCTTTCAGGCTGGGACCCCAGGGAGCAGAAACCTGCTGAGGGCTTTGAGCGTTCCTTCGGTTATACAATCTGTGTCTTGTTACCCTGCCTGCCAACTTAGCTGATGCTTGTGTTGGCTTGAGCTGGAGGTTCTCAGTGCTCCTGGAGGGGGGCCAGGCTGACAACATATATCCGTGGATTAAACCATTAAAACCATAATGGCTTCTTCCCCTGCCTGCCTTCTCTTTGCCCTTGGACCATTCAGAGCCAGAGACATCTCTGAAAGGGAAGAGGCTCCTGCCCACTCATATCCTCTCTTCAGATGCTTCACAAAGACACAGAAGTGTTGGCTTCGTAGGCTCGACACTTGACTTTGAAGGATCTGTCGTGTACACTGTAGGTTGATAAACATTTCCCTCTTATTAGCTTGTATATCTTGTGTATCTTGGCTTCCAGGACCAAGTATGTCTGTGTTTTAGGGATGGGGAGATCGAGCACTGTCTAGTGCCTCCAAAGGACCATCAGAGAACTCCCCTGTGAATAGATTTCTTTTAGAGAGGTAACCTGCACCAAATTCTGTACAGGGCTTTGTAACAGATGTAGACCTGATACTTTTGCCTGATCCCTGACTTCAGGAGGCTCATAGTTGGATCAGGGGCTATTCATACACACAAACCAGCAGGACACAGCAGGAGTTGAATATGGTGAGTGAGAGAGCATAGAGATCTGAGGATGGCAGATGAGGAGTTGGCTAAGAGCTCTTAGAGTGTGCTTCATGAAGGAGGTGGGATTTGCGCTTGACTTTAAAGGACAGGTCAGATTTGGAGAAAAGGACAAGATGAACCTTGCCTCTATAAACTGACAGTTAAGAGTGATGACTCTGGATACAGATGACTTGGGCTTAAATTCCAGCTGTACATCTGCCTAACTGTGTGACCTCAGGCAAGTTACTTACTCGCTTCATCCCTCAGTTTCCCCAGTTGTAAAAGTGATCATAATATTGAGTTGACCAAGAGGTTCATTGGGATTTTTCTGTAAGATATTACAGAGAAATTTGAACGAACTTTTTGGCCAACCGAATATCAAAGGATCCTTTTGAGGACTACCTAAAATAACACCTGGAAAACGCAGAGCCAAATAGTGGCAATAATGATGGTGAGAAAAGACTTGTTTGAGAACAAAGAACAGAACTGTTCAGAGTGAGGGGCACGCATTGCAAGCAAAAGAAATCAAGTGAAGCCAGCCTTTGGGGGTCCACCAGAGTCACCCAGAGGAGTTACACTTCGTGCAGTAGGGAAGGAGGAAGTGTTTTTGGATGTTGTGTGTATATGTGCGCATGCCAGGGTGTGACATGGCGGAAATGGACTTTAAGGGATAGCTAGTGTATCAGCAGTTTATCTTCCCTGGTCATTTCAGTCTCCAGCCCCTACCCTCATCATTAGATCACCTGGACCAGCATCTAGTCAGACGTCCCAGTGGCCCAAAGCATCAACCTGATAATTTTTGAAATGGTGTTTTATTTTTAATCAGGTGGATACATGTGTGACTTGAATCAGTGTGTACTTACAGTGTCACGTCATTCAGTCTCTCACCCCTAGCCTGCTTCAGGAGGCAGCACAGCAGGAGTCAGAGAACTCCCTGTGAATAGATTTCTTTTAGAGAGGTAACCTGCACCAAATTCTGTACAGGGCTTTGTAACAGATGTAGACCTGATACTTTTGCCTGATCCCTGACTTCAGGAGGCTCATAGTTGGATCAGGGGCTATTCATACACACAAACCAGCAGGACACAGCAGGAGTTGAATATGGTGAGTGAGAGAGCATAGAGATCTGAGGATGGCAGATGAGGAGTTGGCTAAGAGCTCTTAGAGTGTGCTTCATGAAGGAGGTGGGATTTGCGCTTGACTTTAAAGGACAGGTCAGATTTGGAGAAAAGGACAAGATGAACCTTGCCTCTATAAACTGACAGTTAAGAGTGATGACTCTGGATACAGATGACTTGGGCTTAAATTCCAGCTGTACATCTGCCTAACTGTGTGACCTCAGGCAAGTTACTTACTCGCTTCATCCCTCAGTTTCCCCAGTTGTAAAAGTGATCATAATATTGAGTTGACCAAGAGGTTCATTGGGATTTTTCTGTAAGATATTACAGAGAAATTTGAACGAACTTTTTGGCCAACCGAATATCAAAGGATCCTTTTGAGGACTACCTAAAATAACACCTGGAAAACGCAGAGCCAAATAGTGGCAATAATGATGGTGAGAAAAGACTTGTTTGAGAACAAAGAACAGAACTGTTCAGAGTGAGGGGCACGCATTGCAAGCAAAAGAAATCAAGTGAAGCCAGCCTTTGGGGGTCCACCAGAGTCACCCAGAGGAGTTACACTTCGTGCAGTAGGGAAGGAGGAAGTGTTTTTGGATGTTGTGTGTATATGTGCGCATGCCAGGGTGTGACATGGCGGAAATGGACTTTAAGGGATAGCTAGTGTATCAGCAGTTTATCTTCCCTGGTCATTTCAGTCTCCAGCCCCTACCCTCATCATTAGATCACCTGGACCAGCATCTAGTCAGACGTCCCAGTGGCCCAAAGCATCAACCTGATAATTTTTGAAATGGTGTTTTATTTTTAATCAGGTGGATACATGTGTGACTTGAATCAGTGTGTACTTACAGTGTCACGTCATCTCTAGCTCCTGCTTCCTACAATAGTCACCCAGCGTTGAAGCCTGCTTCAGGAGAACAGAGAAAATGAAAAGCATATTTGTTCCCAGAGGCTCCCTTGGCCATGGGGATTTCATGAGAGCAATATGTTTTCTAAATACATTAGCCGTAAGCTGATGATGTTATGATAAAGTCAGGCTTTTTTTCTATCTACTCATCTGTATGGAGTCGTGATCTTGGAGTGGGAGGGAGGTCTAAGAACAAGTCTAGTCTCTGTAGCTATGAGAGGGATGTGAAGTCAGGCGGCTCCATCAGCAGAAGGAAACTCCAGGCGCATTTAATCCAGTGTTTGTAAAAGTGTGTTCTGCCCATTTCCCAGGATGTTTAAAGGTGTCACGTGTCATGGTCTATTGAATGTAGACATGGTGATTGAAGAACAATAGCAGGCGTATTTGCATCTGGAATTTCAGAATCTTCAGTAAGCTACTGCTAGCATTGTGATGGGCTTGCTGGGTAGTGCTAGTGGTAAAGAACCCATCTGCCAATACAGGAGACTCAGGAGAGTTGGACACAGCTGAAGTGACTTGGGACTGGTACTGGCATTAGCACTGTGATACTCCTAGAAAGGGACGTAAACATTAGCCCTATGTGTTGGGTTTGGTTGTTGCTCTAGGTGGGCTTTTTTTTGTGTGTGTAAAGAACTCTTTTTTTTGTCAAGGCTCCTGGAAATACCTCCCAGCATTTGTTTTCTGTAGAGCTTTGGGGCACTCTCATTTTGTCTAAACCTTTTGTTGACAGATAAGGACATGAAAGCGAAGTCACTATCAAGTGTGTGGTTGAAGTAGGACTCAAATACAGGGCTCCTAAGCATCTCCTTTTGAGTTCCAAAATTCAAATTAGGCAGCTAAGCTACCCACGTTAACTGCCACTAGTTGAATGTTTCAGGTAAACAGTGTTTTAAAAAAATATTTTCTTTGATCTCTGTGGGTTTTTCGTATTTCTGTTTGTCATTCTGTGTGTTAGACACAGTCACAAAATAGCTCATAGAATCTTATGTCCAGTAGATTTATAGCAAAAGAGAAGGAACACCCAATTTCTATTCCTTCTGTGCCAGAGTACCCAAAAGAATGATGATACTACTCAGGGTAGGAATCCTGCTGTTTGAAGTTTCCAAAATCCAGAACATAAGTAACCTTGGAACAGGTACATGGAATCTATTCGCAGGTACAAGTCTCGTGGGTATGCCAATAGGCAGACTTTGGCAATGTCTAAAGACTTGTGAGGTTTCATTGGGCGAGAATCTAGCCCACGTGACCCAGAGGGTGAGAGCCATTGGCTGTCTTGGGTCTTGCCAGTGGCCCAAGAGTGTACCTGAGCCAAGTTGCTGTGCCGTCCTGCCGAGTAGACATCAAGCATCATGTCCTATCCTGACCAACAGTCAGGAAGCATATTCTCACATGGTGCATTTTCCAAGTGGTAACATTTTTGTGGACATGAGCTAAGTTAGATTTTCCTATGACAGCAGTGGCCAACATTATTGCTGAGTTATCCATTATCATACTAAACCTTTCACCCATGTTTTATCTAATTTATTCTCACTGCAACCATCACAAAATCCTAGTTACCTGACGTTAAATAAGATGTTTAATCCTCTGCGGTTCAGTTTTCTCTGATGGGGAAGGAGAGGTGGGTTTGAGAAGATTAAATACTATAAGGTATCGTTGAGGGCTTCCCCTGGTGGTCCAGTGGGTAAAGACACCGCCTTGCAGTGCAAGGGGCACCGGTTCGATCCCTGGCCTGGGAAGATCCCACGTGCCGTGGAGCGGCTGGACCGATGTGTCCAATTACCGAGCCGGAGCTCTGGAGCACATGCGCCCAGAGCTGGTGCTCTGCAACGACAGAGGCCACCGGGATGGGAGGCCCACAGGAGCCAAAGAACAAAGATGGTTGAAAATAGAGAAATGAAAGACCAATAGAAGTGGCCCGCCTGCTCCCCTCCCTCCCCAACCCGACCCCCGCCCAAAATAAATAAATAAATAAATCTTTAAAAAAAAAAAAAAGGTATCATTGAATGAGCATATACTAGTCACTTAATAAATAGCTGCATAATGAGGCAGAATTTATATAATGTAGGTTATTATAAAATTCCACTTCCTTCTTTCCCCACCCCTTGCCAAGGCAATTAGGCCACAGTAGTATTTTTGAGAATCATATGTTTTGGGAAAGAGGCCGTGGACCACATTAGCCTGCTAAATCCAGAGTGGCTCTCCAGGGCGTCTTCTGATCAGGATGAAATGGAATTTGATTCTCCATATGTGTGAAGGCTCAGGTAATTTGAGTCTGATGTTTAATCTGCTATGAACATTCTTCATATGACTCAGCCATCACCACTTTAGGAAAATTAATATTTATGTCAAACATCTTCTGTAATGAAAGAGGAACCTTTGACCACCAGTATTCTAGCTCACATTTGAGATTTGCATGCTCCCATAGTCAGGCTCCTGAATAATTTATTTATCCAATTGGAGAAATAAAGTAGATGAACGATTTCAAAGGAGACATTGAATCAAAGCGGATCCCTAATTCTTCCCTTCTGGTACAGGAAAATAAAAGAAGATAATTCTGAAATCAAACATACCTCACAGGTAATTTCAGATGTTAGTTATGTTTACAAAGCTCCTTATAAGACAAACCATGAAAAGTAGGTGACATAATGTGATTATATTTTGAGACCAAGTGTTTGTATTTGAGAGGAAAATGTTCCCTGGGATAAGTGGTTTCCTCTGGCAGAATAGTTTCTGCCTTTTAGTAGTTTCTAGTTTTTTTCCTACTTTTTCTACCTTGCATCCTTCTCTTTTCTGACTTATCACCAATGCTCCCATCATTCTGTTTCTATCTAACTTTTACCTTTAAGACTAAGATCAGATATCACCGCCTCCAGGATGCCTTCTCTTCTGTGATTGGGCTGAGAGGCCTTTTATTATTTGAACACTGAGCCCTTCACTTACCTGCGTCTCATCCATGAGCACCTTATTCTAGAATAATTAATACGTGAGTGTGCCTGCTCCACTGAACTGCAGCCCCCTTGGGGTCTGAGAAAATTGTGATTTCCATCTCTGTTTAGCAGACGCAAAGGCTAGCACAAAGCAGATCTTCAGTAAGTGTCAACTTGGACTATGACAAATCCTGGGACATTGGGTCTCACCACTGCATTGCTGGGAGAAAGAGCCAAGCAGTCAGGTCTGTCATAGACCTGATGGGACTGTGGGTACACGGGCCCTCTGCATCCTAGAGCTTCTTCCCTCTTCCCAGAAAGAAGGTAACAGGCACGGTATAGTCCTCACCTGTTTTTCTTGGCAAAGTTCCTACATGGGGGTGTTGAGAGGATGGTAGTCTTTCTCTCCAACAAGACTGTGAGGGGCATTCATATTTTTAAAGTAATCTTGGGATCCTCACAGTGTCTATTTCAGTCATCAGCACATTGCAACAATATCTTGAATTCATAGCCTCATGCAGTCATGTGTCATTTTGCATCTATCTCCTCCACATCCCAAGGGTTTTTAGATCACCACTGTTTGTCACGGTGCTTGGCATTGGGCAGGTATGCTGCCAGCAAGCTGTGAATGAATGAATGAATGAGTTCGCATCACTCCTGACAGATGTTGTAGAGCAATCCCTTCAAATGTTGTTTGGCTTCAAACAGCAACACTGTGATGGTGACAGGGCTAAAGTCACTGTCCCGTTTCATAGCAGAAATTGGCCATTGCAAAGACAAGAGGACGAATCATGATTTTGTAACTTATAAAGGGCAGAACCGGGCCTCACACCTAGCCCTTCAGAGGTGTGAACCATAGACTCCTGCCCCTAACTCACAGTGTGTGGGTGTGTGCACATCCCATGGGCTGTAGCCTGCCAGGCTCCTGTCTCCATGGAATTTTCTAGGCGGGAAGACTGGAGTGGATTGCCATTTCCTACTCCAGGGGCTCTTCCCATCCCAGGGATTGAACCCTCATCCCTTGCATCTGCTGGATTAGCAAGTGGATTCTTTACCACTGGTGCCACCTGGGAAAGCCCCTAACTCACACCTTCCTTTGCTGTTTATAACAGACCAGATGTGTAGTGTTTCATAACTGAAGGAATGATGAAACTGCAAATTTTTTACTGAATAATTAATATGTGAGTGTGCCTGCTCCACTGAACTGCAGCCCCCTTGGGGTCTGAGAAAATTGTGATTTCCATCTCTGTTTAGCAGACGCAAAGGCTAGCACAAAGCAGATCTTCAGTAAGTGTCAACTTGGACTATGACAAATCCTGGGACATTGGGTCTCACCACTGCATTGCTGGGAGAAAGAGCCAAGCAGTCAGGTCTGTCATAGACCTGATGGGACTGTGGGTACACGGGCCCTCTGCATCCTAGAGCTTCTTCCCTCTTCCCAGAAAGAAGGTAACAGGCACGGTATAGTCCTCACCTGTTTTTCTTGGCAAAGTTCCTACATGGGGGTGTTGAGAGGATGGTAGTCTTTTCTCTCCAACAAGACTGTGAGGGGCATTCATATTTTTAAAGTAATCTTGGGATCCTCACAGTGTCTATTTCAGTCATCAGCACATTGCAACAATATCTTGAATTCATAGCCTCATGCAGTCATGTGTCATTTTGCATCTATCTCCTCCACATCCCAAGGGTTTTTAGATCACCACTGTTTGTCACGGTGCTTGGCATTGGGCAGGTATGCTGCCAGCAAGCTGTGAATGAATGAATGAATGAGTTCGCATCACTCCTGACAGATGTTGTAGAGCAATCCCTTCAAATGTTGTTTGGCTTCAAACAGCAACACTGTGATGGTGACAGGGCTAAAGTCACTGTCCCGTTTCATAGCAGAAATTGGCCATTGCAAAGACAAGAGGACGAATCATGATTTTGTAACTTATAAAGGGCAGAACCGGGCCTCACACCTAGCCCTTCAGAGGTGTGAACCATAGACTCCTGCCCCTAACTCACAGTGTGTGGGTGTGTGCACATCCCATGGGCTGTAGCCTGCCAGGCTCCTGTCTCCATGGAATTTTCTAGGCGGGAAGACTGGAGTGGATTGCCATTTCCTACTCCAGGGGCTCTTCCCATCCCAGGGATTGAACCCTCATCCCTTGCATCTGCTGGATTAGCAAGTGGATTCTTTACCACTGGTGCCACCTGGGAAAGCCCCTAACTCACACCTTCCTTTGCTGTTTATAACAGACCAGATGTGTAGTGTTTCATAACTGAAGGAATGATGAAACTGCATAAAGTTCTTTTCTTAGGACATAAAGAATAATCATAATAACAACTACAACTCTTGCTTATGAAGTCCTTAAGATAGGCACTGAGTAAATGCCAAGCACTTGACACAACCCACCCTAAGGTAGCTACTGTTGATATTTTCATTTCTCACAAGAGGAAACTGAAGCATAAAATGTGTATGTTTCTTGAGCATGAATACAGAGCTACTTTATAGCAGGGATGCAATTTAAACTGAGGCAGTATATTAATACCTCTTATTAGGATTAATATAATGATTAGCATCTGAGCTAAAAATTTAATTTCTTACCCTTATTTCTTGGGTATGGTTTCTAAACTTACATGGGAGACTTGCCTGGTGGTCTGATGGTTAAGACTTGATGGTTTCACTGCTGAGGGCCCAGGTTCCATCCCTGGTCTCAGAAATAAGATCCCACAAGCCATGGAGCATGGCCAAAAGCAGACTCATTAACATAAACTTATGTGGTACGATCTATCCACTAAACCTTTCAGTCCTAATGATCACCAAGGCTATTGCCAGTTTTTTTTTTTTTCTTTTTTTGAGTGGAAGGGAACTCAACAGATACTTTTTAATTATAGTAAATACATGTTTTTGAAAGTAGAATAGGAGTTATAATTTTCTGGTTGCAAGGTTTCAGTTGGGAATGCCGAGACAGTTCTGAGAAGAAGCGGTGATTGTTATACAACAGTGTACTTTATGTCAATGAACTGTACACTTACATGTAGTTAAAATAGGAAATCCTGTCTTGTATATTTTACTATGGGCTTCCCTAGTAACTCACTTGGTAAAGAATCTTCCTGTAATTCAGGAAACCCTGGTTCAGTTCCTGGGTCAGAAAGATTCCCTGGAGAAGGGAAAGGCTTACCCACTCCAGTATTCTTGCCTGGAGAATTTCATGGCTGATCTATGACTCACAAAGAGTTGGACACAGCTGAGCAACTTGACTTGATCTGATATTTTGCTACAATAAAATTTTTAAAATAAATAAACCAAGGCAGTTAGAGTTCAAAGCCTAAACTTTTTTTTTTTCTTAAGATTTATTTATTTTTGCTTGTGCTGTGTCTTCATTGCTTTTCTCTAGCTGCAGCAAGCTGGGACTACTCTCTAGGATGACCTGTGGGCTTCTCATTGCTGTGGCTTCTCTTGTTGCAGATCACAGGCTGCAGGGCATGCCGGCTGCAGTAGCTGTGGTTCCTGGCACAGGCTTAGTTGTTGTGGTGCACAGGCATAGTTGTTCTGCGGCATGTGGGATCCTCCTGAACCAGGAATCGAACCTGTGTTTCCTGCATTGGCAGGCAGATTCTTTGCCACTGAGGCACCAGGGAAGTTCCAAAGCCCAAACTCTTAATCACTCTGCCATTCTGTCTCCCCTGAAAGACCAATTTTTTTCTCAGTTGTCATTGTGTTCTTACACATCAGCACCTTGTGAACACTTTTGACTTTGAGCAAATGGTCTAACTTACCCGGGCTTATGCTTTTTGATTTGTAAAAGGAAGAAATTAGCATCTACCTTTTGAGATTTCGGTGAGAATAAAATGATAATACATTAAGAATATGCTTTGTAAGCAGGAAAGCGTTATACAAATGAAAGTTATTATTGCCCAGTGGAAAAAAGCAACAAGCTATTGTAATAATAATTTGATTGAACAAGCACTTATCGAGTTCATACTGTGGGCAAGGCATGATCAAAATAATAGAAATACTTCTATTCATCCCTGAGCATTATGGTATTAAATTTCTAGGGAGCAATTCTTTCTCTGCTTCTTTTTGTGATAAACCTATTGGTGAAATTATCTAACAGGAGAAAAAAACAAAACTAGGTAAGACAATCTTGTTTAAAATTGTACCACCGATTACAGTGTTATTTATGATTTTCTGTTTTCAATAATATGCCATCCCACTTAAAAGCTTTGCCTGCCATTATTGCAGTTTCACACGTCATCTGGCCCCTTTGGAGAGCATGTGTATGTAAACTGTCCTTTACTCTGTGGAATAAGCAAAAATGGATAAATAAAACCATGTTATAACGCTACAGAGAAGAACCAGAGAGACACTGGGACATCGGGATTGGAAGTCCAACAACTTGTCTGATGCTTCAACTTCCTTTTGTTCCATCCTGGCTCTGTGGTCTGGACTGACACACTTAACACTGGCTGAGCTTCCATGACTTCACCAGCAAAATGCAGCAGTTGAAACTTTATAAAAAATAATCCGTAAAATTTTTTGGGCACTGTATACACCTGAGTTCTTGATTCACACTGAATTCCTGAGAATATTTAGTACCTTTTTGAAAATATTTGCATAATATATGTATGTTATACATATCAGAACCCCAATGCTTTAGCCACCTGATGTGAAGATATGACTTGCTGGGAAAGACTGAAGGCAGGAGGAGAAGGGGATGACAGAAGACGAGATGATTGGATGGCATCACTGACTCAGTGGACATGAGTTTGAGACAGTGAAGGTCAGGGGAGCCTGACCTGCTCTAGTCTACGGGGTCACAAAGAGCCAGGCACAGCTTAGCAACTGAACATAAACAACAAAATATGTTATATATGGTAACAGTACGACTAACAGCTAACACATGTTGAGCATCTACTGTGTGACCATCCTATGCTGAAGGTTTTACATGTATTGTTTAATATGATGTTCGTAGTTCTTAATTGGAAATTTCAGCAATCTGAAATAATATGTGTAAATGAAATCACCTTTAGAGAAATAGAAAACTCACATAAATGATAAGTCAACACAGGAAATAACTAGAGGAAAATACCCAGTTTTCTTCCATAACTACCTTGAATTAAACTGCCGGTCATTGAATGGCTGGCAGAGAAATCCCTCAAGGAGCTCAATATGAATTTTAGGGAAAGGGCAATTCTTTCTCTGCTTCTTTTTGTGATAAACCTATTGGTGAAATTATCTAACAGGAGAAAAAAACAAAACTAGGTAAGACAATCTTGTTTAAAATTGTACCACCGATTACAGTGTTATTTATGATTTTCTGTTTTCAATAATATGCCATCCCACTTAAAAGCTTTGCCTGCCATTATTGCAGTTTCACACGTCATCTGGCCCCTTTGGAGAGCATGTGTATGTAAACTGTCCTTTACTCTGTGGAATAAGCAAAAATGGATAAATAAAACCATGTTATAACGCTACAGAGAAGAACCAGAGAGACACTGGGACATCGGGATTGGAAGTCCAACAACTTGTCTGATGCTTCAACTTCCTTTTGTTCCATCCTGGCTCTGTGGTCTGGACTGACACACTTAACACTGGCTGAGCTTCCATGACTTCACCAGCAAAATGCAGCAGTTGAAACTTTATAAAAAATAATCCGTAAAATTTTTTGGGCACTGTATACACCTGAGTTCTTGATTCACACTGAATTCCTGAGAATATTTAGTACCTTTTTGAAAATATTTGCATAATATATGTATGTTATACATATCAGAACCCCAATGCTTTAGCCACCTGATGTGAAGATATGACTTGCTGGGAAAGACTGAAGGCAGGAGGAGAAGGGGATGACAGAAGACGAGATGATTGGATGGCATCACTGACTCAGTGGACATGAGTTTGAGACAGTGAAGGTCAGGGGAGCCTGACCTGCTCTAGTCTACGGGGTCACAAAGAGCCAGGCACAGCTTAGCAACTGAACATAAACAACAAAATATGTTATATATGGTAACAGTACGACTAACAGCTAACACATGTTGAGCATCTACTGTGTGACCATCCTATGCTGAAGGTTTTACATGTATTGTTTAATATGATGTTCGTAGTTCTTAATTGGAAATTTCAGCAATCTGAAATAATATGTGTAAATGAAATCACCTTTAGAGAAATAGAAAACTCACATAAATGATAAGTCAACACAGGAAATAACTAGAGGAAAATACCCAGTTTTCTTCCATAACTACCTTGAATTAAACTGCCGGTCATTGAATGGCTGGCGAGAGAAAGGAAGTCCCTGTCCTCAAGGAGCTCACCATTGAACTCAGAGTATGATGAGAGCTGATGAGCACCCATACAGTGCTTGAGGGACTCCAGAGAAGTAACTAGTTCTGCCTGGGGATCATAGAACATGTTCAGTAAAAAGTGGTGTTTCTCCTGCCATGTGGAGGCTGACCAGGATTTCCCCTTAAAGTTTTTGGTCACAGGCTGTTTTCACTTTTTCAAAATCCAGCAGAAACACCACATAAGCCCACAGGTGATGGATACCAGATCCACTGGGGACCAAACCAGAACTTTCCTCCCAAAATGTCCTTCAGCCTGACAAAAGCCTTCCCCATCCACATCTAAGAAGGATGGGAGTCCTGCCCTTCCATTTATGGAAAGTTTCCCTTTGAGTATATCCAGAGACTCTTTAAGATTTAACCTCTAGCCTGCAGAGCTTGAAACCGTTCTGAAAGTTTCCGTAGCCTTAAAAGATTCTTTTCATCCCTTTTGCAAAACCAGTGTTTGTGACATGTAACAGATGGTTTGAAATTGAAGCTTTATCAGTTGACTTCACTTATAAACCAAGTGCAGATAAAGACGTTAAGGAGGCTGCAGAGTGGAAAATGAAATGCCAGTGATTGGTAGGAGTGGGTCAATGCCTTTTCTAATACCACACCCCGCCCCCAGCCGTGAGATCTGTGGCCAGACATCAGGGGCCAAGGAGAGGATTACAAAGCCTCCACTTCACCTCTCCCTGGTATCCTGCAGTGGAGCGCCCAGCTTGAGTTCAGTCCAGGCCGCAGCAATGGGAACAGAAGTGGAGCCCTCTCTGCATTGATGTTGTGTGTTCCCATCCAAGACAGCTGCTCCAGTGATCAGGTCCTGAGATATGTGCCATTCTCCTGAGTGCGGTGATTGTTGTTGTTTAGCCACTAAGTCTTGTCTGACTCTTTGTGGCCCCATGGACTGTAGCTCGCCAGGCTCCTCTGTCCATGGGATTCTCCAGGCTGGAATACTGGAGTGGGTTGCCATTCCCTCCTCCAGGGGATCTTGCTGAACCAGGGATCAAACCTGCGTCTCCTGCATTGGCAGGCAAATTCTTTACCACTGAGCTATGTGGGAAGCCCACGTGAAGAGATTGATACCAGGTACTGAAAGAAGCCTGGAGGAAACACTGTTTGGGCAGTTTATTGTCACAGGCTTAGTTGCTCCCCTTTAGCTCTATATCACTGAGAGGTTTTATTTCTGTGAGGCAGTGCTGATAAGTAGCCTGACTTGAGAAACCAGGCAAGATTTGGACTGGAAACTGGCAACATTTTCATTGTGGTAAGAAGAGACGATCTGAGTGGCCTGGGAATCCCATAGGGTTCAACTGCCTCTGCACATGAGGCTGTGAACTTTTTGGAGAGAAACACCATGACTTAGATGATTGTGTGCTCCTGGACAGCACAGAGGGCCTGGCACATGCTAGGTACTTTGGAAATGTTTTTGAAAGAGAGTGAGTAGAAAGAACATTTCTGTTTCTTTTTCTCATTCACTTTTTGTGCTCAGACCCTTAGTCCTGTCTGACTCTTGGTGACCACATGGACTGTAGCCCACCAGGCTCCTCTGTCCATGGAATTCTCCGGGAAAGAATACTAGAGTAGGTTGTCATTTCCTCCTCCAGGGAAATTTTTCCAACCTAGGGATTGAACCCACAGCTCTTCCATCTCCTGCCAGGCAGATTCTTTACCACAACTTTAGAATACACTCCAGTTCACCCCTGCCTGTTTTCTGTTTGCCTATTCAAATCCTTGTGTCTCACAAGTCTCTGGAGCAACCCTCTGACGACTTTCAGAATGGTCTTCCTGTCTGAGTTCTTTTACTCCCTTCAGCATCCATCCTTTGGAACCCAGGACAGAGTATAAGCAGGTTTTAGGCTTTCAATGTTTCCTGGGTTTGGGCATCATGGCTCCTTTTCTCGTTTTAATTAATTTTTATTGAGTATAATTATTT
Source organism: Tragulus kanchil (assembly GCA_022376925.1). NCBI lineage: Eukaryota > Metazoa > Chordata > Mammalia > Artiodactyla > Tragulidae > Tragulus > Tragulus kanchil. The sequence continues at coordinate 287,870,108 of JAIOJX010000032.1, forward strand.
GCAATGTTGTGTTAGTTTCTGCTGTACAGCAAAATGAATATGTATATTAATACATACATCCCTCTTTTTTGGATTTCCTTTCCATTTAGGTCAGCACAAAGCATTGGGTAGGTTCCCTGTGCTAAACAGTAGTGGCAAGAGACCTGGGTTCAATTCCTGGGTTGGGAAGATCCCCTGAAAGAGGGCCTGGTAACCCACTCCAGTATTCTTGCCTAGAGGAGCCTGGTGGGCTACAGTCCATGGGGTTGCAAAGAGTCAGACAAATGGGCTCCGAGGAAACACTGTTTGGGCAGTTTATTGTCACAGGCTTAGTTGCTCCCCTTTAGCTCTATATCACTGAGAGGTTTTATTTCTGTGAGGCAGTGCTGATAAGTAGCCTGACTTGAGAAACCAGGCAAGATTTGGACTGGAAACTGGCAACATTTTCATTGTGGTAAGAAGAGACGATCTGAGTGGCCTGGGAATCCCATAGGGTTCAACTGCCTCTGCACATGAGGCTGTGAACTTTTTGGAGAGAAACACCATGACTTAGATGATTGTGTGCTCCTGGACAGCACAGAGGGCCTGGCACATGCTAGGTACTTTGGAAATGTTTTTGAAAGAGAGTGAGTAGAAAGAACATTTCTGTTTCTTTTTCTCATTCACTTTTTGTGCTCAGACCCTTAGTCCTGTCTGACTCTTGGTGACCACATGGACTGTAGCCCACCAGGCTCCTCTGTCCATGGAATTCTCCGGGAAAGAATACTAGAGTAGGTTGTCATTTCCTCCTCCAGGGAAATTTTTCCAACCTAGGGATTGAACCCACAGCTCTTCCATCTCCTGCCAGGCAGATTCTTTACCACAACTTTAGAATACACTCCAGTTCACCCCTGCCTGTTTTCTGTTTGCCTATTCAAATCCTTGTGTCTCACAAGTCTCTGGAGCAACCCTCTGACGACTTTCAGAATGGTCTTCCTGTCTGAGTTCTTTTACTCCCTTCAGCATCCATCCTTTGGAACCCAGGACAGAGTATAAGCAGGTTTTAGGCTTTCAATGTTTCCTGGGTTTGGGCATCATGGCTCCTTTTCTCGTTTTAATTAATTTTTATTGAGTATAATTATTTGCAATGTTGTGTTAGTTTCTGCTGTACAGCAAAATGAATATGTATATTAATACATACATCCCTCTTTTTTGGATTTCCTTTCCATTTAGGTCAGCACAAAGCATTGGGTAGGTTCCCTGTGCTAAACAGTAGTGGCAAGAGACCTGGGTTCAATTCCTGGGTTGGGAAGATCCCCTGAAAGAGGGCCTGGTAACCCACTCCAGTATTCTTGCCTAGAGGAGCCTGGTGGGCTACAGTCCATGGGGTTGCAAAGAGTCAGACAAGACTGAGGGACTAAGCACAGCACAGTAGTTATTTATTTTTTGCATAATATCAGTAGTTGTATATGTCAATCTCAATCTCCAGTTCATCACATCCCCTACTTTTCCCCTTAGTGTTCCTATGTTTGATCTCTACCTTTGTGTCCCTATTTTTGCTTTGACTCATGTCTCCCTGAAAGCATGGAGTAGGGCTATATTTGTGTATTCCACATGGGGGATACTAAGGATGTGTGCTAAGTTGCTTCAGTTGTGTCCAACTCTTTGTGACCCTATGAATCGTAGCCTGCCATGGGATTCTCCAGGCAAGATACTGAAGTGGGTTCTAATGCCTGAATCCAAGGGATCTTCCAAACCTCGAGATCAAACTCACGTCTCTTATGCCTCCCGCACTGGGAGACAGGCACTGTTACCACTAGTGCCACCTGGGAATCCCCCACCCCAATTAGGGGTGAGGGGATGGCAAAAATCTGAAGCTAAACTTGGAAGATCCAAGTATGTGACCTGGTTCTGTCCCTTTGATGTTTGTATAATCTTGGCCAAGCCACTTAACTTCTCTTTTCCTCAGTTTTATCAGCTTTAAAATGGGAATACACAGTGCTTGTCACAGTGAGGTCACGAGAGTTAAATGTGGTTGCATATGTTACAGTGTCTGGCCTGAACTAAGTGTTGTTTTTGTTGTCATGTTATTTATCCCCAATAGAGGCTGACAATAGCTGGGGTCTTGTCTCTTTGTACTTACTCTTTGTTGAGTGACTGCGAAAATGAACCATGGAGAGTGTTTTTCCTTCCAGGAGTGAGTCCTGTAACTCATTCATAAATGTTGGCATTTTGGGGTGGATAGGAAAAAAAATGGATTTTGTTTCTTTGAGATGGACGGTGCCATGCATTTGCATCACCAGATAAAGTAGAGAACATTTTCCTGTTCAGTTTTGTTTTTCTTCTTTAATTCCTGTAACTTGTATTTCTTGGGTCATGTTTGCCTGGAAATAAAAAAAAAATATGGTCACCAAATGGTTGTGTTTCCATCCATTCTACAAAGAACTTCAATCCCTTCCCTTCCCAAATATCGTTTAGGTAATTTGGGAGTCTCTGGGTGTATCTCATGTGACCCAGTCATCTTGGCTGCCTTCATGTTCCTTGTGGCTCTTAGTGGTCACATTCTGAATCTTCTGATGCTGACAACAGGAGCTTGGACATGGTGTGCAAGGCAAGCATCATCCACTGTCAGAGGTGCCCGTACGAGGCCAAGGGGATGCGGGACTGCTTCCTAGTGAGGACATTGATGACATTGCTGATGCCCACTGAAAGCTGCCCCAAAGGCCCCGAGACAGTCACCCTGTGTCCTGTCTGTCCAAGGTGCCATCAGCGCTGCAGCTTCCACCAATACCCTCGCTTAGGTACAGACTCCCTCTGCTGAGGTGCACACAGAAAGCAGCCGGGATGCCCTTGTGCCCATGAGGTGTCACCCGCGGTTTTTGCTCTTTATGGTTGCATTCTGTTTTTACTCATCCATGCAATTGTGGCTGTCCTTCCAGGAGGCATGGGACAGTTGGGGGAAGGGATACTGTGCTCCACTCAAGAGCACCCTGCTCTGATCCTGGCCCATTCTTTCTGATTCAGATAGATCTACTTTGATTGACACTCTCCTTACAATGCACCTTCTTCCTGGAGGCTCCTTGGTTCCACTGTGCAGACCTCACACTGAATATCATGGTGTGGGAGAGTTCAGACTTGCCATGGGTGAACCCTTGGACAAAGGTGGGGACCCTGCCACACCCTTGACTTTCAAGGTGTCCAGCTTTCAGAGGAATTCGTGACCACTGTTACCTGGGCAAAAGGGCAGGAAGGAGACTAGTTTGTCTTATGACTTGAGAGTTGGGTTGAGAGCCTGTTTTGCTTCTGGTTTTTCAGGCCAGCTGGGTGACTTGGGATGGTCCTGGACTTTCTGAGAAGCATGGGTGACCTTGCTATTTCTGGTATTATCATTTGTTCTGTAACAGACAAGCATCTACCCCAGTGTGAGCTATCTTTCACAAGGAGATGCCGCTTGTATGAACCAATTATTTTCCCTTCTCCAAATCAATAGTTGTGACTCTGTTCCTTTATTTCTAATACCACTTCTTGATGGAACATCTCTTTTGCATATGGGTGATGGTAAATGGAAGGAGTTTAGAAATAGAATCCTTTTTGCTCCCCTTCCAGTGAGAAGCCTTATTTCTTCTAATGAGTTCGGCTCTTGGTAGTTATGGAGTTGCTGCCTGGAGAGCTTCTGCCTTCCCCTCACCTTCTTGTCTTCAGCAGCTACCATATAAAAGCAGCATTTCCCCCCAGCATGGGAGCTCAGGCAAGCTCTGTCTCCTGGTTGTGAGCCAGGTCCCTGGGCTGGCCAGTTGGCAGTGCCCACCTACTTGCAAGAAGCCTGCATTATGCTCTGTTCCCCATGTCAGCATGGCAGTGTCTACCAGCTCCTTCCAACAGGAATCCAGATTATTTCCCTTACAAAAAACTACATGACTGTTTCTGCCCACTCCGTGACATCAGTGGTTGATAAGATCATGAGTTTGGATCTCCAGAGAGCAAGTGGTGAGAAATGATCTTTTATAGGTGTGCGTCCATCATGCAATTGTGGCTGTCCTTCCAGGAGGCATGGGACAGTTGGGGAAGGGATACTGTGCTCCTCAAGAGCACCCTGCTCTGATCCTGGCCCATTCTTTCTGATTCAGATAGATCTACTTTGATTGACACTCTCCTTACAATGCACCTTCTTCCTGGAGGCTCCTTGGTTCCACTGTGCAGACCTCACACTGAATATCATGGTGTGGGAGAGTTCAGACTTGCCATGGGTGAACCCTTGGACAAAGGTGGGGACCCTGCCACACCCTTGACTTTCAAGGTGTCCAGCTTTCAGAGGAATTCGTGACCACTGTTACCTGGGCAAAAGGGCAGGAAGGAGACTAGTTTGTCTTATGACTTGAGAGTTGGGTTGAGAGCCTGTTTTGCTTCTGGTTTTTCAGGCCAGCTGGGTGACTTGGGATGGTCCTGGACTTTCTGAGAAGCATGGGTGACCTTGCTATTTCTGGTATTATCATTTGTTCTGTAACAGACAAGCATCTACCCCAGTGTGAGCTATCTTTCACAAGGAGATGCCGCTTGTATGAACCAATTATTTTCCCTTCTCCAAATCAATAGTTGTGACTCTGTTCCTTTATTTCTAATACCACTTCTTGATGGAACATCTCTTTTGCATATGGGTGATGGTAAATGGAAGGAGTTTAGAAATAGAATCCTTTTTGCTCCCCTTCCAGTGAGAAGCCTTATTTCTTCTAATGAGTTCGGCTCTTGGTAGTTATGGAGTTGCTGCCTGGAGAGCTTCTGCCTTCCCCTCACCTTCTTGTCTTCAGCAGCTACCATATAAAAGCAGCATTTCCCCCCAGCATGGGAGCTCAGGCAAGCTCTGTCTCCTGGTTGTGAGCCAGGTCCCTGGGCTGGCCAGTTGGCAGTGCCCACCTACTTGCAAGAAGCCTGCATTATGCTCTGTTCCCCATGTCAGCATGGCAGTGTCTACCAGCTCCTTCCAACAGGAATCCAGATTATTTCCCTTACAAAAAACTACATGACTGTTTCTGCCCACTCCGTGACATCAGTGGTTGATAAGATCATGAGTTTGGATCTCCAGAGAGAAAGGGGAGAGAAATGATCTTTTATAGGTTGTCTGTCCATTCAAACCCCGAATTTCTGGATTTGTTGGGAATGTTCAGGCATGGCCCTCCTCTACCCACCTTAATTCTAAAGCCAAAGTGAGCTGTTTGTGTTGTCATTATGTCCTCTTGATTTTGCTTGTCTCTAGTACCAATTATATCTTCTCGCTTTGGACCCTGTGGACACTCTGATGTGACTGTATCCTCCACCTGTAGCTGAACCCCAGTCACAGTTGGTGGGAGTTTAGACCCTGCCCGTCATGTAGCATCCTGGGCCGTGAGCCTGATGTTCAGTTTCAAGTGTTACTCTTGTGCTGGCATATATCTAGTCATCTTCAGGGACAATCACTGGAAAGGGTTTTATTCCCTCTGAGACTACAGGAAGTAGCATTCAGGAATCTGGGACAATTCTGATTACCATGCAACTATTGGGGATCTTTCACCCTTGTCCTTTAAGCAGTTGACACTGTGTCCCTAGTGCTGGGTTGACTCAAGATGGCTGGGTTTGGAGCAAGCTATCTAGACCTAGATGCACATGAGAATCTTCAGGGGGCTTTTACATATAACTGATGCCTAAACTCCATTTCAGACCAGTTACATCAGACTCTTGGGGACTGGGAGTGGAATATACTGGGCTTCAGGAATTTTTAAAGCTCCCCAAGTACTTCTCATGTTCAGCCTGTGTTCCAGTCCTTCAGTTTATAGTATTTCTCTCACAGCTGGATGACCTTGCATGAGTGTGTGTGGTTTCTCTTAACATTGATGGTCAGCTGATGGACCATGGCCAAGACCACTGGTTTTATGGTTTGTTTAGCTAGCAGGAGTGATGTATGTATCCTCATGTTACAGACTGTTTTGCCTGACCCCCTAGATAGCCAGATATAGCATAAATATGTCCTACTTAGACATCAGGACTCACACAGGTCCTCCCTGGGCTGAGACCCTGTCTTTTTTATTTTGTATTGGGGTATAGCTGATTAACAATGTTATGGTAATTTCTATGAAACAGCAAAAGGACTCAGCCATACATATACATGTATCCACTCTCACCTGCAAATTCCTCCTCCTATCCAGGCTGCCACACAACGTTGAGCAGAGTTCCATGTGCTAGACAATAGAGCCTTATTGGTTTTCCATCTTGAATATAGGTGTCCATTATGAACTCCCTAACTACCCATTCCCCCTAGCAACCTTAAGTTCGTTCTCTAAGTCAATACTCTCAACTTACCCTCATGACACTAGTCCTCGAAAACAGTGGCTGAACCTTACACTGAAAACATGACCGTCTCAGAACTCCAATCAAGAAATAACATACCTTTTTAAGTGTGACCTTGATTACAGTGAAGAACAAGAGCATCTCAGAAGAGTGACTGCAAAAGGAATAGAATCACAAATGAAGTTTTTATGCTAATTTAACAGGTGAAAAATAGAAAAAAATTACAAAAAATGAAACTCTAAGCCTGGCAGTCCATGTTTAAAGAGTCCTGCAGAGCTTGGCAACTTGGGATTCCCCACAACATCATTGGAAAATCGCTTCTCTGAACCACTGTGCTGTGCTTAGTCTCTCAGTTGTGTCTGACTCTGCGACCCCGTAGACTGTAGCCCGCCAGGCTTTTCTGTCCATAGGGATTCTCCAGGCAAGAATACTGGAGTGGATTGCGAGTTCCTCCTCTAGGGATCTTCTCAACCCATGGATCAAACCCACATCTCCTGCATTTGGATTCTTTACCATCTAAGCCACCAGGGAAACCCTCTCTAGTGAGTCTCAAACTAAGATGCTGCTGTGCATAGCTACTTGAACGCAGATTCAAAGCAAAGATGAATACAGGTACCCTGTCTCATTTTTATTGGCTTAGGTGAAGGAATTGCAGAAGAGAGTGCACACTAAAAGTAGGAAGTTGTTCTTCAACCGTCTTTCAAGGTTAGAAAGGAGTATCTAATAAATTTGACCTTCAGTGAGCTGCTGTTTGAACTCTAACAGGGCTTTGTGGGCTCCATTGTATCACCAGCCTTGTTTGTTCTGTAATGTGTAAGAGCAGCAAGGGCCAGGCTTGAAGTGGTGAGTTTTTGGATCTTTTTCTTTCCTGTGATGCTCGGCTGCCTATGTCCTCCCCACCCCCATCTTATTCTCTGTCTGTATCATCACTTTGTGTATAAACCTAAATATGAAAGATAATGTTTCAGGGAAGATAGGGAGATCCAGGGTAAAGAGAAAACAGAGTGTTGGTAGATATATGCACATAACACTCCCTAACTACCCATTCCCCCTAGCAACCTTAAGTTCGTTCTCTAAGTCAATACTCTCAACTTACCCTCATGACACTAGTCCTCGAAAACAGTGGCTGAACCTTACACTGAAAACATGACCGTCTCAGAACTCCAATCAAGAAATAACATACCTTTTTAAGTGTGACCTTGATTACAGTGAAGAACAAGAGCATCTCAGAAGAGTGACTGCAAAAGGAATAGAATCACAAATGAAGTTTTTATGCTAATTTAACAGGTGAAAAATAGAAAAAAATTACAAAAAATGAAACTCTAAGCCTGGCAGTCCATGTTTAAAGAGTCCTGCAGAGCTTGGCAACTTGGGATTCCCCACAACATCATTGGAAAATCGCTTCTCTGAACCACTGTGCTGTGCTTAGTCTCTCAGTTGTGTCTGACTCTGCGACCCCGTAGACTGTAGCCCGCCAGGCTTTTCTGTCCATAGGGATTCTCCAGGCAAGAATACTGGAGTGGATTGCGAGTTCCTCCTCTAGGGGATCTTCTCAACCCATGGATCAAACCCACATCTCCTGCATTTGGATTCTTTACCATCTAAGCCACCAGGGAAACCCTCTCTAGTGAGTCTCAAACTAAGATGCTGCTGTGCATAGCTACTTGAACGCAGATTCAAAGCAAAGATGAATACAGGTACCCTGTCTCATTTTTATTGGCTTAGGTGAAGGAATTGCAGAAGAGAGTGCACACTAAAAGTAGGAAGTTGTTCTTCAACCGTCTTTCAAGGTTAGAAAGGAGTATCTAATAAATTTGACCTTCAGTGAGCTGCTGTTTGAACTCTAACAGGGCTTTGTGGGCTCCATTGTATCACCAGCCTTGTTTGTTCTGTAATGTGTAAGAGCAGCAAGGGCCAGGCTTGAAGTGGTGAGTTTTTGGATCTTTTTCTTTCCTGTGATGCTCGGCTGCCTATGTCCTCCCCACCCCCATCTTATTCTCTGTCTGTATCATCACTTTGTGTATAAACCTAAATATGAAAGATAATGTTTCAGGGAAGATAGGGAGATCCAGGGTAAAGAGAAAACAGAGTGTTGGTAGATATATGCACATAACAGGCACACAGTGTTCTAGCAGTGAGCTTCAAGCATCTTCGGTCATAGGAACTTTCTTTTAAGAGGTCATCTTATGAACTGATTACAGGTCGCTCATGAATGGGTGCTCACAGGAACACATGCCTGAGGCCACATTGTTAATGGGAATTAAAGCACAAGACAGGAGAAACCTAAACACACACCTTTTTATCCATGGACAAATAATTGCAGAATATTTTGCTTAACACACACAAGGAGACTTGTGAATAGAAATGTAAACAGAAGCCTGGTTCTCAAATTGGAAAATAAACAGAGAGAAGAGCATTGCATTTGGATTTGGTCTGACAATGGTGTAAGCTCAGCTGCACATAGATTGAGTAGCCTTTGACTTGGAACATGAACTCACTAGTACTCAGAGTCTATGTTCAGTTATATGTTGTGAAATACCTATTGTATTCTGAGTATCTGATCATTATTAGGGACGCTTCCCAGATGACTCAGTGATAAAGAATCAGCTTGCAGTGCAGGAAACAAGGTTTGATCCCTGGGTCGGGAAGATCCACTGAACAAAGAGATGGCAACACATTCCAGTATTCTTGCCTGGAAAATCCCATGAACAGAGGAGCCTGGCGGGTTACCATCCAAGAGGTCAGAAAAGAGTTGGACATGACGCAGCAACTAAATAACAACAAACGAGTTTTGCAGTTAGATATGGTTTTTGCCGATATGTTAGTCTTCGGCCACATCTAGTAAGTGAAAAAAAAAAAAAAAAAAATCAGCGCTTTCAGCAAATGAAGAATCTTCCCAAGACAGTATGGATCAAGTTTTCAGTCAGCTCTATAGAAAGGAGGGCTTGCTTGGAGACTTAGCAGGTTTTATGACCAAGGAGAAGTGCCTGCTCCCTGAACTGTTGGACAATGCCAGGATCAGCAGTGACCTTTGTAAAAACTCTGCTTTTGAAAACCATTTTCTTGCTAATAACTGCCATCAGGTTCTTAGGTCTTTTCTCTTCAGGGCAAATATTTAAAGCCCTTCCTTACCTGCAGGACCTTTGAAGAGAGGAAAAAGTGATAAGAGGGGGCTCTTGGACTTCAGATGCTAATATGCTTAATGACTCATAGTTGCATAAAAAAGTGAGATAAAAAAAAATCCTTACTTTGAGACCTAGAGGTTTTCTTGGACTACAAAGTAAGCAGTCAGCCAGGAACTAAAAATAAGGTAGGTAAGTCCCTGAAGATCTCAGCTTGCCATTTCCTTCTTGAGTGGATCTTCCAGACCCAGAGAAGGAACCTGCACCTCCTGCCTTGCAGGCGGATTCTTTCCCACTGAGCCTTCAGGGAGGTCCCCCAGTAACGGTCAGATAGTCTAAATACAACAGATATTTCAAACCGTACCACTGAATGTAGACACTGAGTTCTGGTAAATTTATGTTCCAAGTCAAAGGCAACTTAGATTGTGAGTGAACTGAAATCTCTTAGTAAGGACATAATTGAATCTGGCCTCAGTCAGGAAGCCAGACTGGGGGTGTCTCGTTATTAGGGTCCACTGTGAACTGAAGTGCTGGTAATCTTCCTTCCAAGTGCTGTGGGCTGTCTGCCCCATCCTACAAAGTGTCCACATTGACACCAGCCAGATTTAGTTGAGGTGCAAGGAGGGGGAATTTCAAGGGCTAGATGACACAGTTGTACCATTTTTAAGTTTTAATAGCCATTATGTCTAGATTCTTCATTTTGAAAGATAAGGAGTCTGAGGTCCAGGATGGGGAAGCCACACCACTGGTGACTAATTACTGCATCATTTTAGTACCTTTGATTTCTCTTAACGTTTTATACTGGAGTATAGCTGATCAGCAGTGTTGTGTTAGATTCAGGTGGACAGCAATGGGACTCAGCCATGCAAATACATGTATCCATTCTCTGTGAAACTCCCTTCCCACCCAGACTGCTGCATAGCATTGACCAGAGTTCCCTGTGCTGCACAGGTACCTGTTGGTTATTCATTTAAAATATAGCAATGTATACGTGTCCATCCCAAGCTCCCTAACATCCCCCATCTGTCCCCCACCCTGGCAATCGTAAGTTCATTCTCTAAGTCTGAATCTATTTCTGGTTAGTACCTTTTAGACCCAGCTTGAATTAGCAACAAGTTGAACTGAAACTTACCAGACTTTTCTGTCACAGTGGTGGTCTGTGCAGCTTATCCTCATACCATAGGGATAATGAAGTGCTTGTTCACCACGCACGATGTTCAGCCCCACGTGATTTTCTTATTTCTGCCTAATGAGCATAACTCACTTCCCTATACAGTGCCAATGCTTGCTTGCTTCTTTATTGAAGTATAGTTGATTTACAATATTATATTAGTTTCAGGTATATGGCATAGTGATTTAATATTTTTTAGATTATACTCCTTTTAAAGGTATAAACTATTAGCTATATTCTCTTGCTGTCTTTGTTGCCTATTTATTTTTATACATACTGATCAATACCTCTTAATCCCTTTTCCTACCTTGTCTCTCCCTGCTTCCTTTTCTCCACTAGATACCATTGGTTTGTTCTTTCTGCAAGTCTGTTTCAGATTTTTTTTTTTTTAATTCTACATAAAAGTGATAACATAACAGTGTTTGTCTTTCTCTGTCTGACTTATTTCACTTTAGCATAATACCCATTAGGTCTATTCATGTTGTTGCAAACTGCAAAATTTGAGGCCTTTTTATGATTGAGTAGTATTCCATTGTGTGTATGTACCACACCTTCCTTATCCATTCATCTGCTGATGGACACTTAGTTGTGTCCATGTCTTGACAATTGTAAATAATGCTGCTTTGGACATTAGGGTCCGTGTATCTTTGAGTTAGTGATTTTGACTTCTCCAGATAAATGCCCAGGCGTGGAATTGGTGAGTCATATGGTGGTTCTATTTTTAGTTTTTTTGAAGAACTTCTGCATGTTTTTGACTTCAGGTGGACAGCAATGGGACTCAGCCATGCAAATACATGTATCCATTCTCTGTGAAACTCCCTTCCCACCCAGACTGCTGCATAGCATTGACCAGAGTTCCCTGTGCTGCACAGGTACCTGTTGGTTATTCATTTAAAATATAGCAATGTATACGTGTCCATCCCAAGCTCCCTAACATCCCCCATCTGTCCCCCACCCTGGCAATCGTAAGTTCATTCTCTAAGTCTGAATCTATTTCTGGTTAGTACCTTTTAGACCCAGCTTGAATTAGCAACAAGTTGAACTGAAACTTACCAGACTTTTCTGTCACAGTGGTGGTCTGTGCAGCTTATCCTCATACCATAGGGATAATGAAGTGCTTGTTCACCACGCACGATGTTCAGCCCCACGTGATTTTCTTATTTCTGCCTAATGAGCATAACTCACTTCCCTATACAGTGCCAATGCTTGCTTGCTTCTTTATTGAAGTATAGTTGATTTACAATATTATATTAGTTTCAGGTATATGGCATAGTGATTTAATATTTTTTAGATTATACTCCTTTTAAAGGTATAAACTATTAGCTATATTCTCTTGCTGTCTTTGTTGCCTATTTATTTTTATACATACTGATCAATACCTCTTAATCCCTTTTCCTACCTTGTCTCTCCCTGCTTCCTTTTCTCCACTAGATACCATTGGTTTGTTCTTTCTGCAAGTCTGTTTCAGATTTTTTTTTTTTAATTCTACATAAAAGTGATAACATAACAGTGTTTGTCTTTCTCTGTCTGACTTATTTCACTTTAGCATAATACCCATTAGGTCTATTCATGTTGTTGCAAACTGCAAAATTTGAGGCCTTTTTATGATTGAGTAGTATTCCATTGTGTGTATGTACCACACCTTCCTTATCCATTCATCTGCTGATGGACACTTAGTTGTGTCCATGTCTTGACAATTGTAAATAATGCTGCTTTGGACATTAGGGTCCGTGTATCTTTGAGTTAGTGATTTTGACTTCTCCAGATAAATGCCCAGGCGTGGAATTGGTGAGTCATATGGTGGTTCTATTTTTAGTTTTTTTGAAGAACTTCTGCACTGTTTTCTACAGTGGCTGTACGCATTTACATTTTCACCAACAGTGGACTAGGGTTCCATTTTTAAACACCTTTTTGCCATTTGTTATTTGTGGTCTTTTTCATGATAGCCGTTCTGACAGCTGAGAGGTGGTAGCTCATTGTGGTTTTGATTTGCATTTCTCTGATAACTTAGTGATGTTGAACATCTTTTCATATACTTAATGGCCATCTGTATGTCTTCTTTGGAAAAAATATGTCTTCAGGTTTTCTGCCCATTTCTTTTTTTTTTTTTTTTTAAGATTTATTTATTTATTTATTTTCGGTGGGAGTTGGGGAGAGAGGGGGCGGGCGGGCCACTTCTATTGGTCTTTCATTTTCTCTATTTTCATCCGTCATTGTTCTTTGACTGTGGGCCTCCCATCACGGTGGCATCTGTCAGGTGCAGAGCGCCGGCTCTGGGTGCATGCACTCCAGAGCTCCGGCTTGGTAATTGGACACATCGGTCCAGCCGCTCCGTGGCACGTGGGATCTTCCCAGGCCAGGGATCGAACTGGCGCCCCTTGCACTGCAAGGCGGTGTCCTTACCCACTGGACCACCAGGGGAAGCCCTGCCCATTTCTTAATTGGAATGTTCAGTTCTTTTATTTTTCTTTTTTTTTTAAAGATTTATTTATTTATTTATTTATTTTGGGGGTGGGGTGGGGAGGGAGGGGAGTGAGGGGAGCAGGCAGGCTACTTCTATTGGTCTTTCATTTGTCTATTTTCATCCATCTTTGTTCTTTGGTCCGTGCGGGCCTCCCATCGCGGTGGCGTCTGTTGTCGCAGAACACCGGCTCTGGGCGCATGCGCTCCAGAGCTCTCACTCCGTAGTTGGAGACATCGGTCCAGCCGCTCCGCAGCACATGGGATCTTCGCAGGCCAGGGATGGAACCGGCGCCCCTTGCACTGCAAGGCGGTGTCCCTACCCACTGGACCACCAGGGAAGCTCTCAGTTCTTTTTTTGTTGTTGTTTTTTGTTAATGACTTGAATGAGCTGTTTATTTTGGAAATTAACCCCTTGTCAAAATACTACTTCTCTCTTGTCGGTCTTCTGTCACATGGGAGAAGTCCGTGCCATTTCTCTTATTCAGTAGTCTTTGCTTGTGGGTTTTGTTTTGCTATGTTTCCATTTCTTAAGGTCCTGTTTATATACAATGAAAATTCACCAATTTGAAGTGTACAGTTTAATGAATTTCTGTAATTGTGTGTAATCTTATAACCTCCACTGAAATCAATATATAGAACAGCCCTCATACCCTAAAAAAACTCCCTTGGGCCCAGTTTTCCTTAAGACCCTCTCCCCACCATGGCCACTACAGATCTGCTTTCTCTCACTGTGGTTTTGCTTTTGTCTGGAATTTCATATAAATGAAGTCATATAGATATAGTCATATATAGTCTTTGTGTTCAGTGTCTTTCTCTTAACATGTTTCTGAGATTCATCCATGTCTTTGAGTGTACTTATAGTTGATTTCTTTTGTTTGATGGAATGGTGGAATTCCATTTTATGCAGGATATAAGATTTACAGTTGGTTCTTTTCTTCACCAATTGATGGCCAGTTGGATTGCTTCCAGTTGGGGGCTATGCAGAATAATCTTTGCCCACAGTTTTATTCTCAATTTCTCCTAGTCACCTAATATTTTCTAATCTTTATGATCTAGATTATTTGCCATTACTATCACAGTGAAACATTTTCGAAAAATACTGATGGGGTAGAGGTGTTGGCCCCTGATCCTCCCATTTGTGACTTCAGAAGTGATCTACTTATCTCCAAGCAGCAGTGCCAAGGCCTAACGTTGACATGATGGCCCATTTAGTGAGCTATAATGTAATTTGCCATCCTGACAGGCCTTTGGGGACATGACAGAGTGCAACAAAATGCAGTATCCAATATTTATAGTAGATAGAGTTGAGTGGTTTTTCATTTTGCTTGTAGAAAAGTGCACACACTCTGTTTTTCACCCATTCTAAGTGCTTGGGGAGGGAGAAGTGGGAAGACCAGTAGGCGATTCCATCCCTTGCTGGCGCAGCCGACATGGAACAACCTGGGATGAGTTAGCACTTAGACCTAACAGGAGAGACTCTTCTGAAAAATGCGCTGTCCCCCTGTTATAATTCAATGTAATGAGTAGGGAACAAAAGGTTGTGAAGGAGAGAAGTGACTGATGGCCGACACAGCCGCCCCGTGCTGCAGCTGGCGTGGTTCCCGCTGGTGAAAAGCATAATATATTATTGCTCCAGGTCGCAGAGTGGTAAATGAACACTTACGGCCGCCGTGGCAACTGGATTGATTATGGCAGCTACCCCAGGACCAGCCTTGCCTTGGCATTACAAGTGAGCACGTGCACTCCTGCCAGGCTGCAGTCAGAAGACCGCCTCAAAGGCAGTTTGTACAAACTGAAATCCCTCATCCTTGCAAATCCCTCCTTTCTTGCACCCCCTGCTCTGCAGGGCATTGGGGCCAGGCTGACCCAGATGGTTGGGTCCCTTAAATGAGAGAGAAGCAGGGCTGCCCTGTCCAAATAGTGCCTGGTTCATTATGAGCATAGTGTCACTATTTGTTGGATACAGGCATATGAACGAAACCAATGAGTGGAATGCCAGTTCAGGGGCAAGGTGGGAAGACCAGTGATGGGTATCAGCAGATGAAACACCTAGACAGAAAGTCAGGGAGAAGCAAAGGAGGAAAGCAGGATATGGAGGGCTAAAACAAACTCTCTGGATTTCACCATTGACAGTGACTGGATTTTCTTGTGTTACTGAGAGCATGTTGCAGGAGTAAACTCAGTGTGTTTAATGATCAAGGGGTGGACCAATTCCTTTTCTCTTAATCTACAGGCACTGTTAGGAATTTACACATAAATCTCCAATTTTTTCAATAACAAAAGAAAGAGAGCAATCCATGCCCCCTTTGGCCAATCTAGTCAGAGTTATAATAATGTTCTAAATTATTTTTTCCCAATGAAACATAATAAATATTGGACAATAAATTTATTCATTTTTTTACCTGTAAGTTGGCTCTGGTGAGCACTTAGTTCTCTTTAGCATCATTCAAAACAATTTTCTTAAATTGTATTGTGATAGCTCTCATATCAGCATGCATTTTTAAAGAAACGTATCAAAACTGGAGAATTTTTGTGTAGCCATTTTAATATGGAAGATGGGAGAAAAGGGCAGCATTTTTGGTACGTTATGCTTTATTATTGCCAGAAAGGTAAAAATACAATTAAAATGCAAAAAAAAAAAAACCCAAAATATTTGTGCAGTGTATGGAGAAAGTGCTGTGACTGATTGAATGTGTCAGAAATGATTTGTGGAGTTTCAAGCTGGAGATTTCTCTCTGGATGACGCTCCATGGCCAGGTAAACCAGTTGGAATTGATAGCTATCAAATCAAGATGTTAATGAGAGCAATCCATGTTACACCATGCAGAAGATAACTAACATACTCAAAATAGCCTGAACATGCTTTGAAAATTATTTGCACCAGCTTGGCTTTATGTAAATTTGATATTTGGGTCCCACATAAGTTGAGTGAAACATAACAGAAGATTCCTTTTAAAACTAATCATGCAGGTGATTAGTTTTAAATGTTACAGTATGTAGGGGCAGGGCTGCCCTGTCCAAATAGTGCCTGGTTCATTATGAGCATAGTGTCACTATTTGTTGGATACAGGCATATGAACGAAACCAATGAGTGGAATGCCAGTTCAGGGGCAAGGTGGGAAGACCAGTGATGGGTATCAGCAGATGAAACACCTAGACAGAAAGTCAGGGAGAAGCAAAGGAGGAAAGCAGGATATGGAGGGCTAAAACAAACTCTCTGGATTTCACCATTGACAGTGACTGGATTTTCTTGTGTTACTGAGAGCATGTTGCAGGAGTAAACTCAGTGTGTTTAATGATCAAGGGGTGGACCAATTCCTTTTCTCTTAATCTACAGGCACTGTTAGAATTTACACATAAATCTCCAATTTTTTCAATAACAAAAGAAAGAGAGCAATCCATGCCCCCTTTGGCCAATCTAGTCAGAGTTATAATAATGTTCTAAATTATTTTTTCCCAATGAAACATAATAAATATTGGACAATAAATTTATTCTTTTTTTTACCTGTAAGTTGGCTCTGGTGAGCACTTAGTTCTCTTTAGCATCATTCAAAACAATTTTCTTAAATTGTATTGTGATAGCTCTCATATCAGCATGCATTTTTAAAGAAACGTATCAAAACTGGAGAATTTTTGTGTAGCCATTTTAATATGGAAGATGGGAGAAAAGGGCAGCATTTTTGGTACGTTATGCTTTATTATTGCCAGAAAGGTAAAAATACAATTAAAATGCAAAAAAAACCCAAAATATTTGTGCAGTGTATGGAGAAAGTGCTGTGACTGATTGAATGTGTCAGAAATGATTTGTGGAGTTTCAAGCTGGAGATTTCTCTCTGGATGACGCTCCATGGCCAGGTAAACCAGTTGGAATTGATAGCTATCAAATCAAGATGTTAATGAGAGCAATCCATGTTACACCATGCAGAAGATAACTAACATACTCAAAATAGCCTGAACATGCTTTGAAAATTATTTGCACCAGCTTGGCTTTATGTAAATTTGATATTTGGGTCCCACATAAGTTGAGTGAAACATAACAGAAGCATTCCCTTTTTAAAACTAATCATGCAGGTGATTAGTTTTAAATTTACAGTATCCTCTGTACTGTACAATACAGTACAATAATGTGGACTTTACGTAAGAGATTGTGGGGCAAGTGAATGGACCGCTACCAACCACACCAAAGCTGGCCTTCATCCAAAGGAGACGACATGTCTACAGTGGCATTGGAAGGCAGTTCTTTATTTTGAACTCCTTCCAGAAAACCAAACAATTAATTCCAACAAGTACTGCTCCCAATTAGACCAACCGAAGGCTGCACTGGACAAAAAGTATCTGAAATTCATCAACAGACAACACATTGTCTTCCATCAAGATAACACAAGACTGCTTATTTCTCTCATAACCAGGCCAAAACTGGTACAGCTTGGCTGGGAAGTTTTGATTTATCCACATATTCACCAGACATTGTACCTTTGGATTTATTTTGGTCTTTACCAAATTCTCTTAATGGAAAAAAATTTCAATTTCCTTGAAGTTTGTAAAATCCACCTGAAACAATTCTTTGTTCAAAAAGATAAAACGTTTTGGAAATATGGAATTATGAAGTTGCTTCAAAAATGGCAGAAAGTATTAGAACAAAACAGTGAATACATTGTTCAGTAAAGTTCTTGGTAAGAACGAAAAATGCTTTTTTTAAAAAAAATTTTTTACTTGGGCTTCCCTGGTGGTCCAGTGGGTAAAGAGTCCACCTTGCAGTGCAGAAGGCACTGGTTCAATCCCTGGCCTGGGGAGATCCCACAGGCCTTGGAACAGCTGAACCAGTGTGTCTATAGTTAGGACCCAGTGCTCTGGAGCACATGCACCCAGAGCCGGTGCTCTGCAAGGAGAAAGGCCACTGCAAAGGGACGCCCACACAGGCCAAAGAATAAAGATGGATGAAAATAAATTAAAAAAAACAATAAAAGAGGCCAAAATTAAAAAAAAAAAAAATTACTTAAGAATCAAAGGAGTACTTCCCTGATGGTGCAGTGGGTAAAGAGTCCCCCTTGCACTGCAAGGGGCGCAAGTTCGATCCCTAGCCTGGGAAGATCCCACATGCCGCGGAGCAGCTGGACCGGTGTGTCCAATTACAAGCCAGTGCTCTGGAGTGCATGCGCCCAGAACCGGTGTTCTGCTGCAGGAGAGGCCACTGCAATGGGAGGCCCACACAGGCCAAAGAACAGACAAAATAAATAAATGAAAGACAGATAAAAGTGGTGAAAAATTAAAAAAAAAAAAAAAAAGAAAGGAACTTTTTTTGGATAATCCAGATATTTCAAATGTGAAAGTGAGTCATTCACTCTTCTGCTTTGTGTAAATTGATCTAAATAGGTACCATGGAGGAGAGAAGGTGGGTAGCATTAGGGATGTATTAACTTTCTGTTTTGAATGGCAGAAGACTTACCTTTAGGAATTTAAATGTGAAGGTAGTTTAATTCTTTGCACATGACCTCTAAACTGGGCCATTCACAATGGCCACCACCTTCTCTAGGACCATGTTTGAACCCAGCATCCTGGCTTCCATCGTAGGAGCCTTATAGCACGGTAATACTAATCTTTGTTAGTTATGGAAGATGGCATGATCTAGTTAAGTTACATAAGTGTTTCTAAAAATTTTCTTTATTGCCTCCCAAGGAGCCTTTTTAGACAGTATAATTTCCATCCCTGTGGAATTTTTTTTTTTTAATTTTGTCCTCTTTCATTGATTATTTATTTATTTATTTTCATCCATCATTATTCTTTTGCCTGTGTGGGCTAAAGATAATAAATAGCAAAGATGGTCAGAATGGTTTGGTGACTCAAGGTCACGTATCTGATAACGTTGGTTGAGAGTAGAGGGGAGGCTGAGACTTGAGCCCAGGTGTGGATTGTTCAGACCTCTCTGGTTCAGGAACCTCTTTTTTGCTCCTTGCTGCCCATGGTGCTACTAGACTCAAGTGTGTTATGAAGACCCAGGTTGGAGTTCATCACATTGGAGGAATTAACTATGAGACTAGGCTCTAAAGACCAATAGTATATTTTTATGTCTAGAAAACACCATTGTCAAGGCTTTGAACCAGCTAGTCACACCCAGTTTCAGGAAATCTGTGATAAGCTTTTCCTGTACTGCCTGGTAACAAATGGTTTAATGAAGCAGGATTTCCTCTAGCTTGGAAGAACTTGGCTCTCCAACTAGATGAGGGTGAGTCCTCTCTCACCAAGATAAAAGCTTTATGAAATGAACAGTGAAAATCACCTGGAGAGAAAATACTCTTGAGCATCTCCCATGTTCAAACTCTGTGCTGACCATCAGAAAATGCTTACCCCGGGCCTGGTGTGCTTCTGAACTCAGCAGAAGGCTTTGTAGCAGAAGAGGACAGTCAGTTCTGGTTTCAGATCTTGGGTTCTCATCCCAGCTTGGCCACTTGCTGGGGTGTGCCTCAGTTTCCTTATCCATAATTCAACAAAAAACACTTCATACACTGCCTGGCACACAGTAGTGCGTAAGTGCTTACCATTATAATCAGATAAAAAAAAATAATAAATGACATACACCTCTCTCATCACAGAATGGAAGATCTAACACTCTTTTTATCTGATAGTCATACCTGACCTCAACCTGGTGCTTTCTGTTTGTTGAAGTAATGTTACTTGAGTGTTTTCAGAAGCAGAGTCCTTAGCCTCTAAAGATCCCTTCCATCTTCTCCTGCCCCATTCAAATGCCTGTATCAATGGATCAGTATCAACTGCTCGTTTTTCTTACCTAGCTAAAAGGTACTTAATTCTCTGCATTAGGAAAAGAGGATGTATTGATGACAAAGGCTTGTTGCTTGGTTGCTGCTGTCACTCGGTTGAGGGCAGAGCCGTCTGTATTGGTCCCTGCATGCAGCTGCTCTCGGGCCTGGGTAGAGCTGCTGTGATCTGTATTGGAGATGCTGGATGATAGTGAGGGTGATCAGGAGGATGCTGGAGCAGATGTTCTCACTTCTGAAGCTGCAGAGGTTGAATGTCTGAAGGGTCTGTGAGGATGCCCTTTGCTTCTCTATCCAAGATGTTTCTGGAAATGTACTTCTGTGCTGCTGATCACACTAGATCTCTTCAGACAAGCCATTCTGTAGGTTGCCTAGCACCAAGCTACCCTGAGAATGGCATGAGAGTATAACCTAGTTCATTCCAGCTCAGGAGGGGCTATTGAAAGCAGCCAGAGGAAACGCAAAGATGTTGCTCCCAGAGATAGGTCTCCTCAAGGCAAAGGGGAGTTGAACATCACATGGTTCCCCAACTAGATGAGTGAGTCCTCTCTCACCAAGATAAAAGCTTTATGAAATGAACAGTGAAAATCACCTGGAGAGAAAATACTCTTGAGCATCTCCCATGTTCAAACTCTGTGCTGACCATCAGAAAATGCTTACCCGGCCTGGTGTGCTTCTGAACTCAGCAGAAGGCTTTGTAGCAGAAGAGGACAGTCAGTTCTGGTTTCAGATCTTGGGTTCTCATCCCAGCTTGGCCACTTGCTGGGGTGTGCCTCAGTTTCCTTATCCATAATTCAACAAAAAACACTTCATACACTGCCTGGCACACAGTAGTGCGTAAGTGCTTACCATTATAATCAGATAAAAAAAAATAATAAATGACATACACCTCTCTCATCACAGAATGGAAGATCTAACACTCTTTTATCTGATAGTCATACCTGACCTCAACCTGGTGCTTTCTGTTTGTTGAAGTAATGTTACTTGAGTGTTTTCAGAAGCAGAGTCCTTAGCCTCTAAAGATCCCTTCCATCTTCTCCTGCCCCATTCAAATGCCTGTATCAATGGATCAGTATCAACTGCTCGTTTTTCTTACCTAGCTAAAAGGTACTTAATTCTCTGCATTAGGAAAAGAGGATGTATTGATGACAAAGGCTTGTTGCTTGGTTGCTGCTGTCACTCGGTTGAGGGCAGAGCCGTCTGTATTGGTCCCTGCATGCAGCTGCTCTCGGGCCTGGGTAGAGCTGCTGTGATCTGTATTGGAGATGCTGGATGATAGTGAGGGTGATCAGGAGGATGCTGGAGCAGATGTTCTCACTTCTGAAGCTGCAGAGGTTGAATGTCTGAAGGGTCTGTGAGGATGCCCTTTGCTTCTCTATCCAAGATGTTTCTGGAAATGTACTTCTGTGCTGCTGATCACACTAGATCTCTTCAGACAAGCCATTCTGTAGGTTGCCTAGCACCAAGCTACCCTGAGAATGGCATGAGAGTATAACCTAGTTCATTCCAGCTCAGGAGGGGGGCTATTGAAAGCAGCCAGAGGAAACGCAATGGAGCAAGGCAAAGGATGTTGCTCCCAGAGATAGGTCTCCTCAGAAAGGGCATTTCCCCAGAAGGGCATCCTCCAGGGCCATAGATCCCACGGAGACTTACATTATGCTTCAGTTAGATACAGTTGTCTTTCTGCTGAAATTTTACTTGGAGACTCATGAAACTTCTCTCATGTATGGACTTTCCTACAGCTGTGTTAACCCTAGTAACCCCTGAGGCTATGTCAATGCAGGGAAGGCCAGTGGGAAAAGCTCTGGGGATGATCCAGAAACTTCAGCTGGTGATTAAGTCCACATCAAGCTCAGTTCACTCAACTCAAAGAGGTTTTGGCTCAAACTCACTTTGTAGTCATCATCTTCCATCCATAGCCAACAAGAATGTTCTCCAGAAAGTCAATACTGAGTATCCTTGGGGAAAGAAAAAATATCTTTGCTATGAGTTGCTTGCGCTCATAGGGTTGCGTTTCTCTGGTCATTTGTCTAATATCTAGCTGGTGAAGGCCACCCCTCCAAGGCAGTGAGGGCTGAAGCTACCAGGTTGAGTCTGATGTTTTATTTATCTCTACTTGTAGCTTTATGTACGGTGTGTTTTCTCTGTTTAGGCCTGAAGGCTGGTTAAGCAAAAGGCGGGAAACATAAATAAGTAATAGACAGAGAGGGCTGTCCATTTATAGACTTTCAAAGATGACCTGGTTTTCTGTTCCAATGCAAGCATAAGTGCTGCATTAGAGTAATATGCATCCCTGGATGTTTTTTCTGGTGCACTTGGTGGTGATAATATGGAGAGACATATTCATGTTCTATTTTTACAATAAAAGTTGAGAAAGCTCAAGCCATACCAAGGGTCCTCACTGGCAGAGTGGGCACCAGGAGCCTGAAAGTACATTTTCCTCAGATTATGTGAGATCTGTGTGTTCCTTTCTGCTCTTCTTCAGTTTCTGGTTATTATTAAACAACACTTTGTGAGGGATTAACTCTGGCTTTCCTCCCAGCGAAGAGATGTCTCCACAAAGCCAGAAGAGCCAGCCAATGGCAGGCAAACGGGTTATTTGGTGGAGTGCAAGAACAAATAACTGGTTGGCAAGCCAGTTCTTCACTTTGTGCTGGCTTCCCTTGGCCTGGAAACAGCCGCGCGTAGTACATGGTGTCAATGCTTCTGCGTGTCCCTTTATTCATTCATTCAGAAAATATTTCCTGAGGGCTCACTGTGGGATTCATTATTTCTAAAATGGGGATAATAATAGTACCTACTGCATAGAATTATGTGAATTAAATGAGTTAATATGTGTAAAGGGTTTAACACAGTGCCTGGCATACAGAGCTTTGTCAGTGGGAACTTGGCTGGGAAGTCAGCATTTTATTTTATGAGCAAGGAAGAGACAGTGAAGCCAGTGGTCTAAGCAGGTGCATGGTTCCCAAAGATAGTTTCTGTAGCATAGAGGGGGGTCCATCTTCATAGGGCAGAGCCTGAAGGCAGAGTGGTTGTTTCATCGTTAATTTATGTCCGAATTTTTTGTGACCCCAGTCCATAGCCCTCCAGGCTTCTCTGCCCATGGGATTTCCCTGGAAGAATACTGGAGTGGGTTGTGATTTTCTTCTCCAGGGCATCTTTCCAACTCAGGAATTGAATCCGCATCTCCTGCATTGGCAGAGAGACCATCACATAATTCTTGTCTAAGCTCTGATAGCTTTTACTTTCCTTTCTGGGCATGGAGTAGTGGTTCACAAAGTGTGATCCCTGCACTGTGAGCATAAGCATCACCTAGGATCTGGTTAGAAATGCAGAGTCCTAGGCCTTGATCCACAGGGCAATCAGAGGCTCTAGAGTTTTGCCCCACCTGCCTGTGTTTTAGCAACTGCAGCCCACCCATGCAGCCTTGCTAAAGGCCTTGACTCTTGTTAAAGTTTATGAACATTGGTCTTTTGAGGGCAAGTGGAAGGAGAGCTTTGGAAACTCCCATGCACACATTTGGATGCTCCTAGGCCAGCATGAGACAGGTTCACAAGCTTTGGGGAGGGTTTTGATGTGCCAGGCAGGCCAGTCTCCTTGTTAACTGGTCACACAGAAGCAGGAGGCTTGTTAACATGATCAGGGCCACCCAGGAGCACAGCAAAAGTAAACCGCCAGTCGCCAGTTGGCTCGCTGCCAGGAGGGCACTGTGACCCACCCCAGTTGAGCTATGTGGTGCGGAGCTGGAGTGGGGCTCTGCTAAGTATTTCTTTACCAGGAAGACTATCAGCTCCAAAACTCTACTGTGCTTCTCATCACACTGAGAAATGGGGGAGTGAAGGTGTTATGGACCCTTTCAGATCATTTGCCTCTTCTGGCTCCTAGAAGCCTGTATGCACATACCCAAAGACACTGCAAGGCCAACAGAACAGATCGCACCAAGCCTCCTGCGTTTTCCCCTATGCAAAACATGTGGCCAGCTATACTTTTTTTTTTATGTTAGCCTCTTTTATTGTTTTTAAAGATTTATTTATTTATTTTGATCCATCTTTATTCTTTGACCTGTGTGGGCCTCCCATTGCTGTGGCCTCTCTCTTGCTGAGCACGGACTCTGGCCACATGCACTCCAGAGCGCTACCCTAAGCTTTTCTGATTAGCTTTTGTGACCCCAGTCCATAGCCCTCCAGGCTTCTCTGCCCATGGGATTTCCCTGGAAGAATACTGGAGTGGGTTGTGATTTTCTTCTCCAGGGCATCTTTCCAACTCAGGAATTGAATCCGCATCTCCTGCATTGGCAGAGAGACCATCACATAATTCTTGTCTAAGCTCTGATAGCTTTTACTTTCCTTTCTGGGCATGGAGTAGTGGTTCACAAAGTGTGATCCCTGCACTGTGAGCATAAGCATCACCTAGGATCTGGTTAGAAATGCAGAGTCCTAGGCCTTGATCCACAGGGCAATCAGAGGCTCTAGAGTTTTGCCCCACCTGCCTGTGTTTTAGCAACTGCAGCCCACCCATGCAGCCTTGCTAAAGGCCTTGACTCTTGTTAAAGTTTATGAACATTGGTCTTTTGAGGGCAAGTGGAAGGAGAGCTTTGGAAACTCCCATGCACACATTTGGATGCTCCTAGGCCAGCATGAGACAGGTTCACAAGCTTTGGGGAGGGTTTTGATGTGCCAGGCAGGCCAGTCTCCTTGTTAACTGGTCACACAGAAGCAGGAGGCTTGTTAACATGATCAGGGCCACCCAGGAGCACAGCAAAAGTAAACCGCCAGTCGCCAGTTGGCTCGCTGCCAGGAGGGCACTGTGACCCACCCCAGTTGAGCTATGTGGTGCGGAGCTGGAGTGGGGCTCTGCTAAGTATTTCTTTACCAGGAAGACTATCAGCTCCAAAACTCTACTGTGCTTCTCATCACACTGAGAAATGGGGGAGTGAAGGTGTTATGGACCCTTTCAGATCATTTGCCTCTTCTGGCTCCTAGAAGCCTGTATGCACATACCCAAAGACACTGCAAGGCCAACAGAACAGATCGCACCAAGCCTCCTGCGTTTTCCCCTATGCAAAACATGTGGCCAGCTATACTTTTTTTTTTATGTTAGCCTCTTTTATTGGTTTTTCATTTATTTATTTTGATCCATCTTTATTCTTTGACCTGTGTGGGCCTCCCATTGCTGTGGCCTCTCTCTTGCTGAGCACGGACTCTGGCCACATGCACTCCAGAGCGCTACCCTATAATTAATCACACCAGTCCAGCCGCTCTGCAGCACATGGAATCTTCCCAGGCCAGGGATCGAACTGGTGCCATTTGCACTCCAAGGAGGACTCTACCCACTGGACCACTAGGAAAGCCCCAGGTATACTTTTTATTACGGGGTACAGCTACTTGTGGGACAGAGTACCACAATGTAGATAATTTTAGGACCCTCATCTGCATCTTTTGAATCCATTCATTTGCTAATTAGTACCAATTGTAAATGTGGGCATAGTGGGAAATGAGAACAGGGTGTCCTCCCTCCTGGGCTTCGCAGGTGACTCAGTGGTAAAGCATCCACCTGCTAATGCAGGAGACATGGGTACAGTCTCTGGGTTGAGAAGATTCCCTTAAGAAGGAAATGGCAACCTGCTCCATTATTCTTGCCTGGGAAATCTGAGGCTGGCTGACTACAGTCAACGGGGTCACACAAGTGTTGGACACTACTGAGCAACTAAACAACAGTGTCCTCCCTCCTCACTCCTGTCCATCCATTAAGGAGCATATGTCATCCAGAAGATGTAAGTCACTCATACAAAGGCTGGCATTTCAGGAGAGGGTGCTGCAGGCCGATAGGCCGATAGTACCATTACCCTGCAGTATGAGATCAAAGAGGCCATACAAAAGATGACCTGGGGAAGGTGTCAGGGAGGAAGTGGCATTTGATCCTGGTCTTCAAGGGTGGGCAGAATTTCAAGAAGCAAAGAGAAGGCATTTCAAGTGAAGGAACCTGCAAAACACAACATATGGGAAGGACACTTGCTTGAGGCAAGAGTGGCTTCCAGTTTTTCCAGAACATAGGCTACTCCTAGGCTCATAGAGAAAGAGAAGATGTGAAGGATAGATGGGAATTTGAATACCAGGCCAGGAAGTTTGGACATGATTCCGTAGGTGGAGGAGCCTGTGGAGAGCTTAGCGTAGTTGACTGACATGATGGTCCTAACACTGGAGGATGATAGAGCTGATGATTAAACTCAGATGGGGTGAGCTTGAGGCCTCCAGGGAATGTCCTGCTCGGGGTCCTAACCCTAGGAAGCTAGAAATAGGTAGAACTAGGTATTCTGTGTCCACAAGTCATGACTTTAGGAGGCAACCTGGAAGCTCTTAGTAAGAAGGAAGAGTGAACTTCTATCTGTCTGTCTACTTATTTAGGCCTCACCACTCAACACGTGGGATCTTAGTTCCCAAATGAGAGATCAAACCTTCACCACTCAACACGTGGGATCTTTGTTCCCAAATGAGAGATTAAACCTTCACCCCCTGCATTTGAAGCACAGAGTTAATCAGTGAACCTCCAGGGAAGTCCCAAGAGTGAGCTCTTAAACTAAAAGTCACCTGATGTAGAAAGCCACCAAAGGGGGCTTCCCCTGGTGGTCCAGTGGATAAGGACGCCGCCTTGCGGTGCAGGGGTCACCAGTTCGATCCCTGGCCTGGGAGGGTCCCACGTGTCGTGGAGCGGCTGGACTGATGTGTCCAATTACCGAGCCGGAGCTCTGGAGCGCATGCGCCCAGAGCCGGCGCTCTGCAACGACAGACGCCACCGCGATGGGAGGCCCGCACGGACCAAAGAACAAAGATGGATGAAAATAGACAAATGAAAGACCAATAGAAGTGGCCTGCCCGCTCCCCTCCCTCCCCAACCCGACCCCCACCCTAAATAAATAAATAAGCCACCAAAGCTCTCCAGGGCTTGGGAGATACAAGAGAAGGGCCACTGAGTGATGTCAGCTGCTCTTCTGGTCACTTGTTAGAAGGAGAGCTGATCCCTCTGTAGATGAACACCAGAGGTCTCAGTATCTCATGTCAGCCCAGCCCAGAGCATCTCAAGCATGGCAGGGAGCCTTGGCACGGGGACCATGGGCTTGGTCCTGACTCAGAGGAGTCATAACCACCTATTGAGTCATTTGTAGGAGCTGTGGTTTCCTGGGAGGCTTCCCAATCAGGTACCCACCGCCAAATGGCTGGTAGCCTGCAAGATCTGAAGGGAGCCGCATGTCACCGTGCCACGGCCTTGGGCAAACACACGTTGCATCCCTTGAGCTGTTGCATGAAGACTGTTTCCTTGTTCTTCGTAGAGAAACTTGGCACTCGGTAGGGACGGATAAACAGATGAAACTTTTTTACATACTTACTCACCTGTTGGTTGTTCATTCTTAAGGTGGTCTCAATTTCCCTAGCTACGAATGAACAATTCCCAATTCACAGTTACGACTTAAGAAAGAACAGATGATTCCTCTTTAGAAAGATCCAGAATGTCCCCACATTTTACAAAGATTTGCCTTCTCCTGCATACCACATGCCTGCGGCTGCTGGTGGAGTTAGAATCGGGCCCGAGTTCGCTCATGTCCTCTCTGTTTTTGACATCTCTGTTTACCACCTCTTAAGCAACTCTGCCTTTTCTGAAGTCCCTTTAGTTAGTAACCTTGTAAGTTTCAAATATTGGGTAGGCCACAACGTTCATTCAGGTGTTCCCATAAGAATTTATGAAAACTTAAACAAACTTTTTCGCCAACCCAATACTGTGAAATCTTGACATTCAGAGGGCCGCCATAATTTATTTCTCAGGGTGACTTCAGCGATGCTGGTGCTGCTGTCATATTCCAAAGACAGGTTGCCCTGCCACTGTTGAATCTTTGTTTTGTTTTTGTTTTTTTTTGTGAAAACATCTCTTGATGTATCTCTCTATAGATTGCTGTTAGGATTCAGGATTAGAACAGGCCTCATGGGTTAATTCTTTAAAAAAAAAAAAAAAAAATATATATATATATACACACATATATATATACACATATACATATATATATATATTAACTAACTTTTAAAATTTTACTATTTACTTTTACAGTGTTTTGTTGTTTACAGATATGAATAATCCCAAATTAGTCATACATATATCCCTGGCCCCCATCCCTCCCCATGGGTTAATTCTTGACCCTAGTTTGCCAGCAGGTATTAAGCCGAAGTGCCAAGCCAAGACAGTGGCTTACCACTGAGCTGATGTTGAGCAAATGAGTATTTAGCTGGAGATCTCAGCCAGATATTTGGGGTCTAATCTGTTACCATCACAAGGTAGAAGGGCTTGGGGAGGGAGCTGAGAGTATCTGCCTTTTTTCCTGCCCTTCCCCTGAGGTCTGGGGCCTCAAGGGGGCTCTCCTGTGGGACTCTCCCTCTCTCCCCCTGCATGCAGAGGCAGTTTCAATCCAGTGCAAGCTACTTGAGCCCAAAGTCTTAGCACCAGGCACACAACTCTTGCTACCAGTACCTGTTTTCTGGAGGCAAAGTAAGGCCACTTGATGAAAAGAAAGAATTGAATGTCAGAGACTTGAAAGACTGCAGCATCCTGGAAGCTTTTTACATACTTACTCACCTGTTGGTTGTTCATTCTTAAGGTGGTCTCAATTTCCCTAGCTACGAATGAACAATTCCCAATTCACAGTTACGACTTAAGAAAGAACAGATGATTCCTCTTTAGAAAGATCCAGAATGTCCCCACATTTTACAAAGATTTGCCTTCTCCTGCATACCACATGCCTGCGGCTGCTGGTGGAGTTAGAATCGGGCCCGAGTTCGCTCATGTCCTCTCTGTTTTTGACATCTCTGTTTACCACCTCTTAAGCAACTCTGCCTTTTCTGAAGTCCCTTTAGTTAGTAACCTTGTAAGTTTCAAATATTGGGTAGGCCACAACGTTCATTCAGGTGTTCCCATAAGAATTTATGAAAACTTAAACAAACTTTTTCGCCAACCCAATACTGTGAAATCTTGACATTCAGAGGGCCGCCATAATTTATTTCTCAGGGTGACTTCAGCGATGCTGGTGCTGCTGTCATATTCCAAAGACAGGTTGCCCTGCCACTGTTGAATCTTTGTTTTGTTTTTGTTTTTTTTTGTGAAAACATCTCTTGATGTATCTCTCTATAGATTGCTGTTAGGATTCAGGATTAGAACAGGCCTCATGGGTTAATTCTTTAAAAAAAAAAAAAAAAAATATATATATATATATATATATACACACATATATATATACACATATACATATATATATATATTAACTAACTTTTAAAATTTTACTATTTACTTTTACAGTGTTTTGTTGTTTACAGATATGAATAATCCCAAATTAGTCATACATATATCCCTGGCCCCCATCCCTCCCCATGGGTTAATTCTTGACCCTAGTTTGCCAGCAGGTATTAAGCCGAAGTGCCAAGCCAAGACAGTGGCTTACCACTGAGCTGATGTTGAGCAAATGAGTATTTAGCTGGAGATCTCAGCCAGATATTTGGGGTCTAATCTGTTACCATCACAAGGTAGAAGGGCTTGGGGAGGGAGCTGAGAGTATCTGCCTTTTTTCCTGCCCTTCCCCTGAGGTCTGGGGCCTCAAGGGGGCTCTCCTGTGGGACTCTCCCTCTCTCCCCCTGCATGCAGAGGCAGTTTCAATCCAGTGCAAGCTACTTGAGCCCAAAGTCTTAGCACCAGGCACACAACTCTTGCTACCAGTACCTGTTTTCTGGAGGCAAAGTAAGGCCACTTGATGAAAAGAAAGAATTGAATGTCAGAGACTTGAAAGACTGCAGCATCCTGGAAGCTTGGCAGAGCGAGACCTCGGCCAGCTAGAGCCAGGTGTCTCCTCTCCCCAGCTCTTGCCCTGCAGCTAGGAGCTGGGGTGCTGCCTTCCCAGGGAGGAGGTACACATTAGGAAAAGCACTTGGGTAGGGAGAGGATGTCTAGTGATGGTCTGTGGGCTACCTCTCCTTCCCCTTGTAGAAGGGGCGAGCTCTCTGCTTCTGGTGGCCTCCTCCTTGATAGGGCCTGGCTGGCCCCACTTACTGTGAGACCTGTTTAACCTTTCTGCGGCAGCAGTCAGATTCAACCTTCACTCTCCCAGGTTGGGGGATTCTTACACCCTTGACCTTTCTCCCCTCCCTCCCCCCCCTTGACCTTTCTCCCCTCCATAAGGCTTTTACAAGAAGTGAAAGTGTTAGTGACTCAGTCATGTCTGACTCATTGTGACCCCATGGACTGTTGCCCACCACGGTTCTCTGTCCGTGGGATTCTCCCAGCAAGAATACTGGAGTGGGTTGCCCTTTCCTTCTTAAGGGGATCTGCCTGACCTAGGGACTGAACCAGGGTCTACTGCATGTTAGGCAGATTCTTTACTGTCTGAGCTACTGGGGAAATCCATATGGCTTTTCTGCCCACTCATATATATACATATACATGTACATGTACATATACATATACATATATAAGTGTTTGTGTCCCTCTCACATCATTATAAAGGAGAACACCTGTGTTCTCTCATCTTCAGGAAGCAGACCAGTTTCTGCTTTTGGGGACCAGTTGCCCATCAAATGGATAGCCTTAAGGAAGATGTGGGAGCCTCACTTTGGTCAGTGTGCGGCTTGGGGAGGGAGCTGAGAGTATCTGCCTTTTTCCTGCCCTTCCCCTGAGGTCTGGGGCCTCAAGGGGGATCTCCTGTGTGACTCTCCCTCTCTCCCCCTGCATGCAGAGGCAGTTTCAATCCAGTGCAAGCTACTTGAGCCCAAAGTCTTAGCACCAGGCACACAACTCTTGCTACCAGTACCTGTTTTCTGGAGGCAAAGTAAGGCCACTTGATGAAAAGAAAGAATTGAATGTCAGAGACTTGAAAGACTGCAGCATCCTGGAAGCTTGGCAGAGCGAGACCTCGGCCAGCTAGAGCCAGGTGTCTCCTCTCCCCAGCTCTTGCCCTGCAGCTAGGAGCTGGGGTGCTGCCTTCCCAGGGAGGAGGTACACATTAGGAAAAGCACTTGGGTAGGGAGAGGATGTCTAGTGATGGTCTGTGGGCTACCTCTCCTTCCCCTTGTAGAAGGGGCGAGCTCTCTGCTTCTGGTGGCCTCCTCCTTGATAGGGCCTGGCTGGCCCCACTTACTGTGAGACCTGTTTAACCTTTCTGCGGCAGCAGTCAGATTCAACCTTCACTCTCCCAGGTTGGGGGATTCTTACACCCTTGACCTTTCTCCCCTCCCTCCCCACCCTTGACCTTTCTCCCCTCCATAAGGCTTTTACAAGAAGTGAAAGTGTTAGTGACTCAGTCATGTCTGACTCATTGTGACCCCATGGACTGTTGCCCACCACGGTTCTCTGTCCGTGGGATTCTCCCAGCAAGAATACTGGAGTGGGTTGCCCTTTCCTTCTTAAGGGGATCTGCCTGACCTAGGGACTGAACCAGGGTCTACTGCATGTTAGGCAGATTCTTTACTGTCTGAGCTACTGGGGAAATCCATATGGCTTTTCTGCCCACTCATATATATACATATACATGTACATGTACATATACATATACATATATAAGTGTTTGTGTCCCTCTCACATCATTATAAAGGGAGAACACCTGTGTTCTCTCATCTTCAGGAAGCAGACCAGTTTCTGCTTTTTGGGGACCAGTTGCCCATCAAATGGATAGCCTTAAGGAAGATGTGGGGAGCCTCACTTTGGTCAGTGTGCGGCTCTTTCATTTTAGTCCATCCTGGCGGTGTCACCACCAGTGTCAGCTGCTGGGCGAGGCCCTGGGACTCAGAGAGGACCCTCTCTCTCCGTGGGTCACCCAGTCTCTCACCGTCATATTTCAAATGTCTCACCGCCACATTTCAAGTGCCACAAGTTGACACTTGACTACAGTATTAGCACAGACAGTGAACACATCCGTCACTGAAAAACTTCCAGATGAATGGCACTGGAGACGCCAAGTGATGCTTCTTGATGCAACATGTACAGCGAACATCATGTGCATCTGAGTTCTGTGAAGGCAAAAGGAGAGTTTATCAAAATATAAATTCCTGGGTTCCTCCCTAGACTTCTTGAGGCAGAATCTCTAGGGGATGGGGGAACCGGGAGTCTGTATCTTAACAAGTACCCCCAGATGGCTATTGTGCAAACTCACATTTCTGCATTTCAAGGGAAGCCAGAAGTCACTAGCAAAGCTGGGAAACCTCCTGGTGTAGCCATCCTGAATCTCTGAGACAACTCACAACACTTTGCACTCCTGCAAGATCTTCCCAGCCCCACTTCTGAGCGTTTGTGACCGGAGCTTCCAAGCAGCTAAGGGTGCCCTCTCAGTAAAGTCCTGGGTCTGCTTCCTTGAAGCAGTAAATAATGAAGAAAGAGGCTGTCCAGGAATTATCTCCCTCTCTCCTCTTGCAGAACCAGGACGAAGGGAAATAACCTCGCTGTTCCCCTTGAACATGTTTGAATCCCAAGTACTACCTTCTCTCTCAAATAAATTTATTTCCTCCTGCCTTCATTCCAACAAAGACCAGCCAGTGATGAATACCAGACTTCATAGCTTATTTGTCAAAGCAGTACACCTGTGAGGATTCCTGTGGAAGATAAATTTTGGTTGGGGGAAGGGGGCCCTGGAGAAGGAGGGACCTGGCCAGGAATAAATCTTAACATGTTGCACCAGACGGTGAATGAGCGTTTGCCGTGCAAGGCTCGCCCTCCTGACAAGGTATGATAAATTACCCTCTTTGTTGACACCTTCATTGGGTTATTTATGGCTCATTAATTGAACCGAAAAGGGGCCTTGTAGACCCAGCAGGGGCACCTTACAATACTCCTCCAGTGGACCCAGCTCAAAGTGGAGAACAAAGAAGAAAAGAGGGGGAGGCCCTTACTCATGTTTCTGCTCCTTGGCTGAAGACACTCTTCACCAAAGAATTCAAGATTTGTTTTTGGGAGCTCCGGAGAACCTCCCTGGGGATAGTTAGCTGAGTACCTCATCCTCAGCCTGTGCTCTTGTCTGGCAACATCTAGAGAAAAGGAAGCCTGTGCAGAGAGCTCCGTGCGTGATAGCCTGCCTTGCTCCAGGCTCATCTGGGAAGATGCCAGGGCACAGTGGAGCCCCTCAGAAGAGCCAGACGTAGATCTCACTTGTTCACAAACTTGCTGTGCTACTTTGAGGAGATCACTCAGTTCCTCTGGGCTTCAGACTCATCCCTTGCGAAATGAGGGTATCAGATGGCATGATCTCAGAGTCTTCCATTCTAAAAGGTCTAAGAAAACAAAGAACAGCTTGCCCTTCACTGCCCTTGGGACTGGTTTAACCCCTCCATGCCTAGTGATTATTTAGTTTATTCATTTGGTGAATCATATTTACTGGGATCATGCCATGTATTTTGTTCCAAGAGGGATGTGGTGTACAAGGTGTGTGTCGTTCAAGGGACTCTCAAGAGTCTTCTCTAGCACCGCAGTTCGAAAGCTGTCAGCCTCCGTGGTTTTTCAGTCTAGAATTTTGTTTGTGTTTTCAAGAGCTGGTTAGCACACAAACATTAATTTAATCCTTAAGTAAAGTACTTACTGGACAGTCCCTTGTTATAAACTCTCCTTTATGTGACAGTAAGGGAGCCTGCAGTGTCTCCAGCGGCCTCTGTGGTCCATGAGTAAGCTGTAAAAGGCTCTCTTTTAAAGTGCCAGGTGTTTTCCCTGTTGCCTTCGAGAAGGCTCCATCCTGTGGAAAGAACTTGTCAATGAAAGGAATGACAACATTGTTTCATTCATTTCTCTATTCATTCATCCATTGTCATTCCTTAGTTCCATAGAATCTTACTGAATATTTATTCTCATCTTTGTACTAAAGTCTGTCTTCACAAGGTGAATGACTGAACTAAAACTCAAGAATTCAAGGAAATTACACTCTGGTGGAAAGGTAAGTACACCCCACAATCATTGAGTGCTACTGTAGAGCTGTTCCCAGGAATCTCTGAGAGCATGAGCGAGGAAGCGTGGCTGTGTCTGGAGGCTTTGGAAAGGCTTCCAGGGCATTTAAGATGGGTTTTGAAGGAAAATTAGGAGTTCTCTGGGCAAACAGATTGTTGCTGTTGTTCAGTCAGTCACTTGTATCTGACTCTTGCAACCCCATGAATTGCAGCACACCTGGCTCCCCTGTCCTTTACCATCTCCCAGAGTTTGCTCAAAGTCATTGAATCAATGATACCATCCAACCATCTCATCCTCTTCTGCCCGCTTCCCATGTCCTCAATCTTTCCCAGCATCAGGGTCTTTTCCAGTGAGTTGGCTCTTCACATCAGGTGGCCATATACTGAAGCTTCAGCTTAAGCATCAGTCCTTCCAATGACTATTCAGGGTTGATTTACTTTAGGATTAAATGATTTGATCTCCTTGCAGTCCAAGGGACTCTTATGAGTCTTTTCTAGCACCACAGTTCGAAAGTATCAATTCTTCTGCACTCAGCCTTCTTTATAGTCCGACTCTCACATCTGTACATGACTACTGGAAAAACAGATTATAGAAGACTATTTTAGATGGGCAAAGGGTGTGTGTAAAAGCACAGATAGGCACATTAGTTGTTTCAAAAATTATAAGTAGTTCCATGTAGACTGGAATATAGATGTGTGGACGAGGAAGCTGGCACAGGACCAGATCCTGAAGAGGCTCCTGTGAGATGCTAAGGAGCCTACACTTTGTCCTGATGGCTGGGAGAAACATTTGAAGAGATTTATTCAGAAGAGAGAGATGACCAAATCGGTATCTTATGAGGATTCTCTGGTGCCAGGATACAGGAGTCTGGGAGAGGAAAAACCTGCTAGATGACTATTGCAATAGTCTCAGCAAGAAGGAAGTACTGGCTAGAAACAAGGGCTTGACTTGTGAGGGAGGGGAGAGAGTTTAGGAGTGGGAACTAGAACACCTGAGGTCTCATCCAGCTCTGTCAATATCCACTTCAAATTATTTTCCGCAGAATGTGTGTCCTGCTCTGTAAAATGAGGACATTGGATGATCTCTGATTGACTCTGAAGTTCTGTAAGGCCTGGGTTTTCTGAATGTTAGAAGTGGGGAAAGAGAGGAAGGTTCAGCAGCAGTATTAACAATTGATAGAAGTACTTTTAATAGTAATGGTTGGAATATTCATCAGCTGCATCATGCACAATTAAATAAATGTATTGCAGTGGATAGGAGGGTAGGCTTTTTGGCTCCATTCCAGAATTCACATGGAAGTCTTCCTTAGGACTGGCGCAAACCTAAAGGTCTGTAACATCCTCATTCTTCTTCAGGAATTGATAACATCCAACCATCTCCCCCTTTGCCCGCTTCCCATGTCCTCAATCTTTCCCAGCATCAGGGTCTTTTCCAGTGAGTTGGCTCTTCACATCAGGTGGCCATATACTGAAGCTTCAGCTTAAGCATCAGTCCTTCCAATGACTATTCAGGGTTGATTTACTTTAGGATTAAATGATTTGATCTCCTTGCAGTCCAAGGGACTCTTATGAGTCTTTTCTAGCACCACAGTTCGAAAGTATCAATTCTTCTGCACTCAGCCTTCTTTATAGTCCGACTCTCACATCTGTACATGACTACTGGAAAAACAGATTATAGAAGACTATTTTAGATGGGCAAAGGGTGTGTGTAAAAGCACAGATAGGCACATTAGTTGTTTCAAAAATTATAAGTAGTTCCATGTAGACTGGAATATAGATGTGTGGACGAGGAAGCTGGCACAGGACCAGATCCTGAAGAGGCTCCTGTGAGATGCTAAGGAGCCTACACTTTGTCCTGATGGCTGGGAGAAACATTTGAAGAGATTTATTCAGAAGAGAGAGATGACCAAATCGGTATCTTATGAGGATTCTCTGGTGCCAGGATACAGGAGTCTGGGAGAGGAAAAACCTGCTAGATGACTATTGCAATAGTCTCAGCAAGAAGGAAGTACTGGCTAGAAACAAGGGCTTGACTTGTGAGGGAGGGGAGAGAGTTTAGGAGTGGGAACTAGAACACCTGAGGTCTCATCCAGCTCTGTCAATATCCACTTCAAATTATTTTCCGCAGAATGTGTGTCCTGCTCTGTAAAATGAGGACATTGGATGATCTCTGATTGACTCTGAAGTTCTGTAAGGCCTGGGTTTTCTGAATGTTAGAAGTGGGGAAAGAGAGGAAGGTTCAGCAGCAGTATTAACAATTGATAGAAGTACTTTTAATAGTAATGGTTGGAATATTCATCAGCTGCATCATGCACAATTAAATAAATGTATTGCAGTGGATAGGAGGGTAGGCTTTTTGGCTCCATTCCAGAATTCACATGGAAGTCTTCCTTAGGACTGGCGCAAAAATAAAGGTTTGTAAAATCCTCATTCTTCTTCAGGAATTGATAACATGGCATCTGGAAGGGAAAAGCCTTGGAAGAACTGGTGCATGCATACTCAGTACTTCAATCACATGAGAAGGATGAGCATGACTAGTGTCTACACCTTTAGAAATTCATGTCAACTGTTTTGAAAGACATCTCCACCCTTTCTGTTTTCTCTCCAAGATTGCCAGTGAAATTCTTTTTTATTTGAAAATGAACATAACTATTTTTCTAGTATTAAGAAAGAGCATGCCTCATAGTAAAGAGTTCACAGGGTTAGAAGGAAGGAGAAAAGGAAAAGGTACAGTGTAAATTTCTTTTTAAAATATGCTTACTTCAATTTATTTTTATTTATTTTGGGGCAACTGTAGTTCCCTGACCAGGAGTCTAACCCTTGCTCTCTGAAATGGGAGCATGGATTCTTAACCACTGAACAACCAGGGAAGTCCCACAAAGTAGGATTGATCCCAAATCTCAAGATCTAGGTAAATGATTAATATTTCTGAGAGAATCTTTTTAGTTATCTCTCCATGTATGATATCTTTACATGTATGGGCTATATCACATAAACTGTTTTATTCAGTCATCTTGTACACCTTTTGTGATATATTTTTACATCATCCTTCTAGGATGCATAGCATTTCATTGGTAAATCATACTGTATTCATGTGACACATTAGTATTAATGGACACTTAGGCTGCTTTCAATTTTTCTTTTATAAACAAGACTAAGGAGCATCCATATACTTATACTTTTGTACACTTGTAAAATTATCTCCTACAATGAAGCCACAGTGCAAAGTGTATGCACATTTTAAGTTTTGCTGCATATTGCCAAATAGCTTATGCATTGGATAGAAGTTTAGGCTTTTCTGAATGTTAGAAGTGGGGAAAGAGAGGAAGGTTCAGCAGCAGTATTAACAATTGATAGAAGTACTTTTAATAGTAATGGTTGGAATATTCATCAGCTGCATCATGCACAATTAAATAAATGTATTGCAGTGGATAGGAGGGTAGGCTTTTTGGCTCCATTCCAGAATTCACATGGAAGTCTTCCTTAGGACTGGCGCAAAAATAAAGGTTTGTAAAATCCTCATTCTTCTTCAGGAATTGATAACATGGCATCTGGAAGGGAAAAGCCTTGGAAGAACTGGTGCATGCATACTCAGTACTTCAATCACATGAGAAGGATGAGCATGACTAGTGTCTACACCTTTAGAAATTCATGTCAACTGTTTTGAAAGACATCTCCACCCTTTCTGTTTTCTCTCCAAGATTGCCAGTGAAATTCTTTTTTATTTGAAAATGAACATAACTATTTTTCTAGTATTAAGAAAGAGCATGCCTCATAGTAAAGAGTTCACAGGGTTAGAAGGAAGGAGAAAAGGAAAAGGTACAGTGTAAATTTCTTTTTAAAATATGCTTACTTCAATTTATTTTTATTTATTTTGGGGGCAACTGTAGTTCCCTGACCAGGAGTCTAACCCTTGCTCTCTGAAATGGGAGCATGGATTCTTAACCACTGAACAACCAGGGAAGTCCCACAAAGTAGGATTGATCCCAAATCTCAAGATCTAGGTAAATGATTAATATTTCTGAGAGAATCTTTTTAGTTATCTCTCCATGTATGATATCTTTACATGTATGGGCTATATCACATAAACTGTTTTATTCAGTCATCTTGTACACCTTTTGTGATATATTTTTACATCATCCTTCTAGGATGCATAGCATTTCATTGGTAAATCATACTGTATTCATGTGACACATTAGTATTAATGGACACTTAGGCTGCTTTCAATTTTTCTTTTATAAACAAGACTAAGGAGCATCCATATACTTATACTTTTGTACACTTGTAAAATTATCTCCTACAAATGAAGCCACAGTGCAAAGTGTATGCACATTTTAAGTTTTGCTGCATATTGCCAAATATGCTCTTTAGAAAGATTTATCAATGCAGTTTAAGTGTAATTTAGTGTTTTGTGTGAGTGGCAAACCAGGGTGCAAAGGGTTGGGTTGGGGCAGGATGGAGTCAGGGAGAAGTCTGTGGTTTTCCCAGTGACTTTTCTGAGCATTGACAAATCCATCCATCCACTGGATGGAGGTCTGAGACTTTGCCAAGGGCTCATGGAAGGTTCTAGAGAGTCTGGGTGCCAACTGACACCAGGTCAAGTAGGGGACTTTCTAGATTCTTTTCCAAGGTAGTTAACCCTAGCTCTTGGGTTATTTGGCCTCGGGATAGAAATGTGTCACTATCCAGACAAGTTGTGAGAGATACATATGTAGAGAGGCCTCTAACAGCACAGTGTGTACCTGTCTGAAATACTCCCTTTTCTGGGGCCCCATGCAATGTGTCCTGGTCCTTGATGGGATAGCCTTCTGTCATGGGTGTTCATGAGCACACCCAGTTAAATACAGTCCGTTCTGCTGCCTTTGAGGTACCCCCACATATGGGACACCATGCAGGCCAGATATGGCTTCAGCATGTCTGGTCATACCTTGACACCACATGATGAGTTACAGCAGAATTCCCCAAACATTGCATTTCCATTCTTGACAAGCATGGAGTTGCCATCTGTTTATTCATGGCTTGTTCATTCACCAGATATTACTAAGAACTTACTGCAGGCACTGAACAGAACAGAAAAATGAACAAGAATGTACAGGTTGGTGGTGTTCTGAGTGAGGAAGAATCCTAACGCGAATCAGGCCAAGCCCACTCATGTTCCTATTGAGGAGACAGAGGTCCAGAGGAATGAGGTGCTCCACTTCCAATGGACTAACTGTTGCTTACTGCCCCAGGTGGTGTGGAGCAGTGCTCCTAAAGTGTGGAGAGGGAGGATCTGAGCCAAAATTCCACATGGGCCCCTGGGGGAGGGGTGGCCTAGTCCCCTGTGAGCATAACTAGTCCTGCAGGGCAAGAGTCTTTCTGACTGAGCCCTACAGACACAGGGTTGTTGTACTGTGGGATCTGGTAGGTGCAGGGGCAGCAGAGCAGTGTTTTATGGCCCCTGACGATGTGTGTAATTTGACAGCTCTTCACTCGCCTTGCTGGACCAGCCATCTACTGTACTGAGTGTGGAAGCTGATTGTATTTAGAGAGGCTAGACCACCTGAAGGGGACTCAATTTGAGCTAGGAGATTGTCCATCACTGAGGAAGTGATAACTTCCAAAAAAATGCTATTGGGAGAGAATTCCACAGTTGTGTTTGCAGCTAGGATCCACCTTCCAAGAGGTGCTATCTCAACAGTTAGATTACCTGTGAATCCTTAAAAACAGTAACCCATCTTATCAAGAATCACTCCTCATATCTCTGGTCATTAGTTTGCAAAGTATTTCCCCCCTCCATTGACTGGTTCCTTCTTTACCCCACCCTGTGTATTAGTGATTCAGTAATTTATTTTATTATGTATTTGTGCTTTTAGAACTCTGAATGAATCAATGAGTGACTTGTCTAAGAGCTTACAAGAAAGAAAGTTGGGTTTGAGATGAAGTTTTCTTTATTCCAGCCCCTTTCTTTTTCCAGACCTGCCCTTGGTGGTTCCTGGGTTTGTACACAGACCAGTTAGATGAATGGATCAGTTAGGTGAATGGTTAGCTGAGAGGGTCAGCAGAGAAAGAGGCCTCCTGCTTGGAGATCTGATGGTGAGCTGGAAAAGACCTTTTGCCTTCAATTTTTGGATTCAGCAGATATTACTAAGAACTTACTGCAGGCACTGAACCGAACCGAAAAATGAACAAGAATGTACAGGTTGGTGGTGTTCTGAGTGAGGAAGAATCCTAACGCGAATCAGGCCAAGCCCACTCATGTTCCTATTGAGGAGACAGAGGTCCAGAGGAATGAGGTGCTCCACTTCCAATGGACTAACTGTTGCTTACTGCCCCAGGTGGTGTGGAGCAGTGCTCCTAAAGTGTGGAGAGGGAGGATCTGAGCCAAAATTCCACATGGGCCCCTGGGGGAGGGGTGGCCTAGTCCCCTGTGAGCATAACTAGTCCTGCAGGGCAAGAGTCTTTCTGACTGAGCCCTACAGACACAGGGTTGTTGTACTGTGGGATCTGGTAGGTGCAGGGGCAGCAGAGCAGTGTTTTATGGCCCCTGACGATGTGTGTAATTTGACAGCTCTTCACTCGCCTTGCTGGACCAGCCATCTACTGTACTGAGTGTGGAAGCTGATTGTATTTAGAGAGGCTAGACCACC
This sequence comes from Tragulus kanchil, assembly GCA_022376925.1. Lineage (NCBI taxonomy): Eukaryota > Metazoa > Chordata > Mammalia > Artiodactyla > Tragulidae > Tragulus > Tragulus kanchil. Next base: position 287,910,491 of record JAIOJX010000032.1, read on the forward strand.
TGAAGGGGACTCAATTTGAGCTAGGAGATTGTCCATCACTGAGGAAGTGATAACTTCCAAAAATGCTATTGGGAGAGAATTCCACAGTTGTGTTTGCAGCTAGGATCCACCTTCCAAGAGGTGCTATCTCAACAGTTAGATTACCTGTGAATCCTTAAAAACAGTAACCCATCTTATCAAGAATCACTCCTCATATCTCTGGTCATTAGTTTGCAAAGTATTTCCCCCCTCCATTGACTGGTTCCTTCTTTACCCCACCCTGTGTATTAGTGATTCAGTAATTTATTTTATTATGTATTTGTGCTTTTAGAACTCTGAATGAATCAATGAGTGACTTGTCTAAGAGCTTACAAGAAAGAAAGTTGGGTTTGAGATGAAGTTTTCTTTATTCCAGCCCCTTTCTTTTTCCAGACCTGCCCTTGGTGGTTCCTGGGTTTGTACACAGACCAGTTAGATGAATGGATCAGTTAGGTGAATGGTTAGCTGAGAGGGTCAGCAGAGAAAGAGGCCTCCCTGCTTGGAGATCTGATGGTGAGCTGGAAAAGACCTTTTGCCTTCAAACTTTGTCCCTATCACAAAACAGTCATTCATTTGTATCTTAGATGCTTTCTATTATTAAGAGTTCCTTTTCTGAATGTAACTGTCCACTTCAGTAAATTAAAAATGTACCGATATAATAGAACTGAATGCATTCTATTCTATTGGAATTAGAATGAAACAGAATAGAATAGAATTTATATTCCATTAGAAACAGAATTCAGTAAAGCACAGTAGGTAAAATATGATTATGGACATGTAAGAAGTATACTCATCTAAAAATGTATAAAAAATTAGAGGTTATATAATTTCAAAGGCCTCTAGTATGTGGATAGTATGTGGCAGCTTTAGTGTCCTTCTTTATTCCAATCTACATTTTTGTATTTTTATAGCCTGAGCCTATATTCGTAGTAGAGACATAATTAAAATTTAAGAGACTACTCTGTCCAATTGTATGTTTAATTTTCAGCAAGTGAAAAAGGCTGGACTAAATATAACTGAATACCTTCCTTTCATTCTCCCAGAACCCATATTGGTCACACCCTAAGCCTCAGAGGTGTCATCAGCTAGCACTTTCAGGAGATGACTTGTCAACCAGCTAAGAGCCCCAGGCTTATCTTGTGGGATGGGATAGTACACAGAGGGTCTGGATGGATGGCAGGAGAGGAAAGTTAGTACCTAAGTGGGTTTCATCACTTGGTAAGATTTCAGTGGACTGACCCTTCCTGTGCTAACTTCTGTCTGTGTTTCATAGGCTCTGTGCTTGCACCTACAAATGGCCACTTGACTTTCTCCATTGACTGGTTCCTTCTTTACCCCACCCTGTGTATTAGTGATTCAGTAATTTATTTTATTATGTATTTGTGCTTTTAGAACTCTGAATGAATCAATGAGTGACTTGTCTAAGAGCTTACAAGAAAGAAAGTTGGGTTTGAGATGAAGTTTTCTTTATTCCAGCCCCTTTCTTTTTCCAGACCTGCCCTTGGTGGTTCCTGGGTTTGTACACAGACCAGTTAGATGAATGGATCAGTTAGGTGAATGGTTAGCTGAGAGGGTCAGCAGAGAAAGAGGCCTCCCTGCTTGGAGATCTGATGGTGAGCTGGAAAAGACCTTTTGCCTTCAAACTTTGTCCCTATCACAAAACAGTCATTCATTTGTATCTTAGATGCTTTCTATTATTAAGAGTTCCTTTTCTGAATGTAACTGTCCACTTCAGTAAATTAAAAATGTACCGATATAATAGAACTGAATGCATTCTATTCTATTGGAATTAGAATGAAACAGAATAGAATAGAATTTATATTCCATTAGAAACAGAATTCAGTAAAGCACAGTAGGTAAAATATGATTATGGACATGTAAGAAGTATACTCATCTAAAAATGTATAAAAAATTAGAGGTTATATAATTTCAAAGGCCTCTAGTATGTGGATAGTATGTGGCAGCTTTAGTGTCCTTCTTTATTCCAATCTACATTTTTGTATTTTTATAGCCTGAGCCTATATTCGTAGTAGAGACATAATTAAAATTTAAGAGACTACTCTGTCCAATTGTATGTTTAATTTTCAGCAAGTGAAAAAGGCTGGACTAAATATAACTGAATACCTTCCTTTCATTCTCCCAGAACCCATATTGGTCACACCCTAAGCCTCAGAGGTGTCATCAGCTAGCACTTTCAGGAGATGACTTGTCAACCAGCTAAGAGCCCCAGGCTTATCTTGTGGGATGGGATAGTACACAGAGGGTCTGGATGGATGGCAGGAGAGGAAAGTTAGTACCTAAGTGGGTTTCATCACTTGGTAAGATTTCAGTGGACTGACCCTTCCTGTGCTAACTTCTGTCTGTGTTCACTTCCTGAAGCATACGGCTCTGTGCTTGCACCTACAAATGGCCAGTCCTCACAGCTCGATGGACAGCAGAGCCAGACATGGACTAAGGGGGGAAAGGAGTCTTCTTAGTCCGTGCTCAGCTCAGCCTCCACAGAGCAGCTTAGTTGAAGCCTGTTGAGTCTATGGTATGCCATGGGGGAGATGGGCGGGAGGGTTCCTCCTAGCCATCCTGGATGGGCCTGTTAGTATATGAACTATGCTGGGAACACAATTGGTGCAGAAGCTTTAGAGTGACCAACAAACAGAATTGCTTATTGCAGGGTATCGGAAAGGCATCAGGTTTTTCCCAGCAATTAGGCCTCAGATGTAAATTAGTAGATGGGTCAACATAGCACAGTAGTATATAAAGTAAGTACATTCTGGAACTGGAGATCCTTTCAGAGCTGGAGGAGATCCTAGTAATTGCTGGAAGTCTGTGGAAGTTAGCAGCTTGCCTTGGGTCTCCCAAAGGGTCAGAGGCAGAAATAAGGCCAGATTGCAGGCCTCTGACTCAATGTGGAGCCTGTCCATAGACTCTGCTCACTCTTGTTCACTCGTTTATCTCGCACACATTTGTTTATGGACCTATGCTGTGCAAGACTCTGTGCTAGGGTAGGGAATCCACCCATGAATCAAACAAGCATCCTTTCCTCTGGGCACTCAGGATTGCACTGGAAGAGCATAGAAACATGACGTGGTGATGTCATAAAATGCAGTAAAATGCCTCCTTGAAAGGAAAGGCCTTCAGATGCATGCCGTCTAGGAGACAATCTATTTTTTTAAAGGAATCACCAAAATGGTGAAAAGGCTGGACTAAATATAACTGAATACCTTCCTTTCATTCTCCCAGAACCCATATTGGTCACACCCTAAGCCTCAGAGGTGTCATCAGCTAGCACTTTCAGGAGATGACTTGTCAACCAGCTAAGAGCCCCAGGCTTATCTTGTGGGATGGGATAGTACACAGAGGGTCTGGATGGATGGCAGGAGAGGAAAGTTAGTACCTAAGTGGGTTTCATCACTTGGTAAGATTTCAGTGGACTGACCCTTCCTGTGCTAACTTCTGTCTGTGTTCACTTCCTGAAGCATACGGCTCTGTGCTTGCACCTACAAATGGCCAGTCCTCACAGCTCGATGGACAGCAGAGCCAGACATGGACTAAGGGGGGAAAGGAGTCTTCTTAGTCCGTGCTCAGCTCAGCCTCCACAGAGCAGCTTAGTTGAAGCCTGTTGAGTCTATGGTATGCCATGGGGGAGATGGGCGGGAGGGTTCCTCCTAGCCATCCTGGATGGGCCTGTTAGTATATGAACTATGCTGGGAACACAATTGGTGCAGAAGCTTTAGAGTGACCAACAAACAGAATTGCTTATTGCAGGGTATCGGAAAGGCATCAGGTTTTTCCCAGCAATTAGGCCTCAGATGTAAATTAGTAGATGGGTCAACATAGCACAGTAGTATATAAAGTAAGTACATTCTGGAACTGGAGATCCTTTCAGAGCTGGAGGAGATCCTAGTAATTGCTGGAAGTCTGTGGAAGTTAGCAGCTTGCCTTGGGTCTCCCAAAGGGTCAGAGGCAGAAATAAGGCCAGATTGCAGGCCTCTGACTCAATGTGGAGCCTGTCCATAGACTCTGCTCACTCTTGTTCACTCGTTTATCTCGCACACATTTGTTTATGGACCTATGCTGTGCAAGACTCTGTGCTAGGGTAGGGAATCCACCCATGAATCAAACAAGCATCCTTTCCTCTGGGCACTCAGGATTGCACTGGAAGAGCATAGAAACATGACGTGGTGATGTCATAAAATGCAGTAAAATGCCTCCTTGAAAGGAAAGGCCTTCAGATGCATGCCGTCTAGGAGACAATCTATTTTTTTTTTAAAGGAATCACCATGGGATAAAACCTTGGTTGAATCTTTGATCCTGCCTTTGCTCGGACCTCAGAGGACAGCATCCAAGGTGTGAGATAACACAACGAGGATGGGAACACAAGAGCAGAGGGAAAATATTTAGCATGCAGCTTTCACCATCATTGAGGCAGTGTGTTCATTTGAGGAGCTCGAGAAATTTGTTTCATCAAAATAGTTGAGACCTTGGGATTTCCTTAGTGGCCCAGTGGTTAAGACTTTGCCTTCCAATGCAGCGGGTACAGGTTCAGTCCCTAGTTAGGGAGCCAAGATGCCACATGCCTCATGGCCCCAAAACAAAAATAATATTACAAGAAATCTGATAAAGACTTTTGAAAATGGTTCACCTCAAAAAATCAATTAATAGGTAATTAGCTGAAACCAGATGCCATGCCTGTCTGTCTTCCAGGGAATGCCCTGTACAGGGTTTCTTCCATATACTGTGTGACAGTAGGGACTGCTCTCCCATTTGTTGTCTCTGTCTTCTGCTAGAGGGTCTTTCCTTTACAGTGTTAGATCTAGTTCTGACAGTGACAACAGCCATCCCTGGTTCTGAAGACTTCACAGGAGTGCAGTAGACAGAAACCAGGGGTGTCTTTAGGAACCTCATCACAGCACCCCTTTTTTTCCCTCCACAATAGCTCCTGTGATTGGTGGGCACATGTCAGAGACAGCCCATGGCCTTGGGGTTTGTTGAGAGATCGAATGAAATGAACAATTGAAAAAATTACACATCACTATATCTCGTTTAGGTTGAGTTGATTGAATCAAAACTAAATGGTTATATAGTTAGCTGCAATGGTAGTAGCAGGTACTCAGTGATAATATGATGATGTTTTTTAAGAGTTATTTTTAGAGATGCAAAGTGATGTATCTATAGGTAAGAATGATATCTTTGAAATATACTTTGAGTTTTTAATGGTTGGGGAGACAGATTTACATAAAACAAGATTGGCCATAAGTTCAATATTAAAACTAGATGATGGGTCCATGGGGAGTTGCTATATATTTCTCTTTAGACTGCTGTGTATTCAATAATTTTCTATTAAAAAAAAACACAAAAAACCATTTAGGGCTTCCCTGGTGGTCCAGTGGGTAAGGACACTGCCTTGCAGTGCAAGGGGAGCCAGTTCCATCCCTGGCCTGGAAAGATCCCACGTGCCATGGAGCGGCTGGACCGATGTGTCCAACTACCAAGCCAGAGTTCTGGAGTGCATGCGCCCAGAGCCGGTGCTCTGCAGTGAGAGGCCACTGCGATGGGAGGCCCACACAGGTCAAAGAACAAAGATGGAAATAAATGAAATAAGTGGCCAGGAAAAAAAAAAAAAAGAAAAGAAAATGTTTTAAAAAACCCACACATTTAAATAGTGAGTATAATTGAGCCACTACCCTTTGTCAGGTCAGGGCTGGCTGTTTCATATGCAGCCTCTTATTATATTCTCACAACATTTCTATAAGTGGGTTGTATTACACTGATTTCTCAGATGAAAAGGCTCTAACATAAAGGAAAAGTGAATTCCACTAGACACACAGCACGTGGCAGAGCTGGGAATTGAACCTTGGTCTTTTTCTTTAAATCTTATTTGAAGTATAACACACAGAGAGAAATGTGCACAAACCGTATTTGTACATTTCAAAGACTATTTTTGTGACCACATCAGCTAACGTAGACCAACATGAGAAGAGTGGAATAGCGGCAGCATCCACAAAGCCACCTCGTGGCCTTGCCCATCACAGTCCCTCCTCAGAGGTCACCACGGTCTTGACTTCCAGCACCCTCGATGAGCTGTGCGTGTGCTTTTAACTTTAGGTGAGTGGAATCCTACTCTTTTATATGTGACTCCTCTTTCCTAAGAGTATGTGTGTAAAATTCATCCATGGTGGTGCCTCAAATGAGACTTTCCCTTTCATTACTATCTATGTCGTGGTAGAAATATGTCAGAAATTACCTGTTCCATTATTGATGTAATAGGGAATATATCCACTTCGGGGTTATCGTGAGTAGTGGATTTATGAACATCGCGGTGCATGTCCCTGCATGGACAGAAGGATGGATTTCTGTTGTTGGTGGTGGTGTTGTTTCCCTAGGGTGAAATGACAAGGGGACAGGGGCACATACATAAACTAGGGGCTCCAGTTTTCTCTGTCACCTACTTCTGTCTAGATAGACCAAGAGATGAACATAGGGTCCCAAAAAGCTCTGAAGGTGGACCAGGATTGAGATTTGAGCCCAAAACATTCTGGTCCAGCATTGAAGAACCCCAGATCTCAGTTCATGCCTTTGGGGATTCCTAAATCTTCCTTGAAATAAATTTAATGCAAGAGACGCACTGCTCTGAAGTGTCCTGCATCTGTGACTTAACATAATACCTGTCATTTATAACAGGATACCAAAAATCATGTAACAGACCTAGGATACTCCTGTGTAAACTCTCAACAAAAGAAAAAAAATTTTCATAAGATAAAAATGTTAATGAAATCCATCTTGACATTTGACATACTTTAAGATTTGCCAGTATTCTAACAATGGTGTTGTTACTATTTCATTTGGAAGGATGAAAAACAGCTATTGTATTAATAATAGCCTGTGGTTAACTATGAACCCCAGACGACAGGCTTCTCCCCTTGGTTCGCTGGGACATCCTCATCTTTCACACCTGTAGCCCCAAATCTGTTCTTCCTGGGAGTCCTATTTGGGTGCTGGGAAACCTTGGTGTTCTCTGGGCCTGAGAGAGACCTAAAGTGGGCGTCTACTGTTGACAACTCTAGGCACTGTCAAAGTGATTATCTGAGGCTGTAAGTGATACATCCACATGAGGATGGGTTCAAAGCCCATGTCTGTTTATTATTTGACATTGAAAATAATTCCAAATCTTTGCCTCCTTATCTGTAAGAATATGGATAATGATGCCAATTTTAGAGGAAAATGAAGCTCTGATACTTTGGCTGCCTGCTGCAAAGAGCTGATTCATTGGAAAAGAGCCTCATGCTGGGAAAGATGGAAGGCAGGAGGAGGAGGGGGAGACAGAGGGTGAGATGGATGGATGGCATCACCAATTCAGAGGACGTGAGTTTGAGCAAACTCCAGGAGTTAGTGAAGGACAGAGTAGCCTGGCGTGCTGCAGTTCTTGGGGTCCCAAAGAGTGGGACATGACTTAGCAACTGAACAACAACAAACCAGAAAGACGGATGATAAAATGGTGTATATCCGTCAGTAGCGGATAGCTGGATCCCGCATATAGCACCAGGCATGCTGCTGGCATCCAGGAAATGTCAGCTGCTTTTCTTTTCTCTAAATCAAGTGTGCTTCCTGCTGTTATAGTTCTCTCCCCAAACTGCACACCTCCAAGCCCTCCAGGAAATAGTCTTCTCCATATAATGGTTAGTGGGACAGCATGGTGTTTCTGGCTGAGAGAGGGAACCAGCCTCTTCCGTCTACTGTTTCTTTTCAGGAAAACGGAGTTTCTTTCCTCTTGCATGCTGTGTAATAATTGATGGCACTGGAAGGGGTGGGATCCTTCCCAACCTGGTTGTAAATTCTGTAAGATTTAGCTCCTTAAGCCTTGAATTCCAAGGTTTAAGATTTTTGTTTATTTATATTTATGACTGGTTAATAGCCCTACCTCCATCAGGAAATTTTATAATGAAAACACAGGTACAAAAAGATCAAAAGAACTTACCTGATGTAAAAGCAGGCATCAACTAAAAGAGAGGGAAAGAAAAGGATCATGAAAACTCCTCTCTGAGGAAAATTTGAGTAAATGAACCCCAGATGTAGCCTTCGGCCCCCTAGCAGCCAGGAGAACATGAGGCATCATTGTGGACTGCAAAGTTCCATTTTCTTGGTTATCTCAGGGTGGGGGGCATTTTGGGTCAGGAAGAATAAATGTCTGTCTCCTGTTGGCCACTGAAAGGATTTGATATAGGAGTCTTTATGTAAGGTTATTTTTAAAGGCAAGAAAAAAAAAAAAAGGATGGCAGAGCAGCTTTTACGATGACAGCAGAGACACTCCCCGCTCAGCTATTATTTACATTCGTCTCTTCTCAGTCTGACAACATCAACAGCTCTTCCCTCACGACGGAGTTGCATTGTGGAAAATCACTTGGAGGTGACGGATGTGCATTCCAGGCCTGGCTCTTCCATTCATCTGCTATGTGTCTTGGGCCCACATGTTCACTCCTTCGGGGCCCTAGGTTTCTTCTCTGTTAAGTGAATTGCCCTTGCGGTTCTAAGAGCCAATATTTATCTTATTCTGCATGAGCCAAGCGGAGAACCAGCTGAAGGACTGAGCATCATCACATTGTAAGGGTTTCTCCTCCACAGGCCCCCATCTTACAAACAATAAGCCCAGCTTCAGAACTTCCTGAGGATACAAAGGAAGAGAACGGGGAACACTGTTGCTGAGAAAACCAGCCCTAGGGTCATTTTTGTTTTCCATGGGACGGGGGAGGCATGCCCCATAGATGTTATATGAACTGCGTGCCTTCTCCTAGCATTCCTCGTATGTGGAATGCACCATCTCCTCTCCTACTGGCCTCCTTTCTCCAACTTACATTCTGCTCACGTAGCAGACGGCCAGGACTTCTGTGCCCCTTAGCGCAAGCATTGATTCTCTGACCTACCCGCTCACTTGTTCACAACTCACAAATTTAGCTCCTTAAGCCTTGAATTCCAAGGTTTAAGATTTTTGTTTATTTATATTTATGACTGGTTAATAGCCCTACCTCCATCAGGAAATTTTATAATGAAAACACAGGTACAAAAAGATCAAAAGAACTTACCTGATGTAAAAGCAGGCATCAACTAAAAGAGAGGGAAAGAAAAGGATCATGAAAACTCCTCTCTGAGGAAAATTTGAGTAAATGAACCCCAGATGTAGCCTTCGGCCCCCTAGCAGCCAGGAGAACATGAGGCATCATTGTGGACTGCAAAGTTCCATTTTCTTGGTTATCTCAGGGTGGGGGGCATTTTGGGTCAGGAAGAATAAATGTCTGTCTCCTGTTGGCCACTGAAAGGATTTGATATAGGAGTCTTTATGTAAGGTTATTTTTAAAGGCAAGAAAAAAAAAGGATGGCAGAGCAGCTTTTACGATGACAGCAGAGACACTCCCCGCTCAGCTATTATTTACATTCGTCTCTTCTCAGTCTGACAACATCAACAGCTCTTCCCTCACGACGGAGTTGCATTGTGGAAAATCACTTGAGGTGACGGATGTGCATTCCAGGCCTGGCTCTTCCATTCATCTGCTATGTGTCTTGGGCCCACATGTTCACTCCTTCGGGGCCCTAGGTTTCTTCTCTGTTAAGTGAATTGCCCTTGCGGTTCTAAGAGCCAATATTTATCTTATTCTGCATGAGCCAAGCGGAGAACCAGCTGAAGGACTGAGCATCATCACATTGTAAGGGTTTCTCCTCCACAGGCCCCCATCTTACAAACAATAAGCCCAGCTTCAGAACTTCCTGAGGATACAAAGGAAGAGAACGGGGAACACTGTTGCTGAGAAAACCAGCCCTAGGGTCATTTTTGTTTTCCATGGGACGGGGGAGGCATGCCCCATAGATGTTATATGAACTGCGTGCCTTCTCCTAGCATTCCTCGTATGTGGAATGCACCATCTCCTCTCCTACTGGCCTCCTTTCTCCAACTTACATTCTGCTCACGTAGCAGACGGCCAGGACTTCTGTGCCCCTTAGCGCAAGCATTGATTCTCTGACCTACCCCGCTCACTTGTTCACAACTCACAAATCAGTACTTTCTTCCCATGCTCAGGCTCAACAGATGCAAAGACAAACCTGGTACAGCTCAGCACTGGCAGCCTTCACTAAAACTCACACCTCTCTTTCTGATCCCTCCCGAGCACCCCAGACATGCCCACAAACAGGATAAACCTGCAAAACTGCATCACAGCCTGCCAGAAGGAAAAAAAAAAAATAGTTCTGGTATCTCTGAGGTTCCTGATGTTTCTGTCAACTGGGAATGCAAACAGAAAGTCCCTTCCAGTTAACAACCTTTCTTACAAGGCCTCAACTACTCATGTCATAAATGGGTAATTCCAAAATAGCAAGTTGGTGGTAAACACACACCTCCAAAGTGGCTTGTTTCTACCTGGCAATTCTGATCATAATTACCATGAAATTATATAACTGCAAATTATCCCGCCATGTGATTGGTATAAATAAGTATGTTCCCGCTCTGTGATAATAAATTTGAATGCCATGGCTAGTTAATTAATAGCCATTGGAAATTTACCGATGGGCTACCAAACCAATAAAGTTCACCTCAAGGTGGGAAGACAACAGTTGGAATTTTTTCCGTTTGGTTTAAGGAAGGCCTTCGCGCTGGTGTGGAGAGTCCCTGCTCTTTCTTTTCTCTGGGTCCCTCCTCTTTGAATTGGGAAAGTGAGCCTCTGTTGAGGTGGCAGCGAGGCATCCTTAGAATGAAAGCAGAACTCAGAGTCTAAAGGGGACGTGGCCAGGTTTTGCCATTGACCTTTGTGACTTGGGGACAGTGCTTAATCCCTCCGAGTCTCAGTTTCCTCCTCTGTAAAAGGAGGGTGAGGCCGGATGATGGGGACCTCCTCGTGTTGCCATGGGGATTAGATGGGTTACTCACATGGAGGGTGCCGTGAACCCACACACACCCGCCTCCAGGGTTAGCTGTCATCCTTGACCGAGGCCGGGAGGAAAGGCCGGCTCCACAGGCCACAGGACTCCCCTTCTCCCGGGGCCGAGTCTGATTCAGCTGGGCGTGAAGCACTGTCAAAGCCGAGACTCCGTCACGCTTTGTCACTTGAGGGGTGGCCGACGGAACCCAGCTCTGAACTTCTGCCATTTTTCTGAAGGGAGATTATTACTCCTTTTCCATCAGGAAATAAGGTGATGCTTGAGATGTGTGAGAGGAAGGGATTACACCTAAAGAAATTTAACTCCTGAGAGATTACCTTCTCAGCCTTGCCTTTAGCTGAGAAATAAATCAGCCAAGAGTGAACAGTGCAGTAACAACTCCGGCTGTGCAACAGGAGGGCTCCCACCTAGCAGCCGGAGCTGCCCCATCACCAACTTTTTTGAATTGCCCTCCACTTGCTCTCCTTATAGGTGCCTCACTCAGGCAGGAAAATCCCCTGGAGGAGAAAGGGGGACGTTGCCCAACAATCTCCAAGGGGGTCCACCCTAGATTCAGAGGACTTCCCAATACAGTTAGGCCAAGAAAGGCCACTTTTCCTTAAGACAGAAAGCGAATGCCACTGCTCGGCTTGCTTTTTTATGCGCCTAAAGGACTACACCTTGACAAATAGAAAGCTGCTTTGGGGAGATGATAGATTTATATTCCAAAGTACTGCCTAACTTGTAACCATAGTAACAAACAAAGCTATTACATAAAAGGGCTTCACCATGTGAAAGCAATAATTATATTAACCAGATGGGAGGAAAAAGGAGAAGGAAGTCTGATCAATGTGGAAGGCACCAGCAAATTGGATTGAAAATGCATGACATTTTCCTAAATTACATCTCTTTGGGGGAGGGGGTGGGAGCCCAAGAATGAAGAGCCGTGATCAAGTTGGGAGCAGGCCCCACCAGGTGGCAGAACTCAGAGTCGGGGATTCAGTGCTTAATCCCTCCGAGTCTCAGTTTCCTCCTCTGTAAAAGGAGGGTGAGGCCGGATGATGGGGACCTCCTCGTGTTGCCATGGGGATTAGATGGGTTACTCACATGGAGGGTGCCGTGAACCCACACACACCCGCCTCCAGGGTTAGCTGTCATCCTTGACCGAGGCCGGGAGGAAAGGCCGGCTCCACAGGCCACAGGACTCCCCTTCTCCCGGGGCCGAGTCTGATTCAGCTGGGCGTGAAGCACTGTCAAAGCCGAGACTCCGTCACGCTTTGTCACTTGAGGGGTGGCCGACGGAACCCAGCTCTGAACTTCTGCCATTTTTCTGAAGGGAGATTATTACTCCTTTTCCATCAGGAAATAAGGTGATGCTTGAGATGTGTGAGAGGAAGGGATTACACCTAAAGAAATTTAACTCCTGAGAGATTACCTTCTCAGCCTTGCCTTTAGCTGAGAAATAAATCAGCCAAGAGTGAACAGTGCAGTAACAACTCCGGCTGTGCAACAGGAGGGCTCCCACCTAGCAGCCGGAGCTGCCCCATCACCAACTTTTTTGAATTGCCCTCCACTTGCTCTCCTTATAGGTGCCTCACTCAGGCAGGAAAATCCCCTGGAGGAGAAAGGGGGACGTTGCCCAACAATCTCCAAGGGGGTCCACCCTAGATTCAGAGGACTTCCCAATACAGTTAGGCCAAGAAAGGCCACTTTTCCTTAAGACAGAAAGCGAATGCCACTGCTCGGCTTGCTTTTTGATGCGCCTAAAGGACTACACCTTGACAAATAGAAAGCTGCTTTGGGGAGATGATAGATTTATATTCCAAAGTACTGCCTAACTTGTAACCATAGTAACAAACAAAGCTATTACATAAAAGGGCTTCACCATGTGAAAGCAATAATTATATTAACCAGATGGGAGGAAAAAGGAGAAGGAAGTCTGATCAATGTGGAAGGCACCAGCAAATTGGATTGAAAATGCATGACATTTTCCTAAATTACATCTCTTTGGGGGAGGGGGTGGGAGCCCAAGAATGAAGAGCCGTGATCAAGTTGGGAGCAGGCCCCACCAGGTGGCAGCACGCAGAAGTTGTTGAAGCTTCTCTTCTGAGGATGGTTTTTGGACTCCGGAAGCCAGCTTAAGGCTTCTGCAAGGCTTGATTTTAAAAGCACCAACCCCTCCCTTCACCAGTTCTGTGAGGGAATTTCCCTGTCAACACTAACAATGTGGAAATGGCCCAAATTAGACTTTATTAAAGAGCATGCTAGTTGTGAAATACTCTAGTTGCAGTAAGCAATGTGAGCTAAGTGGAACATCAGCGTGATCTGATGAGGCCTGGAGTCTATGATATAGATCAGGGCTCCCCATGGACTTAACTCCTGAGTTTCTACCCAGATCACACCCGGTGCTCGAACGAAGCTGCATATTAGAACCATCTGGGACACTAAAAAGTACTGATGCCTGTGGGTCCCACTCACCCTTTCTGATTTCATTGTATGTGATATAGCCTGGGCATTGGGATTTTTAATAATTCCCCAACTGATATAAATGAGGTTTTTAAGGGTCAGATGGAGAGGAAGCTATTTATTAAAATGAAGATGATACTAATTAGTTATAGCTGGCAACTTTGGGAGCAAAAGAGCCTGGAACGTTTCTCATGAGCTGATTTCACTTTAGACTAGTGAGCAGGTCTCTGATTAATTATTCTTGCTAGAAAACACCAACAAAGGAGCATAGAAGGTGCCATTCTGATGTTTCAGACCACTTGCATGTTGTAGACTGCCAAGGACCCTTCCCTTGTTTGCCAGAAATCTCAGTGAAGATGCTTCCTGTATAATCCCTCGGTTCCTTTACAACAGTGGGAAGATTACACAACTCAGGTGTACCTGAGGGAATCTGAATATCTAGCTAGATCTTGTGTAACTGGGCCCAGTCAGTCACACAAGGCATACAGGACAGCCTTGGGAAAAACGTGAAGTAGGCAAAACTGCCTTTCCTTCCCTGGCTCCGCCCTCTCCTTCTCCTTTCCCTCCCCTTCCCCTGGGGCCCCACCCAGGGGATTTTGAACCTTTCTTTCATTCAGTTTTGAGTGTGACCTTTTGGTGAATTAAATAATGGATTAATCAGAGAAAGAAACTCCCCCACGCCTTCATGTGTAGAGCCCTCTTGTGTGATAAACAGCCCACTCAGAGCTTTAGTTCATTCATTTAGTTCATTTAGTTTGTATAGAAACCAGTATTAGCTCCATTTTATAAAAGCAGAAACTGAGGCTTAAAGAGGTTAAATGCCTTGGGCTTGGCCCCATAGCTAGCAAGGGTTAGAATGGGATTTGAACCCACATCTGTGTGAACTGGAATACTTAATCCTACCTTAAGCTGCTTCCGCCTCTGCTAGAGCTGAAGGGTTCTTCTTGTGTCTCTGTCCAATGGGGAGCCACTAGCCATGTGTGGCTATTTAAATTTAAATCTAAATTAGTTAAAATTATATAAAATTAAAATGTCAGCTCCCAGACTTGTGGACACAGTTAGGGGAGGAGAAGGTGCACCAAACTGAGAGAGTAGCCTTGAAACATACACTTTACCATGTGAAAAACAGCCACCCAGGGGAATTTGCTGTGTGGCACGGGGAGCTGAAACCTGGGGCTCTGTGACTGCCTAGAGCCGTGGAGGTGGAAGGGAGGTTCAAGAGGGCGGGGAAGTATGTATACCTATGGCTGATTCATGTTGTTGTATGACAGAAACCAATACAGTATTTTAAAGCAATTATCCTTCAGTTAAAAAAGTATGTCAGTTCCTGAATCATATTTCAAGTACTTAATATGTATGTATGTACAGATAGATAGGAGACTGAAAAGGCTGGCTTAAAATTCAACATTCAAAAACTGAAGATCATGGCATCCGCTTCCATCACTTCATGGCAAATACATGGGAGACAATGGAAACAACAGACTCAGGTGTACCTGAGGGAATCTGAATATCTAGCTAGATCTTGTGTAACTGGGCCCAGTCAGTCACACAAGGCATACAGGACAGCCTTGGGAAAAACGTGAAGTAGGCAAAACTGCCTTTCCTTCCCTGGCTCCGCCCTCTCCTTCTCCTTTCCCTCCCCTTCCCCTGGGGCCCCACCCAGGGGATTTTGAACCTTTCTTTCATTCAGTTTTGAGTGTGACCTTTTGGTGAATTAAATAATGGATTAATCAGAGAAAGAAACTCCCCCACGCCTTCATGTGTAGAGCCCTCTTGTGTGATAAACAGCCCACTCAGAGCTTTAGTTCATTCATTTAGTTCATTTAGTTTGTATAGAAACCAGTATTAGCTCCATTTTATAAAAGCAGAAACTGAGGCTTAAAGAGGTTAAATGCCTTGGGCTTGGCCCCATAGCTAGCAAGGGTTAGAATGGGATTTGAACCCACATCTGTGTGAACTGGAATACTTAATCCTACCTTAAGCTGCTTCCGCCTCTGCTAGAGCTGAAGGGTTCTTCTTGTGTCTCTGTCCAATGGGGAGCCACTAGCCATGTGTGGCTATTTAAATTTAAATCTAAATTAGTTAAAATTATATAAAATTAAAATGTCAGCTCCCAGACTTGTGGACACAGTTAGGGGAGGAGAAGGTGCACCAAACTGAGAGAGTAGCCTTGAAACATACACTTTACCATGTGAAAAACAGCCACCCAGGGGAATTTGCTGTGTGGCACGGGGAGCTGAAACCTGGGGCTCTGTGACTGCCTAGAGCCGTGGAGGTGGAAGGGAGGTTCAAGAGGGCGGGGAAGTATGTATACCTATGGCTGATTCATGTTGTTGTATGACAGAAACCAATACAGTATTTTAAAGCAATTATCCTTCAGTTAAAAAAGTATGTCAGTTCCTGAATCATATTTCAAGTACTTAATATGTATGTATGTACAGATAGATAGGAGACTGAAAAGGCTGGCTTAAAATTCAACATTCAAAAACTGAAGATCATGGCATCCGCTTCCATCACTTCATGGCAAATACATGGGGAGACAATGGAAACAAAGACAGACTCTTTTCTTGAGCTCCAAAATCACTCTGGATGGTGACTGCAGCCATGAAATTAAAAGACCCTTGTTTCCTGGAAGTAAAGCTATGACAAACTTAGTGTATTAAAAAGCAGAGACTTTGCCTCCAAAGATCTGTGTAGTCAAAACTATGGTTTTCCCAGTAGTCATGTCCGGATGTGAGAGCTGGCCAGTAAACAAGCTGAGTGCTGAAGAATTGTTGCTTTCTAACCGTGGTGGTGGAGAAGAACCTTGAGAGTCCCTTGGACAGTAAGGATATCAAACCAGTTAATCCTGAAGAAATAAACCCTGAATATTCATTGGAAGGATTGATGCTGAAGCTCCAATACTTGGCCCACCTGATGTAAAGATCTGACTCGTTGGAAAAGACCGTAATGCTGGGAAAAACTGAAGGAGGAGAAGGGGACAACAGAGAATGAGATGGTTGGATAGCATCATTGACTCGATGGACATGAGTTTGGGCAAACTCCAGGAGATGGGAAAAGACAGGGAAGTCTGGTGAGCCACAGTCCATGGGATCACAGAGAGTCAGACATGACTGAGTGACTGAACAACAATAGACAGATAGATATAGATAACTCGTGGCTGCTATATTGGGCAGTGCAGAAGGCAGAATGTTTGCATCATCAAAGAAAGTCCTATGATGTTTAGGAATTACCTGACAAGTAATTTCAGTTGTCAGATGAGGAACTAAGAGCCTGTAAGTAAAAATGATTGACCTCAGAATCAACCTCTCTTGCCTTACACTTGCCCCAACTACTGGTAAAGCAGGGGCTAGAATCTGGGCCTTCTGATGCTGACCCTTGGCAATCTTCATGCTAGACTAAACCTGCCAGTCAAAACCAATCTCTAACATTGAATAAAGGAAGTCAGCACAAACCTGGCAGGGGGCATGTTTTCTGTGTGGTCAGGGTAACCATAGGGAGATTTTGAATGCTGCCATTTAAAAGTTGAGAGGGGGACTTCCCTGGTGGTCCAGTGGGTAGAGAGTCCACCTTGCAGTGCAAGGGGCACCAGTTCGATCCCTGTCCCAGGAAGATCCCATGAGCCGTGGAGCGGCTGGACCAGTGTGTCCAATCACGAGCCAGCACTCTGGAGCACGTGCGCCCAGGACCGGTGCTCTGCAAGGAGAGAGGCCACTGCAATGGTAGGCCCACACAGACCAAAGAATAAAGATGGATGAAAATAAATAAAAAAACAATAAAAGAGGCCAAAATTTTAAAATAATAATAATTAAAAGTTGAGAAGGAGCTCCTGAAACCCCTAGGGTTATTGCTAATAAGGTTGACTCACAAGGGTAATAGCAAGGAAACTCTCACTCTGGGGAGAAGCTGGTGCTGTCAGTGAGATCATTGCTACCTGAGCATTTCCTCCAGGGCCAGCGCTGGGTACGTGTGTGTCCTCCCTCAGGCTTGTAGTCAGACTACTTCTCAGTCAGTAAGTATCAATGCTGGGACTTCCCTGGCAGTCCAGTGGTTAAAACTCTGAACTTCTAATACAAGGGGCACAGGTTCGATCCCTGCTCCGGGAACTAAGATCCTGTGTGCTGTGTGACAAAAATAAATAAAAAAAATCACAGATCAACTGTATATTGAAAAAAACAATGAATAAGAATCTTAAAAAGTTCAAGTGTTTGTGGTCTGGGATGTGGCACAGGAAACATGGGATTGTGCTTCTCCTGGTCCAAGCTGAGGAGAGCAGGCTCCAGCGATGAGTGGGACGTGTCCCTGTCCAGTGGGATTCCCAGTCTAGAGGAACTCAAGGGCCCAGATACATGGTGAACAGGAGAGAGCATCTGCTTTAGAGTTGATAGATCATGTGTAAGTTCTTACATGGCTGCCTTCTAGTGGATGACCATGGTAGGATGTGTAGTCTCTCTGATCTTTCCCTCCTCAATGATACAGTCACGATGGCCATAACCAGCTGATAGGTTCTGTTATCAGAACTGAAATGAGACAGGATTATCACACATTGTTCCTGGTCACATAAAGTCTGGCAAGTTAGCCTTAGTTCCCTTCACTCCCTTCATTCCTGCTTCTTCCTGGATGTTCCATCAGCCCCCACCATCCTCTGTCATTTCTTCGTTTTTAAAGGTAGACCAGGATTTGAAGCTGCCAAAGGGGACCGGTGGTCCAGTGGGTAGAGAGTCCACCTTGCAGTGCAAGGGGCACCAGTTCGATCCCTGTCCCAGGAAGATCCCATGAGCCGTGGAGCGGCTGGACCAGTGTGTCCAATCACGAGCCAGCACTCTGGAGCACGTGCGCCCAGGACCGGTGCTCTGCAAGGAGAGAGGCCACTGCAATGGTAGGCCCACACAGACCAAAGAATAAAGATGGATGAAAATAAATAAAAAAACAATAAAAGAGGCCAAAATTTTAAAATAATAATAATTAAAAGTTGAGAAGGAGCTCCTGAAACCCCTAGGGTTATTGCTAATAAGGTTGACTCACAAGGGTAATAGCAAGGAAACTCTCACTCTGGGGAGAAGCTGGTGCTGTCAGTGAGATCATTGCTACCTGAGCATTTCCTCCAGGGCCAGCGCTGGGTACGTGTGTGTCCTCCCTCAGGCTTGTAGTCAGACTACTTCTCAGTCAGTAAGTATCAATGCTGGGACTTCCCTGGCAGTCCAGTGGTTAAAACTCTGAACTTCTAATACAAGGGGCACAGGTTCGATCCCTGCTCCGGGAACTAAGATCCTGTGTGCTGTGTGACAAAAATAAATAAAAAAAATCACAGATCAACTGTATATTGAAAAAAACAATGAATAAGAATCTTAAAAAGTTCAAGTGTTTGTGGTCTGGGATGTGGCACAGGAAACATGGGATTGTGCTTCTCCTGGTCCAAGCTGAGGAGAGCAGGCTCCAGCGATGAGTGGGACGTGTCCCTGTCCAGTGGGATTCCCAGTCTAGAGGAACTCAAGGGCCCAGATACATGGTGAACAGGAGAGAGCATCTGCTTTAGAGTTGATAGATCATGTGTAAGTTCTTACATGGCTGCCTTCTAGTGGATGACCATGGTAGGATGTGTAGTCTCTCTGATCTTTCCCTCCTCAATGATACAGTCACGATGGCCATAACCAGCTGATAGGTTCTGTTATCAGAACTGAAATGAGACAGGATTATCACACATTGTTCCTGGTCACATAAAGTCTGGCAAGTTAGCCTTAGTTCCCTTCACTCCCCTTCATTCCTGCTTCTTCCTGGATGTTCCATCAGCCCCCACCATCCTCTGTCATTTCTTCGTTTTAAAGGTGGATACTCACTTTAGGATGCCTGAGATTCTGAGTCTTCACTGCAGTTCTTGTCTCAGTGGTGGAACTGCCAGGCTTTGCTTTGTGTGAATTTGCTTATTTCCCATTTGTAAACATGTTCATGGATTGCTATCTAGACAAGGGAGATGGTCAGCGGAAAATTCATTCCAGGACTCTTGATGTTTTTAGAGCACAGAGGAACAAAATATACACATTTTGGGGAAAGAGTCAGACGGTGAAATATTCATTCACATCTCAAGTATCTAGTAAATGCTTTAGGTGCTCAGGGTACTGTGCTAAGCATGGGGGATGTGGTGCTGGATATGACAGACAAAATGAAAACCACCTAGGCAATTTCATGAGCCACAAATGGAAAGCACACCTTCTTATTGCTTGTTGTGGGTATAGCTCTGACCATGGATATTTGTAAGTGGGAGCGGTTACCATTTTCTTCCAAGCACAGCTGGGAGGTTGTAAATGTCTTCTCTCTCACTGGGAATCTGCACTCTCCTGATTCTCCCAGTGGACAAGTACTTCTGGAAAGCTCTTTTCCCAGAACCTGCAGCGCTTTCCCTTGGAGTTCAACATTGCTCTCTATGGTTGATGCTTCTTGAGTCCAAAACAATTTCTTCGTTTACAGGATTATCACCCATTGTTCCTGGTCGTGTAAAGTCTGGCAAGTTAGCTCAGCTGCCTGCAGAAGGAAATAATGGCTCAGCGTGTGAGCCCCTGCTCATTTTCATGGTCCTTTCCTCATCAGTTGAGGGCAGAGCATCTTTGGAGTATCTTTTATGTACCGGATACAGTATTAGACATCAGGGTTGAAAAAGATGCGGTCCTCTTCCTGTAAGACTCACAGTGTGGAAGGATGATAGACGCCAAACAGAAACGCGTGATCCTTCACCTCATTTCCACAGGAAGGGGTTACATTGGGGAAAGGAGTGGTCAGTTGTTAGAACAATGAGATGGAAGGACCGACAAGAGGAGGAAAGAGGTCCTCAAAAGAAAGAATAGTATGTATAAAGGCTGTGTATACCTTTTGTTCAGACTCTCTTAAATAGACTCCCACTCTGCAACTGTAACTTTGAACCTAAACAGTCAACCTACAGTGTCTAAGTGGGCTCTATACTTAACCAAACATTTGCTCACATGTATTCTTTACCACATCTGCTGCTAATCGGTGGCAGCAAAGCACAGCAGTGTCTTATAGGGCTACCTTTCTGTCTTGCACCTGACTTTCAGTGAAACAAAAACGCCTGGAATGAAGTAAGTCACTGATGCAGTCTCCTGAGATAAAGGGCAGCGTGATGTGTCACATGGTGGGTAGTGGGTGGGGCGGTTGTGCTCACAGTCTCTGAGAAGTATGGTCACAACCGGGGACCTGGCAACCAGAAGGGGATGCCAGGATGGTAGCCGGTTTCCTCCAGGTTTTCCCATGAGGGGTGGGTGTGGGAAGCTGGGGTGGAGGGGCTGATCACATGCTTGGTCTCCTGCTTCTGGAACCTGGAGGTGTGACCAAGAGCTCCCTGTAACTTTCCAAGAAGTGCGTGTGGAGGCTGTGGATGTGATGATGGCCCAGGGGCCCCTCCTGAATACGGAGTGGCTGGGCTCTGAGCTCACCGCAAATCCCAGAACACAGAAGAAGCAGAAGAAGGCACGTTTATTTAAAGCCTTAACGCAGAGTTGCAGCAGGGTCTAACTGAGGCAGTTGTTCATAAGAGCAAATCTTTGAGTTCAAAGGACAAAAAGAAATAATCCTTGTTATGGGAAAGAAGTAGACAGTTTCTAAGTATGATTTCTTCAAACTTGTTTATAAAACTAGATTCTGGCGATGGTTATACTACTTGACAAATTTACTAAAAATGATTGAACTGTATACATGCAGTATGTGGGTTTTATGGCATGTAGTTTTATCTCAATAAAGCTGCATAAGTTTTTTTTAATTCAACCTCACACCTCTTCTCTAGTGCCTATAACATTGAGTAGGCATTGCCTTAAGCAAAATAAGGCAGTCAGTGGGATGTCTTCAGTGTTCCTAGGACACTTACTCTACCCAGTCCCACCTCTGGAACCTCTCCCACGCCAGTTGCCTGAGACCCTCCTTTTGGGTCTTTGCCCTCTTGTTCCCCTTCAAAAATTGCTAAGTGTTTTACTTACACATTAGTGAATGAGCTGCCAAATGATTCTTTCATATATTTTCACTTTAAACCTGTCTCTCAATTTTATTATTTTAGATCCCCATTCGAAGGACCTGGGGGCTATGGCTTGTATTCTTTACCACATCTGCTGCTAATCGGTGGCAGCAAAGCACAGCAGTGTCTTATAGGGCTACCTTTCTGTCTTGCACCTGACTTTCAGTGAAACAAACGCCTGGAATGAAGTAAGTCACTGATGCAGTCTCCTGAGATAAAGGGCAGCGTGATGTGTCACATGGTGGGTAGTGGGTGGGGCGGTTGTGCTCACAGTCTCTGAGAAGTATGGTCACAACCGGGGACCTGGCAACCAGAAGGGGATGCCAGGATGGTAGCCGGTTTCCTCCAGGTTTTCCCATGAGGGGTGGGTGTGGGAAGCTGGGGTGGAGGGGCTGATCACATGCTTGGTCTCCTGCTTCTGGAACCTGGAGGTGTGACCAAGAGCTCCCTGTAACTTTCCAAGAAGTGCGTGTGGAGGCTGTGGATGTGATGATGGCCCAGGGGCCCCTCCTGAATACGGAGTGGCTGGGCTCTGAGCTCACCGCAAATCCCAGAACACAGAAGAAGCAGAAGAAGGCACGTTTATTTAAAGCCTTAACGCAGAGTTGCAGCAGGGTCTAACTGAGGCAGTTGTTCATAAGAGCAAATCTTTGAGTTCAAAGGACAAAAAGAAATAATCCTTGTTATGGGAAAGAAGTAGACAGTTTCTAAGTATGATTTCTTCAAACTTGTTTATAAAACTAGATTCTGGCGATGGTTATACTACTTGACAAATTTACTAAAAATGATTGAACTGTATACATGCAGTATGTGGGTTTTATGGCATGTAGTTTTATCTCAATAAAGCTGCATAAGTTTTTTTTAATTCAACCTCACACCTCTTCTCTAGTGCCTATAACATTGAGTAGGCATTGCCTTAAGCAAAATAAGGCAGTCAGTGGGATGTCTTCAGTGTTCCTAGGACACTTACTCTACCCAGTCCCACCTCTGGAACCTCTCCCCACGCCAGTTGCCTGAGACCCTCCTTTTGGGTCTTTGCCCCTCTTGTTCCCCTTCAAAAAATTGCTAAGTGTTTTACTTACACATTAGTGAATGAGTCCATTGCCCTGAACTGATTCTTTCATATATTTTCACTTTAAACCTGTCTCTCATTGTAGAATGATTATTTTTAGATCCCCATTCGAAGGACTGAAAACTTGGAGGAGAGGCTAGAAGAGAATTGAAAAAGAGGCGGTTTCTCCTAAGAACCTGGAAATTGCATCAGGAGCGCCGCCTCATGTTTTGTCTACAAATATAAACAACAGACAGAGTATGATGAAAGATTGGGTTGGTCTGAAGTTCTTGGACTTGGCCGTGTAAGCAGCCTTGGGAGCAGAGGGTATGCTGAAGGACTAGTCCAGCCGTTCCGTCCCCTCCATCAGAAGCAGACACGGCCAGGTGCTGCCAGAGCTGGCTGTAGTCACACAGGGATGATTTATGTCGGTAGAGAGTGGTCTGGACTGATAAATAGTGATGTGACTGGCAGGATGAGGATGACTTTAGTTAGATATCACAGAGTCTCTATATTTAACCTTTAAAAGCATTGTGTGTGTACCAAGATAGAAACCGTGTGATTCTGTGTGGAGAGAATTGGTTGGGGAACTAGCCATTCCAGATGTCTGCCTCCTTTATTGTTCTCTAGCTGTGTGACTTAGATGGACCACCTAATCTCTCTGAGTCTCAGCATGCTCATCTCTAAAATGGGACTGTTCCCCTTAACTACACAGGGATCTTTGGGGGCAGGTCAGATTTTCAACTGTTTTATGGGCATTACAGGGAGTAATCGGCATTTCTACAAGTTAAAGTGTTCAACAAGTAGGATGTATCATTTTTTACTCCATTTTCCTGATCAGTTCCAGAAAAAGACAATGCAGATGAATGGCAAAGCAGGGCCTCCATAGCTAAATGACTTCTCTAACTGGGATTAAGTTTTTTAATTCAACCTCACACCTCTTCTCTAGTGCCTATAACATTGAGTAGGCATTGCCTTAAGCAAAATAAGGCAGTCAGTGGGATGTCTTCAGTGTTCCTAGGACACTTACTCTATCCAGTCCCACCTCTGGAACCTCTCCCACGCCAGTTGCCTGAGACCCTCCTTTTGGGTCTTTGCCCCTCTTGTTCCCCTTCAAAAAATTGCTAAGTGTTTTACTTACACATTAGTGAATGAGTCCATTGCCCTGAACTGATTCTTTCATATATTTTCACTTTAAACCTGTCTCTCATTGTAGAATGATTATTTTTAGATCCCCATTCGAAGGACTGAAAACTTGGAGGAGAGGCTAGAAGAGAATTGAAAAAGAGGCGGTTTCTCCTAAGAACCTGGAAATTGCATCAGGAGCGCCGCCTCATGTTTTGTCTACAAATATAAACAACAGACAGAGTATGATGAAAGATTGGGTTGGTCTGAAGTTCTTGGACTTGGCCGTGTAAGCAGCCTTGGGAGCAGAGGGTATGCTGAAGGACTGGTCCAGCCGTTCCGTCCATCCATCAGAAGCAGACACGGCCAGGTGCTGCCAGAGCTGGCTGTAGTCACACAGGGATGATTTATGTCGGTAGAGAGTGGTCTGGACTGATAAATAGTGATGTGACTGGCAGGATGAGGATGACTTTAGTTAGATATCACAGAGTCTCTATATTTAACCTTTAAAAGCATTGTGTGTGTACCAAGATAGAAACCGTGTGATTCTGTGTGGAGAGAATTGGTTGGGGAACTAGCCATTCCAGATGTCTGCCTCCTTTATTGTTCTCTAGCTGTGTGACTTAGATGGACCACCTAATCTCTCTGAGTCTCAGCATGCTCATCTCTAAAATGGGACTGTTCCCCTTAACTACACAGGGATCTTTGGGGGCAGGTCAGATTTTCAACTGTTTTATGGGCATTACAGGGAGTAATCGGCATTTCTACAAGTTAAAGTGTTCAACAAGTAGGATGTATCATTTTTTACTCCATTTTCCTGATCAGTTCCAGAAAAAGACAATGCAGATGAATGGCAAAGCAGGGCCTCCATAGCTAAATGACTTCTCTAACTGGGATTAATATTCACATCTCCTGCTAGAAACATGAGCCTGTCTAGATGGCAACATTTTTAAGATTCAGCGTTAAGTTTCCAGTGTGATTCAGGGAATCTAGACGGGGGACGTCAACGCTAACATTTCGGAACCCTTCCAATTAGTCTCAAGAGTTCAAATAGCTCTCTGTTCAATACAACCCAGAGTGTAATTGTTTGTTGGTAATAACCTAGCCCTTGTATAGCTTCATAGATCCGACCTTGAACCTGGACATCCCATGGACAAAAACATCACTTGCTTTTTATCGGCATGTTGGGTGGAATGGCTCCACACAGCTAGAAAACAATTTTATTTTTCCCCTTTGCAACTCAATTATAAGGCTGAAGGGCACATATAGATTTTTCTGCAGGAAGCAAAGGGCTTTCAGGCTTACTTTATTGGTAGATTTCTACATCACCTCCATGGTGAAGGGTTAGCTGCTTTTAAGAAGCAGAAATGACCAGACTGAAACAAAGAAGAGAAAGAGAGTAATATGTTCCAGCTCGCCTTGTAAAAAAAAGAGAAAAAGAGGGAGGTGTTCTAAATTCTGGCCTTTCACTCCTTTCCCACCTGAGGCCCCTTTCTTTCCTGAGGTTCCATGAATGAAACCAGAAACCCTGACCTGGGTCCTTGATGGTGGCAAGGACTTTGTGCCCTGGCCAGAACACTGTCCCCAGCTCCAACACAGGCTGAGTTCAGAACTTACAGCCTCTGTTCTTCAGTTCCTGCCTGTATGAAATGCAGGGTGTAGACCCAGCTGCTTTCTAAATGCCCCTTTATGAAATAACCTGTGACTCTGTTGTCTACAGTTTTTTTTTTCAGAGTACCTCCATTTATTGATGTGTAAGAGGATTAGATATTGTGATAAAGTTGGTGAGAAGATGCAAAGGCAGGAATAAACTTGGGGTCCAGGGGATTACTGTTCATTTGGCTTTGTCTACTACTAGCCCACCAAAGATGCTAAGGAGCAGGTCTCCAGTGCCTACTGAGACGTGGGGCTCGTGAGGTCACTCTTTCAATGCAGATGAATGGCAAAGCAGGGCCTCCATAGCTAAATGACTTCTCTAACTGGGATTAATATTCACATCTCCTGCTAGAAACATGAGCCTGTCTAGATGGCAACATTTTTAAGATTCAGCGTTAAGTTTCCAGTGTGATTCAGGGAATCTAGACGGGGGACGTCAACGCTAACATTTCGGAACCCTTCCAATTAGTCTCAAGAGTTCAAATAGCTCTCTGTTCAATACAACCCAGAGTGTAATTGTTTGTTGGTAATAACCTAGCCCTTGTATAGCTTCATAGATCCGACCTTGAACCTGGACATCCCATGGACAAAAACATCACTTGCTTTTTATCGGCATGTTGGGTGGAATGGCTCCACACAGCTAGAAAACAATTTTATTTTTCCCCTTTGCAACTCAATTATAAGGCTGAAGGGCACATATAGATTTTTCTGCAGGAAGCAAAGGGCTTTCAGGCTTACTTTATTGGTAGATTTCTACATCACCTCCATGGTGAAGGGTTAGCTGCTTTTAAGAAGCAGAAATGACCAGACTGAAACAAAGAAGAGAAAGAGAGTAATATGTTCCAGCTCGCCTTGTAAAAAAAAGAGAAAAAAGAGGGAGGTGTTCTAAATTCTGGCCTTTCACTCCTTTCCCACCTGAGGCCCCTTTCTTTCCTGAGGTTCCATGAATGAAACCAGAAACCCTGACCTGGGTCCTTGATGGTGGCAAGGACTTTGTGCCCTGGCCAGAACACTGTCCCCAGCTCCAACACAGGCTGAGTTCAGAACTTACAGCCTCTGTTCTTCAGTTCCTGCCTGTATGAAATGCAGGGTGTAGACCCAGCTGCTTTCTAAATGCCCCTTTATGAAATAACCTGTGACTCTGTTGTCTACAGTTTTTTTTTTCAGAGTACCTCCATTTATTGATGTGTAAGAGGATTAGATATTGTGATAAAGTTGGTGAGAAGATGCAAAGGCAGGAATAAACTTGGGGTCCAGGGGATTACTGTTCATTTGGACTTTGTCTACTACTAGCCCACCAAAGATGCTAAGGAGCAGGTCTCCAGTGCCTCAGCACCTGAGACGTGGGGCTCGGTGAGGGACTCTCCTCTTTCTGTTGTTGTTGTTGTTCAAATCCCAGAAATGCCTGGATGCCTGAGAAGAGCTCAGCTAAGAGTCTATGACTGAGGCTGGCAGATGCATCCGGCGTGACATCTGGAACAGAACCCAAAACAGGTGGAATACTGGGAACCAGTGTCCTTGCAGGGGGAATGATTGCAGTCAGTTTTCCAGCCCAGTAGAGCTGTCGATGGCTGGCGTGACTTCTCGGGACATGTTTCGACCCGCCCTGAGAACAGTGGCATGAGCACAGCCCTCCCCCACCCCTCCCGGAGGTCAGGGTGGCAGGAGCTTCATCCATCACAAGCAGAACAGACTGGAAAGGATATCCGGGTCCGAAGGGTGTCCTCCTTTCTCTCCAGCACTGGGTTGTTGGTCAGCAGTAACCTTAGAACTCACTGTAAAACATAAACTTAAAATAAAGGAAAATAATTCTCATCTCTAATACCAAGCAGAGCATAATGGCCCCAGTCCTGTGGCATTTGGCACAAGATTCATTTCTCAGAACCACACTGTCTTGAATGGGTAATAAGCTTGATATCCAGTCTACATTGCTGGGGCAGTCTTGAGGGGAGGGTCGAGAGGGAGACAGAATGGGAGAGAGACCGCCGTGGAAATGAATACTGAATCCAAAGTATTATTGTTGGAATCTCTGGAGAAAATGGCTTCTGAACATCCAGGGTTTTAATGCAGTTTAAAAAAGGAATGACTTCTGGTTTTTCCATTTATTGTTGCTTCCCCAAGCTTATTTTTAGTAGCACTAATAGTGCCGCCTACCCCTGTACTCATTTTCTGCAGATTTTAAAATTTGGTATTATCCTATCTCTAGAGGTGCCCTTTTTTTAGGGCATTTCTGGAGCCGAACTTGATTATGAAATAACCTGTGACTCTGTTGTCTACAGTTTTTTTTTTCAGAGTACCTCCATTTATTGATGTGTAAGAGGATTAGATATTGTGATAAAGTTGGTGAGAAGATGCAAAGGCAGGAATAAACTTGGGGTCCAGGGGATTACTGTTCATTTGGACTTTGTCTACTACTAGCCCACCAAAGATGCTAAGGAGCAGGTCTCCAGTGCCTCAGCACCTGAGACGTGGGGCTCGGTGAGGGACTCTCCTCTTTCTGTTGTTGTTGTTGTTCAAATCCCAGAAATGCCTGGATGCCTGAGAAGAGCTCAGCTAAGAGTCTATGACTGAGGCTGGCAGATGCATCCGGCGTGACATCTGGAACAGAACCCAAAACAGGTGGAATACTGGGAACCAGTGTCCTTGCAGGGGGAATGATTGCAGTCAGTTTTCCAGCCCAGTAGAGCTGTCGATGGCTGGCGTGACTTCTCGGGACATGTTTCGACCCGCCCTGAGAACAGTGGCATGAGCACAGCCCTCCCCCACCCCTCCCGGAGGTCAGGGTGGCAGGAGCTTCATCCATCACAAGCAGAACAGACTGGAAAGGATATCCGGGTCCGAAGGGTGTCCTCCTTTCTCTCCAGCACTGGGTTGTTGGTCAGCAGTAACCTTAGAACTCACTGTAAAACATAAACTTAAAATAAAGGAAAATAATTCTCATCTCTAATACCAAGCAGAGCATAATGGCCCCAGTCCTGTGGCATTTGGCACAAGATTCATTTCTCAGAACCACACTGTCTTGAATGGGTAATAAGCTTGATATCCAGTCTACATTGCTGGGGCAGTCTTGAGGGGAGGGTCGAGAGGGAGACAGAATGGGAGAGAGACCGCCGTGGAAATGAATACTGAATCCAAAGTATTATTGTTGGAATCTCTGGAGAAAATGGCTTCTGAACATCCAGGGTTTTAATGCAGTTTAAAAAAGGAATGACTTCTGGTTTTTCCATTTATTGTTGCTTCCCCAAGCTTATTTTTAGTAGCACTAATAGTGCCGCCTACCCCTGTACTCATTTTCTGCAGATTTTAAAATTTGGTATTATCCTATCTCTCTAGAGGTGCCTTCTATTTCTAAAACATTAGTACCACGGAGGGGGGAAAATAGGGCATTTCTGAGAAAAAGGAGCCTTGGATATTTGCATTCCGTTTTGATTAGTATTTTCGCTTCTCACCGTTCATTCTGAATCAAGGGAACACATATTTAAATGGAAATAAATTGATGCCAAGGATCTCTGGACACCAAGGGTCCCCTCCACGCCTGACACACAAACAACACAGTTAGCTCAGGCACGAGTGTGCCTTGGAGCTGGGCTAATGGTCGCACTGGCACAGGGGCTTCACAGAAATGGAACAGGGTAAGCTTTGGGCCAGAAGGAAACCACATGAGCGTGTGTGGCCTGTGGGTTTCTGGGTGGAAGTGGGGAGTTCTGAGCCATCGGGCAGACTCCGGGCACAGGCTCTAAGGCCAGACCCAGGCACTTCTAAATGGAGGAAATCACGAAACGGCTGTCGGAGCAGGACCCTCTGTGCCTGTTGTGTACCTGGGAGCAGGATTCTGGCCACACAGTCTGCAGCTGAAGAATGACAAGAAGAGTTGCAGACCTCAGGGACTTTGTGAAAACCTCTTCACAAGCTGGGCAAAGGGAGAGCAGCCTATACTGTCTCTCCCTATCAGCCCTGGAGTGGCTGATTATTTCTGAAAGTTATCTCACCGTGGGCATCCTCGGCTCATCACATCTCCTTTTATAAAACAATGACTTTAGGAGCACATGGTTATCTGGGCTCTTCCAGGAACATTACAGGTCAAGTTCTGAGAAAATAATTCTCTGTTAGATTTCTGTGTATGGCCTCTCCTAGTGCAAAGAATTCAAAATTGGCCTAACATGGTAGATCTGAAAGAGAGCCTTTATCTAACTTATTGACGAGCTTCCCAGGTGGCTCAGTGGTACTTGAGGGAGGGTCGAGAGGAGACAGAATGGGAGAGAGACCGTGGAAATGAATACTGAATCCAAAGTATTATTGTTGGAATCTCTGGAGAAAATGGCTTCTGAACATCCAGGGTTTTAATGCAGTTTAAAAAAGGAATGACTTCTGGTTTTTCCATTTATTGTTGCTTCCCCAAGCTTATTTTTAGTAGCACTAATAGTGCCGCCTACCCCTGTACTCATTTTCTGCAGATTTTAAAATTTGGTATTATCCTATCTCTCTAGAGGTGCCTTCTATTTCTAAAACATTAGTACCACGGAGGGGGGAAAATAGGGCATTTCTGAGAAAAAGGAGCCTTGGATATTTGCATTCCGTTTTGATTAGTATTTTCGCTTCTCACCGTTCATTCTGAATCAAGGGAACACATATTTAAATGGAAATAAATTGATGCCAAGGATCTCTGGACACCAAGGGTCCCCTCCACGCCTGACACACAAACAACACAGTTAGCTCAGGCACGAGTGTGCCTTGGAGCTGGGCTAATGGTCGCACTGGCACAGGGGCTTCACAGAAATGGAACAGGGTAAGCTTTGGGCCAGAAGGAAACCACATGAGCGTGTGTGGCCTGTGGGTTTCTGGGTGGAAGTGGGGAGTTCTGAGCCATCGGGCAGACTCCGGGCACAGGCTCTAAGGCCAGACCCAGGCACTTCTAAATGGAGGAAATCACGAAGCGGCTGTCGGAGCAGGACCCTCTGTGCCTGTTGTGTACCTGGGAGCAGGATTCTGGCCACACAGTCTGCAGCTGAAGAATGACAAGAAGAGTTGCAGACCTCAGGGACTTTGTGAAAACCTCTTCACAAGCTGGGCAAAGGGAGAGCAGCCTATACTGTCTCTCCCTATCAGCCCTGGAGTGGCTGATTATTTCTGA
This sequence comes from Tragulus kanchil, assembly GCA_022376925.1. NCBI lineage: Eukaryota > Metazoa > Chordata > Mammalia > Artiodactyla > Tragulidae > Tragulus > Tragulus kanchil. The sequence continues at coordinate 287,940,851 of JAIOJX010000032.1, forward strand.
AAGTTATCTCACCGTGGGCATCCTCGGCTCATCACATCTCCTTTTATAAAACAATGACTTTAGGAGCACATGGTTATCTGGGCTCTTCCAGGAACATTACAGGTCAAGTTCTGAGAAAATAATTCTCTGTTAGATTTCTGTGTATGGCCTCTCCTAGTGCAAAGAATTCAAAATTGGCCTAACATGGTAGATCTGAAAGAGAGCCTTTATCTAACTTATTGTTACGAGCTTCCCAGGTGGCTCAGTGGTAAAGAATCTGCTTGTCAATGCAAGAGATGGAGGTTTGATTCCTGGGTCAGGAAGATCCTCTGGAGACAGAGATGGCAACCCACTCCAGTGTTCTTGCCTGGAGAATCCCGTGGTCAGAGAAGCCTGACAGGCTATATATAGTCCATGGGGTTGCAAAGAATTGGACAGAACTGAGTGACTGAGCATATTACGCAGTTGAGGTCCCTGAGCCCAGAGAGGAGACCTCTGGCTGACAGTCTGATACAGCTCTTGGGTTGATCGGCTACATTTCTGAACTCTTTTACTAAATTAAGCCGTAAGTCATATGGACCCTTTTGGGCCCTAGCCCGGTCAGGCTGTCTGCCTTGGCATGGGAGGGTTCCTTCTCTGTTAGGATTGGAGTAGGCAAATAATGAAACTAAAACTGATGTCAGCACAGCACAAGCTTTTTTCGGTAGCCAAAGAAGGGAGAAGCAGAAACTAAATTCACAGATCAACCCCTCGCCCACCCAGCAAGAGGGATTTAATTTTAAAGAGTAAAGACATAGTGAGAAGAATGAGGCCAGTGATGGGAGGCATCTGCCTTAGTCTACCGGGAAGGAGCAGGGCTTTTTCTGGGGGTACAGGATGCCACCCCCTTTCATCCTCTTAATGTCTCATCACAGCCACTGGTAGGTGTGTCCAATTAAATATGCTAATTTAGTCAGATCAATGAATAATGAGTCTGGGGGTTTTCGGCAGTTCAGATTCCTTGCCATCGTGAGCCCAGCTGATTCCATCTAGGCTCTTGTTTTTGTTTGTAGCTTCCTTCCTTATTTCTGGACCCTTTAACTTAAAGATTGATGTTAACTGTTACTCTGTTGGGCCAGGAGGCAGGTTTTCCTCTTAAGTAGAATAATTTTTTTCTGTTATCTCACCGTGGGCATCCTCGGCTCATCACATCTCCTTTTATAAAACAATGACTTTAGGAGCACATGGTTATCTGGGCTCTTCCAGGAACATTACAGGTCAAGTTCTGAGAAAATAATTCTCTGTTAGATTTCTGTGTATGGCCTCTCCTAGTGCAAAGAATTCAAAATTGGCCTAACATGGTAGATCTGAAAGAGAGCCTTTATCTAACTTATTGTTACGAGCTTCCCAGGTGGCTCAGTGGTAAAGAATCTGCTTGTCAATGCAAGAGATGGAGGTTTGATTCCTGGGTCAGGAAGATCCTCTGGAGACAGAGATGGCAACCCACTCCAGTGTTCTTGCCTGGAGAATCCCGTGGTCAGAGAAGCCTGACAGGCTATATATAGTCCATGGGGTTGCAAAGAATTGGACAGAACTGAGTGACTGAGCATATTACGCAGTTGAGGTCCCTGAGCCCAGAGAGGAGACCTCTGGCTGACAGTCTGATACAGCTCTTGGGTTGATCGGCTACATTTCTGAACTCTTTTACTAAATTAAGCCGTAAGTCATATGGACCCTTTTTGGGCCCTAGCCCGGTCAGGCTGTCTGCCTTGGCATGGGAGGGTTCCTTCTCTGTTAGGATTGGAGTAGGCAAATAATGAAACTAAAACTGATGTCAGCACAGCACAAGCTTTTTTCGGTAGCCAAAGAAGGGAGAAGCAGAAACTAAATTCACAGATCAACCCCTCGCCCACCCAGCAAGAGGGATTTAATTTTAAAGAGTAAAGACATAGTGAGAAGAATGAGGCCAGTGATGGGAGGCATCTGCCTTAGTCTACCGGGAAGGAGCAGGGCTTTTTCTGGGGGTACAGGATGCCACCCCCTTTCATCCTCTTAATGTCTCATCACAGCCACTGGTAGGTGTGTCCAATTAAATATGCTAATTTAGTCAGATCAATGAATAATGAGTCTGGGGGTTTTCGGCAGTTCAGATTCCTTGCCATCGTGAGCCCAGCTGATTCCATCTAGGCTCTTGTTTTTGTTTGTAGCTTCCTTCCTTATTTCTGGACCCTTTAACTTAAAGATTGATGTTAACTGTTACTCTGTTGGGCCAGGAGGCAGGTTTTGAGCAAGGACACTCCTGCTAAAGGTAGGGGTTGGGGGAATGTGGCTGGATTTTCAACCAAGACCTGAAGGAGTTCTGGTAACACTTCCACTGCTTCTTAAAGGAGATAGAAATGTGCTCTGATGTACATTTAGAGAGTCAGAGGTTCCACTAAGCCCCATGACTGCTTCTTCCCTCTCTTTCGAAACTCTTACATGCTGAGTATCCCAGAGGAAGTTGCTTTACCTCTCTGTGCTTTGTTTACCACCTGTGTAAAATGTGAGGTTGCTGTTGGTGGGGTGATGATGATCAATTCATTCCAAAGTAGTTAAAGAAAGACCTTTAGAGTCAAAAACCTGGGTTCGCATTCCAGAGCTTCATTATTCCAGCCATTTGGAGCATTTGGAGTCACACTGTCTGAGCCTCAACATCCTTGATTTTAAAATAGGGTAATAGTTCCTAACTCATACAGTTCTTGCGAGAATTAAATGATAAAATATGTATGTAAAGCTTTTAGCCCAAGTGCTCAGTGGCCACTGTTCTTATTATATTCACCAATAATAATAATACATTTGGAAGATGTAGGTAGAAGTCCTTTAAAAAATCCTAATGTGTGGCAAAAATATTAGTTATTATTAACCAAAGTGACCATAGCAGCCATCCCAAGCTCCTGTCAAGAAAGATGCCTGCCTGTCTTGCCAATAGCTCCACCCAAAGCTGGAGACTAGCTTTGCTTGCTAAGACAGCTTAAGTCACTTGTTTGCCTTTAACCCAGTCTGGCTATTTCTGACACCACCATAAGCTGCAAATGGGAGGCATCTGCCTTAGTCTACCGGGAAGGAGCAGGGCTTTTTCTGGGGGTACAGGATGCCACCCCCTTTCATCCTCTTAATGTCTCATCACAGCCACTGGTAGGTGTGTCCAATTAAATATGCTAATTTAGTCAGATCAATGAATAATGAGTCTGGGGGTTTTCGGCAGTTCAGATTCCTTGCCATCGTGAGCCCAGCTGATTCCATCTAGGCTCTTGTTTTTGTTTGTAGCTTCCTTCCTTATTTCTGGACCCTTTAACTTAAAGATTGATGTTAACTGTTACTCTGTTGGGCCAGGAGGCAGGTTTTGAGCAAGGACACTCCTGCTAAAGGTAGGGGTTGGGGGAATGTGGCTGGATTTTCAACCAAGACCTGAAGGAGTTCTGGTAACACTTCCACTGCTTCTTAAAGGAGATAGAAATGTGCTCTGATGTACATTTAGAGAGTCAGAGGTTCCACTAAGCCCCATGACTGCTTCTTCCCTCTCTTTCGAAACTCTTACATGCTGAGTATCCCAGAGGAAGTTGCTTTACCTCTCTGTGCTTTGTTTACCACCTGTGTAAAATGTGAGGTTGCTGTTGGTGGGGTGATGATGATCAATTCATTCCAAAGTAGTTAAAGAAAGACCTTTAGAGTCAAAAACCTGGGTTCGCATTCCAGAGCTTCATTATTCCAGCCATTTGGAGCATTTGGAGTCACACTGTCTGAGCCTCAACATCCTTGATTTTAAAATAGGGTAATAGTTCCTAACTCATACAGTTCTTGCGAGAATTAAATGATAAAATATGTATGTAAAGCTTTTAGCCCAAGTGCTCAGTGGCCACTGTTCTTATTATATTCACCAATAATAATAATACATTTGGAAGATGTAGGTAGAAGTCCTTTAAAAAATCCTAATGTGTGGCAAAAATATTAGTTATTATTAACCAAAGTGACCATAGCAGCCATCCCAAGCTCCTGTCAAGAAAGATGCCTGCCTGTCTTGCCAATAGCTCCACCCAAAGCTGGAGACTAGCTTTGCTTGCTAAGACAGCTTAAGTCACTTGTTTGCCTTTAACCCAGTCTGGCTATTTCTGACATGGCCAAAGAGACCACAGAGGACATTAAGCTGCAGAAGAGAAACTACAAACAAGATTTCCGAGAGGAAGAGATTTCCTGTAATGGTCGAGACCACCTCCCTGCCAGTTTGATTTCCTGTGCAGATGAGTATGTTGGAAAGATTGATGTGGGCACGACCTTCAGACCCTGTTTGGAAATTACACGTACAAATAGTACTTTAATGGTACACGGGGCAGTTAGAGGGTTGTGTTAATTACATTTGAATTGCGAGCTGGTGATAACTCACTAGCTCAGCCCCTGGTAGTTAATTTTGTTACATCCAGGGGAAAATTCTGCTGGGGTCTGTGAGTAGCTGTGGTGCAATTAGGCAGCCAGAAGGTTTTTGTCGGCACAGTTGCTATTGATTAGTATTTACTTTTTAAAGAGTGAAAGCTATTCCCTCGCGCCAGAGCTGCCTAATCTGTCAGGGACAAGGCAACACATTTCAGACTTGCATCGCAGGCTTTTTCATATATTATGAACTGCCGCCCCCCACCCAGAAGAATCCAGTATAAAAATCTCCCCAACTGGTTTTAATGATGCTCAAATAAAAGGCTATACCACAGCCAAGATCTCATTAAAAGAGGAAGTCTTTTTGTAGATTTGCTTATTTATTTATGAAACACCTCTGAAATATTTATAAATGCTTCCCTGATATTTGTCTGAAAACTCGTTTTAGGGCTTCTTTTGGTGGAGGGCAAGGGGAAGGGAAAGAGGGTGTGGGTGGAAGAAAGAGAGGTGAACTTGGTCCCATTCCTTGCTGGAGCCGGGGAGTGGATGCGCCAGAGTTTACAAATGGGTCGCTAGGGGGTGCCCCAGGAACCAGCAGAGGAACCTGCTCAGCACAGGTGACCCACTCTTGGATCTCTTAAACAGACGCAGTGGCAATCATGAGCACTCTCTTTAATTTTCCTGACAGAACGGGGCTAGACGCCGGAGGTTTACTCTTGGGGAAAAGAAACCAAAGTGACCATAGCAGCCATCCCAAGCTCCTGTCAAGAAAGATGCCTGCTTGCCAAGACCCAAAGCTGGAGACTAGTTTAAGACAGCTTAAGTCACTTGGTTGCCTTTAACCCAGTCTGGCTATTTCTGACATGGCCAAAGAGACCACAGAGGACATTAAGCTGCAGAAGAGAAACTACAAACAAGATTTCCGAGAGGAAGAGATTTCCTGTAATGGTCGAGACCACCTCCCTGCCAGTTTGATTTCCTGTGCAGATGAGTATGTTGGAAAGATTGATGTGGGCACGACCTTCAGACCCTGTTTGGAAATTACACGTACAAATAGTACTTTAATGGTACACGGGGCAGTTAGAGGGTTGTGTTAATTACATTTGAATTGCGAGCTGGTGATAACTCACTAGCTCAGCCCCTGGTAGTTAATTTTGTTACATCCAGGGGAAAATTCTGCTGGGGTCTGTGAGTAGCTGTGGTGCAATTAGGCAGCCAGAAGGTTTTTGTCGGCACAGTTGCTATTGATTAGTATTTACTTTTTAAAGAGTGAAAGCTATTCCCTCGCGCCAGAGCTGCCTAATCTGTCAGGGACAAGGCAACACATTTCAGACTTGCATCGCAGGCTTTTTCATATATTATGAACTGCCGCCCCCCACCCAGAAGAATCCAGTATAAAAATCTCCCCAACTGGTTTTAATGATGCTCAAATAAAAGGCTATACCACAGCCAAGATCTCATTAAAAGAGGGAAGTCTTTTTGTAGATTTGCTTATTTATTTATGAAACACCTCTGAAATATTTATAAATGCTTCCCTGATATTTGTCTGAAAACTCGTTTTAGGGCTTCTTTTGGTGGAGGGCAAGGGGAAGGGAAAGAGGGTGTGGGTGGAAGAAAGAGAGGTGAACTTGGTCCCATTCCTTGCTGGAGCCGGGGAGTGGATGCGCCAGAGTTTACAAATGGGTCGCTAGGGGGTGCCCCAGGAACCAGCAGAGGAACCTGCTCAGCACAGGTGACCCACTCGCTTGGATCTCTTAAACAGACGCAGTGGCAATCATGAGCACTCTCTTTAATTTTCCTGACAGAACCGGGGCAGATCTAGACGCTCCGGAGGCCTTTATCACTTCCTTCACTTTTAGAGCTATTTATTAATTGAAATAATAGTTATGCTACCCCTTGCCTCAGACCTACTTTCATCTGTTTAGCAGTTGCTTTCTACAAAATACAAAAGAGCTCAGCGATGACACCGGTGTCTTAATTAACCACGGAACACCTTCCAGAGCAGCTGTCACAACTCTTGTCACTTGAAAGAAAGCACAATGGTCCCTGTTTTTTAAAAAAACAACACATACACAGGAAGAAAAAAAGTTGATCTAATGAGCTGTCTTTGACGTGCCTGAAGAATTATAGTTTTTATCATTGTGCTTTGCACTCACAGAGCAATGCAAATTAGGGAATCTCGGGCCACTCCGAGAGAAACCTTTACTTTTCTCCCTGTCTTTCAGAAAAAGAATGTAGCTGCAGAGTGGCTCAGGGAAGTGGCCCAAGATCAGAGATGATAATAGGGCTAGGACGGCGTGTGCGTGTCAGTTAAAAAGAGGGGCTGACGTAAGCTTATGTAACCACAGTGTTTCCAAGACTTTCCAGCCCTGGGGTGTGAACGAGTGTCATTCGCATTAAGATCAGAGCCTCAAGCCCTCACCTGTTAGTGCAGGTAACACAATCCCTTACAGAGCTCATCCCAACCTCAACAGTCCTTGGAGTTCCCAAAGAGGTATTTTATGTGTGCTGAGGAATTAGCTTGGGCTTCCACTCATCACTAGACTGCTTGCTGTTCCAAGTTCCACCAGTACCACCCACATTGTCTTGGCCCACCCTAAACCACACCACTCTGATTTTTCTTGATGGTTATTTATGGGCTTCTGTTTCTTCTCACGGTTGACTGCTGGCCCCGGCTACTAATCCTTTCAAATCTTTCATTACCATGACAATTGAATAGTCATAGTCAGTGTTAAAGCAAGGAATATTTCTATCTCTGGGCTTATGTAGGAGCACATCACCTTAATAAAGTTGTTTGAGCCCGAGTGTTCTGGAAATTGACGGGGAATTTGTGCAGTTCATACAGTTCTCTAAGTATATACAGCTCCTGGGAAGTAGGGCTGGGTGGGTTTAAACATCAGTCACCATCATTGATGGGAACATCCAGCCCATCTGCATATCTTCCCATCTGACTCTCAGAACTGTGGCTGAGTCTAACCAGCCCTGTCAGATTTTCCCAGTGACCCTTGTTTTTCATCCCCATCTCCTGACTTTCATCTCTGCTCTTGTCTTCAAGCCATCCTATTTGTCTGTACACATCTGAATCTCCAGTGTTGCTAAAGATCAAGCCTGCCTCCCCACAGGAGGAAGCTCCTTAACCCTCATGCAACTTAATACTGAGGAAACAAGCTGCCATCCTAATGAGCTGTCTTTGACGTGCCTGAAGAATTATAGTTTTTATCATTGTGCTTTGCACTCACAGAGCAATGCAAATTAGGGAATCTCGGGCCACTCCGAGAGAAACCTTTACTTTTCTCCCTGTCTTTCAGAAAAAGAATGTAGCTGCAGAGTGGCTCAGGGAAGTGGCCCAAGATCAGAGATGATAATAGGGCTAGGACGGCGTGTGCGTGTCAGTTAAAAAGAGGGGCTGACGTAAGCTTATGTAACCACAGTGTTTCCAAGACTTTCCAGCCCTGGGGTGTGAACGAGTGTCATTCGCATTAAGATCAGAGCCTCAAGCCCTCACCTGTTAGTGCAGGTAACACAATCCCTTACAGAGCTCATCCCAACCTCAACAGTCCTTGGAGTTCCCAAAGAGGTATTTTATGTGTGCTGAGGAATTAGCTTGGGCTTCCACTCATCACTAGACTGCTTGCTGTTCCAAGTTCCACCAGTACCACCCACATTGTCTTGGCCCACCCTAAACCACACCACTCTGATTTTTCTTGATGGTTATTTATGGGCTTCTGTTTCTTCTCACGGTTGACTGCTGGCCCCGGCTACTAATCCTTTCAAATCTTTCATTACCATGACAATTGAATAGTCATAGTCAGTGTTAAAGCAAGGAATATTTCTATCTCTGGGCTTATGTAGGAGCACATCACCTTAATAAAGTTGTTTGAGCCCCGAGTGTTCTGGAAATTGACGAGAGAATTTGTGCAGTTCATACAGTTCTCTAAGTATATACAGCTCCTGGGAAGTAGGGCTGGGTGGGTTTAAACATCAGTCACCATCATTGATGGGAACATCCAGCCCATCTGCATATCTTCCCGTCTGACTCTCAGAACTGTGGCTGAGTCTAACCAGCCCTGTCAGATTTTCCCAGTGACCCTTGTTTTTCATCCCCATCTCCTGACTTTCATCTCTGCTCTTGTCTTCAAGCCATCCTATTTGTCTGTACACATCTGAATCTCCAGTGTTGCTAAAGATCAAGCCTGCCTCCCCACAGGAGGAAGCTCCTTAACCCTCATGCAAATTAATACTTCGAGGACTTGTCTGACCCCACACACCATATATCGGCAGCTCCATGACCCAGTGAGGACCTCCAAGGTAAACCTAGGAAGAGAGGAAGTGGAGTAGGAAATGGCACCCCTCTCCAGTAGTCTTGCCTGGAAAATTCCATGGACAGAGGAGCCTGGCGGGCTACAGTCCACTGGGTCACGCAGAGTCGGACACAGCTGAGCAACTAAATAACAACCAAAGTAAGAGAGGAAGCCTTTAGGAAAATCCAGAGTAAATCTTGGGGTGGATAAATGTGCAGATGGCATAATGATGGGCTCATTTCAAATATATTGCCACACTTAAATTTGCAGCAAGGACATGGTCCCCTAGTCACTGGTCTGAAAATTCCTCAAGAGCAAAACAGCCGCTGTTCCTGATACTGCACTGCAAGTCCAGGTTCAGTGGGTGTGCAATATGAGAATACCAGGGACATCATGGCAACCGAAGGGTTGTTATTATTGGCCTCTTGTTTTTCAAAGCAAACAAGGTACTTGATTATCACTATGTAGGAATTGCCAAATGTACCTCTGCAGGCTTATTGAGTCAATGGACCAGCAAAGCATTTTATAGCAGGAGTTTCCTGTGGAAACTATAACATGTTATAAGGCAGTGTACTTGTTGCTACCTCATTTAAATCACCACTAGCTGAACTTGAAAGCTGGCTCTCTTCTGTTTTTCATACTTCCAGATTTAGGGTCCCTGGGAAGATCCTCACTGGCTGCATTTCTGTTTCTTTTTTTCTGTGCTCTGATCTGTGAATTCACATTGGGATAGCATGGTGCATTCTCAATGGTGACTCTCTGAATTTGCCTCCTTGAGTTGCACAGTACTTAGAGAAACCGAGCTGGTAGAATAGAATAGTTTTTGCCAGCTGAATTTCAAAATGAAACAGAGCTGTGACCATGGATACCACGTCCTGTGCTTGGGGCCTCAATCACCAGAAAAGGCCTTGGTCCAAGCTCTAGTGGACAGAGCTGGAACTCTGAGCCCCCCAGCTCTCACTGGGCAGGATGACTCTAGAAGGCATTTACATAGAAAGCCTATTGCCATATTGGCCCAAACAGGCCAGTAGAGCCCCATGCATGTGTTCATCAGTAGGAGCAGTGGGTCCTGCTGGCCTCTGCCGAGGGTGCTCCTGGGGAGGACGGTGTTATTTGATTTCCTTTGAAGTGGCAGAGAGAAAAGTCTGGAGGAGACTCCTCTCCCAGTGACCTTGTCCACACCTCAGGATTGAGTCTGTGCTATCTTCTCTTAGGACCCTCTAGAACAACCAGCAGACCTGCTGGGTGTCTGCTTGGTGCCTCCTGAACACTGGTCCACTTGAGTCCTGTGGGGTGCAGGGCTCAACCATCAAGCTCAGGATGGTCCCCGGACACCCCTTGGGAGGACTGGATTCACCACCTCTGTAAAATGCTCCAAATTAGCCTACTTTTCTCTTTTTTTATTTTATTTAATGTGTCTGAGAAAAATCCTCTATTAAGAGCTAATAAATTAGAGCATTTACATCTCTTCCTTTCAGCAAAGAGCACATTCCTCCATTCAGGGCTTCTGCAGACAGGTATAGAAGGGAAGGAAACCCCTCTATCCAGGGCTAGGCTGCTAGTGCTGCTTCTCTCCTCTCTGAACGCCGGGACCTCACTCCTCCCTGGCAGGGGTTTCTGTAGTGGGGAGGTCAGCCAGTGCTTCAGAGCAGGGTTTTCCCTCTTAGCTTTCCCTTAGCACATGTGGCATATACATTCTACCTGTGCCCCACCCGCACTTCTCCTTAACACTGTCTCCCTGAGCAAGGTTTAAGCCATCTTTCAGCTCTGTAGACATGCCTGTAACACAACATGGAATACGGTCTCAATGGGAACAGGGCCAGCCCCCCTTGCTTCCAGAGGCCTGGATTCTAGATGTTGAATGATGTAGGTGCTGGCCGAGTTCTTGGGTACTGAGCTGTTTTCACATGTGAAAGGAGCATCCCTTCTTTCACCTCAAATGACCCTACAAGCAGCTGATCCACAGGGCTCACAAATTCCTACTAATGAGAAGGATCATCTGATAACTTTGCATTGCTCTATGGTTTTTGATGTAAGTCAACATTTGAGATCAAGATTTTGCTGTTGTCATTTAGTTGCTAAGTCATGTCTGAATATTTGTGATCCCATGGACGGTACCCTACCAGGCTCCTCTGTTTGTGGGGTTTTCCAGCCAACAATACTGGAGTAGGTTGCCATTTCCTTCTCCAGAGGATCTTTCTGACCCAGGAATTGAACTCGTGCCTCTGGCATTGGCAGGTGGATCCTTTACCACTGAGCCACCAGGGAAGCCCCAATAGGTAGATGTTTAATCCGTTCAAATGCCCGGGGCCTTCACTGCACAGTCCATCTGGTGACCATGTGACACCAGTCAGACATCTTTGAACAGGTGAAATATTAGAGGCTAAAAAGTTTGATAGAAATACAAAACTCTATTGTAACAAGTCTTGTTACTGTTTAGGTTTATTTATAATGTTGTCTAATTCATATTTTTTGTGGTACAGCAGCAGACAAGAAGAATCTGATTTGATGTAATTGATTAACTTTTTGGTTCCCAGACCATGAGCCAAGGCACCCCAGGCATTGCAGCAAACTTGAAAGAGTGCTGGGAAATACTTTAAATAGTTGAGGAAAATACATCAATTCCTGACATCTGTCAGCCCAGCGTGTGAACTACTAGTTCAAGGTGGTTCATAGTTTCACTATTGGAATGCACGACGTGCTTCTCAGTGACGTCATACCTTTGCAAAGCTAGGGTTTGGGCAGTTGCTGTCCTGTAAAGCAGTACCACATGGTACAATGTGGAGCCAGAAATGAACCTTGAGGGGGTTTCCAAGCTCACGCTCAGGTCTGAGAAATTGTGAAGTGTCCACCAGGCACGTGCATTTCCTTAGTATTAATAAACATTTGTGATTATTTCACCATGAAATAAAATACTATTTTCTTTACATTTATTGGATTTATTATTTTTCCAAAATAACTAGGACATACATACTTATTAGCTTCTTTGGGTCTAATTACTTAATAAACTTAACTGTTAGGTATTTCTTTCTAACCTGGGGTACTCTAAAAAAATTTCTGATACATTAATCATGAAACAGACATTTCTGGGGACTTCTGGGTCAGGCAGTACTGAAAGGTAAGCAATCATTGTTTGTTATTGAATAAATGACAAGAAGTGTTATGTATCCATTATGTGACTTCAAAGCTAAATGCACCCATACACACGAGATCTCTCTGCTCAAAGGCTCTGGAGGAACAGGAATGATATCAAGGTTGTCGTATGTACCGTGTGCCATGGCCAGATACTGTGCATGCAGTCCTGTCATATCTCTATAAAAACCTATGAGGAATATAGTCCACATTGTATAGCTTCTAAAATGATTTTAAGACTAAGCTTCTTGCCCCAAATCAAATGTTGGTAGTGACTGTGTCAGCTAGTATCTGATTTGGCTCGATTTGATTTTGAAGCCTATCCAGCCTGTTGTGCTATAGGAAGACAGGCCGTGTCCTGTACTGTCTGAGGACAGTATTGAAATAGCAGTCCACGTGTCTCCATGTAGATCAAAAAGATGCCATTTTCTTTAACTTTTGGCCTCTTTTATTGTTTTTTTGTTTATTATTTTTATTTTGTTTTTTATTATTTATTTAATGTATCTTTATCCATCTTTATTCCATTCTTGTGTGGGCCTCCCATTGCAGTGGTGTCTCTTGTTACAGAGCACCAGCTTTGGGCACATGTGCTCAGAACGCTAGCTTGTAATTGGACACAGTGGTCCAGCCACTTCGTAGCACATGGGATCTTCCTCGGCCCGGGATCAAACTGGTGCCCATTACACTGCAAGGTGGACTCTTTACCCACTGGACCACCAGGGAAGCCCCCCAAAAAGATGCCTTTTTTTTTTTTTTTTTTAGGCCACTTCTATTGACCTTTCATTCATTAATCTTTGTTCTTTGGCCTGTGTAAGCCTCCCATCGCAGTGGCCTCTCTTAAAAATATGGAACACTTCACGAATTTGCATGTCATCCTTGCTCAGGGGCCATGCTAATCTTCTCTGTATCATTCCAATTTTAGTATATGTGCAGCCGAAGCGAGCACAAAAGATGCTATTTTTAATAAATTGGATTTTATATTGGAACTTGTTTGATTAACAATGTTATATTTGTTTCTGATGTACAGCAAACAGATTCAGTTATACACATACGTGTGCATTTTTAAGACTTCTGTGATCATTCATGTAACTGTGTACTCTTGGGCTACTGTTGTTTATGTTTTCCTGTGTTGATCGTTTTATGAGCATACTTACTTCTGGACATGAATGTACATATTAATTCTTCCTTCTTCCCCTCATGATGTGACTTTTCACTTTGAAACATTCCATTTGGCAAACAATAAATGACCCTTTTAATCTTGGACTTTGTATGTTGTACCCAACAAAGTTAAAACACACTAGATGATCCCAGCTGTATTGTGATTGTGAAGTTGTGTGATGTTTAAGCTTAACCCGCATTAATTACACAAGCTGAGAGATGGAGAATTCCATTCAGGTTGATGGGAAAAGGACACTTGCTCTTTCCAGGAAACCAGTGAGAATTGACTGTGGAAAATTTGCTTTCCTGCTCTTTACATAAGGAGAGTCGGGCAGGTAGGGGGAGGCTAGCAGACCCGGCTGTCCTCTATTGGCTGGATTAGGGAGTCCTTAATGGCATCTCAGAAAAAGACTTTGGCTTTGTGGTCTGACATTTGTATAAGGGATATTCTGTACACACATTCCCCAGACTTAGTTGATTCAGAGCACCAGCTTTGGCCCTTCCCTCGTAATTGGACACAGTGGTCCAGCCACTGTAGCACATGGGATCTTCCTCGGCCCGGGATCAAACTGGTGCCCATTACACTGCAAGGTGGACTCTTTACCCACTGGACCACCAGGGAAGCCCCCCAAAAAGATGCCTTTTTTTTTTTTTAGGCCACTTCTATTGACCTTTCATTCATTAATCTTTGTTCTTTGGCCTGTGTAAGCCTCCCATCGCAGTGGCCTCTCTTAAAAATATGGAACACTTCACGAATTTGCATGTCATCCTTGCTCAGGGGCCATGCTAATCTTCTCTGTATCATTCCAATTTTAGTATATGTGCAGCCGAAGCGAGCACAAAAGATGCTATTTTTAATAAATTGGATTTTATATTGGAACTTGTTTGATTAACAATGTTATATTTGTTTCTGATGTACAGCAAACAGATTCAGTTATACACATACGTGTGCATTTTTAAGACTTCTGTGATCATTCATGTAACTGTGTACTCTTGGGCTACTGTTGTTTATGTTTTCCTGTGTTGATCGTTTTATGAGCATACTTACTTCTGGACATGAATGTACATATTAATTCTTCCTTCTTCCCCTCATGATGTGACTTTTCACTTTGAAACATTCCATTTGGCAAACAATAAATGACCCTTTTAATCTTGGACTTTGTATGTTGTACCCAACAAAGTTAAAACACACTAGATGATCCCAGCTGTATTGTGATTGTGAAGTTGTGTGATGTTTAAGCTTAACCCGCATTAATTACACAAGCTGAGAGATGGAGAATTCCATTCAGGTTGATGGGAAAAGGACACTTGCTCTTTCCAGGAAACCAGTGAGAATTGACTGTGGAAAATTTGCTTTCCTGCTCTTTACATAAGGAGAGTCGGGCAGGTAGGGGGAGGCTAGCAGACCCGGCTGTCCTCTATTGGCTGGATTAGGGAGTCCTTAATGGCATCTCAGAAAAAGACTTTGGCTTTGTGGTCTGACATTTGTATAAGGGATATTCTGTACACACATTCCCCAGACTTAGTTGATTCAGAGATTACTCAAACTCCTCCTGATAAAACTGTATGTAATTTGGGTTTACGTAGTCGTTTGTTTAGTTTCAAGTGTGGAGGGTTGTTTTGGAAAGTGGGTTGCTTCTTGCGCTGAAATGACTTCTTGCTGACGTCCCTACCTGTTGAAATGGCAAGAGGCAGTCTGAGTCGCTGGTCAAGCACTGGGTCAGATATCTATCAACCTGAGTTGAAAAGAGTGCCATCAGAGGAGCGTGGCTGAAAGCTACTGGGGTATGCTTGCTCAGGAAACTCCCTGTCTGGGTTACTTACCTTTCATTACTAACTTTTTACCCAGTCACTCTACTGGATTTCCCCTTTTTCCCCCTCAGAAAATTAGTAATCATGTCATTTCTAATCCACATTTGTGCACTGCAATCAGATAAGAGCTGTGAAGGTACCATGTCTATATTGGGACATAGGTTTTTATGATGATCTGCTTTTGACGTGCCCCAGGTGGCTGAATGCAGAGTTCTGAGGACTTTCTGAATATGATGTGTTCATATTCACGTCTCTGAGATCTTGCCTGGGATATCCTAAAGCTGGATGCGTGAAGATGAGGTGGGAAAATGGCATTTGTGAAATGTGTTTGCATATGGCTGACCCGTCAAGGTCAGTCAGGGTTTCTGTTGCTCTGTGGACAGCCCGAGGTAGCCGGGAGATGAAATGCTGCTCCCTGTTCTCCGGAGTAGGATGTGGACCATCCCTGACCCCTGTACTGGTAAACAGTTGGCATGAGGCGAGTTGCTGCCCATGGGACTCTTTGCTAAGTGTTTCTAGGAAAAGGCCCCGGAGTTGCTTTGTTTTTTCCCCCCCCCTTCCAAAAGGGACTCTATTTTTGTAATGGAGAATTCCATTCTTTCCCCAGGAAACCAGTGAGAATTGACTGTGGAAAATTTGCTTTCCTGCTCTTTACATAGGCAGAGTCGGGCAGGTAGGGGGAGGCTAGCAGACCCGGCTGTCCTCTAGTGGCGGGATTAGGGAGGCGGTGATGGCATCTCAGAGAAAGACTTTGGCTTTGTGGTCTGACATTTGTATAAGGGATATTCTGTACACACATTCCCCAGACTTAGTTGATTCAGAGATTACTCAAACTCCTCCTGATAAAACTGTATGTAATTTGGGTTTACGTAGTCGTTTGTTTAGTTTCAAGTGTGGAGGGTTGTTTTGGAAAGTGGGTTGCTTCTTGCGCTGAAATGACTTCTTGCTGACGTCCCTACCTGTTGAAATGGCAAGAGGCAGTCTGAGTCGCTGGTCAAGCACTGGGTCAGATATCTATCAACCTGAGTTGAAAAGAGTGCCATCAGAGGAGCGTGGCTGAAAGCTACTGGGGTATGCTTGCTCAGGAAACTCCCTGTCTGGGTTACTTACCTTTCATTACTAACTTTTTACCCAGTCACTCTACTGGATTTCCCCTTTTTCCCCCTCAGAAAATTAGTAATCATGTCATTTCTAATCCACATTTGTGCACTGCAATCAGATAAGAGCTGTGAAGGTACCATGTCTATATTGGGACATAGGTTTTTATGATGATCTGCTTTTGACGTGCCCCAGGTGGCTGAATGCAGAGTTCTGAGGACTTTCTGAATATGATGTGTTCATATTCACGTCTCTGAGATCTTGCCTGGGATATCCTAAAGCTGGATGCGTGAAGATGAGGTGGGAAAATGGCATTTGTGAAATGTGTTTGCATATGGCTGACCCGTCAAGGTCAGTCAGGGTTTCTGTTGCTCTGTGGACAGCCCGAGGTAGCCGGGAGATGAAATGCTGCTCCCTGTTCTCCGGAGTAGGATGTGGACCATCCCTGACCCCTGTACTGGTAAACAGTTGGCATGAGGGCGAGTTGCTGCCCATGGGACTCTTTGCTAAGTGTTTCTAGGGCATATTAACCATGGTCCCCTCCATCAGGAAGCCTAAGATCATGTCTTTGTCTTCCACTCTATCTCCTCTCCCCTCCTATGAGATCCCTGAAAACTAGATGCTACATAGATCTTCTTCACATTCGTATTAAATAGTTGTTTTTGTAGGACTTCCCCATCCAATTCCATGTAATGTTTCTCAGGAAGTATTGCCTTATTTTCTGAAGAATTCTGCCCCACTTGCTTCCACTTTAACCCCAGAGGACCTGAGTCACACAGAAGTTCACCCATTCTGTCTACTCCTGTTCCTTAAGCCCATGCCACCGGGAAACAGAATCGCTTCAAAGCCTAAAGACCATCCTGATCCCATCCCACATGTGTTTTGGAGTCACTGGAACTCAGTGCAAATGAGTTCTGTCACTTACTAATATGAACAGGAAATAGAGCTTCCTTTTCTAACCTTACAGTTTCTTGACTCCTACTTAAAATCCATCTTCAACATTATTCATCCAGGAAAAGAAGGATGTAGGAGTAGAAGGGAAACATCAGATCCTTTCTGTAACTTTGTGTGGACCTTGTCTGTCAAGGTGAGACCTTGTCTCACAAGGTCTTCTTTTTCTGATGAACAGTTTTGCTTTCTTAGTTGAATGACTTTGTGCTTAAGAAGAGTCTCAAAACAGTGAGGTGAATGAATGAAGATGTGAGACAATTGCCACTCTTATGGGATGGAGGTGTTTCAGTTTTAAAGAATCCTCCTTCCAGTGCAGGATCCTCAAGACACGTGGGTTCAACCCCTGGGTCAAGAAGATCCCCTGGAGAAGGAAATGGCAATCCACTCCCATATTCTTGCCTGGAGAATCCCATGGACAGAGGAGTCTGGCAGGCTACCATCCATAGGACATAGTCGGAGAAGACTGAGCAATTGAGCATGCATACTTGCAAGCATTATCTGTGTGAACATTATCTACAGACAGACATGGTAATATTTCCAGGTTCATCTTTTTCATTTAACCTTCATTTTTCACTAAACATGCAATTTCATAAGAAATATCCACATAAATAAAATTCACAAATCATTTGTAAAACGAGCACCTTAATTCAGGGCTCAGAAATGTGTATTTAGCTGCAGCAGATCTACCCACTGGGCGAGGAGCACAAAAACAGATGCTTCACTGAACCATGGTAAATCAGGCTGTTGGAAACTGTCATCCTTAACCCCCAAATTAGGCATTCGTGGTTCCTGGACATGTGACCAAGATCGCTGGCTCACGCTTCCTGTACATATCCATCTAGCAGCCATACCCGTTCCACACAATAAAAAGATCTGCAGCAACTCTTTAATTTGATCATTAGTGAAGTGGAGATAGATGTGTACATCCTGATTACTCATTAATCCCACAGGCAAAAACCTCAAGATGTCATTTTTAAGATAATGCATACAAAGCCCTTGTATGTAATCAAGTTAGGGCAGAATTGGGCTTAAACTTGTAAAACTGTGGGTAGTGCTGGCCATCGGCTGAGAATAGGGTAGGCAGAAGCCTGTCCTCTCTCCTTGGTGGCTGTTTCCTTTGCCTTCCGCTATGCCAAGGGACAAATATTCTTGTGTCCACTGCTATCGGGAAATAACACACATGCACACACACATGCACCTGGGTGGCCCTCTCCTAGAGCTACCTTTCTAGAGTGTGCCCTGTTTCTGTTATCTCTTGTTAACCTTAGGAGGATAACCTACCCTGACCTCACTCTCCCCGCCTAGCCGGCCCCTGGAATTCACATTAGTGAGCACATCCAGGGCGCAGGCCCGCACAGACTGCTCTTTGTTTGTCTTTATTTACTCCTCACAGGTAGGTATTTTTACTCCCCCCTTTTTAAATTTAGCCTTTTAATTGAAGAATAGTAGCTTTTTGGTTGTTTACTGCCAAACATCAACATGAATCAGCCATGGTTATGCTATGTCCCCTCCCTCTTGAACTTCCCTTCCATCTCCCTCCCCATCCCACCCTTCCAAGTTGCTATAGAGCCCTCCTTTGAGTTCCCTGAGTCTTAAAGCAATTCCCATTGGTTGTCTATTTTACATACGGTAATGTATGTTTCCATGTTACTCTTTCCATACATCTCAGCTCCTCCTCCCTCCCTCCAATGTTGTAAGTCTGTTCTCTATGTCTGTTTCTCCATTGCTGCCCTGCAAATAAATTCATCAGTACCATCTTTCCAGATTCTATATGTATGTCTTTCTTTCTCTGACTTTCTTCACTCTGGATAATAGGCTCTAGGTTCATCTACCTCACTTTTGTAAATATTAGAGCTGAGCCTCTCAGAGGTGAAGTGTCTTGCCCAAGTTCCCAGGGCTAGAAAACCATGGCTCTTGGATGCCAGCTCAGGTCTGTATAATCCCAAGCCTAAATCGTTTTGGCTGTACCACCAAAATAAAAGACTTGGTAAATTCTCTATGGTCTTAACTGATTAGATAGATTAAATAGGTTGCCTCTCGGAATGATTTAACACAAAAAAGATATTCCTGGGCATTAAAAATCTTAAAGGATTTTTCAGCAGCGGCAAAATTTTAGGCACAAAGTGGATTGGGACAGGAACAGTTGGGGGCATGTTGGACTTTTCTGGGTCACCTCCTCACGTACATTATGCTAAGGGATGGCCAAGTATGTTGATGCCTCAAACCAAGTTTGTAACTATGACTTGCTTTATGGATGTTAGGAGAAATATTGTTGACTGGCAGATGGATATTTTTAAGGGCTCTACTGGTAGAAATGAAAAATTTGAAACCAAGTCTGTATCCAAGAGGGCAAAATCAAGCCTTACGTGAGGAGCATTTTGCAAGCATGTTAGCTTTCCATTGATTGGCACCTGTGACATCTAGAATACATTAGTTCTGAGAGCTGATATGAGAACAGAGATTTGGGTAGAAGAAAAAATGGGAGAGCAAGTATCTAAAAGGCAAACAGGAAAATAACTTTGCCTGGTATGCATCTCATGGGGATAAATGCCAGTGTTTCTAACAGCATACGGTATAGTGTTAGTAGTGTCAGTTGCTCAGTTGTGTCCAACTCTCTGCAACCCTATGGTCTGTTGCCCACCAGGCTCCTCTGTCCACGGGATTCTCCAGGCAGGAATACTGGAGTGGGTTGCCATGCCCTCCTCCCTTTCGTGGGGATAAATGCCAGTGTTTCTAAGATCGTATGGTATGAGTGGGTCTTTTCTACACACTAGCTTAATGAACAGAGACAGACCTCCCTAATCCAGTGATAGGAGCTCCAGAGCAGATTTTTCAAAAGAGCAAACTGTTCACAAGTCCTCATGATGGTTCTGAGAGAGTAAATCTTCTTCTCATTCTTCACTCTGTATGTCTTTCTTTCTCTGACTTTCTTCACTCTGGATAATAGGCTCTAGGTTCATCTACCTCACTTTTGTAAATATTAGAGCTGAGCCTCTCAGAGGTGAAGTGTCTTGCCCAAGTTCCCAGGGCTAGAAAACCATGGCTCTTGGATGCCAGCTCAGGTCTGTATAATCCCAAGCCTAAATCGTTTTGGCTGTACCACCAAAATAAAAGACTTGGTAAATTCTCTATGGTCTTAACTGATTAGATAGATTAAATAGGTTGCCTCTCGGAATGATTTAACACAAAAAAGATATTCCTGGGCATTAAAAATCTTAAAGGATTTTTCAGCAGCGGCAAAATTTTAGGCACAAAGTGGATTGGGACAGGAACAGTTGGGGGCATGTTGGACTTTTCTGGGTCACCTCCTCACGTACATTATGCTAAGGGATGGCCAAGTATGTTGATGCCTCAAACCAAGTTTGTAACTATGACTTGCTTTATGGATGTTAGGAGAAATATTGTTGACTGGCAGATGGATATTTTTAAGGGCTCTACTGGTAGAAATGAAAAATTTGAAACCAAGTCTGTATCCAAGAGGGCAAAATCAAGCCTTACGTGAGGAGCATTTTGCAAGCATGTTAGCTTTCCATTGATTGGCACCTGTGACATCTAGAATACATTAGTTCTGAGAGCTGATATGAGAACAGAGATTTGGGTAGAAGAAAAAATGGGAGAGCAAGTATCTAAAAGGCAAACAGGAAAATAACTTTGCCTGGTATGCATCTCATGGGGATAAATGCCAGTGTTTCTAACAGCATACGGTATAGTGTTAGTAGTGTCAGTTGCTCAGTTGTGTCCAACTCTCTGCAACCCTATGGTCTGTTGCCCACCAGGCTCCTCTGTCCACGGGATTCTCCAGGCAGGAATACTGGAGTGGGTTGCCATGCCCTCCTCCCTTTCGTGGGGATAAATGCCAGTGTTTCTAAGATCGTATGGTATGAGTGGGTCTTTTCTACACACTAGCTTAATGAACAGAGACAGACCTCCCTAATCCAGTGATAGGAGCTCCAGAGCAGATTTTTCAAAAGAGCAAACTGTTCACAAGTCCTCATGATGGTTCTGAGAGAGTAAATAACATGAGCCTTTGCTGATAAAATTAAAATGTGTACTCTTCAAAAGCTACCAGTGGAAAAAGTGGAGTATTCTCAGGGTTTGCCTTTTTCTAATTAAAAAAAAACTAATCAGCTACCCATGTTCAGGGATGACATTTAAATTTCAGCTTTTGCCCTTATCAAACAAACAGAGTGAGCAGTTAAACCTTAAGGAAGGAGGCCACAATGATGAAAAAAAAAAAAAAAAAAAAAGATAAAAATCTGAAGTTGGAGTATTCGCTTCTAAGAGCCCTATATTAATTTTTCTTGGGGAAATTGCCAAGGAAAGAAAGGCGCATACTTGAACATGTGTGTTGTATGGGCAAGCCTCTGAAATACAGTGCCTGTAATGATTTATTTCCAGCTACTGACTCTGCCATGAATGACAGAGTTTATTTTATTTTTTTAAAGAAGAAGCCTCAGCCTAAGGAAACACCATGCTTCCAGAAGATGCCAGGCTGTTGAAAGAGCCGTTCTGAGAGGAGGGTGGGGGCAGGGGAAGTATATTTTCTAAGATTTTCCGATACTAAAACCCATTTACGACTGTTGAGAAAAATCTCTGACAGAGGATTTAGCTCTCACTAATCCTTAAGTGACTTGTTTTGACAGAGCCTTTATAGGAGATTTTCTCAGTAACTTCGGTTTGCTCTAAAGGAGCAATTACTGATTTGTCCTCCAGCACCATCTTTTTTTCCCCTACTTTTTCCTGTTTAACATATGCCAGCTAATGAACTTCATGTATGTTCCAAAATAGCAAGAGAATCCTATCAGAACTGTTTATTGTAGAAATTTGGAAACATTTGGATTTTCTTGGATCTTCCACTCCCTTTCTGGCCTCCGGGTATCAGGGACCCGGATTTCCTTTCGTGTGTCGTGTGGCCTCCTCAGCAGACGCCTTGACTCGAGCTGGTGGAAATCAAGTCCTACTTTCTACACACTAGCTTAATGAACAGAGACAGACCTCCCTAATCCAGTGATAGGAGCTCCAGAGCAGATTTTTCAAAAGAGCAAACTGTTCACAAGTCCTCATGATGGTTCTGAGAGAGTAAATAACATGAGCCTTTGCTGATAAAATTAAAATGTGTACTCTTCAAAAGCTACCAGTGGAAAAAGTGGAGTATTCTCAGGGTTTGCCTTTTTCTAATTAAAAAAAAACTAATCAGCTACCCATGTTCAGGGATGACATTTAAATTTCAGCTTTTGCCCTTATCAAACAAACAGAGTGAGCAGTTAAACCTTAAGGAAGGAGGCCACAATGATGAAAAAAAAAAAAAAAAAAAAAAGATAAAAATCTGAAGTTGGAGTATTCGCTTCTAAGAGCCCTATATTAATTTTTCTTGGGGAAATTGCCAAGGAAAGAAAGGCGCATACTTGAACATGTGTGTTGTATGGGCAAGCCTCTGAAATACAGTGCCTGTAATGATTTATTTCCAGCTACTGACTCTGCCATGAATGACAGAGTTTATTTTATTTTTTTAAAGAAGAAGCCTCAGCCTAAGGAAACACCATGCTTCCAGAAGATGCCAGGCTGTTGAAAGAGCCGTTCTGAGAGGAGGGTGGGGGCAGGGGAAGTATATTTTCTAAGATTTTCCGATACTAAAACCCATTTACGACTGTTGAGAAAAATCTCTGACAGAGGATTTAGCTCTCACTAATCCTTAAGTGACTTGTTTTGACAGAGCCTTTATAGGAGATTTTCTCAGTAACTTCGGTTTGCTCTAAAGGAGCAATTACTGATTTGTCCTCCAGCACCATCTTTTTTTCCCCTACTTTTTCCTGTTTAACATATGCCAGCTAATGAACTTCATGTATGTTCCAAAATAGCAAGAGAATCCTATCAGAACTGTTTATTGTAGAAATTTGGAAACATTTGGATTTTCTTGGATCTTCCACTCCCTTTCTGGCCTCCGGGTATCAGGGACCCGGATTTCCTTTCGTGTGTCGTGTGGCCTCCTCAGCAGACGCCTTGACTCGAGCTGGTGGAAATCAAGTCCTACTTTCTCTTTACACTGCATTTTCTCTATATAAAGATCTTTTCTCCTGTTGGAGGAGCCAGCACAGAGACCCCAGGTTGCTATGCCTTGCGGTGTTTGCTTTTGCTCAGAAGAGCTTTGTCTTTTTATTTATTTATTTATTTATTATTTATTTATTTATTTGGGGCGGGGGTCGGGTTGGGGAGGGAGGGGGGCGGGCCACTTCTATTGGGCTTTCGTTTCTCTATGTTCGTCGATCTTTGTTCTTTGGCCCGGGCCTCCCATCACGGTGGCCTCTGTTGTCGCAGAGCACTGGCTCTGGGCGCATGCGCTCCAGAGCTCCGTCTCGGTGATTGGACACATCGGTCCAGTCGCTCCGCGGCACGTGGGATTTTCCCAGGCCTGGGTTCGAACCGGCGCCCCTTGCACTGCAAGGCGGTGTCCTTACCCACTGGACCACCAGGGAAGCCCGAGCTTTGTCTTTTTAGAGGTGACTCAAAGAGCTGGAGTGCCTCCCTCCTGTAAAAGGGACCGCAGACACTGGGACCCTCTCACCTGTTCACTGGGATCTCCCACCTGCCTGCTGCACCTGTGAACAATTTTTAAATTCTACCTGCATCCCATCTTTCACCTTGTAATTACATCCCTCCCCATTGGAGGCCTAAGGAAGTCTTTCCAGCCCAGAGGCTCTCAGAGTGTGGTCTCAGACCAGCAGCCACAGGGCATTGTAAGGAAAGATTCCTAGAGGATTTAGCTCTCACTAATCCTTAAGTGACTTGTTTTGACAGAGCCTTTATAGGAGATTTTCTCAGTAACTTCGGTTTGCTCTAAAGGAGCAATTACTGATTTGTCCTCCAGCACCATCTTTTTTTCCCCTACTTTTTCCTGTTTAACATATGCCAGCTAATGAACTTCATGTATGTTCCAAAATAGCAAGAGAATCCTATCAGAACTGTTTATTGTAGAAATTTGGAAACATTTGGATTTTCTTGGATCTTCCACTCCCTTTCTGGCCTCCGGGTATCAGGGACCCGGATTTCCTTTCGTGTGTCGTGTGGCCTCCTCAGCAGACGCCTTGACTCGAGCTGGTGGAAATCAAGTCCTACTTTCTCTTTACACTGCATTTTCTCTATATAAAGATCTTTTCTCCTGTTGGAGGAGCCAGCACAGAGACCCCAGGTTGCTATGCCTTGCGGTGTTTGCTTTTGCTCAGAAGAGCTTTGTCTTTTTATTTATTTATTTATTTATTATTTATTTATTTATTTGGGGCGGGGGTCGGGTTGGGGAGGGAGGGGCCGGGCGGGCCACTTCTATTGGTCTTTCGTTTCTCTATGTTCATCCGTCTTTGTTCTTTGGCTCCGGCGGGCCTCCCATCACGGTGGCCTCTGTTGTCGCAGAGCACTGGCTCTGGGCGCATGCGCTCCAGAGCTCCGTCTCGGTGATTGGACACATCGGTCCAGTCGCTCCGCGGCACGTGGGATTTTCCCAGGCCTGGGTTCGAACCGGCGCCCCTTGCACTGCAAGGCGGTGTCCTTACCCACTGGACCACCAGGGAAGCCCGAGCTTTGTCTTTTTAGAGGTGACTCAAAGAGCTGGAGTGCCTCCCTCCTGTAAAAGGGACCGCAGACACTGGGACCCTCTCACCTGTTCACTGGGATCTCCCACCTGCCTGCTGCACCTGTGAACAATTTTTAAATTCTACCTGCATCCCATCTTTCACCTTGTAATTACATCCCTCCCCATTGGAGGCCTAAGGAAGTCTTTCCAGCCCAGAGGCTCTCAGAGTGTGGTCTCAGACCAGCAGCCACAGGGCATTGTAGGAACTTGTTAGAAATGCAGATTCCTAGACCCCATCCCAGACCTGCTGAATCAGAAAGTTAAGGGGCGGGGACCTTGGCAATCTGAGCTGTAAAACACTCCCTTGGTGATTCTGATGTAGGCAGACACTGAGGGGTACTATTTTCTAGTCTCATTCTCATCTTATTTTCTGAGGAAAAACTGCTAAGGCAGAGGTCATCAACCTTTTTGGCACCAGGGACCAGTTTTGTAAGAGTCAGTTTTACCATGGACAGGGGAGAAGGGATGGTTTCATGATGATTCAAGTATATCACATTTATTGTGCCCTTTATTTGTCTTATTATTAGTTCCACCTCAGATCATCGGGTGTTAGATCCTAGAGGTTGGGGGCCCCCGAATTAAGGAACCTTCATGTTGCAGAAGAGCTAGTACGTTGTGCCTCCCAAAGCCCCAGATCCATGGCCCCACACTCCACGTTTGCTGGTAACTTCCAAAACTTCCTCTTGCACAGTTAGGCATCTGGTCTTAATTTATGGCCAGCTTCTGTCTAATTTTTTCTTTTTTTCCTTAATTTCAGTAAACCACACCAGGGAGGAGATTGCTGATTAGGTGTGGCAGAAGAGATTTACGAGTGTTCACACACGTGTATAAAACTCAAGACAAGCATTAACATACTGCGTTTTAAATTATTCTTGAGACTTTTTTTTTGAAAGCCGCCTGCTTTAATCCTCTTGTCAGGGAACTGCCGTGCTAGAGAAAATTGATCACCAAAAGCAGGCTTTGCCAGCTTCACAGAAAAAGTCAGCTGCGAGAGCTGTTCATAGTGAGAACTGTTTCTTTGCCCATGCGGTTGACAGACATAGTTTTTCCAGAAAGCTTTTCACAGTGGGCTGCTGTGACGTTTCTTGAGGAGAGGGGGAGGTGGCCTCTTGGGGTTGGATGTGGATTTCTTTTACAGGACCTAGGTGTCCCCATGGCCACTTGAGGGGATTATGAGGAAGGTCCTGAATGGGTCCCCTGGGAGAGCTGGATCTGGGTCCTGCTTCTCCACAAATTTTGTAGCCTTGGACAAATCCCTTGGAATGAATGTCTGACTTTTTAGTTTCCTCATTTGTAGAATGTGTGGTGCTAAGTCGCTTCAGTTGTGTCTGACTCTATGTGAACGTATGAATTATCGTTTGCCTGACTTCTCTGTCCATGGGATTCTGCAGGGAAGAGTACTAGAGTTGCCATGCCCTCCTCCAGGGGATCTTACCCACTCAGGGATTGAGCCCATGTCTCTTATGTCTCTTGCACTGGCAGGTGGGTTCTTTACCACTATCACCACCTGGGAAGCCTCATTGGCAGAAGAGAGGAGGTTACAGCAGGTGACCTCTGAGGTCCTTTCATCCTTAACATTTTTGATTTGGGGATTTCATCTCCCATCTGGCTTCGTGCACCATCCTTCAGTTGGGGCATAGGAATAGTTGAATGATTGATCCATCAGAGGCTCTTCTGCTCTCTTCTCCTTCCTCCAAATCCCTGCCTACCCTCTGGAGCCTATTTCTTGCAGGACTGGAAAAAAAAAAAAAAAAGATTCAATAGCATCTTCTTTTTTCAGCCACTTGGAAATTGTCTGCTTTGATATCTTGTGCAAAAGAAAGGTGGGCACCCAGAGATAATAGGGCCTGGGTCAAGGTAGGGGTATGGTCGTCCAGAAACCTTTCAGAGAAACTTGAGAATGTGTAATGTCCTTTTTCCTCCTAAAATCAGGACTCCCAACTTAATCCCATTCCCTCTTGCCCTGGTCTCTGAAGAAACCAAGCTGCTAAAAACACAGCAAAGTGAGACAGAGGACAAAGTTGCTAATTGCTGGTTGAGCATCCCCAGATAAGGGATCCAGGGGATGTCCTATGCCAGCTTCACAGAAAAAGTCAGCTGCGAGAGCTGTTCATAGTGAGAACTGTTTCTTTGCCCATGCGGTTGACAGACATAGTTTTTCCAGAAAGCTTTTCACAGTGGGCTGCTGTGACGTTTCTTGAGGAGAGGGGGAGGTGGCCTCTTGGGGTTGGATGTGGATTTCTTTTACAGGACCTAGGTGTCCCCATGGCCACTTGAGGGGATTATGAGGAAGGTCCTGAATGGGTCCCCTGGGAGAGCTGGATCTGGGTCCTGCTTCTCCACAAATTTTGTAGCCTTGGACAAATCCCTTGGAATGAATGTCTGACTTTTTAGTTTCCTCATTTGTAGAATGTGTGGTGCTAAGTCGCTTCAGTTGTGTCTGACTCTATGTGAACGTATGAATTATCGTTTGCCTGACTTCTCTGTCCATGGGATTCTGCAGGGAAGAGTACTAGAGTTGCCATGCCCTCCTCCAGGGGATCTTACCCACTCAGGGATTGAGCCCATGTCTCTTATGTCTCTTGCACTGGCAGGTGGGTTCTTTACCACTATCACCACCTGGGAAGCCTCATTGGCAGAAGAGAGGAGGTTACAGCAGGTGACCTCTGAGGTCCTTTCATCCTTAACATTTTTGATTTGGGGATTTCATCTCCCATCTGGCTTCGTGCACCATCCTTCAGTTGGGGCATAGGAATAGTTGAATGATTGATCCATCAGAGGCTCTTCTGCTCTCTTCTCCTTCCTCCAAATCCCTGCCTACCCTCTGGAGCCTATTTCTTGCAGGACTGGAAAAAAAAAAAAAAAAGATTCAATAGCATCTTCTTTTTTCAGCCACTTGGAAATTGTCTGCTTTGATATCTTGTGCAAAAGAAAGGTGGGCACCCAGAGATAATAGGGCCTGGGTCAAGGTAGGGGTATGGTCGTCCAGAAACCTTTCAGAGAAACTTGAGAATGTGTAATGTCCTTTTTCCTCCTAAAATCAGGACTCCCAACTTAATCCCATTCCCTCTTGCCCTGGTCTCTGAAGAAACCAAGCTGCTAAAAACACAGCAAAGTGAGACAGAGGACAAAGTTGCTAATTGCTGGTTGAGCATCCCCAGATAAGGGATCCAGGGGGATGTCCTATCATCATCGTTCACTTGCTTCCAGTGCTGGGAGTTCTCCTGTCTTTGCTTAGAGCTGTGTCCTCAGGTAACCCGGTGAAGCAGGTCATTTGATGTTAAAGCGCATTGCAGGGGGACATCCTGGCTATTCTTTCTAGCCTAGTTCGCCAAACTCAAGTTGAAAGATTCAATGATCCTTGGCCAAGTTGACCCATGCTGGGAAACTTCATCTCTAATCACAAAAGCAGGAACGGGTGGGAGATACAGGTAAGCAATTGACATTTCTCACCATTTAACGTCTCAGGAAAGTGCCTTTTGGAATCCTGTGAGGTGTTCCAGCTAAATTTAAGTACAGTGGTGATGTGATAACCCCTTGTCAGACTGAGCATGGGCCAGCTTTCCTTCCCTTGTCCCTTGTAGCCTCCTGAAACTGGAACCCTCTGGAAAATTCCTGTCACAGGAAGACAGGGAAGGAGTTTATCAAATGAAACTGTTTCCAAGTATATTGCTTTCTCAGGAAAGGTTCAGGTTCCAGAGGGAGGAGTGAAAGATGAAGTTGAAAAGGTGACATCAGCTTTCTCCACTTTCTTGCCTGACACCGGGAGTTATGCATCGTTTTGATGACATATTTGTGATATTGGAAGAGTCGGCTCAGACGTCTTCATTTTAACGTGGGTAATGGGCACGGGAAGTGCCAACAGCACTGGCTAGAGAAGAGTAGGAAGACAGGGACTTGCAGAGGATCAGGCAGGAGAAAGCATCCTAAGAAACAGAGGTTCGGGTGAGAGGTGTCCAAGCAAAACTGCCAAACCTCTAAGCGTGTTCTCGTGGCTCCCTCACTATGCAATTATCTTTCTCCTCTGGAAATAGCTAAGAGTCTGCTAAGAGTTTAGGATTTGGGGAAAAACTTATCACTTAAAAGGAGCACATGGTAAAGAATCAAAAGACTTTGTGTTAACTAAGCAGATAGCTCCCATCTTTATCAGGCCCCCTAAAAGGATGCAAACCATGGGGCTTAAAGACAGAGGACAAAGTTGCTAATTGCTGGTTGAGCATCCCCAGATAAGGGATCCAGGGGGATGTCCTATCATCATCGTTCACTTGCTTCCAGTGCTGGGAGTTCTCCTGTCTTTGCTTAGAGCTGTGTCCTCAGGTAACCCGGTGAAGCAGGTCATTTGATGTTAAAGCGCATTGCAGGGGGACATCCTGGCTATTCTTTCTAGCCTAGTTCGCCAAACTCAAGTTGAAAGATTCAATGATCCTTGGCCAAGTTGACCCATGCTGGGAAACTTCATCTCTAATCACAAAAGCAGGAACGGGTGGGAGATACAGGTAAGCAATTGACATTTCTCACCATTTAACGTCTCAGGAAAGTGCCTTTTGGAATCCTGTGAGGTGTTCCAGCTAAATTTAAGTACAGTGGTGATGTGATAACCCCTTGTCAGACTGAGCATGGGCCAGCTTTCCTTCCCTTGTCCCTTGTAGCCTCCTGAAACTGGAACCCTCTGGAAAATTCCTGTCACAGGAAGACAGGGAAGGAGTTTATCAAATGAAACTGTTTCCAAGTATATTGCTTTCTCAGGAAAGGTTCAGGTTCCAGAGGGAGGAGTGAAAGATGAAGTTGAAAAGGTGACATCAGCTTTCTCCACTTTCTTGCCTGACACCGGGAGTTATGCATCGTTTTGATGACATATTTGTGATATTGGAAGAGTCGGCTCAGACGTCTTCATTTTAACGTGGGTAATGGGCACGGGAAGTGCCAACAGCACTGGCTAGAGAAGAGTAGGAAGACAGGGACTTGCAGAGGATCAGGCAGGAGAAAGCATCCTAAGAAACAGAGGTTCGGGTGAGAGGTGTCCAAGCAAAACTGCCAAACCTCTAAGCGTGTTCTCGTGGCTCCCTCACTATGCAATTATCTTTCTCCTCTGGAAATAGCTAAGAGTCTGCTAAGAGTTTAGGATTTGGGGAAAAACTTATCACTTAAAAGGAGCACATGGTAAAGAATCAAAAGACTTTGTGTTAACTAAGCAGATAGCTCCCATCTTTCAGGCTCAGGTGCCTCTTCTGGCAAATGAGATGCTGCTCTAGAGCAGGAATGACAAATTATGGCCCATGACCCTAAGGGGCAGGTATCCTTAATAAGGACAGTATTCTTTCAAATAACTCCAGATGAAGCTTCACAGTCCCTCTGATCACAGTGCTCAAGGCAGCCACGATACTTTCAGAGTTCACAGTTTTCACATCAAAGCTCTTTGGCGTCTTCCTTAGGCAGAAGCTGGGAAATTGGCATGATGTTATCATAGCATGAGGGTGTGGTACTTAACCCAGCCTGAAGTTTGCAGGGGGAGGTGGGGAGCAAGGAAGGCTTCCAGGAGGAGGTGACTCTAAGGCTAAATCTTCGAAGATGAGCGATATTGTCAGGAGAAGGGACAGAGAGTTATCTAGGTGCAGAGAACGGAAAGGCCACAGGCAAGAATGGAGACAAGCGCAGAGTCCGCTGCATTTTTAATGTAGGGGCAGATAAGATGTCACACAGGGGACAGCTGGAGAGGATGCTGGGAGGAAAGGCAGAGAGCCAGTCATGGGGGTTGGGGGTGGAGGGGTGGTCTTGGAGGCCAGGCTTTGGGGGCGTGCTTTCATTGACCTGCCCCCACTTGGCAGCTGCTAGCTTCTGAGTCTGTACCTCTCTGCTTCTGTCTCTTGTCGCCCTTCATTTGTCCCTGGCTCTGACTCCCCGTGGCTGACTTTGTTGCTCTTATGACCTCCACCTATGTGTCCCAGCCAGGTGCTGACCTCGTGACCTGAGGCGTGCCCCAGGGGCGTCTTTGTTCTTCCACGCTCTGGGCAGCTTCCCATCTCTACTTTGTCTGTACATCTTATTCTTTGCTGCCCCCTCACACTCTCCCACTGTGCACACACATGCGCACACACACACAGACCCCAGATCTGAAGCTTACATCAAGGGTGCTTGGGAAATAGTGTGCATGATGACAGCTTCCTTCAGATCGAGTTTGGTCCGGTTAGAAAAAGAAAAATGGGCTCATTTGCAGGCTCCTATCAGTTCACCCATGGAAGAGGGTCTTTTGAGGCTCTAATGGGCAGGCGGCTGATTCTGACAGCAGAATTCTGGGTCCTTGATCTTCCCAAGACATCGCCCCCCTGTTTTGAACATTAGCGGTGGTGTGGGTTCTTCCCACGGAGAACTGTGAATCCTATTCAGCCGGCTCCTTATGATTCGGACACGAACAGGGAGCTTTCTCTGTCTACTTAATTCCCTTTGAAAGCTTTCTCATCCCACTATTGGGCACTTCAGAGAGAGCGCACTGCATTAATATCTTCTGCTCTGGTTTCAACTTGGTATGGTTTTATGATCTTAAAATAGATGGAATTACCACGGCAAGCATTGTTCTGCTTCGAACTCAAAGTCTCAAGAGCAAGTCCTTCTAAAAAAGTTAATCCTTTTCTTATTGGCAAGGATTCTGGACTGCAGTTTACAAAGAAATATGCTAAATTATTTATAAGCCAGGATTATTGCAATACCCAAGATTTCCGTGCATAACATCACGGCTCCACTAAACTGGCACAAACGGAACAGCCTTTGGCCCCACCTTATGACAGCTGCTAGGGCCCCGGAGCTTACGAGGGTGGCCTCGGGAACACATGTTGTTTGAGCATCGCCTTCCGTGGCTCACGCGCTCACCATTCTACGGCTCGGGCCTCTGGGGCCACAAGCAAAGCTGAGATGGTGTGGAGAGGCAATATTCCTCTTGAAGACATGCATGTAATTTCTTTCTCATTGAAGATCTGTACTTTATGTTCTTCTGAGAGGTTTGCTGATGGTCAGTAGTTAAAGAGTGGCCTTAGACGTGTTTTAGAAACATGCAGTGTTGTAGGCCAACCTCTACTAAAACTTTGAGAACACTCCTTAAGCTCCCAGTTTTCCCAAATATAAAATGAAAGGGCTTAAAATCAGTCATCACAAAAGGGGCCTTTACTCTAACATCAGATGACTTAAAACAAGTACTGAGGGACTTCCCTGGGGAAAGTGGTGGTTAAGAATTCACCTTGCGGGCTTCCCTGGTGGTCCAGTGGGTGAGAACACCACCTTGCGGTGCTAGGGGCACCAGTGCAATCCCTGGCCTGGGAGGATCCCACATGTCGCGGAGCGGCTGGACCAATGTGTCCAACTACCGAGCCCGCACTCTGGAGCGCGTATACCCAGAGCCAGTGCTCTGCAGCGGGAGGGGCCACTGTGATGGGAGGCCCACACAGGCCAAAAGAACAAAAAAATGGAGAAATAAATGAAAGACTAATAGAAGTGCCCCTGCAAAAAAAAAAATTAAAAAAATAAAAAAAGAATCCACCTTGCAATGCAGGGGAGGCAAGTTCAGTCCCTGGCTAGGAAACTAAAATTCCACGTACCATGGAGCAGCAAAACCCATGTGTTGCAACTGTTGAGCCCATGTTGAGTTTGAGCACCATATTGAAAGAGCCCACATGACACAACGAAGATCTTATGTGCAACATCGAAGACCCAACACGTCCAAGTGAATAAATATTTTAAAAGAAACAGGTACTTATTGAATTCAGGGGTGCTTATATGTATGGTACCGATAATTGGAAGATAGGACAACAACCTTTGAATTTCTTTTTTTTTTTTTTAATTTTGGCCCCTTCTTTGTTGGTTATTTATTTATTTTTATCCATCTTTATTTTTTGGCCTGTGTGGATCTTCCACAGGCCTCTCTCACTGCAGAGCACTGGCTCTGGGCACATGCACTCCAGAGCGCTGGCTTGTCATTGGACACACCGGTCCAGCCACTCCATGGAATGTTGGGATCTTCCCAGGCCAGGGATCAAACTGGTGCCATTTGCACTGCAAGGCAGACTCTTTACCCACTAGACCACCAGGGAAGCCCTGAATTTTTTATTATAGGAAGATGGAGCCTGAGAATTATCATAGGACCTGCCAGGAGCAGTGGCGTATACACACCTGTGTATAATACCCTTCCCTCTCTTCAACATTGGGAAATTGTTTCCCTTTGAGATTCTCTGATTCTTTCTAATTTGCTCCCAGTTTTCAGAAGTAATCTGCTGTTTTGAAGGTATTCTTACATCCACTGCCAACCACGAGGGCTGTCATATTTCCCCTTTCCAGCCATGGTGCATTACTGTGTCTGTGTATGAGTTCCACCTGGTATAAATTTAACTCTGCCCATGGGCAAAGGTGAAGGGGGCAGGGTAGAAACCTGGCGTTCCCAGTTTGGGTCTGTTACCCTTTAACATTTTTAATCCAGGGATTCTGCATCTTTGCCTGCAAGGCAGGCCACATGTAAATTCCAGGGAGGACTTGGTGCCTCTCAGACTTCCTCCCCACCCCAGCCCTGCGCTCTGTTCCAGCTCACCGTGAAGGTGGGGATGCTGGTCTCTCCCGTGGTCACTGTCCCCAGCTGTTCAGCCTTTCACCTTATACAACTTTGCCTTTTGTTCTCTCCCAAGTCAATATGTGTCCCTGCGCCCACAGGCACATCTGTAGAGCAGGGAGACCTGGTTCCAGCTGGGGTTCTGGGAGGAACTGAACTAATGAGTGCCAGATGCCTAAGATGCTGTCTGCCCTGCGGGTTTTCCAGAAAGGTTGGTTTCTTTCCTTTCCTCCTCCCTTCCTTTTCTCTCTCTCTAAGCACCAGAGTCCTTCTCAGCAAAAGGTTACTCTAGGAAACAATAGGGAGCATTGTTGGAATCGTGCAGGATGCTGGAAGCACAGCCCAGAAGGACCTCGTACTACCACCAGGAGTTGCTAGTCTGGTGGGAAGTAGTGCCAAGATGGTGGCAGGAAAACACAGGTTGCTGGTGGGGCTCTGAGGGCAGACCACTGGCTCTGGGCACATGCACTCCAGAGCGCTGGCTTGTCATTGGACACACCGGTCCAGCCACTCCATGGAATGTTGGGATCTTCCCAGGCCAGGGATCAAACTGGTGCCATTTGCACTGCAAGGCAGACTCTTTACCCACTAGACCACCAGGGAAGCCCTGAATTTTTTATTATAGGAAGATGGAGCCTGAGAATTATCATAGGACCTGCCAGGAGCAGTGGCGTATACACACCTGTGTATAATACCCTTCCCTCTCTTCAACATTGGGAAATTGTTTCCCTTTGAGATTCTCTGATTCTTTCTAATTTGCTCCCAGTTTTCAGAAGTAATCTGCTGTTTTGAAGGTATTCTTACATCCACTGCCAACCACGAGGGCTGTCATATTTCCCCTTTCCAGCCATGGTGCATTACTGTGTCTGTGTATGAGTTCCACCTGGTATAAATTTAACTCTGCCCATGGGCAAAGGTGAAGGGGGCAGGGTAGAAACCTGGCGTTCCCAGTTTGGGTCTGTTACCCTTTAACATTTTTAATCCAGGGATTCTGCATCTTTGCCTGCAAGGCAGGCCACATGTAAATTCCAGGGAGGACTTGGTGCCTCTCAGACTTCCTCCCCACCCCAGCCCTGCGCTCTGTTCCAGCTCACCGTGAAGGTGGGGATGCTGGTCTCTCCCGTGGTCACTGTCCCCAGCTGTTCAGCCTTTCACCTTATACAACTTTGCCTTTTGTTCTCTCCCAAGTCAATATGTGTCCCTGCGCCCACAGGCACATCTGTAGAGCAGGGAGACCTGGTTCCAGCTGGGGTTCTGGGAGGAACTGAACTAATGAGTGCCAGATGCCTAAGATGCTGTCTGCCCTGCGGGTTTTCCAGAAAGGTTGGTTTCTTTCCTTTCCTCCTCCCTTCCTTTTCTCTCTCTCTAAGCACCAGAGTCCTTCTCAGCAAAAGGTTACTCTAGGAAACAATAGGGAGCATTGTTGGAATCGTGCAGGATGCTGGAAGCACAGCCCAGAAGGACCTCGTCTACTACCACCAGGAGTTGCTAGTCTGGTGGGAAGTAGTGCCAAGATGGTGGCAGGGAAAACACAGGTTGCTGGTGGGGCTCTGAGGGCAGACCTAACTCCAAGCCGGGCACTCGAGACCTGGCAGCAAGGAGGCAGAAAGTGCCTGTGAGGCGGCTGCCTTCATCTTAGACACCCCTCGCGATGCTAGAGTCTTCTAGGCTCCAGGGATTCCCAGGGCGTTGAAGACACACTGTCTTTTTTCCTGTAGTAAAGGCCCATTCTCTGCTCCCACCTTCCTACCTCTAGGAGCAGGAGGGTGAGGGTCCAATCCCATCTCTCTGCCTGGACGTCCCCTCAGGGCAGGAGGCCTGCTGCTACGTCAGCAAGGACTTGCAAAGGGGCACGCTCACATCACAGAATGCTAGGACAGCTTTTGTCTCTCTGCTCACTGGAACTGACAGGCACCCGTCTGGAACCTTAAAGGAAAGGAGAGTCTAGGGGGAGCCTGAAACGGCAGCACTGAAAGGAGCCTCAGGGTGAAGGATGCTGCCAGCCACACAGCTGCCATGTATGGGTGGGGCCCACAGCTACTGTTCCCGAGAGGGTTGATCTGATTTTCTTCAGTAGAGGAAGAATGGCTGTGAGCTGCTGACCTCAAGAAGAACGTCCATGTTTGTGAGTGCACGTGCATGTACAGGTGCACCTGGCCACATATTTTCCTCTGCCTGCTCACCTGGCTCCCACCCCGTGTAACTTACACGATGTTCTTTCTCTACTCTGAAAGAATTTACTAGTGAACTTACTCCTGACATCAGTGCCATCCAGGACCGGATCCACTGCCCTGCTGGCCTTGTGTCAGCTCAGTCCGGGGCCCTTGCAGCACATCCCTGGGGCTGAAATGCCCACCTCGAGTGGATGGGACAAAAGGCAGGTGAAACAGCAATGGCAAAACCAGACCCACGTGCTCGGAGGATGGGCTGCGAGTCCAGGCAGTGGAGCAGCCGTAGGGCAGGATGAGCATGAGGCTGGAAGAAGGAACAGAAGGCTGGAGAGAGGTGATCCTGGGCTCGCTCTCATCTGCAGGCTGGGTTATCTCAGAATACTGTTTGGTGGCTGAGTATGGCTAATTTTCAGTTTACCTTAGTTTTGGTTCTAGTAGCCTTCTTTTTAATGTCCATGGTTAGACTAGTCAGAGTACTATGTGAAGGAAGGGGTGAGGAATCTGGTTGTTCTCGGGTGAAACAAAACAGCATCACTGGGACCTTGGTGACATCTCTTTCTCACTTGTTACTGCAGACAGGCCTAGGTCATGGTGTGGTACTTGCCCGAGATCATCCCCACAGCCTGTCCTGGTTGTTTAGAACAACCAACCGTTCATGCTAGTGCTAGATCTTATGGACAGAAAGTGCACTGGTTTTTCAAACCTTCTTTGCTACCCAAATGGCAAATCACCACCAATGTATACCCATGAAGACAGAAATAGATGGCCCTAGCATTCCATCGGCTGTACATAAAAAGTGCAGCTTTTGTCTCTCTGCTCACTGGAACTGACAGGCACCCGTCTGGAACCTTAAAGGAAAGGAGAGTCTAGGGGGAGCCTGAAACGGCAGCACTGAAAGGAGCCTCAGGGTGAAGGATGCTGCCAGCCACACAGCTGCCATGTATGGGTGGGGCCCACAGCTACTGTTCCCGAGAGGGTTGATCTGATTTTCTTCAGTAGAGGAAGAATGGCTGTGAGCTGCTGACCTCAAGAAGAACGTCCATGTTTGTGAGTGCACGTGCATGTACAGGTGCACCTGGCCACATATTTTCCTCTGCCTGCTCACCTGGCTCCCACCCCGTGTAACTTACACGATGTTCTTTTCTCTACTCTGAAAGAATTTACTAGTGAACTTACTCCTGACATCAGTGCCATCCAGGACCGGATCCACTGCCCTGCTGGCCTTGTGTCAGCTCAGTCCGGGGCCCTTGCAGCACATCCCTGGGGCTGAAATGCCCACCTCGAGTGGATGGGACAAAAGGCAGGTGAAACAGCAATGGCAAAACCAGACCCACGTGCTCGGAGGATGGGCTGCGAGTCCAGGCAGTGGAGCAGCCGTAGGGCAGGATGAGCATGAGGCTGGAAGAAGGAACAGAAGGCTGGAGAGAGGTGATCCTGGGCTCGCTCTCATCTGCAGGCTGGGTTATCTCAGAATACTGTTTGGTGGCTGAGTATGGCTAATTTTCAGTTTACCTTAGTTTTGGTTCTAGTAGCCTTCTTTTTAATGTCCATGGTTAGACTAGTCAGAGTACTATGTGAAGGAAGGGGTGAGGAATCTGGTTGTTCTCGGGTGAAACAAAACAGCATCACTGGGACCTTGGTGACATCTCTTTCTCACTTGTTACTGCAGACAGGCCTAGGTCATGGTGTGGTACTTGCCCGAGATCATCCCCACAGCCTGTCCTGGTTGTTTAGAACAACCAACCGTTCATGCTAGTGCTAGATCTTATGGACAGAAAGTGCACTGGTTTTTCAAACCTTCTTTGCTACCCAAATGGCAAATCACCACCAATGTATACCCATGAAGACAGAAATAGATGGCCCTAGCATTCCATCGGCTGTACATAAAAAGTGCAGCTTTTTTCTTACCCATTTTATACTCCTGCTTTATGGCCTTTACAGTCTCTTTCTTCCTCTTCCTCTCTTCTTGTCTCTAATATATAGAACACTTTGGCTTGCTGGACTCAGGTTGAATCCTGGTAAGGGTCTACGGTAACACTGAGACTTCTGAAATTCCTGTAAAAACCCAGTTTGGCTTCCTTTTATCATGGATCAAGCCATGTGCCTCAGTGACAGCGTGGCAGTTGGAGTAGGAACGAGAGAGTGTCTTCACACCTGACCAAATAACTAGATCCCTTCGGGTCAGGAAAAGTCACAAATCTGATTCACTTTACATCTCTCTTAAAAGATCACAGACGTCCGAGAGGTACTTGAAGCCTTTTTTTTTTTCTCCTAATTCCAGCAATTGGTCTTCCTCTCTCCCTCTCTCTCTCAGCTGGAGCAAAGGAAAATGTCTTGCTGACACAGAAGCCA
Organism: Tragulus kanchil; assembly: GCA_022376925.1. Lineage (NCBI taxonomy): Eukaryota > Metazoa > Chordata > Mammalia > Artiodactyla > Tragulidae > Tragulus > Tragulus kanchil. Next base: position 287,978,399 of record JAIOJX010000032.1, read on the forward strand.
GCCCTCTTCTGACCTCTCTTGGTTTTCATTCGGGATAACCTGATGAAGAGCAAATCACTTCCAGAAGCAACAAAAACTGTCGAGGAAGGCTATCTGGTAGTCCAGGAGCACAAGAGAGTCGCAGATGATGCTACGTCGATGGGCTCTTAGGTTTAAACGTGGTGACCGAGAATCTCATCTGGTCTTTACAGTGGCATGCGTTGTAATGTTTTTAGTTGTCACCCGAGCTGGTGCCACAAACACTCAGCAGGTGTCCCATACCACTTCAGAAATAGACTCAGTTCTCTGGGAAGAAGTTACACCTATAAAATATATCCATGGCTCAGCCTGGATAAGGACACCGTCATTCAGTAGCTTCTTATGTGGTCTTTTAAGGTTTTTCATCCTTTCATCATACTTATAATGCCTTATGCAGGGAGGGTTGTTTTTTTCATTACTGTGGACCCACCTCAGATAGAGATCAAAGCTGCATACATTGACTGAACCAATGGGTTGACGTTTTTTGCAGGAGGAATTGTGGTTATAACCACAACCTGGTTTTTAGATTAAGAGTTCAAGAAACTGCCCAGGCGTGGACATAAAAAGTGCAGCTTTTTTCTTACCCATTTTATACTCCTGCTTTATGGCCTTTACAGTCTCTTTCTTCCTCTTCCTCTCTTCTTGTCTCTAATATATAGAACACTTTGGCTTGCTGGACTCAGGTTGAATCCTGGTAAGGGTCTACGGTAACACTGAGACTTCTGAAATTCCTGTAAAAACCCAGTTTGGCTTCCTTTTATCATGGATCAAGCCATGTGCCTCAGTGACAGCGTGGCAGTTGGAGTAGGAACGAGAGAGTGTCTTCACACCTGACCAAATAACTAGATCCCTTCGGGTCAGGAAAAGTCACAAATCTGATTCACTTTACATCTCTCTTAAAAGATCACAGACGTCCGAGAGGTACTTGAAGCCTTTTTTTTTTTCTCCTAATTCCAGCAATTGGTCTTCCTCTCTCCCTCTCTCTCTCAGCTGGAGCAAAGGAAAATGTCTTGCTGACACAGAAGCCAGCCCTCTTCTGACCTCTCTTGGTTTTCATTCGGGATAACCTGATGAAGAGCAAATCACTTCCAGAAGCAACAAAAACTGTCGAGGAAGGCTATCTGGTAGTCCAGGAGCACAAGAGAGTCGCAGATGATGCTACGTCGATGGGCTCTTAGGTTTAAACGTGGTGACCGAGAATCTCATCTGGTCTTTACAGTGGCATGCGTTGTAATGTTTTTAGTTGTCACCCGAGCTGGTGCCACAAACACTCAGCAGGTGTCCCATACCACTTCAGAAATAGACTCAGTTCTCTGGGAAGAAGTTACACCTATAAAATATATCCATGGCTCAGCCTGGATAAGGACACCGTCATTCAGTAGCTTCTTATGTGGTCTTTTAAGGTTTTTCATCCTTTCATCATACTTATAATGCCTTATGCAGGGAGGGTTGTTTTTTTCATTACTGTGGACCCACCTCAGATAGAGATCAAAGCTGCATACATTGACTGAACCAATGGGTTGACGTTTTTTGCAGGAGGAATTGAAGCCCATGGTTATAACCAAGTGGCCCTTGGCAGGCAAACTCTATAAGGAGTTTTCCTTAAGCGAGTGTAAAGAAGGTTCCACAGAAACTGCCCAGGCGTGGAGTCAGGGCCTTTCATGTGGGTGTTTCTTGCACATTGCCTTTGAGATGTAGTTATGCCTTAACCATTCTGTACTGTGGAATGGAATGAAATAGACCCAGAAGGATGCTGACCTGCTCATCTTTGTCTAATCGCTTAACTAAAACCCCCTATTAGTACCTTCTACTTCTTTTTCTTAGCATCTCAATTCTCAGGGCTTCTCTGCATCTTTGTTTTTTGATGTTCTGGTATCTCTGCATCTGTATTGGTTTTCAGACGCTATGCCTTCTATCAGATCATGTTGTCTGATTTGGGGGCGGAAATGCCATCTCCCTCTATAACCAGGTCTTGTCTCTTTCACTTTAAGGACCTTCTGTGTACCAGATGAGGTTCTTTGAAAGATACCCCCTGTTTGCTAACATTCTAGCAATAAGTCAGGCTGAGATGTAAACAAGACAAATAATCAGGCAGTCATTCATCAGGGAAAATCAGAGGGTCCAGGAAATGTGGTGGCAGAAAACCTAGCTGAGGCTTGGAGGACAGGGGCGAGGACAGGCAAGATGGTGCCGAAATCACAGACTCTGAAACTTCTTCTGTGAGCCAGCTGCCGTGCTTGGTGCATTATAGTTGCTTTCTCAGATGACAGCACAATGACAAGTAGGTGTTGTTACTCCTGTTTTACAGATGAGGAAGTTGAGGATTAAAGCGGTTAATGATTTGCCTGCCTCATGCTACCAGGCAAGTGAAAATGCTAAAACCTTAGCCAAGTCAGACACTATTTGCATTGCTTTACATTCAGCAAAAAACTCAGAATATGTTTTTATCTCTTATTTCACATAGCTAGATACAATGATTTATTTTTGAAGCAAAACTAATATTCAGAATGGATAAACAGGTCACCCTATTGCCTGGACTAGACTCTCTGTCACTGTGTAAAATGCTACCTCAAAGCTTTGGGACCTATATGTGTATGTGCGTGTGTGTGTATACACACATATACATATATGTGTATGCACACTCATATATATATATATATATATATATATGTATGTATGTATGTATATATGTGTGGAATATTACTCAGTTGGTAAAAAGGATGAAATAATGCCACTTGCAGCAACATGGATGGACCTAGATAGAGATTATCATACTAAACAAAGTCAGAAGGAGAACGACAAATACCATATGATATCTTTTATATGTGGAATCTAAAATATGTTATAAACAAACTTATCCACGAAACACAAACAGACCAACAGACGTAGAGAATAGACTGGTGGTTGTCAAGGGGGAGGTTAAGGGGAACAGGGATAGATTGGGAGTTTGGGATTAGCAGAAGAAAGTATTATGTATAGAGTGGATAATCAGCAAGGTCCTAACGTATAGCACAGAGAACTATATTTAATATCCTGTGTAACCCGTAATAGAAAAGAATATGAAAAAGAATATGTCACTTTGTACTATAGCAGAAATCAACAGAACATTGTAAATCAACTGTATTTCAAACATTATTTTAAAAAGCAAAATTTAAAAAATGGCAAAAAAAACCCAATATTCAAAAAAAGAAAAAAAATATTAAAAAAAACAAAGCATACAACCATTTTATCCCGTCTTGCAGTACTTTGGAGGTTAGGAATACAGGCAAAACTAGCCTGGCATTCTTCTGTTCTACATTGTATCTATTGGAGTCATTGGTTGATTTTCACCTATATAGCCAGACTGGCCTCAAGAGTCCAGAGTGAATGTACTTGTGCGTCCAGTAACTTGGAAGGGACAGCTGGAAACCAGAGAGTAAGCTGACCACCCCCCCACACACCAAAACAACCTTTTCCATGTTTTTCTTAAGTAGTTTCCACATGATCCTACCACAGAGTACCAAGGACTTCTTACATGGCAGTTCAGGGCTCTAAGGCAGCACGGTGTCCTCTTATAGGCTAAGCTGCAAGCGGGCATCGATAGCATCACTTCTGCTGTACTCCATCAGTCAGATCATCACAGGTCAGCCCGGGTTCAGAGAGGAAATAGTGCCTACTTGTCACTGGAAGGAGTCCCGAGGAATATACTCCCATCTTTAACCTAGAGAGTCAAATATGCTTCTTTCCGTGGAGTAAGCGAAAAACCTCCTTTTTAACACAGAGGCTGCTGTGGGTCAAACTATGGAGAAAATAACACTTATATTTGTAGCCTATATCTTTTCTGAGACTCTGTGCTTTCTCTCACCCCTCACCTATGTCCCTAAATTGTGCACTTAAGAAAAATGAGACACTCATGACCCACGTGCCCTTTGGGGGGGGCCATTTTCATCCTGAGCTGTATCTCTAATTGGAGAATGAAAGGATTTTGCTCTTGTTAAATATGTGGCTTCTCGAAGTTTGGGGGAGGAAAAGAAGACAAGAGAGAACAGGTTTGAGCGGAGGGCCCCTGACACAGCCAGTAACCTGCAGACCATTCCAATAAAGGCTCATTCTACCCCAAGACAATGATGGCTGTGTCCACTCAGTTTTATAAGCTTTTTACGTTTCCCTTCCCAACCCCACCGTAGACCTTTCTCTTTTACTCTGTCACCATACATCCATGTGGATTTTTATTTTTATATTTGTTTATTTTCTTCAGTCACTGCCCCCGCCCCCAGAAGAACCACAAGACGTCAGATACATAAAATGACTATTATTTTTCCTACCTAGGTGACATAAGGATCCAACTATTCCAGGAAAGGGGCAGATGACATTTTTCAGGGTTGCAGTCCCAATGAGGCATTTGTGAAAAAAAAAAAAAAGTTTTACAAAAGATGTGAGAATTGTATTCATGGGTCTGGGTTACCATTGGTCTTTTTAGGTTGTTCCAGAAGCTAGCCTCTCATGTCTGTGTCATTTTCTTCTACTCCTCTCTCTCTTTGGGATACTTTTTTCTGTTCTATTTTGAGCCCCACAGCACAGATCTTTGATTCCATTTGTCAGCCACAGATGCACATCCAGTTGAAAGGCATCCCCAGCCTCTACCACCACAATGCCTCTGATCTTGTGGCCACTGGAGCCTCTGACCACATGAGTCTGTTGATTTGTGGCTTCTCTGTTGTTTTAGTTCTTGGTGTTACCAGTGGGAGTAAAGCTCAAATGAGGAAAGAATGCTGGAAGAGTAAACCAATTCTGACCAAGGGCTGCTGCCTGTCCAGTGGGGTTTACACAATCCTTATAGTTTGAATCCGTGGTTGTTGTATCGTGGCATCCCTCAGGTGCTTCATGAAATTGGTTTCTCAGCTACTGAATGGTCATTCCAGTGACCTTTTCTACTGCCTTCTTTTTATCCATCTCTTGTCTTTAAGTCCTACTACATTATTTTTGCATTATTTATTACTTTTTGCATCTAAAAAAAACAATAAACTTTTCTTCACCCCTCACCTATGTCCCTAAATTGTGCACTTAAGAAAATGAGACACTCATGACCCACGTGCCCTTTGGGGGGGGCCATTTTCATCCTGAGCTGTATCTCTAATTGGAGAATGAAAGGATTTTGCTCTTGTTAAATATGTGGCTTCTCGAAGTTTGGGGGAGGAAAAGAAGACAAGAGAGAACAGGTTTGAGCGGAGGGCCCCTGACACAGCCAGTAACCTGCAGACCATTCCAATAAAGGCTCATTCTACCCCAAGACAATGATGGCTGTGTCCACTCAGTTTTATAAGCTTTTTACGTTTCCCTTCCCAACCCCACCGTAGACCTTTCTCTTTTACTCTGTCACCATACATCCATGTGGATTTTTATTTTTATATTTGTTTATTTTCTTCAGTCACTGCCCCCGCCCCCAGAAGAACCACAAGACGTCAGATACATAAAATGACTATTATTTTTCCTACCTAGGTGACATAAGGATCCAACTATTCCAGGAAAGGGGCAGATGACATTTTTCAGGGTTGCAGTCCCAATGAGGCATTTGTGAAAAAAAAGAGTTTTACAAAAGATGTGAGAATTGTATTCATGGGTCTGGGTTACCATTGGTCTTTTTAGGTTGTTCCAGAAGCTAGCCTCTCATGTCTGTGTCATTTTCTTCTACTCCTCTCTCTCTTTGGGATACTTTTTTCTGTTCTATTTTGAGCCCCACAGCACAGATCTTTGATTCCATTTGTCAGCCACAGATGCACATCCAGTTGAAAGGCATCCCCAGCCTCTACCACCACAATGCCTCTGATCTTGTGGCCACTGGAGCCTCTGACCACATGAGTCTGTTGATTTGTGGCTTCTCTGTTGTTTTAGTTCTTGGTGTTACCAGTGGGAGTAAAGCTCAAATGAGGAAAGAATGCTGGAAGAGTAAACCAATTCTGACCAAGGGCTGCTGCCTGTCCAGTGGGGTTTACACAATCCTTATAGTTTGAATCCGTGGTTGTTGTATCGTGGCATCCCTCAGGTGCTTCATGAAATTGGTTTCTCAGCTACTGAATGGTCATTCCAGTGACCTTTTCTACTGCCTTCTTTTTATCCATCTCTTGTCTTTAAGTCCTACTACATTATTTTTGCATTATTTATTACTTTTTGCATCTAACAAAACAAAACAAACTATATACTAGGGATGTACTTTCCAATATGATAAGGAGAATTAACACTGTTGTACATAATATATGAAAGTTGTTAAGACAGTAAATACTCAGTTCTCATCACAAGGAAAAAGGTTCTATTTTTTAATATCTATAATGAGATGGTAGATATTCACTGAACCTGTGGTGGTAAACATGTCATGATATGTCAGATCATTATGCTGTATACCTTAAACTTGTACAGTGCTGTAGTCAACCATATCCCAGTAAAACTGGGGGTAAAAAAAGAGATAAAGTAAAGTAAGGTAGTATGTTTATATTTTAAAAAATAGTCTGTATATTTTTTCTGTTTGTAAAAGTAACATGTGCTCATTGTAGAATCTTTGAAAAATAAAAAACAGTGAGAAGATGCTGATGGTCTTTAAAACTGTCACTAACTGGTAATCATACTCATTGATGCAGTGCACTCATTCCTCAGTAATGATTACTTCTCTACTGTGTGAACTACTTGGATATCAAGAATGCAGAAGGAATCAAAAAGGCAGGATCCTTGGCCTCATAGCCTTTAGTTGTTGTTGTTTTAATTTGACATATTGATTTTTGAATGTGCTGGGTCTTCGTTACTGCATGGGCTTTTCTCTACTTGGGGAGAGCAAGAGCTACTCTTTAGGTGCGGCACATGGGCTTCTTGTTGTGGTGGCTTCTCTTGCTACAGAGCCTCGTCTCTATGACATTCAGGCGTCAATAGTTGTGGCACGTAGGCTCAGCAGTTGTGGTTCCTGAGCTCTAGCACACAGGCTCAATTGTTGTGGCTCACAGGCGTAGTTGCTCTGTGGCATGTGGGATCTTCTCAGATCAGGAATCAGACCCATGTCTCCTGCATTGTCAGACAGATGGTTTACCACTTCACCACCGGGGAAGCTCCCAGACTTTAGTTTCATGGAAATACCAACACTGAATAAATAACATGATTTGTAGCAACTGCGTGACATTTCATAATTTCCATATCTTTAGGGTCAAATGAACACCTTTTAGTAACATATATTTTGCTAAGCCAAACTAGAATTTATTAATCATGTTTTATTAGACATTTGGATTGTTCCTAGTGTTTTGTTATTAATATTATAAGTAAAATTTAATTTCACATTTGTGTACATAAATGTTTGAAACTCTTTCCTTGGCATGAATTTCTTAAGAGATGATTACTGGGTGAAAGACTGATGTTTTTATAGATTCTGAACACATGTTACCAATTTGTTTCTAGAAGAGTCTCCACTTAATAATTCCCACCCTACTACCTTGTAATGTTGGCCCTGCCATATTCTTGCCAGGAATAAACATTAAGCAGTAAAGTGGAATCTTACTGCATTTCATATAGATTTTAAACATAAAGAACAGTTTCTCATTTTCTTGGCTTATAGAAGCAGTCAGTGCTTATTGTAAAATAAAATTAAAAAGAAAAAAAGCCCAAACCAAATAAATCCAAGCTGAACATATTGGACAAAGAAGAAAAATGAGGAGTGTGATCCTAATCAGAGGTAATCCCAGATTACATTTCAATGCATGTCCTTCCAGACTTTTTTTTTTTTTTCCCCTGAGGTTAAGGGCCATTTTAAGAGTCAGTCCTTTTAGAATAAACGTACTCTAGGGGAAGCAGAGACTTCCTAGCCTGGATACCATACTCAAGCTGTGCTACTCCTTGGCTGAGTTCTGGGAAGGTCCTAACATTCTTCCCCTTCCCTGAACTCTAGTTTCATCTGTGAAATGAGATGTTGTACTAACAGATTTTTATTCCTATGTTTCTTTGAAGCTGGGGTTCTCAAGCTCAGTAATTTTGACATGTGAGGCAGGATAATTCTTTGTTGTGGCACGTAGGCTCAGCAGTTGTGGTTCCTGAGCTCTAGCACACAGGCTCAATTGTTGTGGCTCACAGGCGTAGTTGCTCTGTGGCATGTGGGATCTTCTCAGATCAGGAATCAGACCCATGTCTCCTGCATTGTCAGACAGATGGTTTACCACTTCACCACCGGGGAAGCTCCCAGACTTTAGTTTCATGGAAATACCAACACTGAATAAATAACATGATTTGTAGCAACTGCGTGACATTTCATAATTTCCATATCTTTAGGGTCAAATGAACACCTTTTAGTAACATATATTTTGCTAAGCCAAACTAGAATTTATTAATCATGTTTTATTAGACATTTGGATTGTTCCTAGTGTTTTGTTATTAATATTATAAGTAAAATTTAATTTCACATTTGTGTACATAAATGTTTGAAACTCTTTCCTTGGCATGAATTTCTTAAGAGATGATTACTGGGTGAAAGACTGATGTTTTTATAGATTCTGAACACATGTTACCAATTTGTTTCTAGAAGAGTCTCCACTTAATAATTCCCACCCTACTACCTTGTAATGTTGGCCCTGCCATATTCTTGCCAGGAATAAACATTAAGCAGTAAAGTGGAATCTTACTGCATTTCATATAGATTTTAAACATAAAGAACAGTTTCTCATTTTCTTGGCTTATAGAAGCAGTCAGTGCTTATTGTAAAATAAAATTAAAAAGAAAAAAAGCCCAAACCAAATAAATCCAAGCTGAACATATTGGACAAAGAAGAAAAATGAGGAGTGTGATCCTAATCAGAGGTAATCCCAGATTACATTTCAATGCATGTCCTTCCAGACTTTTTTTTTTTTTTCCCCTGAGGTTAAGGGCCATTTTAAGAGTCAGTCCTTTTAGAATAAACGTACTCTAGGGGAAGCAGAGACTTCCTAGCCTGGATACCATACTCAAGCTGTGCTACTCCTTGGCTGAGTTCTGGGAAGGTCCTAACATTCTTCCCCTTCCCTGAACTCTAGTTTCATCTGTGAAATGAGATGTTGGACTAACAGATTTTTATTACTATGTTTCTTTGAAGCTGGGGGTTCTCAAGCTCAGTAATTTTGACATGTGAGGCAGGATAATTCTTTGTTGTTGAGGCCACCCTGTGCCTTGTGGAATGTTAAGCCCCATCCGTGCCTCTCCTCACTCAATGCCAGTGGCCACTACCACCAGCGGTTGTATCACATGTCTCCAGACACTGCCTGGTGCACCCTGAGGGACAAAACTGCCCCTGACTGAGAAGCTCAAAAATACTCTGATTCCATGTCTAGTGCATTTTAATGGTTACTACAAAATACAGCTTTGGGTGGGAGCCAGCATGCTTTGTATTGGGAGGCAGAAAAGATGGTAGATATGGGAAGAGGAGGGCTAGTGGAGAAGGAAGCCTGCTGGGGACAGTTCCGGAGCATGTGCACATGAGGGCATTGAGCCACATTTAAAGTCTCAGGTGCCCATTTGTGGTCAGCGGGTAGGAAAGCAAATTTCTTTTGGAGTCCTTCTATTATACACCAACAAGGTGATTAATTATTGAACGAGTCGGTTTTCTATAAAGGCGTTTGTCATCTTTCTTTGTCATCCATCCTGTGATGAACAAGGGGAGGCAGCAAATGGGGAAGCATTTTGCAAAGAGCTTCGGTCGTTCCCTCAGTTTGTGAATGGCTCCCTGGTTTGAGGTGTTATTTCCTTCCTGAGTGGTCTCTGCCTCAAGGATGACTTGTAGCGTATTGTTCAAAAGTATCCGTTTCTCGCAGTCAGTGCTTATTGTAAAATAAAATTAAAAAGAAAAAAAGCCCAAACCAAATAAATCCAAGCTGAACATATTGGACAAAGAAGAAAAATGAGGAGTGTGATCCTAATCAGAGGTAATCCCAGATTACATTTCAATGCATGTCCTTCCAGACTTTTTTTTTTTTTTCCCCTGAGGTTAAGGGCCATTTTAGGAGTCAGTCCTTTTAGAATAAACGTCCTCTGGGGGAAGCAGAGACTTCCTAGCCTGGATACCATACTCAAGCTGTGCTACTCCTTGGCTGAGTTCTGGGAAGGTCCTAACATTTTTCCCCCTTCCCTGAACTCTAGTTTCATCTGTGAAATGGGATGGTGGACTGACAGATTTTTATTACTATGTTTCTTTGAAGCTGGGGGTTCTCAAGCTCAGTAATTTTGACATGTGAGGCAGGATAATTCTTTGTTGTTGAGGCCACCCTGTGCCTTGTGGAATGTTAAGCCCCATCCGTGCCTCTCCTCACTCAATGCCAGTGGCCACTACCACCAGCGGTTGTATCACATGTCTCCAGACACTGCCTGGTGCACCCTGAGGGACAAAACTGCCCCTGACTGAGAAGCTCAAAAATACTCTGATTCCATGTCTAGTGCATTTTAATGGTTACTACAAAATACAGCTTTGGGTGGGAGCCAGCATGCTTTGTATTGGGAGGCAGAAAAGATGGTAGATATGGGAAGAGGAGGGCTAGTGGAGAAGGAAGCCTGCTGGGGACAGTTCCGGAGCATGTGCACATGAGGGCATTGAGCCACATTTAAAGTCTCAGGTGCCCATTTGTGGTCAGCGGGTAGGAAAGCAAATTTCTTTTGGAGTCCTTCTATTATACACCAACAAGGTGATGAATTATTGAATGAGTCGTTTTTCTATAAAGGCGTTTGTCATCTTTCTTTGTCATCCATCCTGTGATGAACAAGGGGAGGCAGCAAATGGGGAAGCATTTTGCAAAGAGCTTCGGTCGTTCCCTCAGTTTGTGAATGGCTCCCTGGTTTGAGGTGTTATTTCCTTCCTGAGTGGTCTCTGCCTCAAGGATGACTTGTAATGCCGCTATTGTTCAAAAGAAGAGTCATCCTGTTTTCTAACGCTTTCTCTTTCACTCGCTGTCTTTTTTAATTTTGGTGGTAAAAGGCAACCCAGGGGTTTATTAAAAGGTGCGATGGCAGTGGCCATTTTGTGTTTTGAAATAAGCTCTGAGCCTCAGCTGTGATGGCCAACCTAGAAGTGGAAATAACGTCCTGATTTTTGAGGTAATGGCCTTGAGCTTTACTGAATGCGGAAATAGTGTTTTACCCAGTGGGTGGAATGGGGACTTGAGGAGCGTAGAATGCTTGAGAACATCCTTCCGGAGCAGTGATAGGCAGCACTGGCCCTGCTGGGACTGGTCATCCTGTGTCTGTTGGGAGCCCCTGACCAGGTGAGGGACCTCTCTCCAGCAGAGGCCGCCCTGGTGGCATGCCAGGAGGGATGTGCGACAGGAGGCCACAGGAGTTCAGGATCTCAGGGGGAAGAGAGGCAAGTTAAGTCAAACAAAGCAGAAGGTGGGCTAACTGATAAAGTTGCACCATGAGTCTGAAGGTCGTGATGAAGTTATGAGACTATAAAACTCATTGTGAGAAAGGCAGATTACAGGGAGGACAAGGTTCCCAACTCTGTCTCATAATTAATGTTATCTGTTCCATTTATTTTAGATCCCTATTGAGAGTGTGCTTTGAGACTTTAGGGGGCCTACAAAACAAGCCTCAGGTTTAAAACAGGGCTGGAAGATGGTGACTGATGTGTTGAATGGACAAGGGAATGGCAGTTCTTGCCTCATTTTTCACTTAAAGAAAGAAATCCCTGGGCTTCCCTGGTGGTCCAGTGGGTAAGAACACTGCCTTGCAGTGCAGGGGCACCAGTTCAATCCCTGGCCTGGGAAGATCCCACATGCCATGGAGTGGCTGGACCGGTATGTCCACCTACCGAGCCGGAGCTCTAGAGTGCATGTGCCCAGAGCCAGTGCTCTGTGATGAGAGAGACCACTGCAATGGGAGGCCCACACAGGCCAAAGAACAAAGATGAATGAAAACAAATAACTAAAAAATGACCACTAGAAGTGGCCAAAAAAAAAAAAAAAAAGGAAAGAAATCCCATGATTCAGGTAAAAAATGTTAAACCCATAGACAGATTTTTTTCTGTGTTTCCTGTTTTCTCAAAGTAGACATATACTAAGTTTAATCATTTTATTCTAGAATTTTAATGTCTTTTAAAACCAAACCATTCATTTATACCTTATTCCCTTTAACAGAGGCTTTGAGCTAGCCTACAACATATCTGTAAACTAAAAATGGTAAAAGTAGATTGAATCCAGTGAAATCATTAAAATTCTATGACTTAAGTGACAGTAGCTTTAATCTAATAGAAATAATCTAAAAAAATTGGGGGCTAGCCTACAACATATTGAACTTAAATGTAAAAGGTGAATCCTTCCGGAGCAGTGATAGGCAGCACTGGCCCTGCTGGGACTGGTCATCCTGTGTCTGTTGGGAGCCCCTGACCAGGTGAGGGACCTCTCTCCAGCAGAGGCCGCCCTGGTGGCATGCCAGGAGGGATGTGCGACAGGAGGCCACAGGAGTTCAGGATCTCAGGGGGAAGAGAGGCAAGTTAAGTCAAACAAAGCAGAAGGTGGGCTAACTGATAAAGTTGCACCATGAGTCTGAAGGTCGTGATGAAGTTATGAGACTATAAAACTCATTGTGAGAAAGGCAGATTACAGGGAGGACAAGGTTCCCAACTCTGTCTCATAATTAATGTTATCTGTTCCATTTATTTTAGATCCCTATTGAGAGTGTGCTTTGAGACTTTAGGGGGCCTACAAAACAAGCCTCAGGTTTAAAACAGGGCTGGAAGATGGTGACTGATGTGTTGAATGGACAAGGGAATGGCAGTTCTTGCCTCATTTTTCACTTAAAGAAAGAAATCCCTGGGCTTCCCTGGTGGTCCAGTGGGTAAGAACACTGCCTTGCAGTGCAGGGGCACCAGTTCAATCCCTGGCCTGGGAAGATCCCACATGCCATGGAGTGGCTGGACCGGTATGTCCACCTACCGAGCCGGAGCTCTAGAGTGCATGTGCCCAGAGCCAGTGCTCTGTGATGAGAGAGACCACTGCAATGGGAGGCCCACACAGGCCAAAGAACAAAGATGAATGAAAACAAATAACTAAAAAATGACCACTAGAAGTGGCCAAAAAAAAAAAAAAAAAAGGAAAGAAATCCCATGATTCAGGTAAAAAATGTTAAACCCATAGACAGATTTTTTTCTGTGTTTCCTGTTTTCTCAAAGTAGACATATACTAAGTTTAATCATTTTATTCTAGAATTTTAATGTCTTTTAAAACCAAACCATTCATTTATACCTTATTCCCTTTAACAGAGGCTTTGAGCTAGCCTACAACATATCTGTAAACTAAAAATGGTAAAAGTAGATTGAATCCAGTGAAATCATTAAAATTCTATGACTTAAGTGACAGTAGCTTTAATCTAATAGAAATAATCATTGAGAGATGAGGGACAAGGAAACATGAAGAGAAGGATGCCAAACCGATGCCAAGCAGAGGAGGGGGTGGGAAGCAGGAATATACAGACCTGTGTACTTGCGGTGTTGTTAGTCATTGAACCTTAAATGTTCCTGGAAACCAAGGTGCAAAATGAGATGTCATTGGTTAGGTGAAAGTGTTTCAGTCTTGGAGGGAGGCAGACCTGCCCCTTATACTTTCATGTAAAAGAAATTCTATGTGCAGGACCTCTTAGAGGAACCTTGGTTTAAGGGAGTAGATTGTTTCTTCAAGGCATTCTAATGGGAAATACAAATGCACTTTTCATAAATCTCCTTGTTCTAATGACTCAGATGACAATAACACATTCATGATGCTACCTTCCTATTTGTTTTTAAAGAAAACCAAAAAAAAGCAGGATTATGGAATGGCATATAGAGGTGGAAGGTTTCTGTTTGAGTCACTTTCGATGGTGAAAAAGGGAAATTTTTTGCTTCTGTTAAATAACACTGAAGAGGATTTCCTCTTAGTGTATGAGGAATTTCCAGAACCCTGACCCCAAACCCTTATTGTATCAGTCTATTAGAGAAATATTTTTGATGTCCTCTTATGTCTGATAATCACTGATGCCACTTCATGTTGTCTTAAAGCGAGTCCTTACAATTTGATTTCTATATGCCAAATAACTGACTGTGGAAACTGAATGCTGTTTTGAGGTGAAATGCTTCAAGTCATATAAAGTATATGTTTATATGATGATCAGGTATCTAAGTAAATGCTTGGTGTGTCATTTTATTGACTGGATAGTTGTTTGCTTTTTGTTCCCAAATAACACTAATGGATGATGTTTCTGAACATTCCCTGTGTGCCAGGCTCTGTTCTGGGCTTTACATACATTGTTTCATGTACTCTACCTGAAATTCCCACAAAGACAGTACTAAAATTATTCCCATGTTATTGATAAACTGAAATTCAGAAAGGCTTAAAAAAAGAGAGACAAAGACCTTCCCAAGGCTACCTAGCAACTAGTAAACCCAGAATACAGCTAGTGAAGTCCATACAGCCCTTGTTCCTCATCAACCTATACTCCAAGGTGTAGGTGACCATTCTTTGCTACTGCTGGGTAATTCAGTCGGTAAGGAATCTGCATGCAATGCCGGAGATCTGGTTTCAATCCCTGCATCAGGAAGATCTGTTGGAGAAGGGAATGGCTTGGAATACCCACTCCAGTATTCTTTTTTTTTTTAATTACATTTAAAAAAAATAAAATTGGCCTCTTTTGTTGTTTTTTTATTTTTTTATTTTCATCCATCTTTATTCTTTGGCCTGTATGGGCCTCCCATCACAGTGGCCTCTCTCGTTGCAGAGCACCGGCTCTGGGTGTATGCACTCCAGAGCACTGACTTGTAATTGGACACATCGGTCCAGCAGCTCCATGTATGTGAGATCTTCCTGGGCCTGGGATGGAACATGTGCCCCTTGTACTACAAGGCAGATTCTTTACCCACTGGACCACAAGGAAAGCCCTCTCACTCCAGTATTCTTGCCTGGAGAATCCCATGGACAGAGGAGCCTGGTGGGCCAGTCTGTGGGGTTGCAAAAGAGTCAGTCATGGCTTAATGACTAAGTGACTACCTTCACTGGAAGTTAAGCATGTGTATTTAACACATGAGAACAGCCTGACTTTGTCATACAGGAACTTGTGCAGTAGAGGGACTGAGTAACTGATGGGACCAAGGGCAGCTGGACCAAAGACCATGACTACAAGAGCCAGAAGGGTCATTGGTGGTGTTTGGGTCCTGTTCTGAGACCAACTCCAGCTGATGGGTGGTGGAGTTGGGGCTCTAAGAGCAGGTAGGTCCATGGAGGAGCCCTGCGGCTCTGGAGCCCCAGGACCTCAAAAGAAGAAAAAGAAAACTAGGGCTTCCAGTGGTCCAGTGGGTAAACAGTCCACCTTGCAGTGACTTTTATTTTTTTTTTCCAAATAACACTAATGGATGATGTTTCTGAACATTCCCTGTGTGCCAGGCTCTGTTCTGGGCAATACATTGTTTCATGTACTCTACCTGAAATTCCACAAAGACAGTACTAAAATTATTCCCATGTTATTGATAAACTGAAATTCAGAAAGGCTTAAAAAAAGAGAGACAAAGACCTTCCCAAGGCTACCTAGCAACTAGTAAACCCAGAATACAGCTAGTGAAGTCCATACAGCCCTTGTTCCTCATCAACCTATACTCCAAGGTGTAGGTGACCATTCTTTGCTACTGCTGGGTAATTCAGTCGGTAAGGAATCTGCATGCAATGCCGGAGATCTGGTTTCAATCCCTGCATCAGGAAGATCTGTTGGAGAAGGGAATGGCTTGGAATACCCACTCCAGTATTCTTTTTTTTTTTAATTACATTTAAAAAAAATAAAATTGGCCTCTTTTGTTGTTTTTTTATTTTTTTATTTTCATCCATCTTTATTCTTTGGCCTGTATGGGCCTCCCATCACAGTGGCCTCTCTCGTTGCAGAGCACCGGCTCTGGGTGTATGCACTCCAGAGCACTGACTTGTAATTGGACACATCGGTCCAGCAGCTCCATGTATGTGAGATCTTCCTGGGCCTGGGATGGAACATGTGCCCCTTGTACTACAAGGCAGATTCTTTACCCACTGGACCACAAGGAAAGCCCTCTCACTCCAGTATTCTTGCCTGGAGAATCCCATGGACAGAGGAGCCTGGTGGGCCAGTCTGTGGGTTGCAAAAGAGTCAGTCATGGCTTAATGACTAAGTGACTACCTTCACTGGAAGTTAAGCATGTGTATTTAACACATGAGAACAGCCTGACTTTGTCATACAGGAACTTGTGCAGTAGAGGGACTGAGTAACTGATGGGACCAAGGGCAGCTGGACCAAAGACCATGACTACAAGAGCCAGAAGGGTCATTGGTGGTGTTTGGGTCCTGTTCTGAGACCAACTCCAGCTGATGGGTGGTGGAGTTGGGGCTCTAAGAGCAGGTAGGTCCATGGAGGAGCCCTGCGGCTCTGGAGCCCCAGGACCTCAAAAGAAGAAAAAGAAAACTAGGGCTTCCAGTGGTCCAGTGGGTAAACAGTCCACCTTGCAGTGCAAGGGACACTGGTTTGATCCCTGGCATGGGAAGATCCCACGTGCCACGGAGCAGCTGGACTGGCGTGTCCAGTTACAAGCCAGCGCTCTGGAGCGCCTGCGCCCAGAACCGGTGCTGTGCAAAGACAGAGACCACTGCAATGCGAGGCCCACACAGGCCAAAGAATTTAAGATGGATGAAAATAAATAAATGAAGCACCCATAAAAGAGGCCAAAATTTAAAAATAATAATACAAGAAGAAAAAGAAGATTAAAGATGGTAGGACAGGTTCTGGATACCTAGAGGGAGAACTACAGAGTGGGGATTTTCCTTTAACCAACCAGCTGTGGTAACTTGGGGAAAGGCCCTCACTTCTGGGCACAAGTTACTTCTTCTGGGAAAATAAGCAGAGTAGGTCACGGTAGTGGCATGGCTTGCCATCGCTGAGGCTTCTGTGGGGCCAGGATTTCAGGCGGGGAAATCGAGGTTTAGCCACCAAGCTAAAGGAACAGAGCTCACGTGGAAGAGCAGAGCCTTTCACCAAAGCAAGGACTTTTGGAGATCAGGACTGGCCTCAGAGAGTGGCCAGCACTCAGCTGCCAGAGGCTAAGAAGGCAGACCCACGAAGGAACAAGGCACTTTGGGCACATCTTGGGTTTCCAAGCTCTGAATTTCCTCCCTTCTGAGCCACACCAGCCACCAGCAGGGACATGCCGCATGTGCACTGCTAGCTATGTCCCGAGAGGGTGAGTACTAGAGAGAAAGTCTCGTTGTCCTCCTTAAAATGGAGGAATTCTCTTAGCTTACTTTAGGCTCCACACTAGATTCTCCACCTGCCCAAACTCACTTGAGACATGTAACTGGCATGGGACCAAGGGCAGCTGGACCAAAGACCATGACTACAAGAGCCAGAAGGGTCATTGGTGGTGTTTGGGTCCTGTTCTGAGACCAACTCCAGCTGATGGGTGGTGGAGTTGGGGCTCTAAGAGCAGGTAGGTCCATGGAGGAGCCCTGCGGCTCTGGAGCCCCAGGACCTCAAAAGAAGAAAAAGAAAACTAGGGCTTCCAGTGGTCCAGTGGGTAAACAGTCCACCTTGCAGTGCAAGGGACACTGGTTTGATCCCTGGCATGGGAAGATCCCACGTGCCACGGAGCAGCTGGACTGGCGTGTCCAGTTACAAGCCAGCGCTCTGGAGCGCCTGCGCCCAGAACCGGTGCTGTGCAAAGACAGAGACCACTGCAATGCGAGGCCCACACAGGCCAAAGAATTTAAGATGGATGAAAATAAATAAATGAAGCACCCATAAAAGAGGCCAAAATTTAAAAAATAATAATACAAGAAGAAAAAGAAGATTAAAGATGGTAGGACAGGTTCTGGATACCTAGAGGGAGAACTACAGAGTGGGGATTTTCCTTTAACCAACCAGCTGTGGTAACTTGGGGAAAGGCCCTCACTTCTGGGCACAAGTTACTTCTTCTGGGAAAATAAGCAGAGTAGGTCACGGTAGTGGCATGGCTTGCCATCGCTGAGGCTTCTGTGGGGCCAGGATTTCAGGCGGGAACTCGAGGTTTAGCCACGAAGCTAAAGGAACAGAGCTCACGTGGAAGAGCAGAGCCTTTCACCAAAGCAAGGACTTTTGGAGATCAGGACTGGCCTCAGAGAGTGGCCAGCACTCAGCTGCCAGAGGCTAAGAAGGCAGACCCACGAAGGAACAAGGCACTTTGGGCACATCTTGGGTTTCCAAGCTCTGAATTTCCTCCCTTCTGAGCCACACCAGCCACCAGCAGGGACATGCCGCATGTGCACTGCTAGCTATGTCCCGAGAGGGTGAGTACTAGAGAGAAAGTCTCGTTGTCCTCCTTAAAATGGAGGAATTCTCTTAGCTTACTTTAGGCTCCACACTAGATTCTCCACCTGCCCAAACTCACTTCAGCAGATTCTGTTTTGGAAGTTTGTGTACTGTGGTGAGCTGTGAGAAATAGGGCGTTTTAGATGTTTTGTCTGCATGGACGGGAAATGAATCCAAATAGGGTCTCTTTAGAGCGTGTCTAGTGTATGATTTAGGCAGTTTATCATTATCTGCAAAGAAAAGAAATTGTGGGTGCACTCAGGTGTAACTCTGTGGCATAAAAGTGAAGTCTCCCTTTTTGTGATTTGACTGCAGTATTTTATTTATTTTACTTGCACTTCTGAATAGTAAGCATCAGGTACTGGGGATTAGGACCTGAGGTTGTTAATGAACTTTTAGACCTTGGAATGAGTGAGTGATTTTAAGGATGAACTTTGGCACTTTTATTTAAGAATTTTTGGTTATTTCTTGAATTCAGAAGAGACACTGGCTTTTTGGTAATAGCTGTCTTTTTGGTAATAGTCAAAAAATATTTATTAAATTCCACTGTAGAGACAGAAGATATAGGCTGCTCTAAATCTCCATGAACTCAAATTTCAAAAGAGAAATCCACTCAGTGGTTGTTCTGTATAGTCTTCTACTCACATGAAACCACTGCTTAGTGATACTTGATACCATCAATGGTAACAGTGATGGTTAACGATGAAAGAGATAACATCTACCATGATTTTTTTTAATGAGCAGCTTTATTGAGATATAACTCACATACCATAAATTTTTCCATAACAAATTTTACACTTCGGTGGTATAGTCACAGTGAGTTCAAAATATTTCCATCACCCCCAGTAAGAAGCCCAATATCCACTAGAAGTCACAGCCCATGTTTCCTGCCTTGAGCTCTTAGCAATTACTCATCTACTGCCTGTCTCCATGGATTTACCTCTTCTAAACATTTCATGTGAATGGGATAAGACATTCCACCCCCTAGAGGGGAGGGAATGGGGGAGGGAGAAGTGTAAAGGGGAGCCTTGACTCTTTTCTTTCATTAGCCTATATATTTTTTTAATATTTATTTATTTGGCTGCATTGAGCCTTAGTTGAGTCATGTGAGCTTCATCACCTTATGGTATGTGGAATCTCAGTTCCCTGACCAGGGATCAAACCTGTTTCCCCTGTATTGGAAGGCAGATTCATAACCACTGGACCACCAGGGAAGTCTGCATTAGCCTGTTTTTGAGGTTCATCTGTGTTACATGTGTTAGTACTTCATTTTTATTGCCTAATAATATTCTAGTGGATGGATATGCCACATATTGTTTATCTCTTTATCAGTTGATGGGCATTTGGGTTTTATTTCCTTATTTTTACTGTTATAAATAGTGTTTCTATGAATATCAATATACAACTTTTTGTATGGACATGTGTTTTGAATTCTCTTGGTTTGATACCTAGGAGTGGAACTGCTAGATCACACAGTAACCTTTCCCTTTGTTTAACATTTTGAGCAACTGCTAGACTGTGTTCCAAACTAACTGTACTATTTTATAATCTTGCTAGAAGTGTATCAGAGTTCCAGTTTCTCCATATCCCCTCCAACAGTTATTACTGTCTGTCATTTAGATTTTTGTCTCTCCTAGTGAATGGGAAATGGTATCTCATTGTGGTTTTGATTTATATAATCATTAAAGAAGCTGAGTGTCTTTTTATGTGTTTATTGGCCTTTAGTTTATCTTCTTTGGAAAAATGTATGTTTAAATCCTTTGCCCACTTTTTTTTTTTAATATAATTTAAGAACTTTTATCAATGTTTTAAATTTACTGGCTGCCCTGGGTCTTCATTGCTGTGCAAGGGCTGTCTCTAGTTGTAGCAAGTGAGGGCTACTCTGTAGTTGTGGTGTGCGGGCTTCTCACTGTGTTGGCTTCTCTTGTTGCAGAGCACAGTCTCTAGGACATGCAGGCTTCAGTAGTTGCAATGTGTGGGCTCAGTAGTTGTGGCTCCTAGGCTCTAGAGTACAGGCTCAGGAGTTGTGGTACACAGGTTTAGTTGTGGTATACTGCTTTGTTTCCCCACTGCATGTTGGATCTTCCCAGACCAGAGATGGAACTCATGTCTCCTGCATTGGGAGGCAGATTCTTTACCACTGAGTGACCAGGGAAGTGCTTTTGCCTTGATCTTATAGCAAAGGTTTTAAAAATAAGTGAGGGGGCTGGTTTGTAGAGCCAGCAGGCAGTGATGTAGAGGTCTTCCAAAGAGAATGTTGTCTTGGGCCAAGGAAGAAAGACTTTAAAATCGAATCAAACCCAATATGACCCAAATGTCTCAAGTCAGCAAAATTCTTTGTCAAAAGGATAATTCTACCAACTCTAAAAATGTGGTGGTCTTCTAGCCTTTCTACTTCCTGTCAGAACCCACAAGTGATAGATCCCAGAAAGCAACAACCTCAGAAAAAACTCTTTTTTGTGTGCACCAACCTCAGGAAGTTAATTTTCCACACTCTTAACTGTCACATTTACAATTAATTAGCTTAAAGTACCTTGAGAGACTATATATGCTGTTGTGGCTGATTTGTTTAAAATTGTAGAAATATGTGGGCCTTCAGAGGGTGTAGTGGTACAAAAATCTTGGCTCTCAGAGTTCTGGGTTTTTTTCTTTCCCAGAGTAAGTGAGGATAACTTACATTAAATACAATGAACAACTGTGGTCTTCAAAGGAACTTTTGGAATCTGATCCCTAAATGAAACAAGCAAAAAGTCGATAATTATTACCATGAATAGTAATATTTCTGAGGGCTGTTTGGGTGGTCTCCTGAAGCATGCCACCAGGTAAAAGAACCCAAAACATAAAACCTAATCCAGACATTCTGGTCCACAGTGAATCTGCTGAAGGCCTGGTTTCATTCATGCCATTTGAGGAATAAGGTTCCTTTGCCCACCTTAGGCCTCTACTGTGAAATTTATCCTCTGAATGAGCCTGGGTGATTTCCACTGGTAGCATCACCATTGGATGTAGTGATGGCAGCATGATTTTCTAACAGAAAGGTTTGGGTTGGGCCTATATTCCCCCAGTCCTTCTCCATATGTCAGAGGGAAGCCCTGAAATTGCCTGAAAATTGACCTGAGTGAGTCCTGCTACCGTTTATCGTAATTCCAGTTTTTATTACTCGTGGATAATGAGGGCATAGGTAGGGTCTTGGCTTTGGAGGAATAGTACCTGGGATCCAACTGAGTCTGTGATGCTCACTAGGGGACACTCTTCAAGTCATGTTACCTCTCTGCACTCAGTGGTTTTTTTCGGTTACCATTGTTGCTGCAACTGTTCTGATGAATAACTAGAATTTGCTGTTAGTTTCTTGTGAACCATGTGCTTGGATAAATGTTTACCTGGACTATCTCAAGAGTCTCCTGAGAGGTAGGTTTTTCCTTTCATCAGTGAGAAAAATGAGGCCCAGATGGATTAAATCATTTCCTCCAAATCACCTCTGGTAAATGAATAAGACAGAAGTTTGAGCCCTGGTGGGCTAAATCCAAAGACCTCGCAGTTAACCAAGATGTTACCACTTGAAGGGAATTGAACTTAAGAGAATGTCGTTTTTGAACTCTCAATTTCTGTAATTCTATAAACAAATCATTCTATAAAATCTGTAATGTTGCTATTTAGTTCCAGTTATCTGTAAGAAATTTCACATACTGAGACAGAAGTTGGCAAACTACAGCCAACAGGCCAAATCAGGCCCCCTTCCTGTTTGTCTTAATAAAGTTTTATTGGAAAACATCCACATTCATTTATTTACATTTTGTCAGGGGCTACTTGTCTATTTAAATGACAAGTTTTTGAATCTTGCAAAGGATGGTCTTGGTGTGAAACCAAAATGTTTACTCTCCTAACCCTTTACGGGAGAACTTGGCTGAGCCATATGCTACAGTTCAAGTCTGTAAAACTGGGAACTTTATTCTGTTTACTGCTGTGCTCCCGGCACCTACAAAAATTCTTGATACATAGTAGGTACTTGATATATAGTTTTAAAAAATATATATGAAGTAAAATCTTTTGCTTGTAACTTCTACTCTGCCTTAGACATAGGTTCAGTCTGCAAATAATCAGAATTTTCATATAAGCTATCCCCCCAAAGTCTAAAACCTATAATATTTGATATTCAAATATATAAATTTTACAACTAATGAACTCATGAAATGAGATTTTTATCAATTTTCTTGAGTCTTTACCAAAGACTGGGAAACTCTAGGTGTAAAATAAGCAGTTGGTTTAGGTTTTTCTACCACTGCCACTTCAGGACCTGATGCTTTGGCTTTCTAAAATTAATATTGACATTGAAAACTAGTTTGTTTTAGGTGGAGTCCTTGTACAACTAATCAGCAAATAGGTCTAGGATGGACAGACTTCTTTGCATTCTATATTTACCCCTTCTTTTGTGAATTACTCTGTCAAAGAGAAATTCTCTGGCATTTTACACTTGTCAGTTACCTGCAAAACTTGTTGTTGCTTTTGGCTCCAGAATGTATTATTTTGGGATGTTTCGAACAGCAGCTGGTCTCTCTAGTTGTAGATTTAATAGAGCTAATATGGCTAATTGGAGGTGGGAGTTGTTCAGTGGAAGGTACTTCATATTCCAGAACAAACTTAGAAACATAATAGCTATACTGGCGTTTTTCCTCAGTCCTTACAGTCATTTATCTTTGCAGTGAATTAATTAATTTCCTTTCATTATCTGGTACTTAGTCATAAAATGTTGTCATTCTCATTATGTGATTCTGCAAAACGCTCAGTACGTAGTGTTAGTACTTTTGAACTATATGGGCTCACTGCTGATTGCCTGAGCATATTTGGAACTTATCGCAGTAGAAATAACCTGTAACATTTACTACCAAGTTCCCCTGGTCTTAGAAGTACGTGGATTTCTTCTAGAATAGAGCTAAGTGACTTGACCATTTCATTCACTGATACATGTATACCCCTAACCTACATGGCACTAAATATGTGGCTAAATGCTTAGGCTACTAGAAACACAGATATCCTTTACCTGTAGAAGATTGCAATCTGGTGTGAAAGATGGTTGAAGACAGTGAGAAAACTGGATGAATATTTTAATCAAGGATTAGGAGTGGTATCAACAGAAGATGGAGGAGGGGAAAGACCAGAAAAGAAAGTTTTAGGACTTAACACTTGATGTGAAACCTGAAAACCGAGAAAAAGATGGAAGAACCTAGGAGAGGACAAATAAAGGATTATGAAGATGGGAAAGAAAGGAAAGATGGAAAGTTGTTCTGGTGAGAGAATAGAGAAGGGCATTCCAAAGAAGAGGATGAGCAGGGGAAGGGCCCCTGCTCTGCATTGAACTGTGGGAAACAGCAAATGGGAGATAATGGCTGTGTTTAGTAAGGAAGAGAAAACAGAGATGAGCACAATGAAGGCTAAGCAGTGGCACTTGACAGTCTAGGTGCTGGGACGCCCTGGATGAATGACTGAAATGCCCTGACAGAGGGAGAAAACTGACTTGTTGGAATGACAGTTCAACAAGCAGTACTGCTAACATTTGGGACAGCAAGAGTTCCCTGCCTGGGAAGGGACCAGCTCTCATCACTGGATAGTGGGGTGATTTCACTCTGGAGTCGCAGAGCTTCTAACTGGTAAGACAGCTACTCAGTTTTGCCAGAAGGTATTATTTTGGGATGTTTCGAACAGCAGCTGGTCTCTCTAGTTGTAGATTTAATAGAGCTAATATGGCTAATTGGAGGTGGGAGTTGTTCAGTGGAAGGTACTTCATATTCCAGAACAAACTTAGAAACATAATAGCTATACTGGCGTTTTTCCTCAGTCCTTACAGTCATTTATCTTTGCAGTGAATTAATTAATTTCCTTTCATTATCTGGTACTTAGTCATAAAATGTTGTCATTCTCATTATGTGATTCTGCAAAACGCTCAGTACGTAGTGTTAGTACTTTTGAACTATATGGGCTCACTGCTGATTGCCTGAGCATATTTGGAACTTATCGCAGTAGAAATAACCTGTAACATTTACTACCAAGTTCCCCTGGTCTTAGAAGTACGTGGATTTCTTCTAGAATAGAGCTAAGTGACTTGACCATTTCATTCACTGATACATGTATACCCCTAACCTACATGGCACTAAATATGTGGCTAAATGCTTAGGCTACTAGAAACACAGATATCCTTTACCTGTAGAAGATTGCAATCTGGTGTGAAAGATGGTTGAAGACAGTGAGAAAACTGGATGAATATTTTAATCAAGGATTAGGAGTGGTATCAACAGAAGATGGAGGAGGGGAAAGACCAGAAAAGAAAGTTTTAGGACTTAACACTTGATGTGAAACCTGAAAACCGAGAAAAAGATGGAAGAACCTAGGAGAGGACAAATAAAGGATTATGAAGATGGGAAAGAAAGGAAAGATGGAAAGTTGTTCTGGTGAGAGAATAGAGAAGGGCATTCCAAAGAAGAGGATGAGCAGGGGAAGGGCCCCTGCTCTGCATTGAACTGTGGGAAACAGCAAATGGGAGATAATGGCTGTGTTTAGTAAGGAAGAGAAAACAGAGATGAGCACAATGAAGGCTAAGCAGTGGCACTTGACAGTCTAGGTGCTGGGACGCCCTGGATGAATGACTGAAATGCCCTGACAGAGGGAGAAAACTGACTTGTTGGAATGACAGTTCAACAAGCAGTACTGCTAACATTTGGGACAGCAAGAGTTCCCTGCCTGGGAAGGGACCAGCTCTCATCACTGGATAGTGGGGTGATTTCACTCTGGAGTCGCAGAGCTTCTAGGAGCTGGTAAAGAACAGCTTTGCTGCCATCGCTGCCCTGGTTTGCCCTTGGCCGCTGAATCCCCTCTGTGCGCCTTGGAACCACTCTGGTGTCTTCTCTTGGGGACTATTTAAAAACTTTCTCAGACAGACATGGACAGTGGACATATGGACATTGTGGGGAAGGAACAGAGGGTGGGAGGTGTAAAGGAAGTAGCACGAAGGCCTGTACTATCATAAGTGAAAAAAATAGCTCTAGTCATTGCTCTGTGAGAAAAGGGGATCTTTCAGGGGTGCTATGTGATGGTTGGGAGGGGTGGGAAGGGGGGATATACATATGACTAATCTGGGAACATACATATCTGTAAACAACAAAACTCTGTAAAAGTTAAAAGCAAAATAAAGGTTAAAAAAAAAAAAAAAAACTAGATAAAAGTAAAAAAAAAAATAAAAATAAAAACTTTCTCTTGTACAGCTTCCAGAGTTGAGATCAAACTGTTCCTCTCTATACATTTGCCCATTGTGTCTCTAAATGTCATCAAGATAAGCAGTGGCTTGTACAGACCACCTTTCAGTCTGTTGTGTTTTCAGGTTTTCAGTGAATTCTCTGAAGTATCTTTGCCTTTGGTTCTTATAACAGCCCTGTGAGAGGTACAGAGTCTCAGAGATGCATGCTACAGATTACACGGGTGATCCAAGGTCATGACGTTAATTATAGATATTCCTGTGTCTTTGACACAGCGCTTATGCCTCCCCCTGGAGTTCTCTCTGCTCTGTCAGGCTTGCTTTTTGATACAGAGTTTCCTTCCAAGCCACTGACTTCTTCTCTAAAGTATAAGTTCATCCATGAAGGTTTATGATAAACTGTTCATTTTAGAATAATCTTAGATTTACACAGAGCTGTGAAAATAATGCAGAGAGTTCCTATAAACCCTTTGCCCAGTTTCCCCTATGGTTAATCACGTAACTATGATTCATTTATGAAGTCAGAAATTAACACTTACACATTGCTATTAACCAAAGTCCAGAATTGATTTGGATTGCTTTAATTTTTATGTTAATGTCCCTTTTCTATTCCAGGATCCAATCCAGGGTCTCCTTTTACTTCTTTGCATCCTTAAGATTTTTAATTATGTGTGAGTATGGTTTGTGGAAACTGACTATTCTGCATAAGACTTGGCTTGAAACCTGAAAAGACTGGAGAGAAAAATTTCTAAAGAAGGAAGTGGTTTTCCTTTTTAAGTATAAAACCTCTGGGATGTAGGTGCAACATTCCTTTCATGAACTTTCCTAGGCTCAATGGTTTTAGCGAGGCAGACAAAAGTTGGATGAGTCAAAACCTGACATGGTGATATGGTACGTGTTATGAGTCTGGCTGCCCATGACCTCTTGAAGCAAATGGTGCTCATAAAATACTTCAAACTTCATGTAGATGTGGTCCTCCGGTGGCATAAGCAACGCTTGGTTTGTTAGGTCACTTAGTGCACCCTGGGCTTGTAAGCTGAACTCCAGACTTAACAGGAAAGTTACCAAATACTTCTTAAGTAAGTGTCTTGAAGAGGTTGGCCTCCAAACGTATGCTTTGGTGTGGTTGGGAAGAAAATCTTTGATCTACAACAGGAATGTAATTTGGGAAAATGTGCATAACGTCTGTTGCCTGAATTTCTCCAACCATCTTCTTCCCTAGCTAGACCTGAACTGTTGTGCAGTGGAGTCCATTATAATTACCACTTCCCAGGCTTCTTCTGATGTGTCTCTTCAATAAGTGCTCCGTTTGGAGTAGAGGGGATCTGGCTGTGTTTCCACAGATAGCAGACCCTCTAGCTCAAATTTTCTGACAAATGAGTCAAGTGCTTCTTTATGACAGGACTAGTGCAGTAACTGGAAGAGTTAAGAAGTTGTTGCAGAAATACTTCTTGGCAGAAGATCACATTGACTGTCTTAGACAAGAATGATATGAGGATGTGTCTCTCAGGAAGGTCATGGTCAGGCGTGACTCTCTGCTGTTGCAGGGACAGTTAATCTGCTTTAACCATGATGCACCTCTGACAAGTGAGGAGGAAGGCTGAGCTAGCACAGAATGCAGGTAACCACTGAGGACCAGAACACTCAGTGAGAAGGAGAAAACTCAGGCCATTGCCCAGGTCTTGGGCTTTTGTAACAACAGGCAGATCTCTAAGCCAAAGTGTTTGAGCGTTACCACACACAGAGAGTCATCAACAGACTGACTCTCGCAGCAGCAAAGAGTCTTCTTTGCCTTCAAGACATTGACATTGCCTGGCAGGAGACCCCTCTGCCCCATCATTCCATCATTGCTTCTACTGCACCACCACCACCACCTTCCCGTGTCTCATGTCTAGGATGTTTTGATGCATTAAGGTCCAGCATCTGAGCTCCCTCTTTTATGCAAGCTAGGGATTGCCTGTAAAAAGAACTCCTCATCAGTGCCTCCTCTAACATCCCCCAAATCTCTGCCCATGGCTCTTTGAGTCTCTTCTCTCTCTCTAGTTGTATAAGTAGGCAGCTAATTCCTCCTTATTTAATACAATTAATTTGGGCACAGGATTTATGTTTAACTCACCTTTGTATATTCCCACAGTGCTTAGTGTACTGCTTGGCACATAACAGCCATTCAATAAATATCTCACTAAATAGCACCTGGTTTCTGGAGCCAGTTCTGCTGATAACAGAATAACCCTAGCCTTCCTTGTCAACTGAGGAGTGAAATCATGAATGAGTAGAAGTCCTGGCTGTCGTCTGATTGAATTCTAATGGCGCAGTTGCAAAGATCACTCCATTGAGATCTTTTCTTTGGCTCGTCAACAATGATGAGCCTTCAGCAGATGAGAAAAGATAAACAGGCAACGGAAGAAGACAGGTTTGGAGTAGAGGGGATCTGGCTGTGTTTCCACAGATAGCAGACCCTCTAGCTCAAATTTTCTGACAAATGAGTCAAGTGCTTCTTTATGACAGGACTAGTGCAGTAACTGGAAGAGTTAAGAAGTTGTTGCAGAAATACTTCTTGGCAGAAGATCACATTGACTGTCTTAGACAAGAATGATATGAGGATGTGTCTCTCAGGAAGGTCATGGTCAGGCGTGACTCTCTGCTGTTGCAGGGACAGTTAATCTGCTTTAACCATGATGCACCTCTGACAAGTGAGGAGGAAGGCTGAGCTAGCACAGAATGCAGGTAACCACTGAGGACCAGAACACTCAGTGAGAAGGAGAAAACTCAGGCCATTGCCCAGGTCTTGGGCTTTTGTAACAACAGGCAGATCTCTAAGCCAAAGTGTTTGAGCGTTACCACACACAGAGAGTCATCAACAGACTGACTCTCGCAGCAGCAAAGAGTCTTCTTTGCCTTCAAGACATTGACATTGCCTGGCAGGAGACCCCTCTGCCCCATCATTCCATCATTGCTTCTACTGCACCACCACCACCACCTTCCCGTGTCTCATGTCTAGGATGTTTTGATGCATTAAGGTCCAGCATCTGAGCTCCCTCTTTTATGCAAGCTAGGGATTGCCTGTAAAAAGAACTCCTCATCAGTGCCTCCTCTAACATCCCCCAAATCTCTGCCCATGGCTCTTTGAGTCTCTTCTCTCTCTCTAGTTGTATAAGTAGGCAGCTAATTCCTCCTTATTTAATACAATTAATTTGGGCACAGGATTTATGTTTAACTCACCTTTGTATATTCCCACAGTGCTTAGTGTACTGCTTGGCACATAACAGCCATTCAATAAATATCTCACTAAATAGCACCTGGTTTCTGGAGCCAGTTCTGCTGATAACAGAATAACC
This sequence comes from Tragulus kanchil, assembly GCA_022376925.1. Taxonomy (NCBI): domain Eukaryota; kingdom Metazoa; phylum Chordata; class Mammalia; order Artiodactyla; family Tragulidae; genus Tragulus; species Tragulus kanchil. Next base: position 288,007,283 of record JAIOJX010000032.1, read on the forward strand.
CTAGCCTTCCTTGTCAACTGAGGAGTGAAATCATGAATGAGTAGAAGTCCTGGCTGTACGTCTGATTGAATTCTAATGGCGCAGTTGCAAAGATCACTCCATTGAGATCTTTTCTTTGGCTCGTCAACAATGATGAGCCTTCAGCAGCAGATGAGAAAAGATAAACAGGCAACGGAAGAAGACAGTCAATTTGTCTTGCCCTGAGTGTGAACTCTGAGTTCAACACTGTGTCCTAGCTGAGCTGCCTCCACTCTCTGGGTTATGAGGAGGGGAGCATGGAAGATGGAGGATGAAAGACAGTACACTCAAAAGCCAGAGGGGACCAAAGTAGGTTGACACAAGTGTCAGAACCCGTGCTCTCCCCGGGTCAGTGGCACATGTGCACTTTCTTATCTATTTTATGGATTTCCGAGGAGAGGGGGAGCTCATGTCTCCTACTTTTCCCTTGAGGTTTCTCCTTCATAAGAGCCTCTGGGAAGCCCTAACCTGGATCCGGTGCGGCAGTCTGAGACCATTAACAGATGTTCGCAGTGCCTGTCACATGGCTGGACAATGCTTGCCATCAGACCTGCCCACTAACAGTTCAAAAAGCTCCACCCACAAGAAATTGCCAGTCTTGTTTCCAACCAAAGGATTGACTAGCCAAGAAGTATGAAGTTGAAATGCATCCTTTGTGACAGGGACTGCCCCTTCTCCATTTAGATGCAGGTACACCTGGGCCATCTACCTTGTACATTACCCAGGGTATCACCTGTAATCCCAGCCTCTATAATAGGTGGCCCTCCTGGGATTTTCATGGCAAAGAAAAATCTATCTTTAAAATCATGAAACAGTACCTGGCCTTTGTATCTCTGGAGAATTCCCCACCAGTGCATTCTCCCCCGTTCACATACCTGACAGCTCCTTAGACAAAGGTCAGTGGAAAATGGTTACCATGGCTGCATTGGGAACCTGCCATTTTATGGTCACTCCAGCCAAAATGTTGTACTCCAAAGGGTTCCTTTTTCCTAGATGTGGCACATTTTCTGCAGGACACTATTAAAATCCAAATATCCCAAGTTTTTCAAAACTTCAGCTTCTTTAATTTGAAAATTCTGCTGATAACAGAATAACCCTAGCCTTCCTTGTCAACTGAGGTGAAATCAGGAATGAGTAGAAGTCCTGGCTGTACGTCTGATTGAATTCTAATGGCGCAGTTGCAAAGATCACTCCATTGAGATCTTTTCTTTGGCTCGTCAACAATGATGAGCCTTCAGCAGCAGATGAGAAAAGATAAACAGGCAACGGAAGAAGACAGTCAATTTGTCTTGCCCTGAGTGTGAACTCTGAGTTCAACACTGTGTCCTAGCTGAGCTGCCTCCACTCTCTGGGTTATGAGGAGGGGAGCATGGAAGATGGAGGATGAAAGACAGTACACTCAAAAGCCAGAGGGGACCAAAGTAGGTTGACACAAGTGTCAGAACCCGTGCTCTCCCCGGGTCAGTGGCACATGTGCACTTTCTTATCTATTTTATGGATTTCCGAGGAGAGGGGGAGCTCATGTCTCCTACTTTTCCCTTGAGGTTTCTCCTTCATAAGAGCCTCTGGGAAGCCCTAACCTGGATCCGGTGCGGCAGTCTGAGACCATTAACAGATGTTCGCAGTGCCTGTCACATGGCTGGACAATGCTTGCCATCAGACCTGCCCACTAACAGTTCAAAAAGCTCCACCCACAAGAAATTGCCAGTCTTGTTTCCAACCAAAGGATTGACTAGCCAAGAAGTATGAAGTTGAAATGCATCCTTTGTGACAGGGACTGCCCCTTCTCCATTTAGATGCAGGTACACCTGGGCCATCTACCTTGTACATTACCCAGGGTATCACCTGTAATCCCAGCCTCTATAATAGGTGGCCCTCCTGGGATTTTCATGGCAAAGAAAAATCTATCTTTAAAATCATGAAACAGTACCTGGCCTTTGTATCTCTGGAGAATTCCCCACCAGTGCATTCTCCCCCGTTCACATACCTGACAGCTCCTTAGACAAAGGTCAGTGGAAAATGGTTACCATGGCTGCATTGGGAACCTGCCATTTTATGGTCACTCCAGCCAAAATGTTGTACTCCAAAGGGTTCCTTTTTCCTAGATGTGGCACATTTTCTGCAGGACACTATTAAAATCCAAATATCCCCAGTTTTTCAAAACTTCAGCTTCTGTGAGTTAACATTTTATGAAAGACCTGTATTCACTAACCAGAGGAATTCCAAAGACGATTTTCACTTTTAGAGAAAAGAGTGAAAACGTAGCCTTCTGTGTTTGTTTTGCAATGGGTCTTACAGAGGCGGTGCCTACCCCTGAGCACTGGGGTGGCCCCGCCAAGTTCCTTCCGCAGGAACTCTACCCAGCATCTTGGGCTTCCCCTGGTGGCTCAGCGGATAAAGAACTACTCACTACTGCAGGAGACAGAAGAGACACAAGTTCAATCCCTGGGTTGGGAAGATCCCCTGGAGAAGGAAATGGCAACCCACTCCAGCATTCCTGCCTGGAAAAGTCCTTGGACAGAAGAGACTGATGGACTACAGTCCATGGGACGCCACTGAGCACGCACACACACATACTCAGCATCTTAGCATCAGGCTGATGTAGCTTCAAACTGGCAGTGACCATCGTTCCCTCAACTTACTTTGCCTACCCATTAGCAAGATGTGTCCTAAGTCAATTGCTTCTTTACTTTACACCATTTCAGTTTTCTAAAGGTTTCATAGGACCACTACTTTCTAATACTGGGGAGCCGTGACTGTACAATCGCAGGGTATGTAATGGGGAGACGCAGTGTGAGGTGGACAGTATGAAGCTGGGATGTCCATTGTACTTGGCAGGCATCTGGACAGCTTCATTGTTTGAAGTGTGCTTCTGTGCCTCCCAAGAAATAATCAGGTTGCCAAGCAGCTCTTCCCTTACAGTAAGACAGCAAGGCATGAAGCACTCTCCGACATTTCTTCCACTCTTCTCTTCCTGGGTATTTTTCCCTAGAAAATGCTTTAATATCCAATTGATAAGGTCCCAAATGAAATTTGCACATGAAAGAAGAAAGAACGCCTTGTAAAATGACACCAGAATCCTTTTTTCTTTTCCCAACGCCCTTATGCTACCTCTGAATGAACAGATTTGAAATCCAAGTATCATGAACTTTGGGTTGGAAAGGAGCCTACAAGTTACCTCACCCAGCCCCTCATCCTCTGTGGAAATCCTCCTCACATAGCCACCCAAGTAGGGGTGGTCCATGACTCCATGTCTGTGCTGCTTCTGATGACTGCAAGCTTGCTAACCTGACAGAAGAGTTGAGTTTGGAAGTGAACTTAGGCTAATAAAACAGCTTTCCTTGCATGAGCCCTCTTTAATAATAACTGCTGCTTTTTTCAAGGGCTCACTGTATGTGTTAGACACTGTGCTAGAGCTAAAGTGCTTGACATGCGCTAACTCATACGCTATTCACAACAACCTCAAAGGGAGATACTATTATTCCCACTTTATAGTTAGATACTGGAGCTCAGTAAGCTAGCGGAAGCGCTTACCCAGTGTTCTCACAGACACCTCTAGTGACAGGAACCATGGCTCTCTTCTCTAAGCATTTCCAGCTCTCAGAAAGTGTCTTATTATGAGCATGTCTCCCTGTCAATCAAGCAGTATGTACTGATTTCCTGAGTTTCAAGCGTGGTGCCCCCATTTCGGAAACGACAGGTTTTATATATGTATTTGTTGATATTTTACTTTATGTAAAGGCATGTTGGAGGCAAATTATAAGGAAACTTCTGATAAACAGCCGTGGCAAAATATAAAAGGCACCAGAGATAGTGTAAATGAAATTGAAAGCTATCATGGCCAAGTTAAGAATATACTAACAGATCATATGGAGCAAAAAAGATGATATCAGTTCATTTCATGTTTTATCTGGGCTTCTTGACAGCCAAAACAAAAGGAGAAACACTCTATCACTTTTATTAACAAAGTGAACATCAAATTGGGATAGTTGTATTCCTGAAATGAAATAGTGAAAGAAATCTCATTCTTGGGACTTCCCATTAGGAGCACCAAGAGACTGACTTAGCTACAGTCTCAGCAGAACTTCTATAGGATATGCATTTATGTACTTAGCGTGGTCATTTTGCAGCATCTTTTGTTAAAACTCAAGAGTAGAATGTTAAAATAAATTTGGCAAGCAGGGCAAAACAGGTCACGTGTGTAGCCTGTAATATGCAGTCCATTTCAACTGCCCCCCCCAAATAAAAACCATAAAACATTGTCACTAAGGACCTTCATTATAGATCTCAGATACTGAAGCATATGGACATGGCTGAGTCCAAGACTATAATTGTTAAGAACACAGAGAGCAGGAAGTCTCCTAAGGTTCGGAGAGACTTCTTATCACCAGGGACTGAGGGATAGGATGGATTGGCCTTTGCACTGGGCTGGACTGAACAAGCATTGGGAAGAAGATGGATGGAAGATGTGTCAGGCTGAACATGGCTGCTTTGATTTATTTCTTTTACTTACTGTGTTGTGCCTCATTTTCATGTGTCTGTGGAGGATACACACCCTTGGCACCAACTGGAAAGTGAAGCTTCGGGGCAGTCGTGGGCTGTGGCCAAGGAGCCATCAGTAGTCCCATTCTCACAGACACCTCTAGTGACAGGAACCATGGCTCTCTTCTCTAAGCATTTCCAGCTCTCAGAAAGTGTCTTATTATGAGCATGTCTCCCTGTCAATCAAGCAGTATGTACTGATTTCCTGAGTTTCAAGCGTGGTGCCCCCATTTCGGAAACGACAGGTTTTATATATGTATTTGTTGATATTTTACTTTATGTAAAGGCATGTTGGAGGCAAATTATAAGGAAACTTCTGATAAACAGCCGTGGCAAAATATAAAAGGCACCAGAGATAGTGTAAATGAAATTGAAAGCTATCATGGCCAAGTTAAGAATATACTAACAGATCATATGGAGCAAAAAAGATGATATCAGTTCATTTCATGTTTTATCTGGGCTTCTTGACAGCCAAAACAAAAGGAGAAACACTCTATCACTTTTATTAACAAAGTGAACATCAAATTGGGATAGTTGTATTCCTGAAATGAAATAGTGAAAGAAATCTCATTCTTGGGACTTCCCATTAGGAGCACCAAGAGACTGACTTAGCTACAGTCTCAGCAGAACTTCTATAGGATATGCATTTATGTACTTAGCGTGGTCATTTTTGCAGCATCTTTTGTTAAAACTCAAGAGTAGAATGTTAAAATAAATTTGGCAAGCAGGGCAAAACAGGTCACGTGTGTAGCCTGTAATATGCAGTCCATTTCAACTGCCCCCCCCAAATAAAAACCATAAAACATTGTCACTAAGGACCTTCATTATAGATCTCAGATACTGAAGCATATGGACATGGCTGAGTCCAAGACTATAATTGTTAAGAACACAGAGAGCAGGAAGTCTCCTAAGGTTCGGAGAGACTTCTTATCACCAGGGACTGAGGGATAGGATGGATTGGCCTTTGCACTGGGCTGGACTGAACAAGCATTGGGAAGAAGATGGATGGAAGATGTGTCAGGCTGAACATGGCTGCTTTGATTTATTTCTTTTACTTACTGTGTTGTGCCTCATTTTCATGTGTCTGTGGAGGATACACACCCTTGGCACCAACTGGAAAGTGAAGCTTCGGGGCAGTCGTGGGCTGTGGCCAAGGAGCCATCAGTAGTCCCATTACCAATGCTTAGAGTGAGTCTCCAAAGGCAGGTTTGGCTCCAAGCAGCAACCAAAGCTCTATTTTCATAAAGTAATTTCACTTGTTTGCCCCAGTTAATATGAATAAGCCCAGGGCTACATGCTTCTACTTACCAGAGCGCAAAGATAATAGAGTAATGGAATGTTCCAGATGAACTAGACCTTGGAGATCACCTCATTCAACCTCCTCACTTGATAGGTGAGGAGCCAGAGGTGCTTACCTGTCAAGGGAGTGGAGGGCTAGGTTGCACATTTCCAGACTGGTTGGAACCCAGTTTCTCTGACAGCTAGCCTTGTGCATGGTTCATCTGGTCTGTCTGACTTCTTCCTATTTCATCTCTGAGAACCGGAGTGTTCTCCACAATAGCAAGTTCACTGTGAAAGCGGATGCCTGGTACTGTTCTGAAGGAAGAGATGAGATCAGGCAAAGTATCCACAGTACTGGTAGCATCGTGGTCCTTTTGGAAAATAATTTATTTTATTGAAGTGTAGTTGATTTACGAGGTTGTGTTAATTTCTGATGTATGGCAAAATGTTTCACTCATATGTATATACATTTATTTTTCATATTCTTTTCCATTGTGGTGTATCATTGGGCTTTTAAAAATATTATCTATTTATTTTTGGCTGTGCTGGATCTTCGTTGCTTTGTGGGCTTTTATCTAGTTGTGGCAGTGTGGCTACTCTGTAGTTGGGGTGTACAGGCTTCTCACTGCAGTGGCTTCTTTTGGGGCAAAACACAGGCTCTAGGGCATGTAACTGGACACTAAACATGCATAAGTTTGTTAAGAACACAGAGAGCAGGAAAAAGGGGTCTCCTAAGGTTCGAGAGACTTCTTATCACCAGGGACTGAGGGATAGGATGGATTGGCCTTTGCACTGGGCTGGACTGAACAAGCATTGGGAAGAAGATGGATGGAAGATGTGTCAGGCTGAACATGGCTGCTTTGATTTATTTCTTTTACTTACTGTGTTGTGCCTCATTTTCATGTGTCTGTGGAGGATACACACCCTTGGCACCAACTGGAAAGTGAAGCTTCGGGGCAGTCGTGGGCTGTGGCCAAGGAGCCATCAGTAGTCCCATTACCAATGCTTAGAGTGAGTCTCCAAAGGCAGGTTTGGCTCCAAGCAGCAACCAAAGCTCTATTTTCATAAAGTAATTTCACTTGTTTGCCCCAGTTAATATGAATAAGCCCAGGGCTACATGCTTCTACTTACCAGAGCGCAAAGATAATAGAGTAATGGAATGTTCCAGATGAACTAGACCTTGGAGATCACCTCATTCAACCTCCTCACTTGATAGGTGAGGAGCCAGAGGTGCTTACCTGTCAAGGGAGTGGAGGGCTAGGTTGCACATTTCCAGACTGGTTGGAACCCAGTTTCTCTGACAGCTAGCCTTGTGCATGGTTCATCTGGTCTGTCTGACTTCTTCCTATTTCATCTCTGAGAACCGGAGTGTTCTCCACAATAGCAAGTTCACTGTGAAAGCGGATGCCTGGTACTGTTCTGAAGGAAGAGATGAGATCAGGCAAAGTATCCACAGTACTGGTAGCATCGTGGTCCTTTTGGAAAATAATTTATTTTATTGAAGTGTAGTTGATTTACGAGGTTGTGTTAATTTCTGATGTATGGCAAAATGTTTCACTCATATGTATATACATTTATTTTTCATATTCTTTTCCATTGTGGTGTATCATTGGGCTTTTAAAAATATTATCTATTTATTTTTGGCTGTGCTGGATCTTCGTTGCTTTGTGGGCTTTTATCTAGTTGTGGCGAGTGTGGCTACTCTGTAGTTGGGGTGTACAGGCTTCTCACTGCAGTGGCTTCTTTTGGGGCAAAACACAGGCTCTAGGGCATGTGGACTCAGTACTTGCTGCTCCTAAGCTCCAGCGCACAGGCTCAATAGATGTGGTGAATGGGCTCAGTTGCTCTGCAGCATGTGGGATCTTCCTGATCAGGGTTCAGACCCATCTCTCCTGCATTGACAGGTGGATTCTTCACCACTGAACCCAAGGGAAGCCCCTCTCATAGGGTATTCAGTACAGTTCTCTGTGCCGTACAGCAGAGCCTTGTTGTTTATCCATTCTAGATACAATGATTTTCATCGATAGCCCCAAACTCCTGATCCATCGCTTGGCTATTCTCACCCTGTTTGATAGCCACAAACCTGCTCTCTACGTCTGTGAGTCTATTTCCTAGTTAAGTTCATTGGTGTCCTACTTTAGATTCCACATGTAAGAGATACTATATGATATTTGTCGTTCTCTTTCTAACTTACTTTGCTTAGTACCAGGGTCCTTTTGAATCAGGCTAAACTTGAGACAAACTCCATGCTAGTTGTACTTGATGGTCTGTGAGTTTGAACACATGCTCTAACCTCAGTCACCCTGAGCTTCACTAGACTGTTGCAGTCACTGAGTGAACATATACCAGAACCAAGGCCTAGCACCAGAATGCTCTTATTGTGCCCACTTCCTTCCTTCTTGATAGATCACACATTAAGTCTATGTGTATCTCCAAGGCACACAGATCATCCAGAACTCCATACAGCCAGAACATGGAGTGACCTGATGTTCCAAAGTTACCTACCTCTTTCCACAGAGTAAGTTAGCCTGTGGGTCTCAATTCCATTTCTCTTCAACTATCCAAACATGTTTTCACCTACATGGAACAGTCTACTGGCCCAGGGACCAATAAATCACATTTTGAGTGGTCCCAGGACAGTTCAGCTTTATAGAAAAGAAAGGTTAGCTACATGAAGGACATTTGCTGTGTGAGGCTGTCACCAGGTTCCCATCGGAACATTTATTTTTCATATTCTTTTCCATTGTGGTGTATCATTGGGCTTTTAAAAATATTATCTATTTATTTTTGGCTGTGCTGGATCTTCGTTGCTTTGTGGGCTTTTATCTAGTTGTGGCAGTGTGGCTACTCTGTAGTTGGGGTGTACAGGCTTCTCACTGCAGTGGCTTCTTTTGGGGCAAAACACAGGCTCTAGGGCATGTGGACTCAGTACTTGCTGCTCCTAAGCTCCACCCACAGGCTCAATAGATGTGGTGAATGGGCTCAGTTGCTCTGCAGCATGTGGGATCTTCCTGATCAGGGTTCAGACCCATCTCTCCTGCATTGACAGGTGGATTCTTCACCACTGAACCCAAGGGAAGCCCCTCTCATAGGGTATTCAGTACAGTTCTCTGTGCCGTACAGCAGAGCCTTGTTGTTTATCCATTCTAGATACAATGATTTTCATCGATAGCCCCAAACTCCTGATCCATCGCTTGGCTATTCTCACCCTGTTTGATAGCCACAAACCTGCTCTCTACGTCTGTGAGTCTATTTCCTAGTTAAGTTCATTGGTGTCCTACTTTAGATTCCACATGTAAGAGATACTATATGATATTTGTCGTTCTCTTTCTAACTTACTTTGCTTAGTACCAGGGTCCTTTTGAATCAGGCTAAACTTGAGACAAACTCCATGCTAGTTGTACTTGATGGTCTGTGAGTTTGAACACATGCTCTAACCTCAGTCACCCTGAGCTTCACTAGACTGTTGCAGTCACTGAGTGAACATATACCAGAACCAAGGCCTAGCACCAGAATGCTCTTATTGTGCCCACTTCCTTCCTTCTTGATAGATCACACATTAAGTCTATGTGTATCTCCAAGGCACACAGATCATCCAGAACTCCATACAGCCAGAACATGGAGTGACCTGATGTTCCAAAGTTACCTACCTCTTTCCACAGAGTAAGTTAGCCTGTGGGTCTCAATTCCATTTCTCTTCAACTATCCAAACATGTTTTCACCTACATGGAACAGTCTACTGGCCCAGGGACAAATAAATCACATTTTGAGTGGTCCCAGGACAGTTCAGCTTTATAGAAAAAGAAAGGTTAGCTACATGAAGGACATTTGCTGTGTGAGGCTGTCACCAGGTTCCCATCGGAACCATGAAAAATTATGGCCAATAAAATAACATTTTTCAAAATGTGACACTACCCTTCGATTTATCTAGAGTAACAAATGGATTTTGAAGAGAATATTTGAGGGAAATTCATTCTTCATACACTCAATAACATATCGTAAATGAATTGCATTATTAATTTATAATAAGATCATTGTTTTTTTCTTAACATTCATCTTCACAAACTCTGGTGTAAATTTTCTTTCTTTTAAATCATCTCAAAATACTAACACATACACCACCCCTAGCTTGCCGCCCAATCCACTCTACCTCCTCCTGCAACTATAAGACTAATTCTCCTTGGGTGGCATGCAGAATCTTCTGGCTCTCCTTTTGTGATAATGAAAAAAAAAGAAAACCAAAGGGACTCACAGAGATTGATCCTGACTGCCAGTAGTATTTAAAACAGTTTAGCTATATTATTTTATTTAATCTTCCCAATAATCCTGTAATGTAGGTGCCATTATTATTGCCAGTTTTACATATAAGGAAACTGAGGCAAAGAACCCTTTCCTAAAGCAAAAAAACAAATGAACATCACCCCCATCTATGAAGTTTCATGAATCCAGGTTTCATAAACCAGATTGGCTTAAATCAGGATATGTTTGTGTGTTACTTGTTTGGTTTAACTCAAAATTAACGATTATGTCTAACTGGTCCCATGTCTAAGTAGCAAAGAGCAGAGGAAAAATCAGTATTGATATGTATTCAGTTAAAACTAACAAAACAATGTCTTTGGAAGGGAATTCTTCCCGCTCTTTTGTTTTGTTTAATGAATTATCCTACTGGGTTACCTGCCTATGTTGTAGTATTAGGATGACCTCACGATGAAAGTACACCTGTTTTGGTTGTTTTGCTCCTGGCGCGTCAGGATGCCAGCCCTGGTTCTGTCACTCTCTGTGCCATATCAGGGAGGTCACTTTATCTTCCTGAATCTGTTTTCTCAGTTGTGAAAAATTAGTCCTAAGATCCTAACATTCCCAGAGGTTTATAATGACCACAAGGTAGACCTAAGCAGCTATTTACAAACTCATATGGTGAAGATGGTAAGGGGAAAACGACCCATCCTTAATGCACAGTCATCAACCTATAAAAACTTAGTCTTGCATTTTAAGCTGTCTGAAGGGAGAAACAGTGTAATTGGATGGCAGGGTGGAAAAAGCCCGTATGGAAGCTTAATAATAACAATAACCAAAAAAAAAGGAAAAACACAGTCTTGAGCCATCATGACACTAGAAGCTCATTAAGATCTCTGTCCCAGCTATTACACTCCTAATTGAACAGTTACACAAATAGATGTATAATACAATCATGACTCTAATTAAGACTCCGACCTCAGAATCTAGTAAAAGCTCGTGCCATTCATGCTCCCCCTTTAGAAAGCTGTTCTGGACAAGCTTGGGGAAGAGAAACTGTCCTACTGTGACTTCAGGAAAACTCATACAAGTGCCTCTTTTTGTTTGTTTCTTTTGCTACTGTGAAACACATCTCTCAAATTCCACCTCTTTCCTTTCAGTGCCTTCTGTTTCTTTGGTGGGAGAGGATGCAGTTTCAGCTCCAATTTTGCCTGCCATTTCGCTTTCAACATTTTCTACGGTGCTCTCCCAGTAGTCCTTAACACTCAGGGTCTGAGAGATTCTTGTCCTCTGAAGCAAAGCCTTCTCCCAACTGGATGATAGGCTTTCTTGTCTATGTATTAGATTTGCTTTACCTTGCCCAGTTGTGTTCACATCTCAGCTAAGAATGCTAACAGATAAACAGTTTTGAGGGTTTTTTTTGTTTGTTTTTTGTTTTGTTTTGTTTTGTTTTTTCTGTTTGTTTTGTTTTGTTCTGGCTGTGCTATGAGACATGCAGGATCTTAATTCCCTGACTAGGAATTGAATCCATGCTCCCTGAAATGGAAGTGCAGAGTCCTAACCACTGAACTGCTAGGGAAGTCACAGACCAACAGTTTTTAATTTCTCTCTACTCTTCCCTTAAGGAAGAGGAATGCCAGGACCCATAGGAGGGAGTCTTGGGGAGAGTAAAAATCAAATGCTGCCTTTGAATAATGGAGAGTCCACAGGCTTAGACAATTCTCAAAGAGGTTAAAGATTTTTACACAGAAGATTTTTCATAAAGTGCTCAGTTCTTTTCTCTTGGGGCTGCTCACTTTCCATGTTAATGGAAGCCGGGATAGTCACCAACTGGAACCAGGATAAAATCTATAGGGAAAATATTTTTAAAGTTGACCACCTCCATGAATTATGCCCTTCCATCCTAAAACTAAGGAACTGTTTTGAGGGCAGCTTAGGGTAGATATTGAGGAGGGCTCAGAGACCTACAATTCCTTTAGATCCCTCTGTCCTCTTAAATCTGAGTCAGGGTCACTTCTGCAGAGTCACTTAGCTTGTGGAGAGTCTAATAAAGTAGGATACTTATTGTTAAATTCCGTAAAGCAGAAGGCAGTTTAGAGAGATACTCCATTCCTAGGAATTTCAAAAAAGGATTTCTAACACTTTTTTCCCCCCATCATGCCTCTTTTATTTTTTATATTTATTTTCATCCATCTCTTTTTTATTCTTTGGCATGTGTGGACCTCCCATCACAGTGGCCTCTCATTGCAGAGCACTGGCTCTGAAAACATGCACTCTAGAGCGATGTCTCATAATTGGATACACCGGTTCAGCCGCTTCGCGGCACATGGGATCTTCCCGGGCCAGGGATCAAACCAGTGCCCCTTGCACTGCAAGGCGGACTCTACCCACTGCATCACCAGGGAAGCCCGATTTCTAACACTTTTTAAGTGAGGAATAGCTGCCTTTTGCTGCCTGGGAGTGTGGTATAGGAGAGTTCTCATCTCAGCCCTGCACATACTAGCCAGGTCACATTATAGCAAGCCACCAGCTATCCAGGGTGACTCTCAGGGCCCGATGAATGAACATTTATGAAAGTGCTCTTCACTGGAATGGTACGTGGTTGAGTCTGCAAACATACCCAGCTCCTCTACCTGGATCTGATGTACAAAGATTAAGAGGGAAGTTGGGGCTTCCCTGGTGACTCAGTCAGTAAAGAATTAGCCTGTCTGCAGTGCAGGAGACTCAGGTTCGATCCCTAGGTCTGGAAGACCCCCTGGAGAAGGAAAATAGCAACCCACTCCAGTGTTCTTGCCTGGGAAATTCCATGGACAGAAGAGCCTGGCGGGCTACAGTCCATGGGATCGTCCAGAGTTAGACATGACTTCACCATAACCACCACCACATATTTCTGAGCTATGTGATTGACATTCAGCTACCTCTGTTAGGAATAGTTGACCTGTTCATTAACTCTGATAATGCATATGATTTCCTCATAATTTTCAACTCCAATAAGGATATAACAGTGTGGAATGGTGTTTTGGAGATCTAGTTTTATTGTTGCTGTTCTCGGTTACAACCAAAAAGTCTTTCTTTCAGGATCTCAAGCCGGAGCATGATGGTTAAGGAAATCCCTAAGGATTATGTACTCATCATTTTAGAGGGACTTTTTCTATTATATCACTGGGTGATGGATCTGTTTCACTCCCAGGTGGGACATGTGGGGTTCAAGGAGGATCTCCTGGCTCCAGATCTACCACAATTTTGGGTACCTGATTTGTGGTCACTGGATGTGTGAAAAGAAAAAGACAGTGATGGGTTAAAAAAAAGGACGAGGAGTCTCATGCCGAACCCTAAATGTCCACCACTTCCCCTAGAACACAGGGAATGCCTCCCAAATATACACTGAATCAATAGCTTTGATAAATGTACCAGTTATTTTAGAATTTTCTAGTTAGATCATTCTTAGTAAAGACTTCTCTGGTGACTCAGTGATAAAAAATCTGCCTGCCAAGCAGGAGACTTGGATTCAATCTCTGTGTGGGGAAGATCCCCTGGAGAAGAAAATGGCAACCCACTCCAGTATTCCTGCTGAACAGAGGAATATTCCCATGGACAGAGGAGCCTGGTGGGCTGCAGTCCATGGGGTTGCAAAGAGTCAGACATAACTTAGTAACTAAACAACTACAGTTCTCAGAAGCCTGTCACAATTAGGGGAATTTAGGAGATAAACCTTGAGACTTTGGCTTTTTGGATGTTATCATTATCTCCATACGTCATGGGCTATAGCTAGGAGTTGCTGTGTCTTGCACCATAGGTGGGCTGTCATCTTCTGGGACAGAAGGTACTGCTTAGGTTGCTCCTTTTGTTAACACTCTGTCAAACAGTTCCACTGTTTTTAAGGAACAGTACATTTCATACGTATTTATGCTGAACTTTGAGTCAAATGGTCTCTATTTTCCTCAGATAGTTTGACTTGAGAGTGCTTATTATTGAAAGCTTGAGGTTTGGCACAATCTCAAAGGTGTTAAGTTTCTCTTGCAACTTTTGACCTTTGATGCTACAATTAGATTTTCCATTGATGAGCAAATAATGCATCTGCTGTTAGAGAAATGACCCCCATTGGGTTGTACGACAGACTCTTGATCAACACATTTAGAATGGTTTGAGAACACAGATTTGGTTTCAGTCCCCAGCTCAAGTTTGAATGGTTATCTGACTCATCGGATCTCGATCCGGACTTTCTAAAAAAAAACCCCTTTCATCATTTTAGAGGACTTTTCTATTATATCACTGGGTGATGGATCTGTTTCACTCCCAGGTGGGACATGTGGGGTTCAAGGAGGATCTCCTGGCTCCAGATCTACCACAATTTTGGGTACCTGATTTGTGGTCACTGGATGTGTGAAAAGAAAAAGACAGTGATGGGTTAAAAAAAAGGACGAGGAGTCTCATGCCGAACCCTAAATGTCCACCACTTCCCCTAGAACACAGGGAATGCCTCCCAAATATACACTGAATCAATAGCTTTGATAAATGTACCAGTTATTTTAGAATTTTCTAGTTAGATCATTCTTAGTAAAGACTTCTCTGGTGACTCAGTGATAAAAAATCTGCCTGCCAAGCAGGAGACTTGGATTCAATCTCTGTGTGGGGAAGATCCCCTGGAGAAGAAAATGGCAACCCACTCCAGTATTCCTGCTGAACAGAGGAATATTCCCATGGACAGAGGAGCCTGGTGGGCTGCAGTCCATGGGGTTGCAAAGAGTCAGACATAACTTAGTAACTAAACAACTACAGTTCTCAGAAGCCTGTCACAATTAGGGGAATTTAGGAGATAAACCTTGAGACTTTGGCTTTTTGGATGTTATCATTATCTCCATACGTCATGGGCTATAGCTAGGAGTTGCTGTGTCTTGCACCATAGGTGGGCTGTCATCTTCTGGGACAGAAGGTACTGCTTAGGTTGCTCCTTTTGTTAACACTCTGTCAAACAGTTCCACTGTTTTTAAGGAACAGTACATTTCATACGTATTTATGCTGAACTTTGAGTCAAATGGTCTCTATTTTCCTCAGATAGTTTGACTTGAGAGTGCTTATTATTGAAAGCTTGAGGTTTGGCACAATCTCAAAGGTGTTAAGTTTCTCTTGCAACTTTTGACCTTTGATGCTACAATTAGATTTTCCATTGATGAGCAAATAATGCATCTGCTGTTAGAGAAATGACTCTGCTCTCTTGGATTGGGTTGTACGACAGACTGTAACTGGTGATCAACACATTTAGAATGGTTTGAGAACACAGATTTGGTTTCAGTCCCCAGCTCAAGTTTGAATGGTTATCTGACTCATCGGATCTCGATCCGGACCATTGAATTTGCAACTCAAAGCTCAAAACCTCGAGAGGGAAGACTCTTCACATTTCTGGTCATGCCAGCTTCCCATCAGGCCAGCCACAGTTCAGCGAAATGTCCTCAGGCCTTTTGGCACATCCGGTTCTTTTCCAGGTCCAGGCTGTGGTTTCTTTGAAAGTAGTAGGTGTAGGTGGGTAAGTACGTGGAAGCCGGCCCCCAGGCTCTGTGGTGTTCACAGCAGGGAGCCACTGCAGGGCTAGGAGAGAGGGCTGAAAGGTTTGCATTTCCTAAACTGTTTGTTGTGTTCTCTTACAAGGGAGAGAACTTCATTAGGAAAAACTGATAGACTCGGTTAAATTCCAGGAACACTAATTTAAGTGATGCCCACCCCATTCTGCCCAGCGTCTTAAACTTGAACATGACCATGTATTAATATTACCTGGGCATCTTGATCAGTGGAAGATTCTGATTTAGTACTTCAGCATGGAGCCTGACACTATCCTTCTCCCAAGCTCCAGGTAATGCTGATTCTGCTGGACCAAAAACCATAAACATTTTGAGATGCAGAGCCCCACTTGCGAAGCGCTATGCCAAGTGTAGAGAACACAGATGTGAATAGAAGAGGAAGACAAGGTTGTTCCCTTTAGGCAACCTCCTGCTGGCCAGGAGACCGAGGGCGGGGCGGGGGGTGGGGGTGGGGAACGGTATTCATTCCACAGGTGCTCAGGGCAGAGGCTGAGTTGAATGAAGCCAAGGTAGGCTGTAAACTTGGCCTTAGAGGTGAACCAGAGGGAAGCAGGTAGGGAATCCAGAAAAGAGTATGTTAGGCAGAAATAAGAGCCCAAGGAAGAAGAGAAACCCAATACAAGCTTGTCATCACCCTGCAGAGGAGACTTCTAAAATAGTGCCCAGTGCATTTCCAGGCCCGAGGGATGGCATAGGGGGGAACGACGCCTCTGAAAGCACAGAACATTCCTGTGGCAAGTAAACGATCGCTCACATCCAGGGGCAATAGGCCTTCTTTCTGCTGCACAGTATAATTAGAGCATATGAGACGTGGAGCCGTCTTGGGAGAAGCACCAAGCTGAGGGGATTGCGAGCCAGCCATAGCACTGAAAAAGTTCAGCAGCTCCATCCTAAGCACTGTTTGCAACCTTGCTGCTCTTTCTTGTGGAATGATCAAACTAAGGTCTTACTTGCCATTTTTGGGGGTGTTATTTTCTTTCTTTCTTCCTACTCTCCCTCCTTCCTTCCATCCTCATCTGAAAACTCAGAGTGAAACTCAGGCAGAGTGCACCCTTTACCCAGATTTTTTCCTCTCCTTTCTGCTGCCCACCTCTACTTTCTGCCAATTGTACCCTGGAATTCTACCCAGAAATGAGAACCATTTGCATTGCCTGTACTTGCAGGTCTCTTCTCACATGTGAACTCCCATCAAATTCTCTGATCCAATGGAGAGAATCTAAGCAATGCAATCCGACAATTGTTTGCCCAGAAAAAAACAAAAAATCTCACTTGTCTTTCTCTTTCACTGCATATGTCTGGCCTTGGTTCTGCCCACTAGCCAGTAGGGTGCCCCAGAACATACCTAGGGGAAAAAAACAGTTTGCTTAGAAACATATGCAGCTCTCATTTTGAAGCCCTGCACTGCAAGTAATGAGGGCAGGAACCAGCATTCTCATCCCGGTTTGGCAGGTGAAAGAACAGACCCAGGAAGCCATAGTTCCTCAGTCGTAGTCCTAGGATATGAATAGAGTGTTCTGACTTTCTGTCACATACAATCAGGCCCTACAGACATCTTTAGTCAATCCTTGAAGCAACTAAGATTTCCAAGAGGCTGAGAGAGGCTAAAGCACTTTCCTAAGGTCAGTGAATTGCAAACTGAGGATGCAGCCTCCACATTTTCTGATCTCAGAGTCCCCACTCTGACCCTGAGGGCTCAGAGCTTCCTAGTTGATTCTGCAGTCCGTTCTGCCTTTACTTTTCCAGCCCTGGTTTTCTCTCCCGTGAAACAGAGATGCTGTCTCTGATCTGTGAGACCCCTTCCCAGCTGTCACAGGATGGGATCATGTCATTTAGGTTTAGAAATTAGAGTTCTTCTCTGCCAGCTTCTATTTAGTGCTAATCATTTTGCTTAATGATGTTTAGCTCTGAGTGTGTTTTACTGCAACTGTCAACACACTTCAGTTTGTTGCCCTGTTGAGGTCGATAGCTGCCTGATAGCACCTGTGTGCCATTTTGCAGGGCATATTCAGCAGCCAGACAGGCCATCTCCTTGGCTACATGCTACCACGCTCTGTCCAGATGCCAGCTTAGTTTCTCTGTTTACACTGGAAAGCAACGGGCATACCTTCAGCTACAAATACCCGGAAAGCAATGTGGGTAACCTTTAGCTGAGTGTAAGCTGCTGGTTTTATTCCAAAGCCTGGCAGGTTGTGTCAACGGGATGCTCAAGGTGAGAACACAGGTTTATAGATGACACTTTACTTCCATGTTGAGGGCACAAGCAAAGAGAATTTCATTCTTGGGCTTCTCTGTGTTAACCCCACCCCCTGAGTAGCTCCCCCTGTGGTTGAAGTCTTTGCTCATTCTTTCCCTTCAAGCCTCAGGGGGTGCCACCTTATCTAGATTTCCCCAACATGCTCTGCACTCACACTTTGTCTATATGTCCTTGAATTTCCATTCGTCAGAGCCCTTGCCCCCCACTACCCGAATGAAAATGTCTTTTATCATTTTTCTGACTGAGAGCACCAGCTGTATGTCGTTTACCCCTGGGTGTTTTCCCACAAAAAAATCCTTGAGAGATATGAATAGAGTGTTCTGACTTTCTGTCACATACAATCAGGCCCTACAGACATCTTTAGTCAATCCTTGAAGCAACTAAGATTTCCAAGAGGCTGAGAGAGGCTAAAGCACTTTCCTAAGGTCAGTGAATTGCAAACTGAGGATGCAGCCTCCACATTTTCTGATCTCAGAGTCCCCACTCTGACCCTGAGGGCTCAGAGCTTCCTAGTTGATTCTGCAGTCCGTTCTGCCTTTACTTTTCCAGCCCTGGTTTTCTCTCCCGTGAAACAGAGATGCTGTCTCTGATCTGTGAGACCCCTTCCCAGCTGTCACAGGATGGGATCATGTCATTTAGGTTTAGAAATTAGAGTTCTTCTCTGCCAGCTTCTATTTAGTGCTAATCATTTTGCTTAATGATGTTTAGCTCTGAGTGTGTTTTACTGCAACTGTCAACACACTTCAGTTTGTTGCCCTGTTGAGGTCGATAGCTGCCTGATAGCACCTGTGTGCCATTTTGCAGGGCATATTCAGCAGCCAGACAGGCCATCTCCTTGGCTACATGCTACCACGCTCTGTCCAGATGCCAGCTTAGTTTCTCTGTTTACACTGGAAAGCAACGGGCATACCTTCAGCTACAAATACCCGGAAAGCAATGTGGGTAACCTTTAGCTGAGTGTAAGCTGCTGGTTTTATTCCAAAGCCTGGCAGGTTGTGTCAACGGGATGCTCAAGGTGAGAACACAGGTTTATAGATGACACTTTACTTCCATGTTGAGGGCACAAGCAAAGAGAATTTCATTCTTGGGCTTCTCTGTGTTAACCCCACCCCCTGAGTAGCTCCCCCTGTGGTTGAAGTCTTTGCTCATTCTTTCCCTTCAAGCCTCAGGGGGTGCCACCTTATCTAGATTTCCCCAACATGCTCTGCACTCACACTTTGTCTATATGTCCTTGAATTTCCATTCGTCAGAGCCCTTGCCCCCCACTACCCGAATGAAAATGTCTTTTATCATTTTTCTGACTGAGAGCACCAGCTGTATGTCGTTTACCCCTGGGTGTTTTCCCACAAAATGTTTATTGAATGAAGAGTGAATGAATGGATGAAGTCACAGCTTTCTTATTGTTCACGCCTCCACTGTTCAGGTGAGGAAGCGGATTTTCCTTTGTCTTTCTGATGTTCTTCCTTTACCCTCCTCCTCCTCCTGGCAGTTCTGCTCAGTGTTGCTCCAATTACTTGATCGCTACTCTGAGCCTTCTCCCAAACTCCTATATAGTCAGAACAGCATTGCTTTCCCCTCTGTTTTCTTACCTGTAGTCTCCCCTGATGGGTCAGGCTGTCTGTCCTCCACCTTTGAAATGATACCTCAAGCTCTGCCAGTTCACTAGGTGTTCTCTGATTGGCCAAAAAGAAGCAGTGCTTTCTCTGTTACGCTGTTTGCGATAACACATACAATTTCTAGGACAAGTTTGTCTTCACACTCTACAGAATACTCTGTTATTTCCCCTTGATCCATCCATGACATAAAATTCTAGACGTGGGTATTTTTCAACTTGTAAAAGTACTGATTCGTTTGCATCAGTGACTTTTAAAATCTGGCTTTTTTCAATTATTATTATGGTATAATCTAGGGACCTTTCCAGTTCTAAAACAAGAATTTTAAAGTCAGTAACCCTGCAAATCAGGAATGACTCTCCATTCAAAGGGTCCACTACCAGACCTTCTATCTAAACAGGTGACTTGTTGGTTAAAGGGAGTCCTGGTCAGTGTGAATATGTAGAGTGTTGTTGCCAGGGAGAGGGAGTGGGAAGGAAAATAAAATATTGAGCAGTGAGAGGCACCTGGAGTTTCTCCTCCTCAAGATACAAAATCGATCACATTGCTTCATCATGGCCTCAGGTGTACCAAGAAAGGAGTCTTACCCGAGCTTTTCTCATTATCTCCCCTAATTTCCTCCTCCACCTGGTGGGCTTGCTGCATTGGTGGTGATGATCCTCAGACCTATTAAGGACTGTGTTTGATGAGGAGGGATAAAACAGTCATATTACCTTCAGCAGGCTTAAAAATCTCTTGATATTGCTAAAAAGTTTTCATTCCCAGGCCCTTTATCAGGATTCCTGATTCCATATCCATGGAATAAGGCCAGAGATCTGCATTTTCATTAGTCTGCACTTCAAATGTAATATAGGAACCACTTTATAATGAGCACGCATTAGAAAAGAACGAGCAGTCAAATGTAAGACAGCATGTGTCTGTCTTCCGAACGACACTTACATCCAACCTGCATGATCGGAGAACCATGGTAGCATCAGCTCAGACATAACACAGCATCCATTTCTGCTGGTTCCCTCCTTCGTACTGTATCACTAAGTCTGACCACTTCCACTGTGTGGCATCCTCCAGCATTGATTCTTCACTTTTAGGGGGACAGGAAAGATAAGGTATCTGTACACATCCAATGAGAAGTCTTGTCCATGATGAGCACTGTTGATCTCCTCAGTATGGCTCCCCGTAGCTGTAGACAGAAGCAGTGACTGAGGAATGAGTCAAAGAAATGGAGGCGCCTGGACCATCTGTCATGTGGTTTCCAT
Source organism: Tragulus kanchil (assembly GCA_022376925.1). Taxonomy (NCBI): domain Eukaryota; kingdom Metazoa; phylum Chordata; class Mammalia; order Artiodactyla; family Tragulidae; genus Tragulus; species Tragulus kanchil. The sequence goes on from JAIOJX010000032.1 coordinate 288,028,059, forward strand.
ATTACCATAAAGCTGATCCTACATTTTCACAGCCCTGCTAGACTGTCTCTCTCTCTCTCTCTAGTTTACAACATGAAAGGCCAGGAGACATCTCATTCCTTTGATACCCAGTACTCCGGGAAGCTTGAAAGAATAAATAAATTCCTCCCACATCTTACCAAAGAGCTTGTGTCTACCAGTGAGTTATATGCAGGTCAATAAAGCAGCACCGTCAGTGTGGTCAGCCACACAGACCAACATGATCCGAAGCTCCACCCCAGATCTTGAGCCCGAGTCATCTCCTTTTGGATTACTATGCTAAGCTCAGAACTTCTGAAAGCATCTTTTCCAGATGTATTTACCAGGATCAAGTTCAGAACTTTAGGAAGAAAATCCTGGTTGCAATGTTGGGTGATTCTCTATGTTTGGGAGTGTGGCTGATACTGCAGTTGACTTCCTCTGGTAAGAAAGGGGACAGATATTTTAAAAGACCAAACTCTTGTCCCTGATTTATTCTGTATACTCCGCAGGTCTGGCATCAGATTCCTCACTACAGGATGAGTTGAAAAATGCGAAACACTTTTAGCTAGAGCACACTTGCAGAACCAGTATCACACCCTAATGTTAGGGTGTTTTTAATGGATGATCACAGTGTTTGTTATTTGTATGTGTCTGTTGCTAGGAAGCTTCGCTGAAGGGCTACAGGTCGCTAATTTTGTTTCTGATACCCATCCACCAAAGGCTACATTCTGTCATACCTCACATACCTGCTTTGTGCCTTAATTTACTTTTCTCCTTGTGTTTTCTGTATCATCCTGCCTACATAATTGTGCGTGTAGCATTTCCTAAATTGCATTCAGTCATCAACAGCAGAAAATCCTCTCTCCTAGATGTGTTTAATATAGAAAAACAGTATAGGGATTACCTGAGAGTAAACATTATCACTAGCTAATACTAATGATAACTATGATTTGTATTTGCATTGTACCTGATCATGTATAAAGGACATTTCCATTATTTAATCTTCACTAGGACCTTAAGCTGGAGATAGTCAGACCATTCCAACTTTCCAGATGCAAAAAATGGATGCATAGGAATGATAAAAGGTGATACAAATGTGCGACACTTGAGGTTTGAATGCTGGTCTGTCTGACTCCAAGTCCACCGGTCTTCCCATTCATTCTCCATTTAAATTTCTGGAATTTTCCCAGTGAGACAGAGGTATCATGGCCCATGCTGGGCCACAGTGATTGGACTCTTGCGAGAAGCACGTGGCACCCTGCACTATTGTATCAAGACCTGTCCAGATACGTTGTGAGCTTGTTACCACACCAAGGTGGTGTCGTGAGATGGTTTAATCACCGCTTTTACCTTCTTTTTCGACATCTTCTTGTTGGCAGTCGTTTAGCCATTTGCTACACTCCCCAATTAAGTCGGCCCTCTTGTAGTCTTTTGTAGAATGTGGAAACTCTTTTGCCTTGTGACTGCTTCATGGAAGAAAATCCTGGTTGCAATGTTGGGTGATTCTCTATGTTTGGGAGTGTGGCTGATACTGCAGTTGACTTCCTCTGGTAAGAAAGGGACAGATATTTTAAAAGACCAAACTCTTGTCCCTGATTTATTCTGTATACTCCGCAGGTCTGGCATCAGATTCCTCACTACAGGATGAGTTGAAAAATGCGAAACACTTTTAGCTAGAGCACACTTGCAGAACCAGTATCACACCCTAATGTTAGGGTGTTTTTAATGGATGATCACAGTGTTTGTTATTTGTATGTGTCTGTTGCTAGGAAGCTTCGCTGAAGGGCTACAGGTCGCTAATTTTGTTTCTGATACCCATCCACCAAAGGCTACATTCTGTCATACCTCACATACCTGCTTTGTGCCTTAATTTACTTTTCTCCTTGTGTTTTCTGTATCATCCTGCCTACATAATTGTGCGTGTAGCATTTCCTAAATTGCATTCAGTCATCAACAGCAGAAAATCCTCTCTCCTAGATGTGTTTAATATAGAAAAACAGTATAGGGATTACCTGAGAGTAAACATTATCACTAGCTAATACTAATGATAACTATGATTTGTATTTGCATTGTACCTGATCATGTATAAAGGACATTTCCATTATTTAATCTTCACTAGGACCTTAAGCTGGAGATAGTCAGACCATTCCAACTTTCCAGATGCAAAAACTGGATGCATAGGAATGATAAAAGGTGATACAAATGTGCGACACTTGAGGTTTGAATGCTGGTCTGTCTGACTCCAAGTCCACCGGTCTTCCCATTCATTCTCCATTTAAATTTCTGGAATTTTCCCAGTGAGACAGAGGTATCATGGCCCATGCTGGGCCACAGTGATTGGACTCTTGCGAGAAGCACGTGGCACCCTGCACTATTGTATCAAGACCTGTCCAGATACGTTGTGAGCTTGTTACCACACCAAGGTGGTGTCGTGAGATGGTTTAATCACCGCTTTTACCTTCTTTTTCGACATCTTCTTGTTGGCAGTCGTTTAGCCATTTGCTACACTCCCCAATTAAGTCGGCCCTCTTGTAGTCTTTTGTAGAATGTGGAAACTTCTCGTTTTATGCCTTGTGACTCTGCTTCATGGAGCCGACAAGAGAGTTGTTGGAAAAGGTTACAGTCCCTCCATTTCTCTATTACCGTCTTTTCCTTAGAGCTTATCACTAGTTTTGGTGTCAGAGCCATAGTCATTTTGAGGCCTCATGAAAGCCAACACACTCCCCAGAAATGCAGACAGCCCCCCTGACCTTTGCAGCTGGAGATGATGGCCAAGGTGGAGGCACAGTGACCTTTAGGCCATGAGTGGGTGGCAGCACTTTCTTTTCTGTGACATTTGTGTTGCTTTTTCTCCTTCGTGTTGGTTTTAATTGGAAGCATGTACAGTGTGAATCTGCCTGGTTCCCTCCACACGCACACCCTGACTGCTGAGAGATTATATGTGGCTGGCTCTCATCATAAGGGAATGTTCCCGATGCTAAGCTGGGGGCATTACTGATTGCCACCATTAGAGACACAGAAGATACTATGGGCAGCTTTCCCAGGGAAAATGCAGTTTGTCTAATGGGGCCTGTATACCACCTGGCCCAGCCCACATTTCTTTCTCATATTCATTTTGCTCTTATGGTCCCAGGAGATGAATCAGACACTGGATTTTTTTTTCTTTTCCTATTATTAATTAATTAATTAATTCGGCTGCACTGGGTCTTAGTTGCACATGTGGGATCTTTGGGCTTCATTGTGGCATATGGGATCTTTAGCTGTGTCACACAGTTCCTCTTAGCTACAGCATATGGGATCTAATTCCCAGACCACCAGGATCGAACCCATCCCCCCGGCATTGGGAGCATGGAGTCTTAGCCATTGGACCACCAGGGAAGTCTTGGAATGTTTTTTATTATTATTATTATTATTGGCATGTTTAATTGCCCCAGAACTCTTATTATTCAAGGGGAACCATGGTTGCTTAAGCCTCAAGTCCCATATCAGGTCTGTGTCCTCCATGAAGCTATTTGCTGCAGGCTCATCCAGCAATGTTATCCCCTCCCTGGGCTCCAGACAGCTCAATCCACACCAGAGATCTTGGCTTCTCTTCTGTTTTGTTCTTGTTGACTTACTGACTCTATCATGTTCTCAAATGACTTTCTGCATGTTCATCTTGTTTCCTAAGTTTTTTTTTTTAACTACTTGTCAAGAGAAGCTGGTTTTTAACCCCCCACTGTTCATGAAAAGGTTGTTGGAAAAGGTTACAGTCCCTCCATTTCTCTATTACCGTCCTTAAGTTCACTAGTTTTGGTGTCAGAGCCATAGTCATTTTGAGGCCTCATGAAAGCCAACACACTCCCCAGAAATGCAGACAGCCCCCCTGACCTTTGCAGCTGGAGATGATGGCCAAGGTGGAGGCACAGTGACCTTTAGGCCATGAGTGGGTGGCAGCACTTTCTTTTCTGTGACATTTGTGTTGCTTTTTCTCCTTCGTGTTGGTTTTAATTGGAAGCATGTACAGTGTGAATCTGCCTGGTTCCCTCCACACGCACACCCTGACTGCTGAGAGATTATATGTGGCTGGCTCTCATCATAAGGGAATGTTCCCGATGCTAAGCTGGGGGCATTACTGATTGCCACCATTAGAGACACAGAAGATACTATGGGCAGCTTTCCCAGGGAAAATGCAGTTTGTCTAATGGGGCCTGTATACCACCTGGCCCAGCCCACATTTCTTTCTCATATTCATTTTGCTCTTATGGTCCCAGGAGATGAATCAGACACTGGATTTTTTTTTCTTTTCCTATTATTAATTAATTAATTAATTCGGCTGCACTGGGTCTTAGTTGCACATGTGGGATCTTTGGGCTTCATTGTGGCATATGGGATCTTTAGCTGTGTCACACAGTTCCTCTTAGCTACAGCATATGGGATCTAATTCCCAGACCACCAGGATCGAACCCATCCCCCCGGCATTGGGAGCATGGAGTCTTAGCCATTGGACCACCAGGGAAGTCTTGGAATGTTTTTTATTATTATTATTATTATTGGCATGTTTAATTGCCCCAGAACTCTTATTATTCAAGGGGAACCATGGTTGCTTAAGCCTCAAGTCCCATATCAGGTCTGTGTCCTCCATGAAGCTATTTGCTGCAGGCTCATCCAGCAATGTTATCCCCTCCCTGGGCTCCAGACAGCTCAATCCACACCAGAGATCTTGGCTTCTCTTCTGTTTTGTTCTTGTTGACTTACTGACTCTATCATGTTCTCAAATGACTTTCTGCATGTTCATCTTGTTTCCTAAGTTTTTTTTTTTTTTTTTTTTAACTACTTGTCAAAGAGAAGCTGGTCACCAAAATTTCCTAAGCACCTCCTGTGGGCTGACCCCATGTTCGGTTCTTTATACGTGGTTTCATCAAGGCCTCATGGCCCTCCTGGCAGTTGAGTGCTGTGCATTTTACAAAGTAGAAACAGAAAGTTATATACAGTATGCATGTTATAAGCTTGTCAGGGGTCACACACTGCTTGTCAGCAGAGTAGACAGGCTACTGGCTGCTCTATGCACCACACACTGGACCTTGGGTGAGGATGGGTGGGAGGACGCTCAAAACTTACAACAATTGGCTCCTGGAGGCCCCCAAACATGAGTTACATTACCCTTGTATCACAGATCCCACAGTGACAGGCACGTGCGGGATGTTCTGTAAAGATGGTGTTCTTTATTATTATTATTACTATTTTTAATTGGAGGATAATTGCTTTACAGTATTGTGTTGGTGTCTGCTGTATAACAAAGTGGATCAGCCATAAGCGTACATATTCCCTGCCTCTATCAAGAACCATGCCCCACGGCCTCCCCAGCCCGCCCCTCTAGGTCCTCACAGAGCCCCGCGCTGAGCTCCCTGTGCTGTAGAACAGGTTCCCACTAGTCATCTGTCTTACACTTGGTAGTGTATATATTCCAGTGCTTCTCTTCCAGTTTGTCCTGTCCTCCCCTTCATCTCCTGTTGTGTCCACAGGTCTCTTCATTACCTCTGAGTCTCTCTTCCTGCCCTGCGAATAGGTTCTTAGAGATGATGTCATCGCTGAATGGCACAGGGACAGGCTGCCCCACTGAGGTTCAAATAACTGGGCCAGGGGGTTCCCTCTGACAGGGCCCCGGAGACTGAAATTAGGAAAATGCCACCATGATATTGCTCTTTCAACAGTTCACTCAGTAAACACACTTGTTGGCACAGGCAGGGCTCTGGGGAGACCTCATGGGGAGTGTGGTAGAGCCTGGCTATCAGAGAGCTGAGACGTTATCAAGAACCATTTCCCCTTCTTCATAACCATCCAGTGATCCAGAAGAAAGGTTCTCAGTACTTTCACCTGGTTTGACACAGTGACCCTTGTGACAAAAGTTGGAGAAAGGAAAACTATTGTGGGGAAGAAAAAGTCTCCTGGGAACATACATATCTGTAAACAACAAAACTCTGTAAAAGTTAAAACTAAAATAGAAGTTAAAAAAAAAAAGTCTCTTGCTCTCTCAAACACACACACACACACACACACACACACACACACACCCAGAGCCATCAGCCAAAGCCACTATATTGTCTTTAATAAAGGAAAATTTGCAGAATGCCAGCTCCAAGAGACGGTGAAGGACAGGGAACCTTGGCGTGCTGCAGTCCATGGGGTTGCAAAGAGCTGGACACAACCTAGCAACTGAACAACAACAACAAAAGGAAAGCTTGCAGAGACCAAGGTTTCCTTCCTCCCCCATTGGGTATTGCTTTTTATTTTCAGAAAACTCTGAGTAAGAAACAGTGGTTCTCTCTTACTTTAAGTTGTGTGATGGGGCACCAGGACCTAGAACACCCCAATATTCAGGTACTATAAACACACACACCCCTGTCTCAGGCATGAGGCTGCCAACCCTTCCAACTGCTCACCCATGTGCCCAGGGACCCCTCCTGCATTAGGAATCGAGCAATCCTGCCTTCTTCCCCGGGGGCAAGAGGAACAGCATTTCCCAAGTGGCAAGATTGATGTTTAAAATTGTCAAAGGGATGACAAGGTGCCAACATCTTAGGAGAAGACTGTGCTTTTATGTCCTGCCGACTTTTGAAATCCGGCTCCGGCTCATAAATCATCATGTAACCGTGTCGAGGATTGGGTAGGGCTTTATATTTCTATATGTGTGTGTGCGTTCCTGATGATTCAAGCAGCGGGCTGGCGAGGAGGAGGGGTCCAGCTCGCCAAGCCCTGAACAAGAGACCTGACAACAGCAATATGTTACTCGTATTGTTTAGCCCCCCCCGCCAAGGCCGTGCCAGTTCACTCAGTAAACACACTTGTTGGCACAGGCAGGGCTCTGGGAGACCTCATGGGGAGTGTGGTAGAGCCTGGCTATCAGAGAGCTGAGACGTTATCAAGAACCATTTCCCCTTCTTCATAACCATCCAGTGATCCAGAAGAAAGGTTCTCAGTACTTTCACCTGGTTTGACACAGTGACCCTTGTGACAAAAGTTGGAGAAAGGAAAACTATTGTGGGGAAGAAAAGGCGTCCTGGGAACATACATATCTGTAAACAACAAAACTCTGTAAAAGTTAAAACTAAAATAGAAGTTAAAAAAAAAAAGTCTCTTGCTCTCTCAAACACACACACACACACACACACACACACACACACACCCAGAGCCATCAGCCAAAGCCACTATATTGTCTTTAATAAAGGAAAATTTGCAGAATGCCAGCTCCAAGAGACGGTGAAGGACAGGGAACCTTGGCGTGCTGCAGTCCATGGGGTTGCAAAGAGCTGGACACAACCTAGCAACTGAACAACAACAACAAAAGGAAAGCTTGCAGAGACCAAGGTTTCCTTCCTCCCCCATTGGGTATTGCTTTTTATTTTCAGAAAACTCTGAGTAAGAAACAGTGGTTCTCTCTTACTTTAAGTTGTGTGATGGGGCACCAGGACCTAGAACACCCCAATATTCAGGTACTATAAACACACACACCCCTGTCTCAGGCATGAGGCTGCCAACCCTTCCAACTGCTCACCCATGTGCCCAGGGACCCCTCCTGCATTAGGAATCGAGCAATCCTGCCTTCTTCCCCGGGGGCAAGAGGAACAGCATTTCCCAAGTGGCAAGATTGATGTTTAAAATTGTCAAAGGGATGACAAGGTGCCAACATCTTAGGAGAAGACTGTGCTTTTATGTCCTGCCGACTTTTGAAATCCGGCTCCGGCTCATAAATCATCATGTAACCGTGTCGAGGATTGGGTAGGGCTTTTATATTTCTATATGTGTGTGTGCGTTCCTGATGATTCAAGCAGCGGGGCTGGCGAGGAGGAGGGGTCCAGCTCGCCAAGCCCTGAACAAGAGACCTGACAACAGCAATATGTTACTCGTATTGTTTGTACTGCATCTTCACACCCACTCACTGGGCAGCAGCCTGAATGAAGTGGGCTCCGGTGCTTTGTGTGGGGGAGAAAGAATGAAAATAATGGCCATTCAGGCTAGAGAAAGCTTTATAGTGCTTTTCAGAGAACAGTCTTGTTTTCATTGTTGCCCCCTGCTTCACATAAAGGGCTCCTCCTGGTCCTTCGCTGAAACACACCCAAGACCAGGAAAACATCTCCCCCTGGCCCACAACAAATGTGTGCTGTTAAAGTGATCAGCAAGGAAGGTGTGGGGCTGGGAGGGCGCCAGACTTGGTGTCTCGAAGGGTATGAAGAGGGTCTTCCTTCTTAGTGTCAAGGCAGGGGATGGGTGGCTCTGGACGCCAGGAAGAGCTTCTTTGGGAACTAACTTCTGTTGGATGTGATCTGGAAAAAGAATACATGATTTTTACATCATTGTACATACTGGCCAGGCACTTACTGTGCCCCAAGCATGGTGCTACTTGTGTTTTATGCATCTTGTAATCCTCACATAACTGTCTGAGAAATCTGTTGTTACTCACATTTTCCATATGCAGACCCTAAAGTCTAGGTTCCACTTCCCTGGGGAGTGGCAGTCAGGATTTGAATCCAGATACCATCTGACCCTGGGCTTCCAAGGTGGGGCTAGGGGTAAAGAATCTGCCTGCCAAAAAAGAAAAAAAGGATCTGTCTGCCATTACAGGAGACGCGGGTTTGATGCCTGGGTCAGGAAGATCCCATGGAAGAGGAAATGGCAACCCACTCCAGTATTCTTGCCTGGAGAATACCATGGAATTAGCAGCCTGACAGGCTACAATCCGCGACGAGTCGGATGTGACTGAAGCAACTTAGCACACAACTATCCAATCTGACCCTTTACATCAGTCTCTTAAACACCACCCTAGGGTCCTCAGTACCAAATCTCCCAGCCTTCCAATTACAGAGGATGAGGCCTGGGTGACGATGGAGGTTTTAGGAAGGGTTACTTTGGGAACCTTGAGTGGACTGTTCCAAGTTCAGTTGACAGCCCGTCTTCAGGCTAGGATTGCAGGGAGTTGCATGCAGTTGTACCAGTTGATCAAGTATATGAGAGGCAGAATGAGTGAGGGCATCTGCCTGGTTCAGGGTCTGAGTCCTATAAGCAGGGGCTCCGGTGCTTTGTGTGGGGAGAAGGGGCTTAAAATTAGTGCTTTTCAGAGAACAGTCTTGTTTTCATTGTTGCCCCTGCTTCACATAAAGGGCTCCTCCTGGTCCTTCGCTGAAACACACCCAAGACCAGGAAAACATCTCCCTGGCCCACAACACATGTGTGCTGTTAAAGTGATCAGCAAGGAAGGTGTGGGGCTGGGAGGGCGCCAGACTTGGTGTCTCGAAGGGTATGAAGAGGGTCTTCCTTCTTAGTGTCAAGGCAGGGGATGGGTGGCTCTGGACGCCAGGAAGAGCTTCTTTGGGAACTAACTTCTGTTGGATGTGATCTGGAAAAAGAATACATGATTTTTACATCATTGTACATACTGGCCAGGCACTTACTGTGCCCCAAGCATGGTGCTACTTGTGTTTTATGCATCTTGTAATCCTCACATAACTGTCTGAGAAATCTGTTGTTACTCACATTTTCCATATGCAGACCCTAAAGTCTAGGTTCCACTTCCCTGGGGAGTGGCAGTCAGGATTTGAATCCAGATACCATCTGACCCTGGGCTTCCAAGGTGGGGCTAGGGGTAAAGAATCTGCCTGCCAAAAAAGAAAAAAAGGATCTGTCTGCCATTACAGGAGACGCGGGTTTGATGCCTGGGTCAGGAAGATCCCATGGAAGAGGAAATGGCAACCCACTCCAGTATTCTTGCCTGGAGAATACCATGGAATTAGCAGCCTGACAGGCTACAATCCGCGACGAGTCGGATGTGACTGAAGCAACTTAGCACACAACTATCCAATCTGACCCTTTACATCAGTCTCTTAAACACCACCCTAGGGTCCTCAGTACCAAATCTCCCAGCCTTCCAATTACAGAGGATGAGGCCTGGGTGACGATGGAGGTTTTAGGAAGGGTTACTTTGGGAACCTTGAGTGGACTGTTCCAAGTTCAGTTGACAGCCCGTCTTCAGGCTAGGATTGCAGGGAGTTGCATGCAGTTGTACCAGTTGATCAAGTATATGAGAGGCAGAATGAGTGAGGGCATCTGCCTGGTTCAGGTCTGAGTCCTATAAGCAGCTCCGTGAGCACAGATCATTCACTGCTCATCGCTGAGTGTTGGTGTCCTGAGATCTTAGCACTCCCCTATGCTCATTCTCATTCAGTTAGTGCTGAGCTGGGATATCATCACCGTGCCCCTCACAGTGAGAGTCTCTGCTCCTGCATCTCCCCAGGCAACTCGTTTCTGGGTGAATTCTAGTAGGTGCTTTTTTCTCTTTGTCTCAGTGACAGGAAACCCACTCAAGCCTCAAAGAATGTTGAGACCCCACTTTGTCAGCCCTAAAGAGGCTCTTGCCTCTGTGTGCCACAGGCCTCCTCCCTCCTCCTGAGGCCATCCCTAGCCCATGCATACTTTTATATCCAGTTGAAATTCCACCTCCTCAACCAGACCCTGCTTGTGTCCATCCATGGTCAGAGAAATTACAGTGGTGGTGTTGGTCATTCGCTAAGTCATGTCCAGCTCTTTGCAACCCCATAGACAGCAATGCTCCAGGCTTCCCTGTCCTTCACTATCTCCCAGAGTTTGCTCAAACTCATGTCCATTAAGTTGATGATGCCATTGAACCATTTCATCCACTGTTACCCCCTTTCCTTTCAGTGGAAAAGACCCTGATGCTGGGAAAGATCGAGAGCAGGAGGCGAAGGGAATGACAGAGGACATTATAATGCTAGCTGGAAATAAGTCATTGTAGGAGTATTTACACCACAGAAATTGGCAGGCACTACAAAACAGGCCTTGTTGTTATCATGACTATTGTTTTGGGAGCTGGTTTTCCAGCACACCACTGTACATATCTACTGCCTCACATTTGACCCCAACCATTTGGCAGCCTCCTGTCCAGCTGGTCATTGCTTTATCATGTACCCCAATGCATGTCTCTTACAGAGACAATAGGAGAGAAAGGATCTTCAGAATCTGTGTATCTCTGCAGTACCATCATGGTACCATGTAAATTGTAAGCATTTACCAATGTCTAATCAGTGTCCTTCATTTTACTGCTTGGGTGCAATTTTTTTCCAGAACTTTTCAGATGTTATGCCTTTGGTCAGAAGGCAGTCTTCCCTGTAACCAGTGCCTGTCATTTATTGACTCATTGATTAATCAACCATTTTTTCACACCAGGGAGCATTAACTCTGTGTCAGGCACTCATTCAAAAGGCAGAATCTGATCGCAGTAAACGTATGGAAAGAATAACCTAAAAGGATGGAATGGAGGAGGTGGGGGCTGGGTAGTACATAATCTCAGATGAGGGTGTGTATTAGTTTCCCATTGCTACTGTAACATTACCATAATTCTTTTGGCTTTAAACAGTAGAAATTTATTGTCTTATAATTCTGGAGGTCTGAAGTCTAAAGAGGTTTGGCAGGTCTGTCTTCCTTCTGGTGACTCTAGGGAGGAATCCATTTCTGGCTTTTTCCATCTTATGAAGGCTGCCTGCATTCTTTCGCTCCAGACCTGCATATCTCTAGCCTTTTTTTGTGTCATCACATTGCCTTGTTTGACTCCACTCTCTTTTACCTCCTTGCCTCCTTCTTTTCATTGTAAGGACCCCTGTGGTGACTTTGGGTCTGCTCAGATAAACAGGGATATCATGCTCCAAAACCTTAATTTAAGTGTATCTGGAAATTCTCTTTTGCCTTGTAAGACAGCATAACAACAGATTCCAGGGAGTAGGGCATGGACCTCTTTGGGAGGCCACTATCCTGCCTACCACAGGAGGGAAGGGAAGGCCTCCCTGAGGAGGTGACATTTGAGATGAGACCCACATGAGAAGAGCACATGGAGGGAAAGGATTTCAGATAGAAAGAATAGCCTGCAAAGCCCTTAGTGTGGTGCAGGCCTGGACAATCTTGAGAGAGATGACAGAATGACTGCAGGAGCAGCCATAGTGGGGCTGGAGAGGTAGGCAGAGGCCAGGTTGCTTAGGAGCATCTGCCTCGCCGGTAGGAGCATGGACTTCATTCTCAGTGTGGTGAGGAGCTGAGAGTTGTGTTTTTCACTGGGTTAGCATCAACCTTTATGGAAACCATTTTTCTGGTAATCGTCTAGAGTGGTGCTGTCCAGTGGAAATATAACGCAGGCCACATTTGTAATTTTGAATATTTTCATAGCCATTTTACAACTGGAAAGAAGCAGAGGAAATTAATCTTAATAGAACATTTGACCCAATATACCCAAAATAGTATCATGCCCATGCGTGTGTGCTAAGTCACTTTGGTCATGTCCGACTCTTTGCAACCACATGGACTGCAGCCCACCAGTCTTCTGTGTCCATGGGATTCTCCAGGCAAGAATACTGGAGTGGGTTGCCATGCCCTCTTCCAGAGATTATACCCATATATAAGTAATATAAAAAATACTGATATATTTTACATTCTTTTTTTAAGGACTGTATCGTCAACATCCAGTGTATGTTTTATGTTTACAGCACTGCTCAGTTTGAACTAGCCACATTGTAACTGCTCAGTAGCCATCTGCTGTGACCATTTTTGGCAGTGCACATCCAGACAGGGTCCTCGGGGTCCTGTGCAAAGTCTCTTCCAGCACTGTTTGAAAAAGTGATGAACAGTGAAGTGTCACAGAAATTACGGGGCATGTGTCCCGCTTATTAACCACTGCCAACTTTAGAGGCCATGAGTAGGCCATGGGAAGCAAAGTCCTAGATTTGCAGATTCTAGAAAGTAATGTCTCTTGGTGGGGCTGGCAGGGCTCAGTCCCAGACCTGGAGTGCACTCCTGCATTCTGGAGCCTCCATGGAACACGTGTCTCTGTCCATGTAATGATCAGTATTAAGGTTCACCTTGCTGTTCACCCCTCACATCTTTAATAACTTGAAGAGTTTTAGCCAAAACCAGACCTTCCCCGTTTTGTTATAGACAGGGCCATTCATAAGATGAATAATCTTATTATACCATTGTTACTAGAAATAAGGGCAGAGGTCAAGAACAGGAAAAATTCAATGAAGCGATGAGAGGGTGTCAGTTGCAAGGGCAAGAACTCTCTCAGGCACTTCCAGGCTATAACCCGTGCTTTCTTGTAATCCTGTGGTGACCTCAATATTAACTATAAAAGTCTTGCCTGAAAGGTTTAGTACTAACAGAACATCATGTATATTCATTTAAAATTTTACAGTGATGTTAAATTAAACGGGTTTATGAAACAGAAAATAAAGATCTGAATTAAACATGTAGGGTCATGATGGTTTACATAAAGGCCAACTTATGAGAAATCTATTCAGTATGGTACAAGACAATAAAAATAACAAGAGCATTTATTAGAAAACCCTGTGTAGAGCCTGCTGTCTGCTCAACATGCTGGGCTTTCAGAACGGCTGGTGCTGAGTTCCCTTCTGATGATGGACTTGGTGGGCTGGCATCTGGACCCTCACATCTGCTCTGTTAGAATACAGCCCCATCAGAAAGCAGCTTGGCCATTTTGACATGGAATGATGAAAACTCTATTGTGCAAGGACAAAGGCTGCTTCATTGTGTGCTTTGGGGCTTTAGAGCGTCAGTCAAGTTACCAGTGTCTCTAATTATTGTGGCCACAATCTGGAGCAATCTAGAGCTGCCTTCCAGACAGGCTAGAATGTCTCCCTCTGATGCACATTAACGCAACTCCTCCTGGGACGAGTTTTCCAAAATGATTAGGACAAGGTGCTTTGGGAGAGAAGCAGCTAGAACAGAGAAACCTCTTGCCTTGAAAATCAGTTGTAATCTTTGCAAGCCATCATCTGACTCACAAACGTTTATCCAGCACATATGATGTGTATACCGCAGAGAAACATCAGAAGCAGAGGGTCCCTGCTTTCCACAATCTTAAGACCCAGCTGGAAAAAAGTGACTGCACAGTGGGAAATTTAACAGTACATGGTGCCAACGTGCAAATCAGTAGACCTGAGTTCTGCCCCTAACTCAGCCACTTGCGAGTGTGACTACCTTCAATCCAGACATCATATAGCAGGGGCAATGACTACTATATCACTCAGGAGTAATTTCCTGGAAATAAGTCACTGACTCTGGACCTACAGATCCTCTTCCAGACATCAGGAGGGTTTGAATGGATTATAAGGGTGATAATATTAGGAGCTGCACTTAGTAAGGTCTCACTTTGTGCTTATGGAACAAAAAGTTAAAAAGAGCTATGTACTTTTCAGGCATTAACTCCTATTTCCTAAAGAAGACTTCACTAGGAAAGGGACTCTGTTATTTCCATTTTGTAGATGAGATGTAGGCTAACTAACTTACCCTAGTTGACTCATACAGAGCTAGGATTCAGTAACAGCTCTTTGAGCCTGTAAAGCTTAGGGGTCTAAACTCCTGAAGCTGATCCCAGCCAGCACATTCTTTAGTTGTGGGAGCCTTCCCAAACGTGGGAAGATTACTTGGGGGATGAGAAAAGGATGAAGACTGATAAAGGAAACCACGTTGCCATAAAACACAGATCAGGTACGAACAGAGCTTCAAAGAGGATCTTCGTCATATGTCGCTCACAGAACCAGACTTAACCGCGTCAGAACACCAGAGCTTGAGCATCCTGATCCACCAATGCTGGTAGTTTAGCCTGCGTTCATGGGACACTGGCCACTCAGCAAGCAAGTCGCACACTGGAATGAGACTTCGAGACTGCTGCATGACAACAGGTCTCACCCTTGCAACATTTTCCTTTGAGCCCCATCTCAGCCACAGGTGGGGGAGCTGTGAATTTCACTTCAGCCATCATGTGTAGTAAGGAGACACACACACACACAGATTGGCACCCACAAAGTCTTCGCTTTGAGACAGGGGTGGGTTTGACTTCCTCTGCTTACACAACCCATGCTGCCTGAGGACACTTGGGCTTAGATGGCGCGTTGGCCGCAACTGTTTCATTATGTGTTGCCTGGTCCCCTCGGCTTCCTGCACACTCTTTTGAGCAGATAGTTCATCTCCTTATCTCAGAGAATTGTTTCCCCAAAGTGTAGCCCCGGACTCAGTAGCTTTGATACCATCGAGGCAAGAAGGTATCAAACCACCTTTTGTATAATCGTTTTGGTCCTACTTTTTTCATGTCTGCTTCATGAAAAGATGATGTGGTTAGATTTGAGCAGGGCCTTGCCAAGGGTATCGTGTGTGCTTGGGGTTACCCGCATTGTCACGTGACTCACCTTCTTCTGCAGCGTGGTGATCTTATCTTCTTTGCTGCACTTTGCCACCGAATGTCAGCTTTTCCCAGCTTGTGTGTGTGTGTGTGTGTGTGTGTGTACACATGTGCATTCAGGTGTGCACAGATATATGCTCATGATAGCAACTTGTAAAATGATGCTTTACCATTCCTTTATAATAAGTCTTTTGCTATACTCTTGGAGCGTGGGGAAACACCTTCATTGGCTTTTTCCATTTAGGACCTAGCAAATTTTTCTTCAGCAGACGCATTTCTTTTTAATTCAAATTGGTAATTCTGATGCTTCTTCTCTGTGCTAGAAACGAAGCTGACTGCTCAGGGTACAAAGGTGCCATATGCCTTTTTAGTGGGGCCTTCCAAACGTGGGAAGATACTGGTACAAAAAACAGAAAAGCTTCAAAGAGGATCTTCGTCATATGTCGCTCACAGAACCAGACTTAACCGCGTCAGAACACCAGAGCTTGAGCATCCTGATCCACCAATGCTGGTAGTTTAGCCTGCGTTCATGGGACACTGGCCACTCAGCAAGCAAGTCGCACACTGGAATGAGACTTCGAGACTGCTGCATGACAACAGGTCTCACCCTTGCAACATTTTCCTTTGAGCCCCATCTCAGCCACAGGTGGGGGAGCTGTGAATTTCACTTCAGCCATCATGTGTAGTAAGGAGACACACACACACACAGATTGGCACCCACAAAGTCTTCGCTTTGAGACAGGGGTGGGTTTGACTTCCTCTGCTTACACAACCCATGCTGCCTGAGGACACTTGGGCTTAGATGGCGCGTTGGCCGCAACTGTTTCATTATGTGTTGCCTGGTCCCCTCGGCTTCCTGCACACTCTTTTGAGCAGATAGTTCATCTCCTTATCTCAGAGAATTGTTTCCCCAAAGTGTAGCCCCGGACTCAGTAGCTTTGATACCATCGAGGCAAGAAGGTATCAAACCACCTTTTGTATAATCGTTTTGGTCCTACTTTTTTCATGTCTGCTTCATGAAAAGATGATGTGGTTAGATTTGAGCAGGGCCTTGCCAAGGGTATCGTGTGTGCTTGGGGTTACCCGCATTGTCACGTGACTCACCTTCTTCTGCAGCGTGGTGATCTTATCTTCTTTGCTGCACTTTGCCACCGAATGTCAGCTTTTCCCAGCTTGTGTGTGTGTGTGTGTGTGTGTGTGTACACATGTGCATTCAGGTGTGCACAGATATATGCTCATGATAGCAACTTGTAAAATGATGCTTTACCATTCCTTTATAATAAGTCTTTTGCTATACTCTTGGAGCGTGGGGAAACACCTTCATTGGCTTTTTCCATTTAGGACCTAGCAAATTTTTCTTCAGCAGACGCATTTCTTTTTAATTCAAATTGGTAATTCTGATGCTTCTTCTCTGTGCTAGAAACGAAGCTGACTGCTCAGGGTACAAAGGTGCAATATGCCTGAGCGACTGTCCTTGAAAGATTGTATAGTCACAGAAAGAGAATGCATTATCCAACAGCTAGAATTCAACCCAGCAGGGCCCAGAGAGGTGCCAAGAATGGAGGTGTGAGAGAAGAAAGAGGGAGGGGACTAGGAGTGAAGGACCAGGGGTTGTTATGAAAGAATCAGGCATTTAAACTGCGTATTCAAAGTCAAGTACAAGTCTTCCAGTGAAAGACAAAAAGAAAAAAAAAAAAAATTCCCGGTAGAGGGGACAGCAAAAAAAGGATGAAGATGTGAAAGCTGTTTCGTGTGGCTTGAGCAGAGCAGGTTAACAGAGGGGAGACTCGAGACAGGTGGCTGGTCCAACCAGGGAAGGACTCTGTGTGCAATCTTGGTTGATACTTTAAGACTTAAAGCCAGTGAATGCATCAGGGCCTGCAGAAAAGTCAAGAGAAAACCCCAGAAACCTTGCCAAATTGAAGGGCTCTGCCCAACCAGCCATACAGGGCTGTGCCTGCAGGTCTTTCCCTGGTTCTGGCCCTGCTCAGGGCTCTCTTTTCATAGGTGCTCCTCCTGGTACCTGGCACACCATGGCTGGAGTGAATATTCAAGGTGCCCCTGACACCTACTGATCTCTTAAAAGACATGGGAGGAATTGGTTTTGTATCTCATCTGGCCCTTGGGAAGCTAGTGACTCTTTCTCCAAATAGGAACAGTTGTTCGTTCATGTAGCTGCAGCTGCAGGGTTGTAGGACAAGATAGAAGAGTCTCGTGCCTAGGAGAGACCGCCCCCGTGTGTCTTTGATTCTTATCTTCTTTGCTGCACTTTGCCACCGAATGTCAGCTTTTCCCAGCTGGTGTGTGTGTGTGTGTGTGTGTACACATGTGCATTCAGGTGTGCACAGATATATGCTCATGATAGCAACTTGTAAAATGATGCTTTACCATTCCTTTATAATAAGTCTTTTGCTATACTCTTGGAGCGTGGGGAAACACCTTCATTGGCTTTTTCCATTTAGGACCTAGCAAATTTTTCTTCAGCAGACGCATTTCTTTTTAATTCAAATTGGTAATTCTGATGCTTCTTCTCTGTGCTAGAAACGAAGCTGACTGCTCAGGGTACAAAGGTGCAATATGCCTGAGCGACTGTCCTTGAAAGATTGTATAGTCACAGAAAGAGAATGCATTATCCAACAGCTAGAATTCAACCCAGCAGGGCCCAGAGAGGTGCCAAGAATGGAGGTGTGAGAGAAGAAAGAGGGAGGGGACTAGGAGTGAAGGACCAGGGGTTGTTATGAAAGAATCAGGCATTTAAACTGCGTATTCAAAGTCAAGTACAAGTCTTCCAGTGAAAGACAAAAAGAAAAAAAAAAAAAAATTCCCGGTAGAGGGGACAGCAAAAAAAGGATGAAGATGTGAAAGCTGTTTCGTGTGGCTTGAGCAGAGCAGGTTAACAGAGGGGAGACTCGAGACAGGTGGCTGGTCCAACCAGGGAAGGACTCTGTGTGCAATCTTGGTTGATACTTTAAGACTTAAAGCCAGTGAATGCATCAGGGCCTGCAGAAAAGTCAAGAGAAAACCCCAGAAACCTTGCCAAATTGAAGGGCTCTGCCCAACCAGCCATACAGGGCTGTGCCTGCAGGTCTTTCCCTGGTTCTGGCCCTGCTCAGGGCTCTCTTTTCATAGGTGCTCCTCCTGGTACCTGGCACACCATGGCTGGAGTGAATATTCAAGGTGCCCCTGACACCTACTGATCTCTTAAAAGACGCATGGGAGGAATTGGTTTTGTATCTCATCTGGCCCTTGGGAAGCTAGTGACTCTTTCTCCAAATAGGAACAGTTGTTCGTTCATGTAGCTGCAGCTGCAGGGTTGTAGGACAAGATAGAAGAGTCTCGTGCCTAGGAGAGACCGCCACCCCCAGTCTTGTCTGGGCTCTGCCGCTCTCATGCTGAATGACCTTAGGCACGTAATTTCTCTCCAGGTTCCAATGAGCTCATTTGTAAACTGAGGAGCTGTGACTTCTCAGGGGCCCCTTCTGCCTCATCAGAGTCTTTCTTACCTCTCTGATTTTTAGGAAGTCAGAGTGGGAAGCATTTCATCTTAGCAGGGTGGCTCTGGGAGTTTGTACCCTGAGCGGGCATGGTGGTGGAGGCGAGCAGGGAGGACTCACCCAGTGGCCAGTGAGGATGTCCTCCTTCTGTCTCCCTGGGGCAGAACAGCAGGAGGTGGGAGTCAGAATCCCACCTCCCCCTGTGTGAGTAACCCTTGGGTTTGGAAGTCTGGAGAGGACACCCTAGGGAAGGAGCTTCCTAGGAGGAAGTGGAAGATGAAAAGAGTGCAGAGTAAGAGGAGGTAGCAGCCCCAGGACTGTGTGGAGGACAGCGTGCAGGAGAGACTGGACCAGCAGAAGGGGTCATGGCAAGAGGTGGTCAAGAGTGTGGGTTTTCATATCATGCATGCATGCTAAGTTGCTTCAGTTGTGTCCACTCTTTGCAGCCCCAGGGACTGTAGCCCACCAGGCTCCTTGGTCCATGGGATTCTCCAGGCAAGATTATTGGAGTGGGTTACATGCCCTCATCCAAGGAATCATCCCGACTCAGGAATTGAAACTGCATCTCTTATGTCTCCTGCCTTGGCAGGAAGATCTTTACCAGGAGCACCACCTGGGAAGCTCCTGTAGTATCAGGAGACCTGGGTTCAAACTCTGAAGCTGCCACTGACTCAGGGTACAGCCTTCTATAGTTCCTTCATCTCTGCCAGCCGCATTTTCTCATCTGCAAAGTGCATCTAGGAGGGGTTCATAGGACTCTCCTGAGAACAAACTCAGATGAAGTGCTTAATGCTGTTCCTGGCATGGAGAAGTGTCCCATAAAGCTGGCTTTAAAAAAATCTTGTTTAATGTCTATAAAAGTAAGTTAGGACCAGAATATAGAGGCACACCATGGCTGGAGTGAATTCAGGTGACACCTACTGATCTCTTAAAAGACGCATGGGAGGAATTGGTTTTGTATCTCATCTGGCCCTTGGGAAGCTAGTGACTCTTTCTCCAAATAGGAACAGTTGTTCGTTCATGTAGCTGCAGCTGCAGGGTTGTAGGACAAGATAGAAGAGTCTCGTGCCTAGGAGAGACCGCCACCCCCAGTCTTGTCTGGGCTCTGCCGCTCTCATGCTGAATGACCTTAGGCACGTAATTTCTCTCCAGGTTCCAATGAGCTCATTTGTAAACTGAGGAGCTGTGACTTCTCAGGGGCCCCTTCTGCCTCATCAGAGTCTTTCTTACCTCTCTGATTTTTAGGAAGTCAGAGTGGGAAGCATTTCATCTTAGCAGGGTGGCTCTGGGAGTTTGTACCCTGAGCGGGCATGGTGGTGGAGGCGAGCAGGGAGGACTCACCCAGTGGCCAGTGAGGATGTCCTCCTTCTGTCTCCCTGGGGCAGAACAGCAGGAGGTGGGAGTCAGAATCCCACCTCCCCCTGTGTGAGTAACCCTTGGGTTTGGAAGTCTGGAGAGGACACCCTAGGGAAGGAGCTTCCTAGGAGGAAGTGGAAGATGAAAAGAGTGCAGAGTAAGAGGAGGTAGCAGCCCCAGGACTGTGTGGAGGACAGCGTGCAGGAGAGACTGGACCAGCAGAAGGGGTCATGGCAAGAGGTGGTCAAGAGTGTGGGTTTTCATATCATGCATGCATGCTAAGTTGCTTCAGTTGTGTCCACTCTTTGCAGCCCCAGGGACTGTAGCCCACCAGGCTCCTTGGTCCATGGGATTCTCCAGGCAAGATTATTGGAGTGGGTTACATGCCCTCATCCAAGGAATCATCCCGACTCAGGAATTGAAACTGCATCTCTTATGTCTCCTGCCTTGGCAGGAAGATCTTTACCAGGAGCACCACCTGGGAAGCTCCTGTAGTATCAGGAGACCTGGGTTCAAACTCTGAAGCTGCCACTGACTCAGGGTACAGCCTTCTATAGTTCCTTCATCTCTGCCAGCCGCATTTTCTCATCTGCAAAGTGCATCTAGGAGGGGTTCATAGGACTCTCCTGAGAACAAACTCAGATGAAGTGCTTAATGCTGTTCCTGGCATGGAGAAGTGTCCCATAAAGCTGGCTTTAAAAAAAAAAAATCTTGTTTTTAATGTCTATAAAAGTAAGTTAGGACCAGAATATAGAGGCTACTCTTTGTCAGGGCAAGGAATTTGGACATTACCCTATAGCCCATGGGCAGCCAGTGAACGTCCTCCAGCAGGGAATGGCATTAAAAGAAGCTGGTGTTTGGGAAACTCTTCACTTGTCATCAATGTGGGGTGGGTTAGAAGAAGGAAGGAGTATTGGTGAGGAGTCTCCGTCAGTGTCCAAGCACAGATGAGGGCCTGGGGAGGTTGTAGAGGAAATGCAATGGTAAAAACAGAAACAAGCCCTTTAAAAAGGAAGGTGAAATGTGACAACCCAGAGAGGTAGGATGAGGTGGGAGGGAGGTTCAAGAATGAGGCAACGTTTGTATACCTGTGACTGATTCGTGTTGTACAGCAGAAACCAACACAGCCTTGTAAAGCAGTTATCCTCCAATTAAAACTTAAAATACAAAGGAAGGTGGCTGAGAAGTGAGGGATGGGAGCTCAGCCTGCCGACAGCAGAGGAGGATGAAGGAGGGGTCCGAGTTTATTTTGAGAATGTATCCTTTTGACATCCACCCAAACTGAGGAGGGAAGGAAGGAGGGATGACACTGATGGCTGTCCTGGGGCCAGGCTGCTATGGAGTGTGGGGGAGGGACCCTGGTCTTCAAACCCCAAGGGCATCTTTAGCACTTTGATTGGCTTGTGCATGCTAAGTTGCTTCAGTTGTGTCCACTCTTTGCAGCCCCAGGGACTGTAGCCCACCAGGCTCCTTGGTCCATGGGATTCTCCAGGCAAGATTATTGGAGTGGGTTACATGCCCTCATCCAAGGAATCATCCCGACTCAGGAATTGAAACTGCATCTCTTATGTCTCCTGCCTTGGCAGGAAGATCTTTACCAGGAGCACCACCTGGGAAGCTCCTGTAGTATCAGGAGACCTGGGTTCAAACTCTGAAGCTGCCACTGACTCAGGGTACAGCCTTCTATAGTTCCTTCATCTCTGCCAGCCGCATTTTCTCATCTGCAAAGTGCATCTAGGAGGGGTTCATAGGACTCTCCTGAGAACAAACTCAGATGAAGTGCTTAATGCTGTTCCTGGCATGGAGAAGTGTCCCATAAAGCTGGCTTTAAAAAAAAAAAATCTTGTTTTTAATGTCTATAAAAGTAAGTTAGGACCAGAATATAGAGGCTACTCTTTGTCAGGGCAAGGAATTTGGACATTACCCTATAGCCCATGGGCAGCCAGTGAACGTCCTCCAGCAGGGAATGGCATTAAAAGAAGCTGGTGTTTGGGAAACTCTTCACTTGTCATCAATGTGGGGTGGGTTAGAAGAAGGAAGGAGTATTGGTGAGGAGTCTCCGTCAGTGTCCAAGCACAGATGAGGGCCTGGGGAGGTTGTAGAGGAAATGCAATGGTAAAAACAGAAACAAGCCCTTTAAAAAGGAAGGTGAAATGTGACAACCCAGAGAGGTAGGATGAGGTGGGAGGGAGGTTCAAGAATGAGGCAACGTTTGTATACCTGTGACTGATTCGTGTTGTACAGCAGAAACCAACACAGCCTTGTAAAGCAGTTATCCTCCAATTAAAACTTAAAATACAAAGGAAGGTGGCTGAGAAGTGAGGGATGGGAGCTCAGCCTGCCGACAGCAGAGGAGGATGAAGGAGGGGTCCGAGTTTATTTTGAGAATGTATCCTTTTGACATCCACCCAAACTGAGGAGGGAAGGAAGGAGGGATGACACTGATGGCTGTCCTGGGGCCAGGCTGCTATGGAGTGTGGGGGAGGGACCCTGGTCTTCAAACCCCAAGGGCATCTTTAGCACTTTGATTGGCTTGTGCATGGGTGTCCTGCTTGTCCAGAAGGAGGTTGAGACGGTTTTATACCCTGAGGGAGTTGGTGGTTTACACTATCCTCATGCGTAAAAAGGAACTGAATCTCCCAAGAAAAGATGAGATAGAAAACAGGAAAATGACGGGGCATGGAATTAAAATGGCTGACGACGGAGGGGTGGTGTTGGGTCCTAAATGTTGAGTCTGGCCTTCCAATTAAGATTTCACCATTTCTCATCTCCCTTTCTGAGGGAATATACCCTCCCCAAAAGGATAGAAAAACCAGGTCCTTTGACCTCTTTCCTCACTTCCAGAATGACAGTGGGATATTTTCTCAACCACATTTTTGCTCTTTCTTTTCTTTGCAAGGGAGGAAGCAAGAGCAGGTACTTCTTCTCCAGCACTGAAACAGCTCCCTGGAAACACTGAGCAGGAGGGAGGGAGAGAAGAACCCAGAAAGAGCCACAAAAGGGGAGAAAGGGGGAGAGCGTAACCCATCAAAAAGTAGGCACCGCCAGCTGACCTGCCGGCTACCCTAGAGCGATCCAGTTTGTGGCTTTGCTTCCTCTTTCTCTGTGTCTCTAGCAGCACAGAATCACTCACCCCTTGATTCCTCAGGGTTTCACAACCTAAGAGATCTGGGAGGGCACCTTGCTGTGCCTGAGGCCCCGAGAGTGTTCACCGTAGCGGCAAAGCCTATGGAGTCTCTGGGCAAGCGGTCTTTCCGCGGAGGGGGATCTGCCGCCGGAGGGGCCCGGGAGAAAACAAAACCAAGTTGTTTTCTGCAGCTCTCTGCTGCAGTTGCTAACAGAGAGTCACTCAACACTTGGTAAGTGAATGTTTTTACTTTCAAGGCCCAAGTTTCTCTGGCTTCCGGGAGCTATTGTTGTCGAGGAAGGAGGTGGTAAGATGGCCCCCTCCCTCCCTGTGTGTCAGCACAGAGATGGTTATCTCCACACCCAAGGCAGCGTTGCTCTTTTGGGGGGTAACAGCTTTCGAAAAACCTTCCACAAGGCTCTAGCTGGTAAGGCTTCGAGGGCAGTTACCACTCTGAGAAAAGGCAGGTGGCTTTGCCAGGCAAGATGCAGGCTGTGGATGCGGGCTTTGGAGATGACAAATGCGTCCTCTCCCATTACAGACCAGAGTCCAGACCCACCCTTTCCCGGGACATGGAAAGAGACGGGCTGGGTGAGAAGCCGTGCTGGTTAATCCAGACCTCCCTTTGGCCTCTGCTCTGGCCGTGGCTGGACTGGTGCAGGGTCCCTTTGTGAAGAGGGAAGAATTTAGCAAGCCTCTACCTCTCAGGATCCTCTTCCTAGCAGGACCTCTGAGGCTCAGAGTAGGGAACTAGCTTTGCCAAGGTCAAGCCACGTCCACCTAGAGCTGGAACAGGATGTAAGGCATCATGGCTGTGAATCCAGTGTTCAGAGACTTCTTGGTTAACTGCACAGAGCCTGGCTTTGCAGCCAGATGGACTTGGACCAAATCCAGCCTGAGGGCCTGGGAGATTTTGTCTTTTCCTGGGGCCATGCTAAGCCCTCTGTACCCCCTCCCCCAACCAAGAGGCCAC
Organism: Tragulus kanchil; assembly: GCA_022376925.1. Classification (NCBI taxonomy): domain Eukaryota; kingdom Metazoa; phylum Chordata; class Mammalia; order Artiodactyla; family Tragulidae; genus Tragulus; species Tragulus kanchil. The sequence continues at coordinate 288,052,244 of JAIOJX010000032.1, forward strand.
GAGATGCCGAGGACATCTGGATGGGAGGACAAGGCACTTGGAGCCAGTGAGTCACAGGAAAGAGGACTCCCTCTTCTCCCTCCCCCATGAGCAAGCCTAGGCTCCTAGGCTCAGATGGACCACCCCAGAACAGGGCACCCTATAAAACCAAGGTGGCTCCTATGTTAAGGTAGCAGTTGGCAGCATCAGTACTCAGTGACTAGGGCTCAAACTGGAAGCAGTTCTCCTTGTTGCTCAAAACCCAGGCCTCCCTCTTCCTGCTGGGAGCCATCTGAGGGCAGCTCCACAGGCTGAGCCCCCTGCCCATCGTCACAGCGCCCATATCTTGGGTGATGCTTCTGTGAGAAGGACTCCCCAGCCTGACCCCACCCCAGCCTGCTAAACACAGTAAAAGGTGACTCATAGTTATTCTTCCAATCTGGCCATTTTCCTCCTCCATGTACCTTTTCAAATGTGTTGCATTGCGCATGCAGCAAAAATCTGAGAGCACCTGCTGGTTGCCAACCTCTATGTTAGAGATGATTGGTGATACCAAAACTTAGAGTCACCCTGGCAAGATTTTTTTTCTCTAGCGCTTTTAAAACCAGTAAGTGAGCCAGGGATGGATTTACTTTGTCAAACAGCTTAGGGCAGGACAGGGGATCATTTTCCTTGTATGCTCTAGAGGCAGTCTCACGGAGTACCTACCATACAGAGTGCTTCCTAGAGTTGTGAAACCGTCATACTGACCCAGGGTCCCCTCTGCCATGTGTGCTGTGCAGATGTATGATAATGATGCAGTGGTTGAGTGTGGGGTCTCCAAATTCAAGCAGAGCTAGATTTTCTACCCTGTATAAGCTGTGTGGCTTTGGGTCAGTTACTTAATCTGAAATCAAAGGAGGTAATAACTGTATAAATATTTTAGCATCATTTGATACATTCAATGAAAAATATTAGGAAAGAGATTATTATTTAGTGAGGCACATAGAGGGTTGGACCTGCCTAATGGCTCTGTGGTAAAGAATCCACCTGGCCAGTGCAGGAGATGCAAGTTCAATCCCTGGTTCAGAAAGATCCCCCAGAGAAGGACATGGCAACCCACTCTTGCCTGGGAAATCCCATGGACAGAGGAGCGTGGCAAGCTACAGTCCATGAGGTTGCAGAGTCAGACACAACTTAGTGACTGAGCACGTACGTACACACACAAAGGGTCAATACCTAATAGCAATCATTACTACTGTCATTAATGTAATTATTGCTTGGTCTTATTATCATTATGTTCATTAAAGATAGAATATACTATGCTGACGATGCCCAACACAAGCACTTAATAAATGTGTGTTGAATGGGTGTTTTTCAAGAGTGAGCAGGTGGAAATCCAAATGATCTCTTACATGAAAAAGAAAATTGTTCAGGGGACCTGAGTTAGAAGCATAAGACAGTAAGCTTTCTAATGTGGTTTTGGTTAAACCGTGTTCCCTTGGAACTGAAAACAGAAAGAGAACTCTTGACCTGGTCACACCTGGGGCACCTACAAAAGAAAATTGTTCAGGGAGCCTTGAGCTTTTAGTTATTCTTCCAATCTGGCCATTTTCCTCCTCCATGTACCTTTTCAAATGTGTTGCATTGCATGCAGCAAAATCTGAGAGCACCTGCTGGTTGCCAACCTCTATGTTAGAGATGATTGGTGATACCAAAACTTAGAGTCACCCTGGCAAGATTTTTTTTCTCTAGCGCTTTTAAAACCAGTAAGTGAGCCAGGGATGGATTTACTTTGTCAAACAGCTTAGGGCAGGACAGGGGATCATTTTCCTTGTATGCTCTAGAGGCAGTCTCACGGAGTACCTACCATACAGAGTGCTTCCTAGAGTTGTGAAACCGTCATACTGACCCAGGGTCCCCTCTGCCATGTGTGCTGTGCAGATGTATGATAATGATGCAGTGGTTGAGTGTGGGGTCTCCAAATTCAAGCAGAGCTAGATTTTCTACCCTGTATAAGCTGTGTGGCTTTGGGTCAGTTACTTAATCTGAAATCAAAGGAGGTAATAACTGTATAAATATTTTAGCATCATTTGATACATTCAATGAAAAATATTAGGAAAGAGATTATTATTTAGTGAGTCACATAGCGGGTTGGACCTGCCTAATGGCTCTGTGGTAAAGAATCCACCTGCCAATGAAGGAGATGCAAGTTCAATCCCTGGTTCAGAAAGATCCCCCAGAGAAGGACATGGCAACCCACTCTTGCCTGGGAAATCCCATGGACAGAGGAGCGTGGCAAGCTACAGTCCATGAGGTTGCAGAGTCAGACACAACTTAGTGACTGAGCACGTACGTACACACACAAAGGGTCAATACCTAATAGCAATCATTACTACTGTCATTAATGTAATTATTGCTTGGTCTTATTATCATTATGTTCATTAAAGATAGAATATACTATGCTGACGATGCCCAACACAAGCACTTAATAAATGTGTGTTGAATGGGTGTTTTTCAAGAGTGAGCAGGTGGAAATCCAAATGATCTCTTACATGAAAAAGAAAATTGTTCAGGGGACCTGAGTTAGAAGCATAAGACAGTAAGCTTTCTAATGTGGTTTTGGTTAAACCGTGTTCCCTTGGAACTGAAAACAGAAAGAGAACTCTTGACCTGGTCACACCTGGGGCACCTACAAGTATGAGCAAGTTATATCTGGTTGGCTGGGGTTAGTTGTGAAGACCACTGGCATGCCCTCCACCCCATCCCACCCCCGCCATGCTTCTTTTCCAGAAACAAAGGCTTTAGGTCTGTAGTATTTAGGCTGGATATCACCTTGCACAGAGATGGGACAGCTGAACCACAGAGGTCTGACTCCACAGCCAACATGGGGCCGCAGTCGACCCTCCTGCTTGGAGAACATGCTGTGGTTAGTGGAGCCACATCCTGTGGGTAGGATGTTCTCCCTTCCCCATGCCAGACACCTGCGTCTTTAGGAAGAGCTAGTTAGCTTTTTTCCACTGAATCTTAGATACTTGGTGCTGTGCAGAGTTAAAATGCCACATCCAGGTACTGCCTTGGTCAGCCTTTGTTCAGGGGTAAAATCAGGATGAGAATCCAGGAATTGTATGGGCCAGGCTAGGCTTAAATCAGCAGGTAGGCAACAGGCCTGAGTTGGTAGGGAGGACAAGGCATCTGTTTCCTAGGGCTGTTGGTAGATGAAGCTGACTGTGGGTGTGCTTCTTGAGGAGCTGCATTCTAAGGAGAAGGAAGGCCTCTGGATAGTCAGTGGGGTAGGGGACCCAGGTCATCTGCAGCCTATGAAGGCTCGAGAGGACCTCAAAGATCAATAGAGGCAAGAAGAGAACCTTTATTCAGAGAAGAGCTAGAACACTAAACCATGAAAAAATCTGTAGGACTAGCAACATTCTACCTCATAGCATATGGCTTGGTTTATTTGTTTCTAAGCTCCCTTCCTAAGCATGCATGGACATTTCCTCTGCCAACCGATACACCAGGCAACAGGGACGCAAAGATGAGGGAGATAGCCCATCCTTCAGGATGCACTGTCACAATACCAAGTGCCCATGTACAAAGTGAACAGGCAGCTACCTCTGGAGTCTTCCAGACAGCCAGGTTTTGGGCACCATGAGAAGAAAAGATCAGATGCTAACTTGTTAGATGGGGTCGTTTGTGACTTCAAAGCAAATGGAGATAGTGAAGAGTCTGCCCCCACCTAGCTCTTTAGAGGAGTAGATAGTGTGCTGTCCCCAACTCCATGGTCCACATGGAAACCACAGGCAAGACTCCAGACCAGCATGAGACTTGGAGTGGGTTCATCTCTGCACTCTAGACTGCTCCCCATGGAAGGAGGTGGCTGTTTCCTTTTTCACATGTTGAACTTGTAGTACCTGCTACCAAGCCTATATTGACATGAGCAGGGAGGGGTGGTGTTGGCTGTGTGTAGCGCCCATTGACGGATATATGTGCGTCCTCCTCACTACCTAATTATCGGAGCCCCACCTTTGGATGAGCTTGTGTTAGCCAAGCTCCATCCCGTATCTACAGTCTCCTCAGTGGAACTGCCTTTATGTTTTTCTCCCAATTACTTTCTTTTCCTATTACAATTCAATAACCAAAAAATAGAAAATATGGAATAGAAAAAGAGTAAGAAATAAATGGATTTTGTGACATGGGAAGATAAGATTTTTGAGCTCTAGCCCAGGATCTCCCTCTAACTGGCCACATCCCTTCATTGCCCTGGTCCCCATTCAGTGAGCTAGGGGGAGGGAAAAGACAGGGTTGAGAATAGCATATACGAACTACTATATCTAGAATAGATAAACAAGGACCTATCATGGAAAAGAATCTGAATATGTATAACTGAATCACCTTGGTGTATACGAGAAACTAATACAACATTGTGAATTAACTGCATACTTCAATTTAAAATGGTTAAAGAAATAAAGTACAAAAGAAAGAAGAAAAGAAATATACCCATTGATAGACATAAATGAAACAGAGCATTGTAGTGATCCCACGCTTCAAATGCAATACACCAGTGAGGAATTAGTGCAAGGAGGGATTGAGTTCCACCCATCACCACCACCTCTCTGACTGTCAGGCTCCTCGTCGGTAAAATAGGGATGATAACAGGTTAAAATTGCAGGTTTTCATGACAATTAAATGTGTGTGAAAATGCTTTGCTGTGTGAATTGTGTTGAACACGGGTTGCTTTTATTGGTAACTTACCTTGGAGGAGGAAGACTTCACTTTCAGGTATGTTTCAGGCCCCTGGGGGGCCAATCAGAGAGCTGGTGATCTTCCTTCAGGTTTTGTTTTGGAAAACTTCTTTGGTCCACAAGGTTTTTGCTTACCTCTCTACTATACAAACATCAGAAAGATTATATGATTGACTGATGGAACACCAGCAACCCGGAGAGATATTGTACCACAGCCCAGGGCTACACTTTCCATTTTTATTAAAATTCTTATTAACTCATAGCCCAAGAGCTTTTAAGCCAAGCCTGATCTCCTTTTTAATTGTCGAGCCCCACCTTTGGATGAGCTTGTGTTAGCCAAGCTCCATCCCTATCTACAGTCTCCTCAGTGGAACTGCCTTTATGTTTTTCTCCCAATTACTTTCTTTTCCTATTACAATTCAATAACCAAAAAATAGAAAATATGGAATAGAAAAAGAGTAAGAAATAAATGGATTTTGTGACATGGGAAGATAAGATTTTTGAGCTCTAGCCCAGGATCTCCCTCTAACTGGCCACATCCCTTCATTGCCCTGGTCCCCATTCAGGGAGCTAGGGAGAGGGGAAAAGACAGGGTTGAGAATAGCATATACGAACTACTATATCTAGAATAGATAAACAAGGACCTATCATGGAAAAGAATCTGAATATGTATAACTGAATCACCTTGGTGTATACGAGAAACTAATACAACATTGTGAATTAACTGCATACTTCAATTTAAAATGGTTAAAGAAATAAAGTACAAAAGAAAGAAGAAAAGAAATATACCCATTGATAGACATAAATGAAACAGAGCATTGTAGTGATCCCACGCTTCAAATGCAATACACCAGTGAGGAATTAGTGCAAGGAGGGATTGAGTTCCACCCATCACCACCACCTCTCTGACTGTCAGGCTCCTCGTCGGTAAAATAGGGATGATAACAGGTTAAAATTGCAGGTTTTCATGACAATTAAATGTGTGTGAAAATGCTTTGCTGTGTGAATTGTGTTGAACACGGGTTGCTTTTATTGGTAACTTACCTTGGAGGAGGAAGACTTCACTTTCAGGTATGTTTCAGGCCCCTGGGGGGCCAATCAGAGAGCTGGTGATCTTCCTTCAGGTTTTGTTTTGGAAAACTTCTTTGGTCCACAAGGTTTTTGCTTACCCTCTCTACTATACAAACATCAGAAAGATTATATGATTGACTGATGGAACACCAGCAACCCGGAGAGATATTGTACCACAGCCCAGGGCTACACTTTCCATTTTTATTAAAATTCTTATTAACTCATAGCCCAAGAGCTTTTAAGCCAAGCCTGATCTCCTAGGGCCCCTTGATTTGATCAGAGCAATTTGTGTGCAGTGTTCTGGTCCGACTTTGTGGAAAGGCAGTGAACAGCAGCCTTGTGATGTTATTCTCAAGATGCTAGAGACTTCTTTCCATCCCAAGCCACCTTCCCTTACAGGGCAACCCCCACCCTAGCCATCTAGACACACGAGAGCTCCACAGTGACAGGTCTACCCCCTGAGTTTAAGACCTCCTATCCCTTTGAAATTATAAATCTTTCTAGAGAAAAGTACTGTCAGTCATTTGTAGCTTAGTGATTCTGAGTTTGTTGGCTCCTGTTTTGAATGTCAAGAGAGTTCTGTGGATGGGGGGATCGTGCAAAAATTAAGGTCCCCAGAGAAAATATACCACCATGAAATACAAGAGGAAAGGGGGGTCAAAAATGGCACCTTGCTCCATTGGGTTAACTCCTAGTCTCATTAAGCAGGTGCTGTGTCTGGGATGCACTTGTCCATCTTTGTGGTCAACAAATGAGCTGAGGCTCTTCAAGTGTCTGTGATGGGATCTGGTCCATCTTCTGAGCTGCTGGGAGAAGTAGCATCTCTCTTCTGCCCCCTTGGGCTTTGTAGTGATTTTTATCCTTCAATTGCTGTTTGCTGAAGAGGCCTCCCTGAATTACTCACATTTATCTTTCCATTAATAGATAGTCTTAAACTTAGTGTCATCACCTTGGTAATCTGCAAAGCTATACAGCACCTGAAAATAGCAGCTCTTTTTTGTAGCTTGCTGAGTAGAAGTCATTTCTTTCCTGACACAAAAATGTATCTTAGCCCCTTTTGATTTTCTCTCATGTCATGTTGAGGTGAAGGATACAGAATGAAGCTGAGGAGGAAGGTGCCATTGCTCATAGAAACTAACCTCTTATCACTAGATTGTGCACTTACATTGCATTGCCATGAACTAATTAATAAGGTAGCTTTTTAAAACCTCTCACAATGGCAGACTTGTGTCTTGAGGTCTCAGTTTGATATATTTACAACGGTTCATGCCTTTGTTGCATTTGAAGTAGTAGATGACCAGGAAAAGCCTTATTTTGAAATATTTAAGAAACTATTGCATTTACCTTTTTCTCCCTCCTTTATTGACTCTATGCAGACTCATGGAATTGTCATTTACTCTCTCTCTTTATCTCTGGCGCTATAAGTGTAGGAGGGATATCTGGTGAATGTTAGAGAGAGGACCAGTTCTCAAGAACAGTTACCATAGTTACAATGCTTGATGGTCGATGAAGGAGTCTCATTATATTTAATCTCAAAACAACATAGTATCATAGGGCAGAGGAGGTATTATAATCACTGTCACCTTTCTAATGAAATTGTCACTCAAGATCTCCCATGTAGCAAGTGTTGGAACTTAGACTTGAACCTAGATCTTCTAAACCCTAAGCCATGTTCTCAACCACATTGCCTCCCTAGATATTAGAATTTTCTCAGGAGACAGAACTTAAACATGTAAATAAGACAAGTGACTATTCAAAGAAGCCTGTGATTAATTATCAAAGGTATGGTAAAGACAGATGTTGCCAGAATCCAAAGGGAGGACAAAATCATCATGGTAGCCAAAAATGGTAAAATATATGGATGGGAGCTTGGTTGGTTAGATGAGCTGGAGAGAAAGTAGTAGAGACCTTTAACAAGATAGAAGCTGATTAAAACTCTGAACTTGTATGGCAGCTGTGCTTCAGAAAATTGGTATAGACCCAGCTTCTTCTGACATTCCTGGGGTTTCCTTTCTTCTCCATGTCCTAGACGGCTCACCACCTTGTCCATGTTCTAGGGAATAGACTGAAAGATGTGGGAAGTGGAGAGAGAATGGTCAACTATTCCACTTCTTCTAGAAACTAGAAGCAATGTCAAAACCAGAAAGTCCCTGGAAAACTAGAGAAGTTTTCATGCTAGTTCAAAGGCCCTCCCTGAAAGTCTCATGCTTCACCCTTTTGTCTCAAAAAATAGAAGGTAGCTCAAATTGCTCATAGAAACTAACCTCTTATCACTAGATTGTGCACTTACATTGCATTGCCATGAACTAATTAATAAGGTAGCTTTTTAAAACCTCTCACAATGGCAGACTTGTGTCTTGAGGTCTCAGTTTGATATATTTACAACGGTTCATGCCTTTGTTGCATTTGAAGTAGTAGATGACCAGGAAAAGCCTTATTTTGAAATATTTAAGAAACTATTGCATTTACCTTTTTCTCCCTCCTTTATTGACTCTATGCAGACTCATGGAATTGTCATTTACTCTCTCTCTTTATCTCTGGCGCTATAAGTGTAGGAGGGATATCTGGTGAATGTTAGAGAGAGGACCAGTTCTCAAGAACAGTTACCATAGTTACAATGCTTGATGGTCGATGAAGGAGTCTCATTATATTTAATCTCAAAACAACATAGTATCATAGGGCAGAGGAGGTATTATAATCACTGTCACCTTTCTAATGAAATTGTCACTCAAGATCTCCCATGTAGCAAGTGTTGGAACTTAGACTTGAACCTAGATCTTCTAAACCCTAAGCCATGTTCTCAACCACATTGCCTCCCTAGATATTAGAATTTTCTCAGGAGACAGAACTTAAACATGTAAATAAGACAAGTGACTATTCAAAGAAGCCTGTGATTAATTATCAAAGGTATGGTAAAGACAGATGTTGCCAGAATCCAAAGGGAGGACAAAATCATCATGGTAGCCAAAAATGGTAAAATATATGGATGGGAGCTTGGTTGGTTAGATGAGCTGGAGAGAAAGTAGTAGAGACCTTTAACAAGATAGAAGCTGATTAAAACTCTGAACTTGTATGGCAGCTGTGCTTCAGAAAATTGGTATAGACCCAGCTTCTTCTGACATTCCTGGGGTTTCCTTTCTTCTCCATGTCCTAGACGGCTCACCACCTTGTCCATGTTCTAGGGAATAGACTGAAAGATGTGGGAAGTGGAGAGAGAATGGTCAACTATTCCACTTCTTCTAGAAACTAGAAGCAATGTCAAAACCAGAAAGTCCCTGGAAAACTAGAGAAGTTTTCATGCTAGTTCAAAGGCCCTCCCTGAAAGTCTCATGCTTCACCCTTGTTTACGTCTCATTGGCTAGAACTTACTCACAGGGTTACACCTAGCTGCAAGTGAGGCTGGGAAATAAAATATTCTGGGTGGCCTTGGCCCAGCTAAACTATTCATACCTGTGAAGGAAGGGGTTAGTTGATATTTGAGCCATAACTAGCTATATGTGCCATAACACAGACATATTTTTATTGACAGTAAAGAATAGTGTTAACTAAAAAGGTTAACAAGTGTTTCTGTGACTTCTAGTGCTGTATCCTTAATGGTAGCTCAGCAGAAACTGCCCCAGGAGTCAGGCTGTGAGTTTTATGTACTTCCTGCCATATTAGCTGCAACTTTTTCCTTTTCCCAATCCAGGAGGCATAGCTATGAGTGATGTATTATAGGAATAACCTTGGACTCTACTTGCTTATTTTTTTAAGTATTAATAGGTCACAAATGTTCCTTGTAATCCCTCACAATTGATTGCAACACACCCATGTGGCTGGACATGGAAATTCAGATGCATTCTGACACGTCCTCAGGGTGGTTTTGAGTTCAAGAGTCATGAAATGATGTGATGAAAAAGTATCAGAGAAAGATGCATCTGGAGGGATGGTGTGTCTCTCTCCTTAATCCCCAAATAACTAAATGAGGTGGGGACACATGCATGGATCTAGAATTTTGTATTTAAGTGTTATCAGTGTGTTTCTAGAAGACTCTACTGTAGGAAACTGATCACTTGCCTTCACTCAGCCCTCTGCAGAAGACTAATTTTTAACTAGCTAGTTAGCACCCCAGCACAGCTTTCAGAACAAAAGGTTTGCCGTGTGCCCAACACTTCTAGGAGGGCCTGACACTTTTAGGAGGTGATACCAGTCCTAAAGCTGATGTGTAGAGGATGCTCCGGGGAGCATGATGCGCAGGTGTGGCCACAGAATAGGGAACTCATTCACGTCCGCCCCACCAGACATGCCATCTAGCCCTATCCTGGCTATATAAGGGTCAGTTTTCCACGCAAAACCCTCCTAATCAGAGTTTCAAACTTATATTACCAAACTCTCCAATTGCAAGGCAAAGAAGACTGGATTGGGGTGGGATGGGACGCAAAGAGTGAAAAAACCTATGCCCATATTGGGAAACCAGTTGTTCACTGGAAGAGAACCCAGGTCAGAATTTATTCAGGACTTTCCAGTCTGGTCAAGGTCTCCTCCATCCTCATCACCTCATCTGTATTCCCAGTCCCACATTGATGATACAAGCCTGTGATGGACCATGTGTTGACTTAGAATTATGTTTTCTCTTCCTGATAACTTAAGATAACCATTTTCACAAAGTCACTTAGTGATAGAGAATGAAAATATTTCTCTCCCTAAAATGAGGCGTGGTCCCTCCTGCCCAAGTAAGTCTGGAGTGCTTGAGAGTTTTGTGAACCAACTAGACTCCTGCCATGTGTTTCTCATCATGCTGTATGCCTGTTTTCTTGTGTACCCTGGAGCCTCCAACTTGAAGAGAATAAACATTCCAAAGGCATTAGCCTGCTGGTATGAATTAGTAATTTTGAGGAGGGAAATGCTGAAGATGAGATCCAGCCATACTTGCAACAGTTTTACTTGCCTGGAAGTATTTATTTGTCATTTTGTAAAGGTTTTCAGTCCGCATCAGCCGCTAAGATGGTTACAGAAGTCTGGGAACAATTTTGATTGTGCAGTGATTCAGGGAGTTGTTAAAGACAATAAATCTGCATTAGTTAAGAATTGAAGAGCTGAAATGTAATATTATGTAGCCATTAGGTGTAACATTTTCAAAGAATATTTAATGGTGTGGTAAAATGCTCATGATAGAATGTTTAGTAGAAAAATCAAGATCTAAAATTGCATCTGCAGCCCGATTCCAACTTTATTCATTTGTACATATAGTAAAAAGACTAGAAGGAAATTCTTCACAATATTAACTGTATTGATGAGATTATGGACAACTGGTTTTGTTTTCGAAATGGTGCACCTTTTCCATGTTGTCTAAGTTAGCAGCTGCTCCTTCTTTTTTGCACAATACATACCACATTTGTAACTATAGAAGCTATTTATTTTTAAAAGGATAAAGACAAAAATGCTATTATATGAACATGTGAAGAAATAGGTGAAAGTAGATAGCTTTCTGCAAAAATCCAAGGTGAATGTTGTGACACTCTGCCTTTGAATGACCTCTAATACACAAGTCATATGTTCAATGGAATACTATAGATCTGTTTATTCGTTCTCTTATTGATTCATCCATTCATGAATTGCTTATTATGATCCCACTGAATGCCAGGCACAGTACTAAACTAGTCAGGTCTTGGTCCCACCCTTGAGAAGCCAACCATATAGTCAGGACATACTAACTATTATTAATAGTAAGATAGCATGTTCCTTGTCTTACAGTGTTGTGAATGAATTAATCAGGAAGCCAATTGAGGAATTAATTGATGGATCGATTAATGAACAGAAATGAGAGGTTTTCCCCAACACTGACCTTTCCTTCTGGAATTTTCTAAAGCTCTGTGAGCTTTCTCCTCATCTCCTTGTAGGACTCTGCAGTGTCTAGCCCTACCCTTTCAGTTAATTGCTTCATAAAATGACAGTCTCATGGAAGAAATGACCAACTCTTTCCATGTGCTGTCCTGGCGAGCTTGTACTGATTAAAGAATGGATGACTCTGGAAGGAGTCAGAACTGGAGGCCTCCAGATGTGTCGTTTCTCCCCGGTTGTTGCAGGGTTCCTCTGGGGTGGGAACTCAAGCCAGAGACATGAATGGGCCATGATTTGGGGGCAGAATTGGGCCCAGCAGGAGACAGGAGTTAGTCTTTCTGTGATGTGATGACAAAGCTCTTGAAAATGCCCTCTGTCAGCCCCCCTGTCTCCTGATCACTGATGCAATAACTGGGGACAGTGTCTTCCACTCCAGTGAGGAATGGAGTTTTAACAGGTCAGTGCCCCAGGGAGCAGCGACCCACTGAATTCCATCAGCCCTAAGGTTTAAATAAATCCCAAGGAAGACTAACACTTCCTGCTGTGAAACTCCCTGGAGTGTATCCTATCTCCAGCCTGGCACTTATCCAAGTAAGCAAAGGTGAGGCCTGAACCAGGTTGGGCCACAGGAAAGACATGCCCTCCCTGCTCCATTCTCACTAAATGCTCTGCTTGACTAGTTCTCTGGATCACTGGGACACCCTCGTTCCCCCTATTCCCTTCCCCACTCCCCCAATTCTACAGAAAGTCTTGGGGGAGGGGGATCCCTAACACCCTTGTTGCGTGCCTCCTGGAAAATCCTTAAATGATCTAAGTAAATGAGTAACTCTTTGGATATTGCAAGATGAAAGTAAATGAGCTGCCCAGGGACTGTAATGAATGCAGATGAATTCTGCACCTTTGCACAGGTTTGAGAGAGGCGAGAGGAGCTTCCCTTGGCAGGACGTTGTCTGAAGATGAGAGAGAATCAAAATCAATGGGAATCAGGAAGAAGAGAGGGAAGGCAAGTGTAAAGTAGTAGTCCTTGGAGAAGCTATTAACCAAGGCTTGGCTTTTATTACTTTATTCCTAAGGTTATAAAAAAAGATCCTGGGTGATTTCTGCCAAGTGCCTCCCAAGAGCTTTCTCTTCAAGTGTTCCATGTCTCCTGTGGGTCTGGACCAGGGTAGGGGGTGCATCCATTTGCTGTGCAGGAGGGGGTGGGTACCTGCAGGTGCAGGACGTGAAGAAACATCCCCTGCCCCTGCCTGCTGTGACTGATTCCAGACTGGACAGTTGCTGGAGCATGTCTCCACTTCCCCTTCCACTGTTGACCCCTTAGACTCTTTCCTTCTGGGGCCCCAACCCCAGCCTTCCCTTCCAGAAACAGATGATCACATCAGCAGCAGCACTTTTCTATCCTACCTGCCTCTTCCTCTTCCAGCTTCAGGCTGAGATCTGGAGTCAAGGCTGAAAGGGTAGGGAAGTGAATCTCTGCCCATCCTTGCTCCCTACTCACACTGGACACTGCTCTTCCCTGGCTGTCTGCTCTGTTCCCAACTCCCCCTCCATCTCCTTCTTCACTGTATTCAGGAAGCCTCTGCAGCCTGTTCCTTTCCCCACCACTCCTGATGTCCCCTGTGCTTCACCCTCATGATGCCCTACAATGAAATCCCCGATAGTTAGTACTTGCTTGTCTCTGAAATGTACACACATCTGTCTTACTTCATCCCATTCTCCCTGAGCACCTAATGCCTGCCTTCTCATGTACCAGAGGTTCAAAACCTGAAGGAGAGGCTATGTCTGGCTGCTTATAACACAGCGGTTACTATACAGTTTTCTGATTGCTATAATAATACTAACTGCTATAAAGAAGGCTTTAAGAGTCTTTACCAGAAGCAGCAGTCCTAAGGAATAGTCTATAACCCCTGAAATCCTGGGGAACAGACAACCAGAGATGAAATTAGCCTGTTCTCGGGGGCCCACAGAGGCAGTTCCTTCCCCCACCTGTAATCATTCAAGACCCTGTCTCCCAGGAGGCAGTTGTGTATGCCACACATCACTTTAGCAGGAAAATAATGTCTTGGCCCCAGTATTGGTCCCTGAACATTTGAGGAGAGGGGCTTCCCTTGGCAGGACGTTGTCTGAAGATGAGAGAGAATCAAAATCAATGGGAATCAGGAAGAAGAGAGGGAAGGCAAGTGTAAAGTAGTAGTCCTTGGAGAAGCTATTAACCAAGGCTTGGCTTTTATTACTTTATTCCTAAGGTTATAAAAAAAGATCCTGGGTGATTTCTGCCAAGTGCCTCCCAAGAGCTTTCTCTTCAAGTGTTCCATGTCTCCTGTGGGTCTGGACCAGGGTAGGGGGTGCATCCATTTGCTGTGCAGGAGGGGGTGGGTACCTGCAGGTGCAGGACGTGAAGAAACATCCCCTGCCCCTGCCTGCTGTGACTGATTCCAGACTGGACAGTTGCTGGAGCATGTCTCCACTTCCCCTTCCACTGTTGACCCCTTAGACTCTTTCCTTCTGGGGCCCCAACCCCAGCCTTCCCTTCCAGAAACAGATGATCACATCAGCAGCAGCACTTTTCTATCCTACCTGCCTCTTCCTCTTCCAGCTTCAGGCTGAGATCTGGAGTCAAGGCTGAAAGGGTAGGGAAGTGAATCTCTGCCCATCCTTGCTCCCTACTCACACTGGACACTGCTCTTCCCTGGCTGTCTGCTCTGTTCCCAACTCCCCCTCCATCTCCTTCTTCACTGTATTCAGGAAGCCTCTGCAGCCTGTTCCTTTCCCCACCACTCCTGATGTCCCCTGTGCTTCACCCTCATGATGCCCTACAATGAAATCCCCGATAGTTAGTACTTGCTTGTCTCTGAAATGTACACACATCTGTCTTACTTCATCCCATTCTCCCTGAGCACCTAATGCCTGCCTTCTCATGTACCAGAGGTTCAAAACCTGAAGGAGAGGCTATGTCTGGCTGCTTATAACACAGCGGTTACTATACAGTTTTCTGATTGCTATAATAATACTAACTGCTATAAAGAAGGCTTTAAGAGTCTTTACCAGAAGCAGCAGTCCTAAGGAATAGTCTATAACCCCTGAAATCCTGGGGAACAGACAACCAGAGATGAAATTAGCCTGTTCTCGGGGGCCCACAGAGGCAGTTCCTTCCCCCACCTGTAATCATTCAAGACCCCTGTCTCCCAGGAGGCAGTTGTGTATGCCACACATCACTTTAGCAGGAAAATAATGTCTTGGCCCCAGTATTGGTCCCTGAACACACTTGTCTGTGGAAGCCTCTCCATGAAGTGTGATTTAGGGAGACCTTTAGGATTGTACATCCAGTACATTATGGTTGAAACATACTTTTTTAGACTACCGTTGGGGATTATAGCCATCCTTCACAATTTTGCATTTCTGGGAAAAAGCTTCCAAATAACAAATGAACAAATGAGTTCATTTGGGATTTTATATACACCGAGCGTTCTCTTACCAGCCCTAGATCCTTCAAAACGCTCAGTCTCCCAAGGCTCCATGTCTGTAACCTAACTCATCTTTCAAATATGTCAAGGTATTTTTGGGTTAAAATGTTTCTTTCTTAAGTAATAAGCTTTTTAGCAAGAGGCTTCTAATAGACTAATTCCTTAACTGTAGAAAAGAGTTCTTCACTCTAGTAATTGTCTCTGTAATGAAGAGGAGTTCAGATAGATAGTAAGACAAGTCAGTAGTAGAAACATTTGTAAGAGGGGATTTAAGGCACTCTGAAATCATATACTTTGAGTCTGGTCCCCAGTATATGTAAGCATAGCATGACTACTGTATTCCAGTTAGGCTTACTGTTAGACTTTACAGGATCCTTGACATCATATCTGTACCATAGGTAGGCGAAGGGGAGGATGTCGGGCTATGCAGTTGCATGCCTCTCATTCTGAAATATAATTGGAGGTTGTAAAGACTCTGAACTGAGGTTGCACACCTTTTCCTTCCTGTGTGTGGTTGGTCAGGGCTTGGGAACTCAAAGCTAAACAGAATAAATAATCTTTCATTTGAAATGTGACGGGAAGGGAAAAAAAAAGAGCATGTCTTTAAAAAAAAAAAAAAGAGAGAGAGAGAGAGAGAGAGCAGGTAAAATCATATCCCCTGGCCAGGAAAGTACCAGTCATCTTCAGATAAATTATACCCTCCTCCTCCTCCCTAGGAAAAAAAAAAAATCATACTCAGACTACTCAGACTTAACTGTCCCTTTGGCACTTTTGTCAAATGAGTTTTAGTAGCAGGAGCTGCTAAAAATATAAGCCAATTTCTTTCTTCATTTAAATCAAGTGCTTAAAAAAAGTGTAGCACCTAGAACTGGTGCAGGGCTCAGCACAGCTGCAACTGGTCTGCCAGAGTCCCTTAATAGTCCTCAGTGACAGCCATCACCCTCTCAGAGCTCAGCCTGGACATTGCCCCTCGAGATGAGAAGGGTATGTGTGTGGCTGGGGGAGTCTGTGCTTGATCACAGGGAAGCCAAGTTGAAAAGGTGTCCTTGGGTACATCCTGACCAGGGCAGAGGGGAGGTACTCTTGAATGCTTTTTTGTTTGGACATTCATTAGTCCGTTCTCCCACCTGCCCACCCACCCTCTCTCCTTCCTTTGCCTCTCTTCCTCCCTCCTTGCCTCCTTCTTTCTTCCATTTTCCCTTCCTTCTTTCCATTCTTCCTTCTAAAACAAAAACAAAAACATTTACAGAGCTTAAGCATATGCCAATACTTGCATAGAGACAGGACTTAGAATGAATGAGACCAAGTTCCCAGTCTCAGGGAGGATGGGACCCACTCCATCCCCAAGCAGTGTTCTGTCCCTATAGAGGTTTACCCTTAGGCTTCTGACCAACTGGCACTACCTGTAAGGTGAGAACTAGTAAAGGCTTAAGTTGCTTTAAGCATTTATTGCTTTTCAAGAGAAGACTCTTAAGAATGTACAAAGATTTTGAAGACCAAAGTAATATATTCATCATGGTAAAATGTCAACTGTGGTAGGGAGGAGCAGTGTGTTTTCAGTGGGGAGACTCTACGTGTTATCCTTTGTGGCAGCTATTGTGTGCAAGAATCATACCAATTAGATCTAGAGAATACCCTGATGTTCTGTCCAGGGGTTAAGCAAGCATTTGGGGTTAGATCCCTTGTCAAGAGGTACTAAGATCCCACATGCCTTGGACCAAAAAACCAAACCATAAACCGGAAGCAATAATGTAACAAATTCAATAAAGAGTTTAAAAAGGGTCCACATCAAAAAAAATCTTAAAAATGTAAAATAAATTAGATCTACATTGTGCCTGTCAAAGATCAACTTAGATTGCCATTTTGGAAGTGAAAGGGTCTTCGAAAGTGCCAAATCCAATTTCCCGTGTTTTTATAGATGAGCAAATTCTGGAAGGACCAGGCTCCCAGCGTGCGGTCTGCTGCCATCTATCCCTGCACTGCTCTGTATGTGGGGAAAGCAGCAGCACCCCACTGTGGAGCATGGAATTGTAAGGTGGGGAAGTGGGCTTTGGATTGTGCTAGGAGTTCACCAGCCTTGGTACTTGTAAATGAGGCCACCTTGAATCGAACCCCTTATGGAGCTTCAGTGATTCGAACAAGCCTCCTGAATGAGGTTCTGCGATAGTTTGCCATAGGTCAGATTCTGGTCTCTGAAGAATGGTGAAGATGGTTATTAATGCCAGGGTGACTTCCATAGGAAACCTTTATTTTTACCACTCGTACCCCATCTGACTTGCCTATGCAGTCATTGCACTAACGCCTTCCGTGTATATGGAGGGTGCAGATTTAGAAGTGCCTGCGCATGTGCTTGAAGCGGGGATGGATTGTGGCAAGCCATGCCCACCATACCTTCTTCCAGTTCTACTTGGCACAGAAATTTAGAAAGCTACCTGGATATCCCTGTTGCCATAGCACAGGGTGGGGGTGGAGCAGTCAACTAATTCCAATTAGGATTCACTCTGTAGCCCTTGGCCCCTTCCACTGATGCCCTAGTCCTCCGGGTTCATCCCTAGGTATCAACACAGACAGTTCCGGAAGTTCTGGGCTATCCTGTTCTATTTTAACTTATCCAGACCCTCTTGATTGGTGATGTTTTTAAAAAATTCTATTTTATTTTTATTTTATTTTTGTCTGTGCTGAATCTTCGTTGCTGTGTGGGCTTTCTAGTTGTGGCAAGCCAGGGGTAGTCTCTAGTTGTGGTGCTTGGGCTTCTTGTTGCGGTGGTTTCCTTGTTGCAGAGCATGGGCTCTAGGGCGCACAGGCTTCAGGATGGTGATGTTTTATATTCCATCACTGAAGACACCTGTGATCTTTTCTGTAATTATTGGGTTCTTTTGTCCTTGACCAGCTGGTCTCGTATCCCTTAGCTCAGTTGTAGTTCATTTGGGGTGGTCTTTTGTCTAAGCAAGTAGATCTAAACAACAGATTACGTGGGTTTGAGATTGAGTAGTAAATTTGAATCTACATTGTGCCTGTCAAAGATCAACTTAGATTGCCATTTTGGAAGTGAAAGGGTCTTCGAAAGTGCCAAATCCAATTTCCCGTGTTTTTATAGATGAGCAAATTCTGGAAGGACCAGGCTCCCAGCGTGCGGTCTGCTGCCATCTATCCCTGCACTGCTCTGTATGTGGGGAAAGCAGCAGCACCCCACTGTGGAGCATGGAATTGTAAGGTGGGGAAGTGGGCTTTGGATTGTGCTAGGAGTTCACCAGCCTTGGTACTTGTAAATGAGGCCACCTTGAATCGAACCCCTTATGGAGCTTCAGTGATTCGAACAAGCCTCCTGAATGAGGTTCTGCGATAGTTTGCCATAGGTCAGATTCTGGTCTCTGAAGAATGGTGAAGATGGTTATTAATGCCAGGGTGACTTCCATAGGAAACCTTTATTTTTACCACTCGTACCCCATCTGACTTGCCTATGCAGTCATTGCACTAACGCCTTCCGTGTATATGGAGGGTGCAGATTTAGAAGTGCCTGCGCATGTGCTTGAAGCGGGGATGGATTGTGGCAAGCCATGCCCACCATACCTTCTTCCAGTTCTACTTGGCACAGAAATTTAGAAAGCTACCTGGATATCCCTGTTGCCATAGCACAGGGTGGGGGTGGAGCAGTCAACTAATTCCAATTAGGATTCACTCTGTAGCCCTTGGCCCCTTCCACTGATGCCCTAGTCCTCCGGGTTCATCCCTAGGTATCAACACAGACAGTTCCGGAAGTTCTGGGCTATCCTGTTCTATTTTAACTTATCCAGACCCTCTTGATTGGTGATGTTTTTAAAAAATTCTATTTTATTTTTATTTTATTTTTGTCTGTGCTGAATCTTCGTTGCTGTGTGGGCTTTCTCTAGTTGTGGCAAGCCAGGGGTAGTCTCTAGTTGTGGTGCTTGGGCTTCTTGTTGCGGTGGTTTCCTTGTTGCAGAGCATGGGCTCTAGGGCGCACAGGCTTCAGGATGGTGATGTTTTATATTCCATCACTGAAGACACCTGTGATCTTTTCTGTAATTATTGGGTTCTTTTGTCCTTGACCAGCTGGTCTCGTATCCCTTAGCTCAGTTGTAGTTCATTTGGGGTGGTCTTTTGTCTAAGCAAGTAGATCTAAACAACAGATTACGTGGGTTTGAGATTGAGTAGCAATTCTTATTCTTATGTCAGGCACAGTTCTGAAATGTTATATAAATTACCTCAGTTCATCTTCACAGGAACAAGCAAGGTACTAATATTACTTTCAATTTATACATGGGGATACTGAGGCAAGAGGTGGTGATGTGATTTTTCCAAGGTCATACGACTATTCAGGGGCAGAGCAGAGGTTTGAATCCAGGCTGTCTGCTTCAGCCTCTACAGCGCACGGCCCCTAGCTCACTGAGATTTGAATCACTGATTTTATGATTCAGTGTAACACCCCAGGTGCTGGCACTTTAGGATCCCTTTTACAAGGGATGATGTCTCTGAAAAGAGCCAGTTGGCCTCTGTCAGCAAAATGATATTTAAAGCTCACAAAGACAACTGTTTCTCCTCACTTGAACCCCCAAATTCCATCCAAGAACAAAGTTTATCTTGATCTCATAGATTAGGCCTGTTCTCTGCACAATGCTAGGGAGCAGTATTGACTAGATTCACTTCCAAAAGGCTGGCAGAGTCAAGAATGCTTCTGAGCCCAAGACCTCTTTCTCCTCCACAAAGGCCTGCAATTATGCCCACATGCCCTGTGTCCTCTTGCCATGGATCTCTTTCTTGGTTCTCCTCTGAACCTGAATTGGAAGAACTGATGGGACCAGCACTCAACAGATGCACATATTGGAAATCACACTTCACTACTTTCTAGCTTATGTTCTCCTCTTTATAATACATCAATAAGCTCTGCTTTCCTGACAGTTTAAAGGCCGTGAACCATGTCTCAAATGGCATTTTTTTTTTTCACAAAGCATTGATTAATATGCTGGATGCCCCAAAGCTAAAGTGAATAAATAGTCAGGGACTGACCTGGAGCAGCAGTAGTGTCTAAGGCAAAGCGAATCTTTTGGCCAAAATTCTTACACTGATTTTTTTTTTTTTTTTTTTTTTTTTACTTGTCAATATCAGTTCTTTACTTCCTTTATCTTTTCCTTTTTGGTAGATGTCTAAAAATTCCTTGTTGCCTGCTACCTTGAGTTGAACTTACTTGCTTATTTCCGGAGGAGATAAACATGTCATATATGCTTGTATTCTACACATTAAGGCTACTGCAGTGAATTCTGAAATAATGGAAGAATACAATAATACATCTGTCTTACCTATACATATCCAACATTTGTTCACTCATTGAATCTTCATTTGTTGAGTTCTCCTGCCCTGTGCCAGGCCCTCTGGGTAAGACAAGAAGCATGATGAGACCCTCCATTCATCAAGGCTACTATCTGGAGTAGAGGCAGGATAGGGAAAGACATTAAATGAATAAAGCCTTGATTTCACGTCATGCCGAATGACATGAACACTAACTGTAGAGTATGATGAGAGAAAATGATGGAAGGCACCTGACTTAGAGTCTGAATTTCTAATAAGTCGCCAAGTGACGCTGCTGCTTTAGGGCCCACACTCTAAGAACCATTACCATAGGATATATTATGGGTGGGTTGCCTTATGGATTAGCTTAGCATGTGTTAGAATCACCTAGAGGCCTTTAAAAAAATAATGATGCCTGTTCTCTACATCTGTGTCTCCATCACTGCCCTAGAACTAGGTTCGGCAGTACCATCTTTCTGGATTTCATATGTATGTGTTAATATACCATATTTGTTTTTCTCTGTCTGACTTCACTCTGTGTAATAGGCTCTAGGTTTCACAACAACTGAGACCCAGACATAGAGAACAGGCCATGGACACGGGCGGGGTGGCCTGGGCAGAATGGCAGGGGAGGCTGGGTGGGACGACAGGAGAGAATATGGAAGCATATATACTACCACGTGTAAACTAGATAGCCAAAATGGGAAAAGAAATTTTTTAATAATGATGCCTGCCCCATCCCCAGAGATTTTGTTATCATTGGCCTGGTCTGGGTGTCCACGTTTTCAATAGCACCTAATGCACATGAGGATAAAGAACCACTGATGCCAGATGGCCCCAGGGAGGGTGAGCGTTGCTTGCCGAGTGCTGGCTAGAGTGCACATCCCTGGGTACTTTGCAGCACAAATGCTGACTCACTCGCTCACCGGTCAGTCCACTGGTCGGGAGTTCCCCCTTCTTCCAGGGTGGCTCTCACAAATCCCCAGTTGCAACGTGATTCTGTAATCCTACCCACCTGTCATATGAAAGAAGTATGATCTATCAAACATTATAGTTTTTCTACTGCATGTGAATTCTGAAATAATGGAAGAATACAATAATACATCTGTCTTACCTATACATATCCAACATTTGTTCACTCATTGAATCTTCATTTGTTGAGTTCTCCTGCCCTGTGCCAGGCCCTCTGGGTAAGACAAGAAGCATGATGAGACCCTCCATTCATCAAGGCTACTATCTGGAGTAGAGGCAGGATAGGGAAAGACATTAAATGAATAAAGCCTTGATTTCACGTCATGCCGAATGACATGAACACTAACTGTAGAGTATGATGAGAGAAAATGATGGAAGGCACCTGACTTAGAGTCTGAATTTCTAATAAGTCGCCAAGTGACGCTGCTGCTTTAGGGCCCACACTCTAAGAACCATTACCATAGGATATATTATGGGTGGGTTGCCTTATGGATTAGCTTAGCATGTGTTAGAATCACCTAGAGGCCTTTAAAAAAATAATGATGCCTGTTCTCTACATCTGTGTCTCCATCACTGCCCTAGAACTAGGTTCGGCAGTACCATCTTTCTGGATTTCATATGTATGTGTTAATATACCATATTTGTTTTTCTCTGTCTGACTTCACTCTGTGTAATAGGCTCTAGGTTTCACAACAACTGAGACCCAGACATAGAGAACAGGCCATGGACACGGGTGGGGTGGCAGGGGAGGAGTGGAAGGAGAGGCTGGGTGGGACGAATGGAGAGAATATGGAAGCATATATACTACCACGTGTAAACTAGATAGCCAAAATGGGAAAAGAAATTTTTTAATAATGATGCCTGCCCCATCCCCAGAGATTTTGTTATCATTGGCCTGGTCTGGGTGTCCACGTTTTCAATAGCACCTAATGCACATGAGGATAAAGAACCACTGATGCCAGATGGCCCCAGGGAGGGTGAGCGTTGCTTGCCGAGTGCTGGCTAGAGTGCACATCCCTGGGTACTTTGCAGCACAAATGCTGACTCACTCGCTCACCGGTCAGTCCACTGGTCGGGAGTTCCCCCTTCTTCCAGGGTGGCTCTCACAAATCCCCAGTTGCAACGTGATTCTGTAATCCTACCCACCTGTCATATGAAAGAACTGGATCTTGATGGACTTGCTGGTCGTGAATTTGAGCTCCAGCATGGAGTGTTTCTAATAAACTTGAGTCACGGACAGTTGGACTCGCTGTTCCTGTGCTGAGAAGCCCAGGACAAGCGGGTGGTGGGGAATGGGCTGACTCGCAGTTCTGTGGCGGTACAGCTGGGGTCAGGAGACCAGGTTCACTTCCAGCTCTGCCTTGACGAGGTGGAGACTTTGACAAGTCATCTGACTCCTTGGGCTACAGCCTCTTCGTTTGCAAAATGAGGGCATAGAACTAGGAGGTCACCAGTCTTTTTTTTTTTTTTTTTTTAATGATCAAATTCTAGCAGTGCTGGTTGTGAAAGTAAACATGAAACTGAAGCTCCATTTCCTCCTCGATAAAATCAAAGTTGGACTTGTGACTTCGAAGACTGTCGTCAGACCAAGTGCTGTAATTCTGCTAATAATGATGATAGCCGACGCTGAAAGAGTATCTTTTCCCCCCAGGGATTTATTTATTTATTAAATTTATTTGTTTCGAGTTGGAGGATAATTGCTTTACAACCCTGTGTTGGTTTCTGCCATGCATCAATATGAATGCCATAGGTACACATGCGTCTGCTCCCTCTTGAACCCCTCCCTCGCCCTCCCGACACCACGCCTCTAGCTTGTCACAGAGTGCCAGTTTGAGTCCCCTGAGTCATACAGCCAATTCACACTTTTTGCATATGCTAATGCATATGTTTTCATGCTGCTCTCCATCCGTCCCACTCTCCTTCCCTGCCCCTTTTCCCAAGTCTGTTCTCTGTGTCTCCATTGCTGCCCTGAAAATAGGTTCATCCCAAGTCTGATTTTGTACCTTTGCATTGGCCTGGTCTGGGGGTCCACGTTTTCAATAGCACCTAATGCACATGAGGATAAAGAACCACTGATGCCAGATGGCCCCAGGGAGGGTGAGCGTTGCTTGCCGAGTGCTGGCTAGAGTGCACATCCCTGGGTACTTTGCAGCACAAATGCTGACTC
The DNA here is from genome assembly GCA_022376925.1 of Tragulus kanchil. Taxonomy (NCBI): domain Eukaryota; kingdom Metazoa; phylum Chordata; class Mammalia; order Artiodactyla; family Tragulidae; genus Tragulus; species Tragulus kanchil. The sequence continues at coordinate 288,075,742 of JAIOJX010000032.1, forward strand.
ACTCGCTCACCGGTCAGTCCACTGGTCGGGAGTTCCCCCTTCTTCCAGGGTGGCTCTCACAAATCCCCAGTTGCAACGTGATTCTGTAATCCTACCCACCTGTCATATGAAAGAACTGGATCTTGATGGACTTGCTGGTCGTGAATTTGAGCTCCAGCATGGAGTGTTTCTAATAAACTTGAGTCACGGACAGTTGGACTCGCTGTTCCTGTGCTGAGAAGCCCAGGACAAGCGGGTGGTGGGGAATGGGCTGACTCGCAGTTCTGTGGCGGTACAGCTGGGGTCAGGAGACCAGGTTCACTTCCAGCTCTGCCTTGACGAGGTGGAGACTTTGACAAGTCATCTGACTCCTTGGGCTACAGCCTCTTCGTTTGCAAAATGAGGGCATAGAACTAGGAGGTCACCAGTCTTTTTTTTTTTTTTTTTTTAATGATCAAATTCTAGCAGTGCTGGTTGTGAAAGTAAACATGAAACTGAAGCTCCATTTCCTCCTCGATAAAATCAAAGTTGGACTTGTGACTTCGAAGACTGTCGTCAGACCAAGTGCTGTAATTCTGCTAATAATGATGATAGCCGACGCTGAAAGAGTATCTTTTCCCCCCAGGGATTTATTTATTTATTAAATTTATTTGTTTCGAGTTGGAGGATAATTGCTTTACAACCCTGTGTTGGTTTCTGCCATGCATCAATATGAATGCCATAGGTACACATGCGTCTGCTCCCTCTTGAACCCCCTCCCCTCGCCCTCCCCGACACCACGCCTCTAGCTTGTCACAGAGTGCCAGTTTGAGTCCCCCTGAGTCATACAGCCAATTCACACTTTTTTGCATATGCTAATGCATATGTTTTCATGCTGCTCTCTCCATCCGTCCCACTCTCTCCTTCCCTGCCCCTTTTCCCAAGTCTGTTCTCTGTGTCTCCATTGCTGCCCTGAAAATAGGTTCATCAGCATCATCTTTCTAGGTTCCATGTGTGTGCATTAATGTACGATATTTATTTTCCTCATTCCGACTTACTTCACTCTGTGTAATAGTCTGCAGGTTCATCTACCTCATTAGAACTGACTCAAATGTGTCTCTTCTTATGGCTGAGTAATATTCCATTGTGTATATGTACCACAGTTTCTGTATCCATTCATTTCTCTGATAGATATCTAGGTTGCTTCCACATCCTATCTATTGTAGCTAGTGCTGCAATGAACATTACCATCCCCATTTCATAGATGAAGAAACTGAGGAGCAAGGGAGCTAGGTAACTTGCCCGGGCTCACACAGAGTGTAGATGACAGAGTGTTTTTCTGACCTTGGTCATCTTAGGCACAGCTGGGGAACCTTCATCACCATCCAGCTCTGACTCTCAGTTTCTCCAGCAATAGAATGAGGGTTTGAACTAAATGATCTTGTAGTTCCTTTTAGCTCCAAAATGCATTGTTTCTGCAGCTACTTCCTCTTGCTCATTTGTTCCTATTTCCTTTATTTATTCAGCAAACTTTGAGCTCTTACTGTGGAACTCAGGAGTTAGACTATTGGGATTCCAATCCTAACCTGACCATTTAACTAGCTATGTGACTTGAATCAAGTTACCTAAACTCTTTGGCCTTACTGACTCATTTATTCATGTGGGATTAAGAAAAGTGTCGCTCATGGAGGGTTGTCATGAGGATAAGGGGACATATTGCCTGAAAGCACCTAGCATGGGGCCTGCTCAGTAGTAAGTGCTCAATAACTGTTTCTCTCAGTATTATGAGGCCCCACACAAGGTGCCGGGGATGAAAAGATGAGTAAGTCACAGTTCTGAGCATCATTGAGCTCACAGCCTACATAGGGCTGGATATGGGTAATTGAAGTATGCTGTGAAATAATAGAAGGGTGTCTCGAGCCTTTGGGGACTGCCATAGTGGAAGCTGTTATTTCAGTGGTGGGGGTAAACGTGGTGAGGGCCCACTCAGGTGGATGCCTTCAGGATACTTTGGAGGTGGGAGAAAGACAAGGAGGCTGTCTATTTCATGTGAGCCCCACCTTCTGGACCCCTAGCACTAGGATCTGGGCAGCTCAGAGAAGGAAGCACAGTGGCCAGGAGCCCCTGATCGAAACAGCCGAGGAGGCTCAGAGCACTATGCTGATCACAGGCACAAGTTAGGAGTCAGCCCGAAGGTGAAGGGCAGACTGCCAGGAGCAGGGAGGCAGAAGGAAGCTGCAGCAGCCAGGCAGGGAGTTGTCTAGGAGCGAAGCACACACCACCTCCAGTAATCCAAAAGCCTGGAGGCGCTGCCAGCGTCTTCAGTGGAGGGTAGGTCCCTTCTACAGCCGACCAGCCTGCTTCTGGACTCATCTTTGGGGTTGGTGGAAGGAGTCCATCTTAACCAAGGCTGGAGGCCCTGCAGGGGTAACTGGGGACACCTAGCCTAGGTGAGGTGTACCCTGGCAGGGGGTAGCTGCTGACCCGGTGATGCTTGTGTCCGGAAAGGCTAGACTCTTCAGGCAACAGGGCTGTTGTGGGTTGGAATGCGGGTGGGACTAAATGATCTTGTAGTTCCTTTTAGCTCCAAAATGCATTGTTTCTGCAGCTACTTCCTCTTGCTCATTTGTTCCTATTTCCTTTATTTATTCAGCAAACTTTGAGCTCTTACTGTGGAACTCAGGAGTTAGACTATTGGGATTCCAATCCTAACCTGACCATTTAACTAGCTATGTGACTTGAATCAAGTTACCTAAACTCTTTGGCCTTACTGACTCATTTATTCATGTGGGATTAAGAAAAGTGTCGCTCATGGAGGGTTGTCATGAGGATAAGGGGACATATTGCCTGAAAGCACCTAGCATGGGGCCTGCTCAGTAGTAAGTGCTCAATAACTGTTTCTCTCAGTATTATGAGGCCCCACACAAGGTGCCGGGGATGAAAAGATGAGTAAGTCACAGTTCTGAGCATCATTGAGCTCACAGCCTACATAGGGCTGGATATGGGTAATTGAAGTATGCTGTGAAATAATAGAAGGGTGTCTCGAGCCTTTGGGGACTGCCATAGTGGAAGCTGTTATTTCAGTGGTGGGGGTAAACGTGGTGAGGGCCCACTCAGGTGGATGCCTTCAGGATACTTTGGAGGTGGGAGAAAGACAAGGAGGCTGTCTATTTCATGTGAGCCCCACCTTCTGGACCCCTAGCACTAGGATCTGGGCAGCTCAGAGAAGGAAGCACAGTGGCCAGGAGCCCCTGATCGAAACAGCCGAGGAGGCTCAGAGCACTATGCTGATCACAGGCACAAGTTAGGAGTCAGCCCGAAGGTGAAGGGCAGACTGCCAGGAGCAGGGAGGCAGAAGGAAGCTGCAGCAGCCAGGCAGGGAGTTGTCTAGGAGCGAAGCACACACCACCTCCAGTAATCCAAAAGCCTGGAGGCGCTGCCAGCGTCTTCAGTGGAGGGTAGGTCCCTTCTACAGCCGACCAGCCTGCTTCTGGACTCATCTTTGGGGTTGGTGGAAGGAGTCCATCTTAACCAAGGCTGGAGGCCCTGCAGGGGTAACTGGGGACACCTAGCCTAGGTGAGGTGTACCCTGGCAGGGGGTAGCTGCTGACCCGGTGATGCTTGTGTCCGGAAAGGCTAGACTCTTCAGGCAACAGGGCTGTTGTGGGTTGGAATGCGGGGTGGGGACTAGAAATCAGCTGCCTTCTTTACAGATCCCTGGACCCCATCCAGCATCCGTCAGAGCAAGGCCTGGGAGTGAGCATGTTCACAAGCTTCCTTCGTCGTCCTTCTCATGTCTGTGAACTGTAGCTTTGAGACACAAGTGGTGGGGCGAAGCTCAGAGAGGAAAAACTGAGACGAGGCCGACTGAGAGTGAAGTTGGGACCTCCAGATGTGCCGTTTTCACCACTTAGGGGAAAACTGGGTTGTTTTGCTCCACGTTTCCTGTAAGACCTACACACCTGCCCCCTCAACCCTCTCCGCCGCCCCCCACCCTGTGCTCATTCTTAGTGTGAACACTCCAGGCCAGAAGAATCACATTTAGCTCAAAGATCATTTTCTGAAAAATTTTAACCGGAAAGAGAGTGCCCCTTTTTGACCTCAAATCTTAAACCCCCTTCAAACAATGCAGGCCTCATTCTCACCAGCTTTCCTGAGTGTGAAACATTCAATCAAGGGCTTGCTTTCTGTGAGACCTTCAGCTCGCTCAGAGCTGGGGACGGGGTGGGAGGGGGTGCTCTGTCTTTCCTTGACTTTTCTCAATCCCTTGAAGGCCAGCTCCTTATACTGTCTGGCCTTTTATAACTTAAGGAAACTGATGTATGGTTTTGATGGACAATGTTTACCTATCTCTGGGACTTAAAAAAAAAAAAAAAAAGAAAGCATACTTTCAGAACATATCTGGAACCTGTGTGAGCAAAGAGAAACCCTGTGAATTCCCCAAGCCACCCTCACGTCCCTGGAAGGCAGAGGGCAGCATCCTGACTTGTCGTATCACTTGTCACTTTGTCCCAAACGACGAGTCGCCCAGTTGCAAGATAGCAGGATAGCTCTGTGGCCCAGGAGAGGAGAGAGCTGTGTGAAATGCATGAGTGCACAGACACACACAAGCATCCACTTTTTGTTTACGTTGTCAGGGACGGGAGGGGTTGTATAAGAGAGATTTCCTTCTAGGTTACCCTGGAGCATTCGTAGGAGTGGCATCACCACCCCAGAGGCAAGTAGGATGCTTCCAGCATCCTTCACCACAGGGAACCTCTCCCCTGTCTCATCTAGGGTGCTGGGTCCTTACTCTGAGACAAGATAGGCAGGCCATGAGCTCTGCCCACGAAAGGACGACTTCTTCCTGTCTGCATCCACAGGACCTCAGTCCCTGTGTGGTAGTGTTCCCGAAGCTCTCAGACAACCCTTAGTGGAATTCCAATCTCCGGCCAGCCTGTGTTTGGTCCCGGGGAAGAAGGAGACGCCTTGCACTGCCTGCCTTTCACTCTGCAGACAAGCCCCAGCCTCTGAAGGGCACCGGCAGCAGCCCAGACGCTGTGGAAATTTCTCTAGGGAAATCTCACAAGCCTGTAAGAAACTTGACCTCATTTGCATTTTCTGATTGAATCACAGATAGGTTTTGGTTCTCGTTCTTCCCTTTACAAAGACGGGCTCAGGAATGAAGAAAGGTAAAGTTACCTGTTTTCAGGAGAAATGTGTTATTATTGATGATCGACTCAGTTCTCTTGCACAGGGTGTGTCTCAGCCTTGACCCATCCCAGAGTGAATGTGTCTCTGGATCAGGTTATTTAAAAACATCCTCCTTCCTTTCACATCATTGTTTCATGTAAGGTTCAACAGCATCAGAGACGTCTCCGGAAGGATTTATTAGTGAACTGCATCTTCGTTCTCATGATGGTAGTGATAGAGTGTCTTTCAAGGACCATTGTTCCTGTAAGAGCATAAATCAAAGACAAGACAGTTGCTTGCTCTGTGCAGGACTCTTGTTTTTAATCGTGTTCCCCAAAAGGAGGGGAAATTTAGACCTCGAAAACCAAAGAGTGCAACCAAGTTATTTAGATGTCAGTAAGCATCTGGACTTCCGGCATCTATTAACTGGTGTCACAGAGCCTTTCAAAAGGCAAACAGTGGTGAAGGGTGTATGCTGTTGGGTGGTGTTGTGCTGGCTTTGCAAAAGTGCCTAAGCATACTTGTGTCTGCCTGGCCCAAACCGTGGTGGAAATTATTGCTGTGATGAGGAATTAACAACGTGCTTATTGGGTCTACTTATGTAAAGGGACTCGGAGACATAACCTAATAATAGGAGAGACCGACCAAGAGCCAAGGAGAATCAGTTCAACTCATTTTCCTTCTGACAAAAGAAAATAAGAATCTTTTTTTCATGCTAACATAGGAAACCTCTTTTCAAAGTGTAGCATTTAATATTTAATATGTAACTGGATGCTAAAGTTTTTGTTTTTGTTTTAGTTATTATACACCCATCTCTTTTGCATCTCAAAGGGAAGGGACACTTGAGGGCCCCAGAGTCCCAGAGAAAGGATACGCCTTGCACTGCCTGCCTTTCACTCTGCAGACAAGCCCCAGCCTCTGAAGGGCACCGGCAGCAGCCCAGACGCTGTGGAAATTTCTCTAGGGAAATCTCACAAGCCTGTAAGAAACTTGACCTCATTTGCATTTTCTGATTGAATCACAGATAGGTTTTGGTTCTCGTTCTTCCCTTTACAAAGACGGGCTCAGGAATGAAGAAAGGTAAAGTTACCTGTTTTCAGGAGAAATGTGTTATTATTGATGATCGACTCAGTTCTCTTGCACAGGGTGTGTCTCAGCCTTGACCCATCCCAGAGTGAATGTGTCTCTGGATCAGGTTATTTAAAAACATCCTCCTTCCTTTCACATCATTGTTTCATGTAAGGTTCAACAGCATCAGAGACGTCTCCGGAAGGATTTATTAGTGAACTGCATCTTCGTTCTCATGATGGTAGTGATAGAGTGTCTTTCAAGGACCATTGTTCCTGTAAGAGCATAAATCAAAGACAAGACAGTTGCTTGCTCTGTGCAGGACTCTTGTTTTTAATCGTGTTCCCCAAAAGGAGGGGAAATTTAGACCTCGAAAACCAAAGAGTGCAACCAAGTTATTTAGATGTCAGTAAGCATCTGGACTTCCGGCATCTATTAACTGGTGTCACAGAGCCTTTCAAAAGGCAAACAGTGGTGAAGGGTGTATGCTGTTGGGTGGTGTTGTGCTGGCTTTGCAAAAGTGCCTAAGCATACTTGTGTCTGCCTGGCCCAAACCGTGGTGGAAATTATTGCTGTGATGAGGAATTAACAACGTGCTTATTGGGTCTACTTATGTAAAGGGACTCGGAGACATAACCTAATAATAGGAGAGACCGACCAAGAGCCAAGGAGAATCAGTTCAACTCATTTTCCTTCTGACAAAAGAAAATAAGAATCTTTTTTTCATGCTAACATAGGAAACCTCTTTTCAAAGTGTAGCATTTAATATTTAATATGTAACTGGATGCTAAAGTTTTTGTTTTTGTTTTAGTTATTATACACCCATCTCTTTTGCATCTCAAAGGGAAGGGACACTTGAGGGCCCCAGAGTCCCAGAGAAAGGATACTTGTCAGTGAAGTGGGCATCTTGCTCTTCTGAATGGATGAGATTCAGACACATTCAGGTTTCACGTTGGGCTTGGCCCCTTAAGCTATGTGACTTTGAGCAGGGTACTCCACCTCTCTGAGCTTTTCTGCCTTCTGTTACTCGTGGCAATAACTGCTGTCTAATATGGTGAGTGGCATAATAAAGGAGACAGTGTACATGAAGAACCCTAGCAGGTTTACCCTGCCCTCCCCCTTCTCTTCTATGGAGAATTATTCCTGGAAAAGAGTATTTAAGGATGGTGTTCATCTAGTCTTAGCAGAGTAGAATCCATAGGCCTGTCCCCTGCATTCATTTCAGATCTTCCTCTTCCTTTCTCACTTTGCCTTGCTCCTCGTCCCCGACCCCCACCTGCAACGTGTCTCTCCTTTAAGAAATCTACTCCTTCTTTCCTCCCTTTTTTATCCGTTTTCCTTGCCTGTGATTAGTAAAGGGGAAGAGTAGGCAAGGAGAAGGGTGAGAGTCGGGGCATTGAATATAAGTAAACAGAAAAGAAGAGAAGAAAGGATGAAACTGTATTCCTTCATACATTCAACAAAAGCTGATGAAGCACTTACTGTGTGCAGACCCTGAACACAAGATAGGCATGCTTCGTGCTCCCGTTTAGTTTCATGGGCAAACCTGGAATTTGACAGTCGTGTGTGATTCTTTCTGCCAAATGCTTTGACCCAGGAAACAAAGGTTGGGGTGGGGTGCTGGGGAGAACTGGGGAAGGAAGACCCCTTTACCTGAGCTGGAGGAAAGGACGGGAAAGAAGGAGTTGGCAGAGGCTATAGAAAAGCTTGTTAAAGGACCTAGAAGAGAGAGATTCTGCTGTGTTTGGAGAATTAGAAGGTCAGGATGGAGGCACAGAGCACGCAAGAGAGGATATCTAAAGATGGGGGAGTTGGAGGGGGGCAGTTGGGATACCACCTGAAAGCTGTGCATGCCTCAGGGATGTGTTTTAGGCTGGACTCTGAGAACCAGGGGAAATTGGTGAAAATACATCGAGGAGAAGCAGTGATGGATTTGTGATTCAAGCACCTTGCTTTGGCGGCGGGGGGAGGCTGGGCCTGCTGATCTTGGCTTTGCGCCTATCTTTTCATTGCTAGGTTGGGCCCTCAGAGTTGCCAAGCCCTCGCTTTGAAAGCCGGCTGCCTTGTGAAACTTAAGTGCTTTCAGTGGTCCAACGAATTGAAATCAAAAAAGGTCCCTCTCGGCCAGGCTCTTTTAAGGACTCTGCTGAGGGTTTGAACTGACTAGTTTTGAAATGTAAGACAAACCATAATCACCGGGCAATGCTCCCTTGTTTTGCCAGGGAGAGACATTTATAGGTATTAAACTAGATCCAGAAGGCCTCTAATACAGTTCTTTAAATGCAATAATAACACGGAATTATTAGAGGGAACTATTATTATTATTCTAAGTAATAACATAATTTTGTGCCCATGGAGGGCATCCAAAGTGCTGAAAGAAATGAGCATTGGTTAATTAAGCCTCGCCACTCCTCCATGAGTTGGGCAAAGTATCATTAGATTCCTTTATAGAGGAGTCAACCGAAACACTGTTGGCTTAGTTGACTTCCTTGAGGTCAAACCATGGGAAGAGAAACTGAGGGTTTTCTTAAAAGAATTATTTATTTATTTATTTTTGGCCATTCTTGGTTTTCGCTGCTGCCACAAACTCTTCTCTAGCTGCAGGGATTGGGGGCTACTCTCTAGCTGAGGTGAACAGGCTTCTTGTTGCAGTGACTTCTCTTATGGAACTAGGGCTCTAGGGCACACTGGCTTCAGTTGTTGCAGCACATGGGCTCAATAGTTGCAGCTCTGATGCTCTAGAGCACAGGCTCCATAGTTGTGGCTCATGGGCTTAGCTGTTCCACAGCATGTGGGATCTTCCTGGATCAGGGATCGAACCCATGTCTCCTGCGTTGCCAGGCAAACTGTCCACCACTGAGCTACCAGGGAAGTGCAAAACTGAGTCTTTTTATGTTTTAACAACCCCTTTTGCTTTATGTGACCCACTTCTATACACAGGGTCAGATCTTCCCAGTGCCTAAGGAAGGAATATCCCTTAAGGACTGGGAAAGGCCTTTGGGGAGAAGCCCTCAGAACCCATCCTGCTAACTGCACCACTGCTCTTCCACACTCATGGGCTCTCTGAACACAGAGAAGCTGATTCATTTACCATACCAAAGCCCTCTGCAGGAGAAACACAGCACCAGTCAGGTCAGAAATGGTGGACAAGGGACTTCCCTGGCGGTCCAGTGGTTAAGAATCCACCTTGCAATGCAGGGGACGCAGATTCGAGCCATGGTCAGGAAACTAAGATCCTACATGCAGAGAGGCTGTTAAGCCCACATGCCACAACTACTGCATCTTCAAGCCAAAACTAAGACTCATCACAGCCAGATAAATATATTAGTTAATTGAAAAGAAATGGTGAATAAAGCCCAATAACAGAGAGGGCCTGGGAGAACAGAGAGGTCGCTCTTGGCGGGGCTTTGTATTCTGGTGACAGGAGTACAGACCCCAGAAATCTGTAAGCATCTTGCTGGTACAGCCCATTTCTGTTCTTCTACCCATTTTCTTTAGCTCTGGGCCTCTGCCTCCAAAATTCTCGAATTCAAGCTTAGGCAAGAGAGCTAGTAGAACTAGAGTGGGCATCTTAGGAAGTTCTGTCCTCTCTTCCAGATGGTTTATTTGTTCATGCATGAACCTGTCAGTCATGTCAGCAAACACACTAGACCCCAGAGATGCAGAGCAGGAAAAAGACTTGTTTCCTACCTTTAGGAAATCAAAGACTTTCTTAAAGGGGAAAAAAAGGTGCCATACACCCCGCTCTGTCCTGCCCACCTCCACTCAACTTCCGTGACCTGAATATATGTGTGGTTTGTGCTGAGGACAGAAGGGGCATGTGTAAAGCACCTTAGGGAAGGCAGACTGACTGACTCTGCCTGGGGAGCTTGGGGAAGATTTGGGGGAAGGAAGTAGCATGTGAACCAGCCAAAGCCAGATGAGAGCAATGGACTAAGAACTAAAAGAAAGTCCTCTGTGTGGAAGAAGCATACTGGGCAAGGACAGGGAGACATGAGGCTGTATGGGGTTTGGGTACATTATCTATTTAACTGAAGAATCCTTGCTTTCCTACCCTAACTTGGATCTTACACAGGAGCAGCCAGATGTATGCCTCCTAGTAGGAGCTGGAAACTTTGCTGCAGTATCTTACCAGCCTAAGGGGAATAAAACACTGAACAAACTGGCCAGTCCCCCCAAGGAAAATGGCCCAATTATTTATTGTAAGTGAATGAACCCCTCTCATGTACCTCAAATCATACTCAGAATTGTAATACCCCCCCCCCTTAAATATAAGCAGATAACCAAGAAATACCAGGCATTGGAGGGAAGCATCTAACATGAAAGCAGGGGTTTACTTATTTGTCTGTTTGTTTTTAAAGTAGAAAATTAGAGGAAACAAACATGAAGGGAGGAAAAAAAACTGAGAGTAAAATACTCCTGTCTTTAACAAATACAGATAAATGACATCCATGAATGAAGAATAGAATGTTCTTAAAAGGAAGGGATGGGGCTTCCCCTGGTGGTCCAGTGGGTAAGGACACTGCCTTGCAGTGCAAGGGGCGCCGGTTCGATCCCTGGCCTAGGAAGATCCCACGTGCCGCGGAGCGGCTGGACCGAAGTGTCCAATCACCGAGCCGGAGCTCTGGAGCGCATGCGCCCAGAGCCGGCACTCTGCAACGACAGACGCCACCGCGATGGGAGGCCCACAGGAGCCAAAGAACAAAGACGGATGCAAATAGAGAAATGAAAGACCAATAGAAGTGGTCCACCCGCTCCCCTCCCTCCCCAACCCGACCCCCGCCCAAAATAAATAAATAAATAAATCTTTAAAAAGGAAGGGATGCTCAAAAATAAAAAGGAGCTGTAACAAATTAAACATCTAATAACAGAAATGAAAAACAATCCAGAGAAGAGAAATGGGGATAGAATGGGTGAAATAATTCCAGAGATGATTCAGAAGATTTTCTATTGAAGGACACAAGTTTTTTTGTCAGATCTACTGAAGACCTATTATAATAGATGACATTAGATCCATACTAAAACAGGATCCTGATGAAATTTCAGACCGCCAAAGACAAGGAGAAGGCCCTTGGTTTCCAAAGAGAAACAACAGGTTTCCTATAAAGGATCTAGAATTAGACTCATATTAGTCTTCTGAATAGGAGTTTTGGAAACTAAAAGATGATAGAGCAAGGTTTTTAAAATTCTAAGGGAAAACGTTTTCCAGTGTAGAATTCTGTATCTTGTCAAAAACTATTGATTGCCTATGAGGTTAGATGAAAACATCATCAGACATATGAGATCTCCAAAGCTTTATCTCACACCCCAACTCCCAGGATACTGCTGAAAGAGGCTCAGTCAAAATGAGAACATCAACCAGGAGAGACACAGACTCGAAGAAACAAGCCAACAAAATGGGGAGTAAAGAGTTCTAGGATCAGGGGAAGAGAAATCACAGGGACCAGAGCTGTGCTGCAGACCAGAGAAACACAAGCCCAGGTTGGAGTGGCTCAGAGGCTCCTGGGGAAGTCATTGCAAGAAGGTGAAATGTGCATTTCAAGAAGGTGAAATCAGAATTCCTACTGTGTTTGAATCTATTGAGACTTGTACAATTAGGGGAGAGATAGGGGTTGAATAAGTAATCAGTAGATAGAAAATTAAGCAAACCAGTTTGTGATTAACTCCAGAGAAACATAGTGTTATACAGAAAAGGAGGGTGACTCATTGGGTACAATAGGACCTAGTGGTGCATAGCATTTTCATTGTCATTCAACCAGAAGCACAGAACACTGATCCAATCAAGCTGTGATTGGACTCCATGTGTGGCATGTGGGACAGGAAGTGTGTATGTTGTGTGGTAGAGGTCGGTGTTATTGAAAGAAAGCACAAACCTTATCTTCCATAGTGGAAAGTTGATAGATAAAGTTGCATAAACATGCTATTTAGAGATACGAAGGGAACTATCTCAAGAGCAGCTGAAGGAGTTGAAAGTAGTTGCTCTTGCTGCATGAGACATGGAGGCAGAAGACCCTTGGTTTTTCTAAAGCTCTCTAGAATTGTCTTTTCAGATAAAAATAGCTTTTACCATATTATAATAGATGACATTAGATCCATACTAAAACAGGATCCTGATGAAATTTCAGACCGCCAAAGACAAGGAGAAGGCCCTTGGTTTCCAAAGAGAAACAACAGGTTTCCTATAAAGGATCTAGAATTAGACTCATATTAGTCTTCTGAATAGGAGTTTTGGAAACTAAAAGATGATAGAGCAAGGTTTTTAAAATTCTAAGGGAAAACGTTTTCCAGTGTAGAATTCTGTATCTTGTCAAAAACTATTGATTGCCTATGAGGTTAGATGAAAACATCATCAGACATATGAGATCTCCAAAGCTTTATCTCACACCCCAACTCCCAGGATACTGCTGAAAGAGGCTCAGTCAAAATGAGAACATCAACCAGGAGAGACACAGACTCGAAGAAACAAGCCAACAAAATGGGGAGTAAAGAGTTCTAGGATCAGGGGAAGAGAAATCACAGGGACCAGAGCTGTGCTGCAGACCAGAGAAACACAAGCCCAGGTTGGAGTGGCTCAGAGGCTCCTGGGGAAGTCATTGCAAGAAGGTGAAATGTGCATTTCAAGAAGGTGAAATCAGAATTCCTACTGTGTTTGAATCTATTGAGACTTGTACAATTAGGGGAGAGATAGGGGTTGAATAAGTAATCAGTAGATAGAAAATTAAGCAAACCAGTTTGTGATTAACTCCAGAGAAACATAGTGTTATACAGAAAAGGAGGGTGACTCATTGGGTACAATAGGACCTAGTGGTGCATAGCATTTTCATTGTCATTCAACCAGAAGCACAGAACACTGATCCAATCAAGCTGTGATTGGACTCCATGTGTGGCATGTGGGACAGGAAGTGTGTATGTTGTGTGGTAGAGGTCGGTGTTATTGAAAGAAAGCACAAACCTTATCTTCCATAGTGGAAAGTTGATAGATAAAGTTGCATAAACATGCTATTTAGAGATACGAAGGGAACTATCTCAAGAGCAGCTGAAGGAGTTGAAAGTAGTTGCTCTTGCTGCATGAGACATGGAGGCAGAAGACCCTTGGTTTTTCTACGAAGCTCTCTAGAATTGTCTTTTTCAGTAATACAAACGTATAGCTTTTACCATGAATATTCTTAAAGACAGAATTGGAATTCACCGTGCATATTCCCACTGATGGTTGCCATTCAGGTTGCTATTACCACACACTTGACCAACCCCAGTCTAGCGTCAGCTCCGTCATTCCAAGGAGGCAAGGAATGAGTTCCAGAATTTCGAGCTGAAGGACATTGTTTTCTAGGCAGGAAACTTTCTCCAAAGAAGGCAGATAACTTGCCCCAGGGCCTCCAGCTCAGAGCAGAATCAAAACTGAAAACCAGAACCCTTCGCACGTGGCCCAATATTCTTTCAACACCCGCAGGATTCCACTTTTCTCCTTTTGGTGTGTGAGAGGGTGCTTGCTTGAGCAGCAAAAGAAGTCAGCCCTGACTCCTGTTCCAGCTCTGCTCCTGACCCGCTCATCTTTAACCTCACTCAGTATGTTGTTGTGTTTTCATCTGTGAAATGGGGATAACAATACCTGTGTTGCCCAGTCAGCTGTATTGTAGGGATCAAAGGAGAGCATAGAGATAAAAGCACTTCATGAAACTGTGAAGTCTTTTCAGATATCTGCTGATCTGTTATTCTCATGACCACTGCGTCTCCCTGGAAAAGACAACAGTAAAGGTGATCCAAAGCTTCCCATCAAGAGTACTGATGAGCATCTTGTGTAACTAAAGAGACGGCTTTCCAAAGGCATGGCAAGAGAAGTTTGAACTATTCCCTTCCATTTTGGCCCAGAGTTTGTCTGGTAAAACAAACTCTTGCCCAGAGGCAAAGCTTGTAGTCAAAGCATGGTTGCAGTGGACGCTTTTTGATCCAGGCTTCCACTGGAACGTGGATCTTTCTCTTCCCCTGTTGGCTTTGTTTTTGTTGGTTCAGACCCCTTGCACTTTCTTCCCTCTTGGATTCCTACCAAGAAGTCAGACGCAGAAGAGTTAAATCCCCTCTGACAGTTCTGACTTTCCAACTGGAAGGAAAACTTTCAAAGGAACATGCCACTGCCTAAAATGCTTATTAGAGATGCTGCTGTGCCCCTGACTGGAGCACTCCAGAGGGAGGCAGGCCTCGCAGACAGTTCCCAGGCACTGAACCTGCCCAGTCCGCCCCGACATTCCTTGGGGAGGAGCGGGCGTGGAGGGAGAGAACTCCAGGTTCCAAAGGAGAGGGTTCCTGGACCTTGGCCACTCATGTTGACAGTCTGGCATTGACCAATGAGGAGAGGAAACAATGCCGTGTTAGACAGTCACGCTTTTATCTGGCAAAAATGGAAACTGACACCAAGCAAGGTGTCTGTCTCAAGTCCCTCATCTGGTCAGAGGCAAAACCGGGCCTAAAATGCAGGCCTCTCTCACATCCTCCCTAATGCTACAGCCAACAGTTTGCCAGAGAGCGGCACGCCAGGCTCCAGAGTATTCAGTAATTACAGGGGAGACAGACTTACCATGACATCTCAGTTTAATACAATATAGATCAAGTAACTCGAATGGAGTGGTATGCGCTTTGTGTTCTGCTTAAATACTCAGTATCTTACAAGAGCTGCAAGACTTGGGTCCTGTTGTTATTCCAAACTACAAGTAGGAAAACAGGCCAAGAGGGCATCAGAGTTTCCTGAGTACCATCGCTAGTAAGGTGCTGAACTGGGCTCAGACCCAGTGCTTTCTGCCGCCTCACTCTTCCCTCTAGCTACACTGCGTGTATTTCCCAAGGCACAGCGCGGGTGGTTGTGTTTTGTTTGTGTCAGTAGGGCGCTCTCTGTCTCTCTCCTCCCTCTCCTGTGAGTCTGAGTTCCGCAGCCCCGTTGCATTATTGCTTGTGGTTTCAATGGCACGGTTTTATTTGGGCTGTTGTCAGAGTGATTGGTGTGGTGAAGTCACCCTCTGGCAGGTGTTGCCTTGCCTGTCAGTGGAGAGCGGCATCATGGTCAGAGGGGACTGGCCACGTGAGGGAGGAGTAGAGAGCAGCTAGGAGCCTGGGAGGACTCAGGCTGCATACTGGGGAAGTGACCAGTGGAAGCACTGATTCATCGCCCTGGATGTGCTCAGGACTTGGGTCCGTGGGATTCGCAGAGTTTTCACACCCTCCACAAAACTGGTGCCTTTGAAAACTGTGGTCGGGAAGTCATTTTCCCTGGATTTACTTGGGCCACAGGGAAATCATTTTTTAAAGGACACGCAATCAAGAGGCCATTAAAATAGAACAATGAATAAATCTGGATTTTAGATTTCTTCTGTTGAAAGGAAGAGACAATGCGAATGTAAAAGCTGTGATCGCAGGCTTATTAAGAGGAGTAAACTGAGCCAGGATCTCTGAATTTACAATTCAAATGAATAAACCAGGGCCAGAATGCGAGGAGACTAGTTTTTGTGTGTGGCTCCTGCAATCAGTTGTTCAATTTCATACATATGTAATTTTATAGTCACACCTCTCTCATTTGTGGAAATTTAAAAATATTTGTAATCCCACTTGATTACAGGTGATCCTAATCACCAGTGGAGCTTAAGCAACCCAAGGTACTAACTTTACCACATTTTAAAAGACCCTGGTGCATGAATTTGCTTCCTAGGGAAATAGCACTTGTTTGGTCAGATGGCCCTGGGATTAGATTCAGATTCTGCTGTCACCTGTGAGATCTTGGGCCAGGTGCCTGTCTGTGTCTCTGTTTCCTCATTTGTGGAATGGAAAGATTAATGCAGGCCTTCTTAGGGTACTTGGGAGCATTAAATGAGTTAGTTGCATTCAAAAATTATGAGGTAATCCCTCACACAGAGAAAACCCATCTTGAATGCTTGCTAGTATTAATGCCAGCTTCTGCTAATGTTTTGTCTCTTCCCGCGATATATATGGGAAAAAGAGATGGTGAGGCATGGAGCTAAGGGAGGAGAGAGAGAAAAAGTGGAGTTAGAAAAGGAGCAAAAGGAGTGAATATTTGGGCTGTTGTCAGAGTGATTGGTGTGGTGAAGTCACCCTCTGGCAGGTGTTGCCTTGCCTGTCAGTGGAGAGCGGCATCATGGTCAGAGGGGACTGGCCACGTGAGGGAGGAGTAGAGAGCAGCTAGGAGCCTGGGAGGACTCAGGCTGCATACTGGGGAAGTGACCAGTGGAAGCACTGATTCATCGCCCTGGATGTGCTCAGGACTTGGGTCCGTGGGATTCGCAGAGGTTTCACACCTCCACAAAACTGGTGCCTTTGAAAACTGTGGTCGGGAAGTCATTTTCCCTGGATTTACTTGGGCCACAGGGAAATCATTTTTTAAAGGACACGCAATCAAGAGGCCATTAAAATAGAACAATGAATAAATCTGGATTTTAGATTTCTTCTGTTGAAAGGAAGAGACAATGCGAATGTAAAAGCTGTGATCGCAGGCTTATTAAGAGGAGTAAACTGAGCCAGGATCTCTGAATTTACAATTCAAATGAATAAACCAGGGCCAGAATGCGAGGAGACTAGTTTTTGTGTGTGGCTCCTGCAATCAGTTGTTCAATTTCATACATATGTAATTTTATAGTCACACCTCTCTCATTTGTGGAAATTTAAAAATATTTGTAATCCCACTTGATTACAGGTGATCCTAATCACCAGTGGAGCTTAAGCAACCCAAGGTACTAACTTTACCACATTTTAAAAGACCCTGGTGCATGAATTTGCTTCCTAGGGAAATAGCACTTGTTTGGTCAGATGGCCCTGGGATTAGATTCAGATTCTGCTGTCACCTGTGAGATCTTGGGCCAGGTGCCTGTCTGTGTCTCTGTTTCCTCATTTGTGGAATGGAAAGATTAATGCAGGCCTTCTTAGGGTACTTGGGAGCATTAAATGAGTTAGTTGCATTCAAAAATTATGAGGTAATCCCTCACACAGAGAAAACCCATCTTGAATGCTTGCTAGTATTAATGCCAGCTTCTGCTAATGTTTTGTCTCTTCCCGCGATATATATGGGAAAAAGAGATAGTGAAGCATGGAGCTAAGGGGAGGAGAGAGAGAGAAAAAAAAAGTGGAGTTAGAAAAGGAGAAAACCAAATATAGGTTTCCCAACCCAGATGTGTAAAAACCAATTCTTCAGATTATGGGTCAGAAACTTACAGTCATCTCCACCTCTCCACCCCATCTATTTCTGGGTAGCTGGAGAAAATAATTCCGTTGAAGGGGTTGCAGGGAGGAATAAATGATTGGCTATACTAATAAACAGCTACCTTGTCTTGAATTAGAGCCATGGAGTGTCAGTGAAGGAACTCTTTGGAGATCTCTGATTTTATGATGGAGATCCTGAGGCTCAGAAAGATGATACAAGCTGACCAACAAGACACACATCTAGCAGCAGCACTAGGACCCCCACACCCAGACATCCCCCACATCCTTTCCAGTCTGAGATGCTGCCTTAAGGGTTCCACATCCCTCCCTCTCACTCCTTTTCAGTTCCTTGTCTTTTCTTAGAGCCAAAATTTAAAAGCTGACACACACATTGTCTGCTCTTTGGGATGGTATTTTTGACCATTTCATACTATACACCTTCATCCGACAAAGCACGCAAGGAAGCCGAGCCAGTCAACTGGACAGGACTCTTGAGCCCCAACTTTCTTTCTACCGGCTTCTTCCTCCTCAACTGAGAATAAAGAGGTCCCGAGGCTCCTCCCTGCCCTGGGCTGTGCACAGTGGATGCTGAAGGGCTGCTCCTCAAGATGTACAGAAGAAGGGGAAGATGTCGGCCAACCAGGGAGCTAATTGGAGGCATAAATTAATGCACACCTGAACAGGTGACATTATCCAAATGATAAATTGCCATAGGCACAGGCCATTGTTGTTCACAGGGGTGATTTATGGCCCAGGTTTGGAAATGAACAGAGAAAGAAATATTTAAATGTAGCCATTTAAGCTTAGGTGGAGGGCCGTCCTTTAAAAATTGAGGTGTCTTTCCTCTGTCAGATTTGTCCATATTAATCAAAATCGAGTGGAGTGGCTTTGTACATTTTTTAAAACAGACAAAAAAAAAAGCATTTATGTTTTAAATAGAACACAGAAGGCTCATTGTTCTTTTTTTTTTTTTTTTTTCCGGAACATAGAACCCAGGAATGAAATCTCCAGGAGTCTGTACACATTTTCTTTACTTAGGCCTTCTCTTATTGTCTTGTCTATTGAGGCTAAGCAGAAAATGAAAACCTTAATTGATTTCCTGCCTTATTGAATCTGGGCAAAGATTTTCATCTCTGTAGACACAGAAATATCTGAAAAAAGACAAAGATGGTTTGTCAACAAGTGAACGTCATTTCAAAATTTAAGAAGAGATAGGCCGCCAGGCTTACTGCACCCCAACACACACACACACACACACACACACACACACACACACACACACACAGACACACACACACACAGTACACTTGGACAGGCATGATTTTTCCTTCAGAACATGGAAGCCAGACGTTTGAGCAATCTGTCTTTTGCTTAGCCCCTAAAGGGGTAAAAGAGAGATGGGCCTCATGAAATATTTAGGATTTCCACCAGGCAGAACCACAAAGAACAAATGAAATTAGCCCCTTTATGGGGCCAAGGGCCCTCAGTCAACCCAGAAATAATAAATTTTTTAATTCCTACCATCTACGTTTTCTTCCCACCGCTGCCCACCACCTCCAGGGTCCTCACGGGCAACCTTTGAGTTGAGAACTCTTAATCATATTTCCGGGCGGAAACCTGTGGGCAGAGGAGTAAGAGGTGGCGGTGCCCAGGAGACCTGTCCTTGGGAGGGTCTGGGTGCAAATTCAGGTCAGCCTGACTCTAGCCCGTGTATTTGTTCATATCTTCTCTACCTATAGCAGTGCCCATCCTTCCCCAACTCCACCCCACTTCTGCCAACCATTGTAAAAGTGCTTTGGGTCCATTACCCAGCAGTTAGCCCTGGAGCCAGCCAAGGCACCTCTCCAGGCTTCCTTTTCCAGATCTGTAACATCAGTAATTCACTCCCTACCTGATGAACACAGCTGTTGTGTCTAATAAAGGGGAAGAGATAACCATGAAAACAGCTTTTTACACTGCAATATGCCACCACCATTGTCAGTTTCTTCTGTGATACAGTAAAGGAATTATCCCACACCAGCAGACTTATATTTTAGGAGAAAACCCTAACAACTAAAAAGCTCACAAACAACGATGCACCACCTCTGAGATGGCGCGTGTGCTTGACGAGGATCTGCTCACAGACTCCTCACTGTGGCCAGCTGCTGCTCCCGGGCTTTGGGCGGCCGCCCCGGGGCATGTGAGGCCACAGAGCTCCATGTCTTTATAGCATTATGCATTAAAGTCATCTGTAAAATAAAGAGACATTCCAAATAGCCCTTATGGTTTTCATTTTTTCATTTTGGCACAGGGACACGGAGCAATTTTCCAGAATGTTTTAAGTAGGAAAAAACGGTCATTCTCAAAACAGCCGTTCCGTATGCCTGAGCCTCTGGGTCATATTCACATTCTGAAATATCGGAGCCACTCCAGTGTGTGTTCCTTTAAATGGGCTGTTTCTTTTATTAAAACAAATGAAGGCAGAATCCGTTCCTTATATAATATTCTTACCTCTGAGCCCTGAGGGCAGGGAGGGTTCGGAACGTGGAATAAAGCTGTTGGAACACACTGGGCGAAGGAGGAGGTGGCCACTGTTGAGAAGAATGCTTCTGCCGTTCCTAATGGATCCTTTCTACCCGCGTCCTCCAGGTGTTCACACGTTTTATCTGGCAGCCGTGGGATTAAACACTTTCATGGGGTTGGTGCGGGCAAGGGCTGTTCCTAAGGATTGTCAGTAAGAATGTGTCACACTTCTGAGTGCGCTGTCCTTGATAATAGCGCTTTATGTTTTATATGTCGTTTTGACCAAAAAAGTTCACTTGGGCTTTTTTCATAAGATGTAGTTACAGAAAAACCCAAACGGACTTTTTGGGCAACCCAATAATATGTGTAACGTAAAGCCCCTCATGTCTAGGTTTTCAGTGGTTTACTTGAGTAAACAGGCAATGATCAATTCCTGTGTGCCAGGCCCTGTGACAAGGACGGGCAGTGCAGCCTGGAAGTGGCCCCAGACCCTGTGGAGGACCGAGGGACAGAAGTTGCACGAACCAGATCTGTAAGCAGCTGTGTGCAGCCCAGCATAGTCAAAAGTGGAATCGAGACAGGAGTGACGTGAAGGAGCCCAAAGAGCAAAGCCCTCTTCCTCTGAAGCAACAGAGGGAGCAGGGACATGGGAACTGGGTTCTGGCAGATGACCTGGAGCTCCACGGGGGCTTACCCTCTAAAGTTAGGCTGAGGAAGTATTGTTTATTCGTTGATAGCAAGGAAACCTACCCTCAGAGAAAGTCACTCGCTCCCTGAGGTCACGAAGAGGAAGTTGCTGTAGATGACTGCTCTCTCTCTCTGAGCCAGGCATCCTTCCTCTCACAGCCTGTCCCTTGCACTTAAAATGATACTCTTTTTAGCATCAAAAGAAATGAGAAATGATGTGAAATCTTCTCCACTTCCTTGTGGGTTTATAAGGTTGATACTTTCCACCAGAGCTGAGTCAGAGTCACTATTACCAAAGAGAAATTTTAGCATGGTCTTCCTGGCATGTCTTTCTCTGCTTCATAACTAAATCCTAAGGTGCGTCATCCTGTTGTTGAGAACTTACAGAGGGTATGCTGTGGATAGAGGCAGAGAGGTACTGAAGATGGCTGCATTAAATGGGACAGCTTGTCATTCTTCCTGTGTTTATTTAACAAATATTTATGGAAAGTGTATTATCAGTGGTTTGCCGATGTTTAATAATTGGCTCTCCAAGAGAAAAAAAAAAGTCCTGATTTTCAGTGCCTGCCAATTTCTGTGGTGTAAACACTTCCATTGTAATCAGTTTCAGGCGGCCAGTGTAAATATCTCTGCATGCAAGGTTGAGAGGCATTAGGCAGAATTAGTGCAGGCCCTGGGCCAGGTACTGGAGATAGACTCATGCACGTAACAGACATGCTCCCTATCCCCATAAGAAATCAGAACCTTTATCACTGGGGAGATGAGATATGGGCAATATTTTCCACTTGATCCTCACAATATTTCTTTTTAAAGTGGTTCCCTTTAACCCAATAATATGTGTAACGTAAAGCCCCTCATGTCTAGGTTTTCAGTGGTTTACTTGAGTAAACAGGCAATGATCAATTCCTGTGTGCCAGGCCCTGTGACAAGGACGGGCAGTGCAGCCTGGAAGTGGCCCCAGACCCTGTGGAGGACCGAGGGACAGAAGTTGCACGAACCAGATCTGTAAGCAGCTGTGTGCAGCCCAGCATAGTCAAAAGTGGAATCGAGACAGGAGTGACGTGAAGGAGCCCAAAGAGCAAAGCCCTCTTCCTCTGAAGCAACAGAGGGAGCAGGGACATGGGAACTGGGTTCTGGCAGATGACCTGGAGCTCCACGGGGGCTTACCCTCTAAAGTTAGGCTGAGGAAGTATTGTTTATTCGTTGATAGCAAGGAAACCTACCCTCAGAGAAAGTCACTCGCTCCCTGAGGTCACGAAGAGGAAGTTGCTGTAGATGACTGCTCTCTCTCTGAGCCAGGCATCCTTCCTCTCACAGCCTGTCCCTTGCACTTAAAATGATACTCTTTTTAGCATCAAAAGAAATGAGAAATGATGTGAAATCTTCTCCACTTCCTTGTGGGTTTATAAGGTTGATACTTTCCACCAGAGCTGAGTCAGAGTCACTATTACCAAAGAGAAATTTTAGCATGGTCTTCCTGGCATGTCTTTCTCTGCTTCATAACTAAATCCTAAGGTGCGTCATCCTGTTGTTGAGAACTTACAGAGGGTATGCTGTGGATAGAGGCAGAGAGGTACTGAAGATGGCTGCATTAAATGGGACAGCTTGTCATTCTTCCTGTGTTTATTTAACAAATATTTATGGAAAGTGTATTATCAGTGGTTTGCCGATGTTTAATAATTGGCTCTCCAAGAGAAAAAAAAAAGTCCTGATTTTCAGTGCCTGCCAATTTCTGTGGTGTAAACACTTCCATTGTAATCAGTTTCAGGCGGCCAGTGTAAATATCTCTGCATGCAAGGTTGAGAGGCATTAGGCAGAATTAGTGCAGGCCCTGGGCCAGGTACTGGAGATAGACTCATGCACGTAACAGACATGCTCCCTATCCCCATAAGAAATCAGAACCTTTATCACTGGGGAGATGAGATATGGGCAATATTTTCCACTTGATCCTCACAATATTTCTGTTATCATTTTAAAGAGGAAGCCAGAGACAGAAATACTGAAAGACAGAGCCAAAAAGACTGAGATGTTCCTTATATGCATCTTGATAGATTCTAAAATGCTTCAGCCATCTGTGTGTTCCTGTGCCCCTCCATCCTTATCTGCCTCTCTGCCGTGCCAGCCTCCAGCACATGGGTGTTTAAAAGAACAATCAGATGGCAGAGGGCAATGAAAACAGGACAAAGAAAAGTGTGTTACTTCTTGGGGCATGGAAGCCTCACAATACACTTAGTATTTCGGTGGTGGAATTTTCTTAACATAAGACCTTGTTTCTTTTAGAGACTCCATACTCCCCTCTGCAGTATTTATGGACCAATATAGATAGAGAAGGGAATGCCCACCCATCCGAAATTCTTGTCTGGAAAATCCCATGGACAGAGGAGCCTGGCAGGCTATAGCTTATGAGATCACAGAGAGTCGGGCACTACTGAGCAACCAGCATGTTCACATTCAGATTGGAAATAGGTCTCCGTGTGCCAGTCAGAAGGGGAGCTGTGAAGTTTTAACTGGATACCCATCTCGCTGTCACTCTGATAAGGAACGCAAGTATCTTCAGGATCCAGGACCTGAACCCAACCTCCTTATGGTAATGTTTCAGCCAAACAGAAGAAACTGCTTACAGGTGTGATTGAGCAGATATACCTTGGCTGAAATGTCACCACTGAGGATGGATTCCTTTGACTGATGGCAGTGCCCCTTGCTAACTGATACCCATGAAAACTTGCTTTGCCAGGATCAAGCACTGACACCTTAGAATAAACTAGTTTAATCAGATCATCCTAGAAGCATAATGAGCTGAGAGTAAATTTTGAAAAGAGAAGGAGTAAGTCTAAGCAGGGCTCCAGGCATGGGTATGAAGAGGGGAAGGCTTGAGGTACCAGGGTCCTGAGGGAGGAAAGGGATGAAGAGCCTCGTTGGAGGGAGAGTCTCTACTCTGTCTCTGAGAACCAGCAGACTACATATTAGCCTGTTCTCCAATGACTCAGGATTCTCACTTCAAACATGAATAACCAGACCACACCGTGGTACTCTCATGTCCTTGGATATTTAGAATAAAACATTGTTGTTGAGAAATAACTAGATGCCTTTACTATCTCATTACATAAATCATCTCATATTCACAGCCCTCTGATAGGTCCACATGCCTATCCCCACTCTAAAATGGAGCTATATTGTTCATTAAGAGATGGAAACTAGCGGTCAGAGAGGGGAAGTAACTTACCCAAGACTGCATAGCAAATAAGTGGCAAAGCCTGTTTAGCACTCCAGTACGTGGTGGAATTTTCTTAACATAAGACCTTGTTTCTTTTAGAGACTCCATACTCCCCTCTGCAGTATTTATGGACCAATATAGATAGAGAAGGGAATGCCCACCCATCCGAAATTCTTGTCTGGAAAATCCCATGGACAGAGGAGCCTGGCAGGCTATAGCTTATGAGATCACAGAGAGTCGGGCACTACTGAGCAACCAGCATGTTCACATTCAGATTGGAAATAGGTCTCCGTGTGCCAGTCAGAAGGGGAGCTGTGAAGTTTTAACTGGATACCCATCTCGCTGTCACTCTGATAAGGAACGCAAGTATCTTCAGGATCCAGGACCTGAACCCAACCTCCTTATGGTAATGTTTCAGCCAAACAGAAGAAACTGCTTACAGGTGTGATTGAGCAGATATACCTTGGCTGAAATGTCACCACTGAGGATGGATTCCTTTGACTGATGGCAGTGCCCCTTGCTAACTGATACCCATGAAAACTTGCTTTGCCAGGATCAAGCACTGACACCTTAGAATAAACTAGTTTAATCAGATCATCCTAGAAGCATAATGAGCTGAGAGTAAATTTTGAAAAGAGAAGGAGTAAGTCTAAGCAGGGCTCCAGGCATGGGTATGAAGAGGGGAAGGCTTGAGGTACCAGGGTCCTGAGGAGGAAAGGGATGAAGAGCCTCGTTGGAGGGAGAGTCTCTACTCTGTCTCTGAGAACCAGCAGACTACATATTAGCCTGTTCTCCAATGACTCAGGATTCTCACTTCAAACATGAATAACCAGACCACACCGTGGTACTCTCATGTCCTTGGATATTTAGAATAAAACATTGTTGTTGAGAAATAACTAGATGCCTTTACTATCTCATTACATAAATCATCTCATATTCACAGCCCTCTGATAGGTCCACATGCCTATCCCCACTCTAAAATGGAGCTATATTGTTCATTAAGAGATGGAAACTAGCGGTCAGAGAGGGGAAGTAACTTACCCAAGACTGCATAGCAAATAAGTGGCAAAGCCTGGCCTTCAAACGTGGGTCTCTATGACTCCTAAGCTTGTGTTCTGCTGGGCTTTCTGTTCCAGTGGGTCAGGTTTGCTGTCTCCAGGCTCTTCTGTTTCTGATCACTTTTACTTGGTCCAAGTCCTTCTGGATCTTCCTCCTTTGGTGGTCAGGAATCACATACTGCTACAGTCAGGGCGTCTTCCCTGTGGGGCTTCTTTCTCCCTTCTCAGGAGCCAGTGTTTGGTTTTAGGAACTAGATAGCCAAATTTGTGGGTTTTTGCTATAAAATAAGAGTCCATGGATTCTGAATAGCATGCTAAGGGCTTCTCCGGACTTAAGTACTCGATCTTTGAGACATACCTTGACCAGGCTTTAAAAAAAAAAAAACTTGTTTTGTTTCTTTGCTATTTTCTAAATCAATGAAATTATGAAGTATTGCATCTTATTGAAAAAATATTCCATATAGATTTGGATGTATCTTTTGGAGGTACATTATAAATGAAACGTGTGTGTGTGTGTCTATAGGAAGAAGAGAAGGGAGAAGGAAGAAACAGAGCTCATCAACTTCTCATCTTGTTTGGGGCTGAATGGTTTAGTGACTGTGGCCAGGTGAAAACGTTTGTAATATGTGTCTTCTTCATGTCAGAACTCAAGCTCCATTGATCAAAGTAGCCATCCTCCTAGGGGGGCCAAGGCTGATCTGTGACACAGCTAGAACAGTGGTCTAGAACAGTGATGACTGTATTGATGTTTTTGATATCTGATTGCTTTTAAAGGCTTCAGCATACCCCACCCAACTGCCAACCTATCTACTGGAAACAGATGAGCTTTTAGTAGAACCAATTCCTGTGGGTGAGTCCCTTCACCTGTCTGGGGGCCTCATAGCCTCAAGTAGAGAAGGAAGACATAGCTAGACCCTGGTGATGGCTTCATGGGCCCATCCAGGTCCATGTCCAGATGACCGATTCTCCCCTTCTTCTTCATGTGCTAGTCTTGGCTGAGGCCAAAGTGTGCTGCTGCTTTACAAGTGACACCCGTGTCCTTGGCGCTGCCAGTAAGGAGTTAATGCTCATACACAGAGTCTGAGGAGTCTTACATAACTCATTCCATCTCATCTCGTGGATGTTTTTCTGTAAACTGTGCCAGAACTAATTTCACGGTTTTAAAACAACTCATGGTACCAAAAGAATGTGTAATGAGCTGCCAGGAGATATGATCATTTCCTGTTTGTAAGGAAAAGACCTGTAGCTCCTTGGGACTTTTTAGGAATAATTTCTCAGTGAAACCAACAACATAGGCCCTTGGAAGAACAGACCTGGTGCGGCAGAGATTGTTTCTGAAGGTTCTCCTTCTACTGGGGCTTTAGAACCTTCCTTTTCATCCAGCCCCCATGGGTCAGGTTTTCTTCCTTTCTTCTTAATTGATTGTGGTATATTACATACAGCAGGCACCATGTTAGCCATTTTAAAATGCGTGGTTCAGTGGCAGTTAACATGTTCACCAATTGTGCTACAATCCCCACTCTCTAGTCCACAATGTTTTCATCATCCCAGAAAGAGCCCTCTTCCCATCAAACAGCCCTTCCTTGTTCCCAGTCCTTGGCAGGTACTCATCTAATTTTGACGTCTTGATATTTACCTATTAGAGGACTTTAGGTAAACAGAATATCTGTTGTGTGGCCTTCTGTGTCTGGTCTCTTTTGCTTAGCATCATGTTGTTAAGGTCCATCCATGTTGTAGCATATATCTGTCCTTGACTCCTTTTTGTGACTGAATAATATTCTATTGTGTGGATATACCGTATTTTGTTTATTCCTTCATTCATTGATAGAGGGTTAAGGTTGCCAAAGACAAATTGGGCTGCTATGAAGATTTATATACAAGTTTTTATTTGAACATCTGCTTTCACTTCTTCTGGGTGTACACCTAAGACTGGACCTAGGGTTGCTGGATTATCTGATACTACTATGTTGAACCTTTTGAGCAACTGCCAAACTGTTTTCCAAAGTGGCTATACCGTTTTATATCCCTACCAGCAATGCACGAAGGCTCCAGTTACTCTCCGTTTTGCCAACACACTATTTTTTTTTCCTGTTTAATTGCCATCCTCGTGGGTGTGAAATGATATCTGGGTTTCTTTGGAAGTGATTAATTTCTCAAAATAGTTTGCTTTTTCAGTGTTGGAAAGCTTGTACAGGCCAAATCACTGCCATAGGCCAGCGTAGCCTTTCCCACTGAGTCCTCCTCATGCCTCTAAGTTTAGAATCCAGCTCTTGCATTTAGGGAAATCTAAAGAGTCACCTCTAAGATTACAGTGCATGCCACAGCTGCCAAGAGCTGCCTAATTTCATGTCCTTCTGCCATCTCGAGGAGTCCCTTCCAGCTGAAATAGTCTGTGCATCCCACCAGAGCCAGACCATCACCCTCTCTGTGATGCAGAGAGCCAGGCAGCCTTGTTCCAGTGCACGGAATGAGACGGCAACAGCGCCACAGCCAGACCCTGGCTCACTCCTGCTGCAGGCTTATTTCCACTCTGTCATGAACCACAGGCTCATTTCACACTTCCTGTTTGGAGGACGTGGAGGTCAGAAAAAATATTCCAGTGATGCTGATAATATTTACATCAGCTTTAAGCATTCTGATACTCACAGTAATCCTCAGACATAGGCAAGATATGTGGTAGTACTGTCCTCATTTTAAAGCTGAAGAAACTAAAGTGCGGGGCCATTTAGGTAATTGCCCAGAGTTATGTCCACTGTAATAAATTTCTATGAATAATATTTCTTGGTGATCCAGCCTGCGAGGTACCTTTCCCTTGAGTGGAGCTGGAGGAAGAGGAAGGGTGGGGTCTAGGTGAGGGGAATTGGCATATTTAGCAGTAGCATAAAGGAGGTCTCCTCTGACTTGGGAGGTTGGCAAGTAAACCTGTTGTTCCTGGCTGGCTCATCGTGGAGTGAGGGAAGGGAAGAAGTCATTTAAAGTTATAAACATGAGAGTTCGGTGACTTCTCCAAATTCTTCCCTCATGATTGCACCATCAGATGCTGATACACCACCATGGTGTCACACTGTGCCTAACTGATGTGAGGTCCAAAATTGAGCCTTCTTTCCACCAGGAGCTTCTAGTGTAAACCCACTGTCAAGCTTTGAATTCCCAAAATGCCCTCCTGAGGTCTGGCCATTTTTTCTGAGACAGGTCATAAGAAGAAGAGTGTGAAAGCAAATTGTGTATTGCAAGCAACCCATCTAGAAGCTGAGGTTTTATTGCTGCCACTACTGTTTGGTAATGAGTATAGCAGTAAAGTGGTCATTGCTACCGCCTGCACGGTGAATAGCCCACGCTGAGCAATGGCTTAGAGCACCATGATGAAGTTTCTCTATGCCTGTCCTCACTCCCAACCTCATCACCTAGGTTAGTTCTGTAGAGATCGGGATTCTTTGTCCTCATTCCTGAGTTGGAAGACACCAAGTGGGTGGTGATTGTGGATAGCTGCTATCATCCAAGAATATCCATGCCGAAATGGTGCTGTGCTGTGTGCCAAGTCACTTCAGTCATGTCTGACTCTTTGCGACCTCATGGACTGTAGCCCACCAGGCTCCTCTGTCCAAGGGATTCTCCAGACGAGAATCTTAGAGCGGGTCACCGTGCCTTCCTCCAGGGGATCTTCCTGACCTAGGGATCGAGCCATGTCTCTTCCTTCTCCTGCACTGGCAGTTGAGTTCTTTACCACTAGCGCCACCTGGCCGTTTCCTTCTCCCAGCCTCTTGTGTCTCCTCCATCAGCAGGTGGATTCTTTACCACTGTGCAAAATATGGTGGTGAAAAAAAAGCCCAAAATGGTGCTAGATGATAAACTATGATGCACTAGCAGTGTTTTCTTGAGTCTTTTATGTGGTTGGCAAGTGGTGGGAGGTGGTGTCACATTTTAGAAACTGAGGTCCAGAATTTGGTTTCAGACAAACATATCTGAGATCAGTCCCACCACCTTACATTTCCTACATGTTCTTGGATGAAGATCTGGAAGTGAAAAGACAGAAATCCAGGCCTAACCTGCTTTTGAGCAATGAGTTCAAGGATGTGGCCAGAAGGGTCAAAGCACCCATCTAAACAGAAAACAGGGAAGGAAGCTGGTTGTTTTCTGCTCAAATTCTTATTCACAGGTGACTCTGCACTATCAGAAGTGAAACATTGACAGCCAGTGGCCCATGGCTTAGAAGATTCTAGTTGTCATTTTGAAAATATATTGGATTTAACTGTTAGAAACTCATAGGCAGCTTATAGCAACAACAGGGACCCCATTGCCTCTGATGTCAGTGGAGATCTGGATTATCAGAAAGCAGAAACTTTGACTCACTGGTTATATACCCAGATTTTTCCCCTAAGGCTTTCATGTTGTCTTTCCTCAAAGGACAGCATAAAAGCAGGTGTAATGGTCCTAAGGTGGCAATGTTCAAACCTGTCTACAAGCCCTTCAAAATACAAGTGATGTACTTACCACATGATGGGCCATAGCTTGGAAAGTTGGAACAAATTAAAAAAGGAAATTCAACCTGGGATGTATGCATAGGAGGGAGAAAGGGCTTATCCAGAATGCTGTGAAATAAGCAGAAAATTATTCAGCCTTCCTCTGCTCTGTTCATTAAAGCCATGGGGTTAGGTTTTGAAATTTTCTGTTTTAATCAGGCCTTTATTTAATTTATGCCAGTATTTGTAAATAATTCTATTAACGTGACAATTTTAAATAGAGCTGTTGCCAAACAGGAGGTTATTCATGGTGACTGTTTTCTGGGGAAGTGAGGGAGAGGAACAACTGAACACACTGCACTCGGTAGAATTTCAAAGCCACTGCTGATACAGGAATGGAATTATTCTACCTTTCCTCTGCCACCTCAGAAGGCCAGCCTGAACCCAGGTCCTCAGAGAGCCTGTTCTAGAGTAAAACTGATGCACTAGCAGTGTTTTCTTGAGTCTTTTATGTGGTTGGCAAGTGGTGGGAGGTGGTGTCACATTTTAGAAACTGAGGTCCAGAATTTGGTTTCAGACAAACATATCTGAGATCAGTCCCACCACCTTACATTTCCTACATGTTCTTGGATGAAGATCTGGAAGTGAAAAGACAGAAATCCAGGCCTAACCTGCTTTTGAGCAATGAGTTCAAGGATGTGGCCAGAAGGGTCAAAGCACCCATCTAAACAGAAAACAGGGAAGGAAGCTGGTTGTTTTCTGCTCAAATTCTTATTCACAGGTGACTCTGCACTATCAGAAGTGAAACATTGACAGCCAGTGGCCCATGGCTTAGAAGATTCTAGTTGTCATTTTGAAAATATATTGGATTTAACTGTTAGAAACTCATAGGCAGCTTATAGCAACAACAGGGACCCCATTGCCTCTGATGTCAGTGGAGATCTGGATTATCAGAAAGCAGAAACTTTGACTCACTGGTTATATACCCAGATTTTTCCCCTAAGGCTTTCATGTTGTCTTTCCTCAAAGGACAGCATAAAAGCAGGTGTAATGGTCCTAAGGTGGCAATGTTCAAACCTGTCTACAAGCCCTTCAAAATACAAGTGATGTACTTACCACATGATGGGCCATAGCTTGGAAAGTTGGAACAAATTAAAAAAGGAAATTCAACCTGGGATGTATGCATAGGAGGGAGAAAGGGCTTATCCAGAATGCTGTGAAATAAGCAGAAAATTATTCAGCCTTCCTCTGCTCTGTTCATTAAAGCCATGGGGTTAGGTTTTGAAATTTTCTGTTTTAATCAGGCCTTTATTTAATTTATGCCAGTATTTGTAAATAATTCTATTAACGTGACAATTTTAAATAGAGCTGTTGCCAAACAGGAGGTTATTCATGGTGACTGTTTTCTGGGGGGGAAGTGAGGGGAGAGGAACAACTGAACACACTGCACTCGGTAGAATTTCAAAGCCACTGCTGATACAGGAATGGAATTATTCTACCTTTCCTCTGCCACCTCAGAAGGCCAGCCTGAACCCAGGTCCTCAGAGAGCCTGTTCTAGAGTACACACAGTCGAGAACCTTTCGGGGTTCGCTTACTATGGTAGAGTGTCAGGGGCACTGAGGCAGGAGGGAATGATCCCCTTGCTCAAATGTCACAGAGCATCGTAACTGTGGAAGGTCACCCCAGAGGCAAGCTGCCGGAACGTGGTAGCCAGTAAGCCTTGGAGTTTAGCCTGGCATCAGTCCCTGTCTGTGGCAAGTCACCAGAAAGCTCTTCAAATGTCCACAGGTTCTCCCCCCAGTGAAACATGGACACACTGAGTATTTAATTAACTGTTCCTAGTCCTTGGGGCCTTACCACTCACTGCTTTACGCACAGGCTGGACTTGTGCAGTGAACTTTCGTGCTCAGCTAAGCACATGCTGATGTGGTTTAATGTAGTTCCTCAGTGTTCAAGATGACTAAGAAATGGGCATCTAGCGTCACTGTGTTGCCAGGGTGAAAGGGGATCTGACGACTGGGATCATCAAACCACCTTACCTGTATCTGTTCCAGGCTGTAGAGTTTGCAGAGCTTATGTACTGTGGACTTAACCTCATTTGATTACTTGAACAAAGGGAAGCATCTGAGGTTCATTCCATCTTGGGTACATTTTATGAGTTCATCTGATCATTAAGAAAAGGCTCAGCTACCTTAACTATAATAATGGAAATGTAAATAATAATAGTAAAAAGGAAATGGAAACTGTTATTAATATATTGCTCCACTTTAGTATAGAACCACTGTGTATTCAAGTCAAAAGGAACTCTTGAGATCATTTAGTCCATCTTTTTATTTTGTAAATGGAGAAACAGATCCACTGATAAGTTTACTTTTTGCCTAAGATCACTGAGCTGGATAATAAAACCAAGTTTTCTTGTTTTTTGAAGGGAAAGGGATTGCTGAGGGACAGGAAAAAACAGGGTTTATAGGATTCATGGATTCTCTTTCGAGGTCATGTGTCATTTGGTATATGGTAAAATATGATTATATGGAATATATTTACTTAACACTGAAAAAATGAATAACTGGGTACATTGAAATTTTCTTCTTCAGTGATTCTCATTCCTTCTTGTAGATCTGTTAACTGTTAGCTGTCATTCCCCTTCAAGCTGAGGAACTTCTTTAACCTTCCTTTTAGTGCTGGTTTCCTGATAATGAATCTCTGAGTTTTACATTATCTGGAAATGACTTTTTTGCCTTTATTCTTAAATATAGAATTCTGAATATTTCTTTCTCTATTTTAGAGAGACCATTCCATCACCATCTGGATTTTGTTGTTTTTTTGAGAAAAAGTTGGCTGTCATTTATGTTCTTGCTTCTTTGGAATACAAAGAAACAACAGGATAAATGATGTTTATACAATATAAATGTTTTCCTCTGACTGTTTTCAAGATTTTCTCTTTATCTTTGGATTTCAAGAAATTGACTATGTTTTGACAAGGTACGGGTTCTTTGTGTTTATCCTGCTTGGGATGTGTTGAGCTTTTTGAATCTGTAAGTTGATGTCTTTTACCACATTGCGGAAGTTTTCAACCATTCTTTCCAATATATTTTTTTGTTTGTCTTAATTTTGGCCTCTCTTACTGATTTTTTGTTTATTTACTTTCAGCCATCTTTATTCTTTGGCCTGTGTGGGCCTCCCATTGCAGTGGCCTCTCTCACTGCAGAGCACTGGCTCTGGGCGCATGTGCTCCAGAGTGCTGGCTTGTAATTGGACACACTGGTCCAGCCACTCCTCACCACATGGGATCTTCCTGGGCCAGGGATCTCACCAGTGCCCCTTACATTACAAGGCTGACTCTTTACCCGTTGTACCACCAGGGAAGCCCTTTCCAGTATATTTTCTACCCATTGTCTCTCTCCTCTCCTTGCAGGGCTTCATTTCACATATATTAAACTGTTTGCTGGTCTCGGACTTTGTTCACTTTTCTCGTTTTTTCCTCTCTGTTCTTAAGAATACTTGCTTATTGATCCATGTTCAGGTCCACTGACTCTCTCCTGCCCTCTCTAATCTCCTGTTAAGCTCACATAGTAATTTCTTTTTCATTGTAGTCATTTTTCTTTTTTTTCTCTTTTTTTTTTTACCTCTAGGTTTTCTATCTGGTTCACTGTTACAGTTTCTGTTTGTCACTGAGGTTACGCATCTGTTCATGCATTATGTATACATATATATTTCAATTCCTTGAACATACTTTCTTGAAGGTTTTTATCTGCTAAATGCATTGTCTGAGTTTTCTTGGGGTTGGTTTCTGTTGACTCCATTTCTTTTCTTGAGTATGGGTTAAAGTTTACTCTTTCTTTGTATGTCCAGTGACTTTGATGAGAAATACATAACACACATGTCACAGAGACTAGATTCTGTTATGTTCTTCTAAAGAGAATCTGTTTGTTTTTAAAGCAGCCTGTTAACTTGGCCAACTCCAGCTTTGTCTTCCCTGTGGTCAACAGCAGCTAACCCTTTTCTTTAATCTTCCATCTGCTGCTTTTATCTGTTCCCCCTATGATCTCCTCCATGCATGCATGGTTTAGCAGTCAGCAGAGAATTGGGGCAGATTTTATACATAGGTGTTGCAACTTGTCCTTCTGCAGTCCCACCCTTCTACAATGGGTCCTCTCACTTTCGAATTCCTCTCCAAACCTTGATCTTATCTCTGACAGTGAAAGCTCAACAGAGCCAAAACCTAGGGTGTGTTTTCATGCAGAAATCCACAAATTAACAAATTTTGCCAAGTGGAGGTTCTATCTTTCTGGGTCAAGGCTCTATTCCAGTTTCTGTTTTTTTTCTTGTCTTCAGATCATTTTTCAAATTATTTTGTGTAGATGGTTTCATTGTTATCTGTGGGAGAGTTAGTACACCATTACTCAAAGCCAATATTCCTTATATTTGCATTTGGATATTGAACACGCTGGCTCAATATCAGAACTCTCTGATGCAAAAGTCGTATTAAGTCCATTCTGAGGAAACAGACTCAGGGAGGTTAAGTGACTTGCCCAAGTTCATACAGCTGAATATGACTGAACCATACTGGCACCCAGAGCCCATGGCCTTGACCTGGGCTCAGGCCACAGTTGGTTTTATGCACATATGAAGTTTAAAAAGGCAGACTTTTCTTAAAAGCTCCTATTGAATTCTCATCTCACTAAACTCCACCGAATACACATAGACCAATCCTGTCATTTTGAAACTTTTTTGTCCAAAGGAAGGATCTAGGGCCTCTGTGGGTTAGACATCTCTGAGAAATTGTGCTGTGCCTGCGTTGGAAGCAAAATACCTGTGTAATCCTAGAACCAACTGATATCTACAAGCCCTGACACGCATGATTGTGAGACTGAGGCCAGCCCGGAAGTTTCTTTGAGGGCAGCTATGTACAACCACAGCTGAGTGTTGTGTACTGCCTACACATGACTATCTACTAAAATTCTGAGTGTTGCAAAGCTGAAAATTCAACCTATGTTGGCCCTTGTGGTTGGGGAAGGCATTCAGCTCCTCTCCCTCATGGGGACTTGATACAAAGTGAAAGTCTGTAGGTTGAAACTCACAGGAAAATAAGAATTGGTCTCAAACTGGGGTTTACATAAATATTTCAGAGTCCATCTACAATCTCCTCTACTCTCCAGGCTCTAGATGCATGTTTTCCTATGTCAGACGCCCTCTGTCCGTCCCGAATCTTTTTCAGGCTGTAATGCCACATTATGTTTGAGTCCAATTCCAAATCCCTAAGGAAAGTATCGTTCTCCACTAGCCCTACCGACCAGTTCCCACCCTGGTCCCCCAATCCACTCCCTTCTAACAATTACGAAGGTTCTCCAAGTGTAATCTTAGAAAATCTTCAGTAAGATGGTGGGTCTGTGGACCTTGGTACAGCATGTGCCTGTAGTTAACACCAGTGTCTTATACATATGAAAGGTGCTATGAGAGTCGAGTTTTTATGTTTTCACCATGATGACAACAACAAAATGGGAATTAAGTGAGGTAAAAGATGCATTAATCGACTTTAGTAAAACTGTAGCAATAGGTGTGGTATCAGATTATCAGGTTGTAGACCTTAAATTTCCACAAATGTTATATGTCGGTTAGATTTCAATTAAGCTAGGGGGTGGATGGAGAAAGATCATGGGTAGGCATGCACATTTGAAATGCAAGTTCTCAGGCCACACTCCAGTTATGAGAAATTACATAGTTACAACCAGTGGGAGAAATGGACATAATGGGTAGATTATTACACTGTAGCAGGTGAAATGTGGACCTTCTTTGGGGAATTCTGGGAATATACTTTTAAGGAAGGAGAATGATCAGAGAAGACTGCCTGGAGGAGGTGGTGCCTGAGCTTGAACATGAAGTAGGAGAAGGAACATACTTTTAAAGAAATAACTTGAGCAGAGTTACAGAAGTAAGATATATCATGGGGGTATGTGTGTGTGTGAGAGAGAAAGATAGAGGGGGAGCGAGATATTAAAACATTTTGCTATTTAAAGGCATTTCCTTTAGGTTGGGAGAGCCTCCGATAGTTAGAATGGTGCACAGATTCCCCCATTTTCAGGCAACTGTGTGGACTGTGGGGTTGTCTCTAAAGCACAGCTGATCCTCCAGGTTCTGGAGCCCAGCTGACCGCTCTACCCCACCTTCAGTGGAGCTCCTGCTTGTTCATCAGTAATTGTTCTTCAAGGAAAAAGAGCCCTTTTACCCCACTACTTCTCCCATTTCCCTCCAACTCTTCTCGACTGTCAGCCTTGCAAATCAATATTTCATTTTGAAGAGCCGTGTTTGATGCCAGTTCTGCTTATTTGCTTCGCAGCCACTGTGGGTAACGCTTTGTAGGTCTGTCAGTATGTAAATTAAACCAAGCATAGATAGCTTTGTGTTGCTTAATGTTCAGCTGATAAAAATTAATGTGGTGTGAAATGAGCATTTTATCTGACTGCAGATACAGTGACGGAGTTAATTAGACAGGCAGAGGGAAAATGTTATTAAGCGAGTTGGGGGCCTTTTTCCTGGAAGGGGGCCTCGACCCTCAAACAGCAGGTCTGGATGGGCCTCGGGTGTGGCCAGGATGCCTGGGTTGAAGCAGGCCTGGCACAGCGAGGCAGGGAGGGTGCCCTCTTTGAGCAATCAGCCTCACGGTGCTGATGACTGTGTGGATCCTGCCTGAGGAGGAGGGGAGGGAGGCACAGGCCAAGCCAGGCCGGACGCTTCCAGCTCACTGCAGAATGCGTGCATCAGCGTTTGCTGAGGTGGCATCTTCTCCGTGCCACATCGCTGCCATTGGCGGAGAAGGGAGTTTTGTTCTTAAGCAAGGAAGAGCCAGACGAAGGGCCGGGCAGCGCCCCAAGCAGCAGTCAACCAGGGGAGTGAGGAACCCCAGCCTCGGTCTAAGGTGCTTGGAGATCTGCTCTCCTGGCCTTTGCACATGTGGTGCCCTCCAGTGGAGAAGTGTTTCCCCCACCCAGCCATGCGTGTAGCACATCATGCAACGATGATCCGCCTCCCCCACTAGACTGCATGCTCACTGAAGTCAGAGACACCTTGCTTATCGTGGTGCCCACGGTATGAAGACTGTGCATGAGTACTCAGGGAATGAATGAAGGCCCAGGAGGCTCCCTCTGCTCCATCTCTCTGCCTGCGCTTCCAGCCCCTCGGCCTCACACACTCTTGAGCATCCGTCCCATCTCAGCTCAATGCCACATCCTCATTAGAGCTTCTCCCATCACCCAGACAAGGCCAACTCCCCAGGTAGACTCTGCTGAGATACCTTGTACTTTCTCTTCATATGTGTGTGTGTGCTCAGTCGTGTCCGACTCTGCGACCCTGTGGGCTGAATGTGGTGACTTCTCTTGTTGCAGAGCACAGCTCGCCAGCTTTAGAGTGCAGGCTGAGTTGTTGGGGTGCACAGGCTTAGTTGCTTCATGGCATGTGGGATCTTCCCAGACCAGTGAATGCACCTGTGCCTCAGCATGGGCAAGCAGCTACATAACTACTGAGCCACCAGGGAAGTCTGATAGGAAGTGTCTTATCTAACCCGTCTGTGAAATGAACAGATTCTCAACCACTAACGTAGCTGTCCCCACTCCACGCCTTGCAAAGGGACCTCATAGAAAGGACAGCCAGCTACGGCCGTCCCTCCTCAGCACTGGCCACAGTTGGGTGCACTGTTGAGCAGAAATGCCACATTTAGAAGATCCGTCCTGATTCCACATTATCACATGAAGACTGTGTGGATCCTGCCTGAGGAGGAGGGAGGGAGGCACAGGCCAAGCCAGGCCGGACGCTTCCAGCTCACTGCAGAATGCGTGCATCAGCGTTTGCTGAGGTGGCATCTTCTCCGTGCCACATCGCTGCCATTGGCGGAGAAGGGAGTTTTGTTCTTAAGCAAGGAAGAGCCAGACGAAGGGCCGGGCAGCGCCCCAAGCAGCAGTCAACCAGGGGAGTGAGGAACCCCAGCCTCGGTCTAAGGTGCTTGGAGATCTGCTCTCCTGGCCTTTGCACATGTGGTGCCCTCCAGTGGAGAAGTGTTTCCCCCACCCAGCCATGCGTGTAGCACATCATGCAACGATGATCCGCCTCCCCCACTAGACTGCATGCTCACTGAAGTCAGAGACACCTTGCTTATCGTGGTGCCCACGGTATGAAGACTGTGCATGAGTACTCAGGGAATGAATGAAGGCCCAGGAGGCTCCCTCTGCTCCATCTCTCTGCCTGCGCTTCCAGCCCCTCGGCCTCACACACTCTTGAGCATCCGTCCCATCTCAGCTCAATGCCACATCCTCATTAGAGCTTCTCCCATCACCCAGACAAGGCCAACTCCCCAGGTAGACTCTGCTGAGATACCTTGTACTTTCTCTTCATATGTGTGTGTGTGCTCAGTCGTGTCCGACTCTGCGACCCTGTGGGCTGAATGTGGTGACTTCTCTTGTTGCAGAGCACAGCTCGCCAGCTTTAGAGTGCAGGCTGAGTTGTTGGGGTGCACAGGCTTAGTTGCTTCATGGCATGTGGGATCTTCCCAGACCAGTGAATGCACCTGTGCCTCAGCATGGGCAAGCAGCTACATAACTACTGAGCCACCAGGGAAGTCTGATAGGAAGTGTCTTATCTAACCCGTCTGTGAAATGAACAGATTCTCAACCACTAACGTAGCTGTCCCCACTCCACGCCTTGCAAAGGGACCTCATAGAAAGGACAGCCAGCTACGGCCGTCCCTCCTCAGCACTGGCCACAGTTGGGTGCACTGTTGAGCAGAAATGCCACATTTAGAAGATCCGTCCTGATTCCACATTATCACATGAAGAGGGTATAAACTTTCAGAATAAGAAAGGGATACGAGCAGTGTTGAATCCTGTGACAGCCACATCAGTCTCTCAGCTGGGTCAGGGTCCCCCAGCTCTTGAATGCTGCAGTAATAGGGCCCTCTATTCTGATATGCCCAGGTAGTGACCCAGCACTTCTCCCACATGGCCTGTTAGGTCTCACGTGGTGAAGCTACACCTACTTTCCCAGCGTTCAGTAACTCACGATAGACTTGCTGATTTACCTCTCTGCTCTCCCTTTGTCCTTCAGTTGTGTCTGACTCTTGGTGACCCCATGGACTGTAACCCGCCAGGCTCCTCTGTCCATGAGATTCTCCAGGCAAGAACACTGGAGCAGGTGGCCATTCCCTTCTCCAGGGGATCTTCCTGACCCCTCAGGCATCAGGCCCTCTGTCTCCTGCATCATAGGCAAATTCTTTACTGAAAACACCATGGGATAATACTGCCTTTGGAGAGCTATGGACAGGAAATCTTGAATATCTTTAGAAACCACTGGTTAAGTTCCCCTCCCACCCCACCCAGTGGTTCTCAGGTTCTTTATACTGAGCAAGGCCATGGTTCTCACACTGTGGTCACACAGGACTCTCCGCCGCTCTGCCCCTACAGTTGCTACATGGTTATCACACCTGAGACTCCAAGAAGGAGCTCCCCCTGTGTGAGGGCTGAATCCGGTCTGGTGAGCATCAAGCAGGGAGGAGGCTTCCTGTTTATTTGCCAAACCCAAGTGAAACAGGGCCCAAGAACCATTAGAGAAACAAGGAAGCTCAGAGAAGATGGGTGGTTTGCTTTTGAGAAGCACCCGTCCCCTTGCTCATGCCCCCTGTTCCTCTGCCATTGTGAGGCACCCTGCTGCAGGGTGGTCATCCTACCACATCCTCTCAGTGGCCCTGAGGGCAGGAGGGTGGGGTCCAGCAGCTCCTTGCTGCGTCTCCCTCTCTCTGTCTGTCTGTGCACCACTGAGCTGTGCCCCCGACTTGGCTCAACTCCTGAGACGTACACAAGCTACATCTCACCCAAGAGGGTCACTTCCATCATATTTTTCTAGGAAGGTCCAAGAATCTTCATAGAGGTGGCCAAGGGGGTAGTTACTTGTAAGTAACAAGTAATATCAGCATTTACCTTTTCATGGCATTTTTGTTTATCTTATCTGTTTTTATCCTCTGCCCATTCAGCAAAGGGCACATGGATCTAGTTACTATTTGCCACGTGGAAAGTGGAGGGACAAAAAGGTGTTAGCGTTTGTCCAAGCCATATATACCATCTGGAGCACACGTTAAGCCCGACCCTCAACCACAATGATGTTGTTTACCTATGAAGGTCCTCTTTCCAGCTACTGAAGCCCCTGTAGGCCTGAAACCAGGACAGTTAAGCTGTTCCACAGGGTGCCTTGCAAAGGCAGGCCATTAAAAAGGGATTTCGGTGAGGTTGTCAGGGATGCATTTATTCCATTCATTAGTACTTAAATAGCCACTGGCACCTGTCATGCAGATAAAATGGGGAGCAAAGATAGGCAGTTTCCATTCTGTGGAGCTTACAGTCTTGTCGGGGAATCAGAATTCATCAGATTGTAACCAAATAAATGTGAAATAACAACAACAATGAGTGCTACAAAGGATACACCCTGGAAGAATATATAACAGAGAGTTTGTTCCAACGTGAAGGGGAGGAATGCTTCCCTGAGGAAATTATGATGGGAAACACAAATAGCACTGAACCAGGCAAAGCAAGTGTCATGGTTCACACTGTGGTCACACAGCTGAGACTTATCCAAGAAGGAGCTCCCCCTGTGTGAGGGCTGAATCCGGTCTGGTGAGCATCAAGCAGGGAGGAGGCTTCCTGTTTATTTGCCAAACCCAAGTGAAACAGGGCCCAAGAACCATTAGAGAAACAAGGAAGCTCAGAGAAGATGGGTGGTTTGCTTTTGAGAAGCACCCGTCCCCTTGCTCATGCCCCCTGTTCCTCTGCCATTGTGAGGCACCCTGCTGCAGGGTGGTCATCCTACCACATCCTCTCAGTGGCCCTGAGGGCAGGAGGGTGGGGTCCAGCAGCTCCTTGCTGCGTCTCCCTCTCTCTGTCTGTCTGTGCACCACTGAGCTGTGCCCCCGACTTGGCTCAACTCCTGAGACGTACACAAGCTACATCTCACCCAAGAGGGTCACTTCCATCAT
Organism: Tragulus kanchil; assembly: GCA_022376925.1. Taxonomy (NCBI): domain Eukaryota; kingdom Metazoa; phylum Chordata; class Mammalia; order Artiodactyla; family Tragulidae; genus Tragulus; species Tragulus kanchil. The sequence goes on from JAIOJX010000032.1 coordinate 288,116,069, forward strand.
ATTTTTCTAGGAAGGTCCAAGAATCTTCATAGAGGTGGCCAAGGGGGTAGTTACTTGTAAGTAACAAGTAATATCAGCATTTACCTTTTCATGGCATTTTTGTTTATCTTATCTGTTTTTATCCTCTGCCCATTCAGCAAAGGGCACATGGATCTAGTTACTATTTGCCACGTGGAAAGTGGAGGGACAAAAAGGTGTTAGCGTTTGTCCAAGCCATATATACCATCTGGAGCACACGTTAAGCCCGACCCTCAACCACAATGATGTTGTTTACCTATGAAGGTCCTCTTTCCAGCTACTGAAGCCCCTGTAGGCCTGAAACCAGGACAGTTAAGCTGTTCCACAGGGTGCCTTGCAAAGGCAGGCCATTAAAAAGGGATTTCGGTGAGGTTGTCAGGGATGCATTTATTCCATTCATTAGTACTTAAATAGCCACTGGCACCTGTCATGCAGATAAAATGGGGAGCAAAGATAGGCAGTTTCCATTCTGTGGAGCTTACAGTCTTGTCGGGGAATCAGAATTCATCAGATTGTAACCAAATAAATGTGAAATAACAACAACAATGAGTGCTACAAAGGATACACCCTGGAAGAATATATAACAGAGAGTTTGTTCCAACGTGAAGGGGAGGAATGCTTCCCTGAGGAAATTATGATGGGAAACACAAATAGCACTGAACCAGGCAAAGCAAGTGTCATGTGCAAAGGCCCTGTAGCAAGATGAGGACTATGAGAGGAACAGGGTGAAGGCTACTGAGGGAGTCTAGGAATGCAGGGACGAGCAACAGGAAATGCAGCTAGAAAGATGGGTGAGGGGTCTTCCTGAAGCCTCCTATATAACAATAGGCCGAACATCTCATGTTTCTCTATGCTGCATGTGACATAATTTGCCAGTGAATTTGTTCAAAATAACACATGGCAGTTACAACACTCTCTTTGCCCCTTCATGCCTCACTTATCTGCCGTTAAAATTCAAATCCTTCCTCTGCTTATTTAAAATATTTATCACTGGAAAGGGGAGACATAAAGTTCTTCTGTGTTTGCCTCAGTGACTTCAGGGAAAGAAAGCACACCCGTTTCAAGCCTACACAAGTGCCCCCCTGCTGGCGTCTCCATAGACCGGTTTGAAGGTACGGATCAAGCCTGTTAGAAAGATGCTCACCAGTGTTTAAGTTTCAAGTGCGTGAAACCAGACATTGAAACTATTCATTAAAAATTCCTATGTTCAAGCAGACAAAGAAGAATCATTTCAGAAGCTCTGTAATGAATGTGCAAGTGGGTACAGGTTATCTTGCCAAACACAATAATCATGAGTCAATGGGAGCGGATGCTGCTCCTATTTGATTTTGTCTTTTACCAGAGCTCATTCGCAGCTGCCTCTGAGCCTCTACCTCGCCTGGGTTTGGGCCCCGGCGGGTGGGTGGACCGTGACTGTTCCACAGGGTGCCTTGCAAAGGCAGGCCATTAAAAAGGGATTTCGGTGAGGTTGTCAGGGATGCATTTATTCCATTCATTAGTACTTAAATAGCCACTGGCACCTGTCATGCAGATAAAATGGGGAGCAAAGATAGGCAGTTTCCATTCTGTGGAGCTTACAGTCTTGTCGGGGAATCAGAATTCATCAGATTGTAACCAAATAAATGTGAAATAACAACAACAATGAGTGCTACAAAGGATACACCCTGGAAGAATATATAACAGAGAGTTTGTTCCAACGTGAAGGGGAGGAATGCTTCCCTGAGGAAATTATGATGGGAAACACAAATAGCACTGAACCAGGCAAAGCAAGTGTCATGTGCAAAGGCCCTGTAGCAAGATGAGGACTATGAGAGGAACAGGGTGAAGGCTACTGAGGGAGTCTAGGAATGCAGGGACGAGCAACAGGAAATGCAGCTAGAAAGATGGGTGAGGGGTCTTCCTGAAGCCTCCTATATAACAATAGGCCGAACATCTCATGTTTCTCTATGCTGCATGTGACATAATTTGCCAGTGAATTTGTTCAAAATAACACATGGCAGTTACAACACTCTCTTTGCCCCTTCATGCCTCACTTATCTGCCGTTAAAATTCAAATCCTTCCTCTGCTTATTTAAAATATTTATCACTGGAAAGGGGAGACATAAAGTTCTTCTGTGTTTGCCTCAGTGTCTTCAGGAAAGAAAGCACACCCGTTTCAAGCCTACACAAGTGCCCCCCTGCTGGCGTCTCCATAGACCGGTTTGAAGGTACGGATCAAGCCTGTTAGAAAGATGCTCACCAGTGTTTAAGTTTCAAGTGCGTGAAACCAGACATTGAAACTATTCATTAAAAATTCCTATGTTCAAGCAGACAAAGAAGAATCATTTCAGAAGCTCTGTAATGAATGTGCAAGTGGGTACAGGTTATCTTGCCAAACACAATAATCATGAGTCAATGGGAGCGGATGCTGCTCCTATTTGATTTTGTCTTTTACCAGAGCTCATTCGCAGCTGCCTCTGAGCCTCTACCTCGCCTGGGTGGGCGGGTGGGTGGACCCGCCTTGTACTTTGGGGTCCCCTCTGGCCAGGGCTGAGGTAAGGATGACCTGGGAAATGTGAGAAGCATTCAGTCAGGGCATAAGATGGTGAGAGCTGGAGAAGGCTATTAGCTGCTTAATTCCACAGCTGTTAGGTGACAGAACCAGGGTTCCTATTGGGTCTGCTGAACCCATACTGGAGCCTTTCTTCTCAGTTCCACAGCTGGTCTTCAGATTCCATTCACATTGTCTGTTCTGCTACGAAGTGTAACAGCAGTAGACGCCATGCTGGGTTAGTCACCGACAGCACAAGGCAGTGGTTCCTGAGCAAAGATGTTTACAACCCGGAAGGACAGACAGACACAGGCAGTGATGGAAGCAGAGCTCTCTGACAATCATACAGCACACACAAGAGTCAACAGGAGAACCAGAACTTTTCACCAAAATGTTCCATGTGGCCTAATGGGCATGTCCAGAATTTCCGTCCCCTTATTGAATGGGGATTCAAGGTCATTGTCTGGATTAAAATAGTTTCACGAACGTTTTAGGGGCCAAGGGGGCTTCCCAGGTGGCACTAGTGGTTAAAAAAAAAAAAAAAAGTCCTGCCTAACAATGCAGGAGACCTAAGACATGCAGGTCCAATCCCTGGGTCAGGAAGATCCCCTGGAGGGGGGCTTGGCAACCCAGTCCAGTAATCTTGGCTGCAGAGTCACATGGAGAGAGGAGCCTGGTGGGCTACCATCCATAGGGCCACAAAGAGTCAGACACAACTGAAGTAACTTAGCACCTACACACACATTTTATTGCAAAGGAGGACAACCAACCAAAAAGACTACCCATCTCTAGTCACCATGTTTTCTCAAAAGGATGGAGTTCTAACACCAAAGAAGCTGGAAAGGGTGTTATCTTAGAGTAAGAAATAATTGTTTACTTTGACTGTATTTATCTTCATGAGAACTCATTCTCCCCACTGAGGTACACACCAGTGAAAACCACAGCATAAGCCTGCCTATCACTGAGGGGCAAGCACGGGAACAGCAAAGGCATGGCTGCACTTGCTTTGACTGGAAATCATTGAGTTAAACCAATTGTGGGACTGGTCTATTAACGTGTATAGAAATTTACTTCTATGCCTGCCTATGAGCAGTCACGTAGACCGAGTCCCCTTAATTTAAGGATGGATAAGAGACAGAGTTGCCCATCTAGAGGTTCTGAAACTCTGGCATTCCCAGGCTTCCTCCCAGGGTGTGTCCAGGACCTGAATAGATGTGAGCTACCATGACAGGTGTAAGAGAAGGGGGCTCCATTTTAGCTCCTTTCCACGTCATCCTATTTGAAATAAGTGGAAGTGGTCCTGTACAAAGAAGAGATGCCAAGGCCAAAATACCTGACTTAGACTAGAGAGGAAAGGATACAATGTGTTAAGCCTTCCCACCGTGAGGAGACCCTCTATATGTCATTATTTTCATTTGGGCGATGCTTAATATTATAAAAGTCCCTTCCTACCAGAAATTTTTAGTCCAAGGGGCCTCCTACTGCATTTTCTATAATGTTCTTCATTTCTTTTATATATTAAAAAATGATGAAGAAAAACATTCAAGTAAATCCTATCATCCTTGCAATATTAAATCTTAAAGTTTCCCCTCGTGCCTTTTGGAGTTTAATAGTTGCATAATATTCCATCGTCAGTATCCCATAATTTGTTAAGCCATCCCCAATTACCCAACATTAGGCTCCTTCTGGAATTTTGTGTGTATGTGTGTGATTAGATTTGATCATTAGAGACAGCGCTACAGTTTGTGTAGCTTTCTGCTTCTGTCAGATTATTTCTTTCGTATGCATTCCCAGGAGAAGGATTACTAGGTCAGAGGAAGCGTATCTTTATGATTCTTGTTACACATTGCCTTTAGTTCTTTCAAGAAGAATTATGCTGATTTAAGCATTATCTCAGTTTCGCTGCAGCCTGACCACCGTTAGGGTATTATTTAAGACTAAATGTTATCTTAGAGTAAGAAATAATTGTTTACTTTGACTGTATTTATCTTCATGAGAACTCATTCTCCCCACTGAGGTACACACCAGTGAAAACCACAGCATAAGCCTGCCTATCACTGAGGGCAAGCACGGGAACAGCAAAGGCATGGCTGCACTTGCTTTGACTGGAAATCATTGAGTTAAACCAATTGTGGGACTGGTCTATTAACGTGTATAGAAATTTACTTCTATGCCTGCCTATGAGCAGTCACGTAGACCGAGTCCCCTTAATTTAAGGATGGATAAGAGACAGAGTTGCCCATCTAGAGGTTCTGAAACTCTGGCATTCCCAGGCTTCCTCCCAGGGTGTGTCCAGGACCTGAATAGATGTGAGCTACCATGACAGGTGTAAGAGAAGGGGGCTCCATTTTAGCTCCTTTCCACGTCATCCTATTTGAAATAAGTGGAAGTGGTCCTGTACAAAGAAGAGATGCCAAGGCCAAAATACCTGACTTAGACTAGAGAGGAAAGGATACAATGTGTTAAGCCTTCCCACCGTAGAGGAGACCCTCTATATGTCATTATTTTCATTTGGGCGATGCTTAATATTATAAAAGTCCCTTCCTACCAGAAAATTTTAGTCCAAGGGGCCTCCTACTGCATTTTCTATAATGTTCTTCATTTCTTTTATATATTAAAAAATGATGAAGAAAAACATTCAAGTAAATCCTATCATCCTTGCAATATTAAATCTTAAAGTTTCCCCTCGTGCCTTTTGGAGTTTAATAGTTGCATAATATTCCATCGTCAGTATCCCATAATTTGTTAAGCCATCCCCAATTACCCAACATTAGGCTCCTTCTGGAATTTTGTGTGTATGTGTGTGATTAGATTTGATCATTAGAGACAGCGCTACAGTTTGTGTAGCTTTCTGCTTCTGTCAGATTATTTCTTTCGTATGCATTCCCAGGAGAAGGATTACTAGGTCAGAGGAAGCGTATCTTTATGATTCTTGTTACACATTGCCTTTAGTTCTTTCAAGAAGAATTATGCTGATTTAACTCAGCGCCTACAGCATTCGAGTCTATCAGTTTCGCTGCAGCCTGACCACCGTTAGGGTATTATTTAGTAAGACTAAAATGCTACCTTTTCAAAGTTGCTTTCATTTGCATTTTTTATTACTGGCAGGGATGAACATTTTCCTGCATGCTCACTTATCAAGCACCGTTCATTAAAAATGTTTTAGGGCCACATGCGGTTGCGGGGGTTATGAATGGGAAACTTCCCGTCTCAGAGCTGGAGGGCAGATGACAGCTATGGATGAAGGAAACTTGCACTGATTTCTATGGTATGAAGCAACTGCCGAGCATATGACCACTTTGCCAATTAAAAAAAAAAAATGATAGTTTTAACTTTGGTGTCACCCAAAAGTAAGTTGCCAAAGTGGGTGCTTGTTTGTTTCTTCTCTTGTCCTTATTGAAAGGTTTCAGGGGACTTCCGGAAGGCCCTTTGTGCTCCAGTCTTTCAGTCTTTCCCATTTGTCCACGTCAAGACTTTAGAAGCAAAAGAATAGATGGGAAGCTTATGGCAAAGTGTGCTTCCCTTAGCTGCAGTTGGACATTAATTTCCACATGCTTTTCAGCATTGGGTTCGGTCTACTGAAAATAGTCATATAACAGGGATTTTTTTTTTTTAATTTATTCATCTTCAATTGAAGGATAATTGCTTTACCATATGGGTTTCATCCTGCCATACCTCAGCATGAATCAGCCATAAGTGAACATGTGTTCCTGCCCTCTTGGGCCTCCCTCCCACCCCTCTAAGGTTCTCACAGAGCCCTAGTTTGAGCGCCCTGGGTCCTAGAGCAAATGTCCATTGGCTATCTAGTTTACACCTGGCGCTGCAGATGCTTCCGTGCTCTTCTCTCCATTCACCTCACCCTCTGCCACCCCCCACCCCATGCCCGTGTCCATACATCCAACAGGGTATATTTTAAGGCTAAATAAACTCACTACCAAGACAGCCTGAGCCCCGCACTCTGCCAGTCCCCCCACCCACAGCTATCCAGGCTCAAATGGGCAAGATTCAGAGATGACAGAATTAAATGGGAAACAAACTGGATGGGATACTACGGTTCCAAACGCTCAAGTCTCAGGAACCTTCCAGAGTCTGTTTTCTTAACATTACGCTAATAATGCCTTTCCTGCTCACCCGCCCCATCTCCCTCTCCAGGGAGGCACGCAGCCCAGTGGTTATATAACTGTGACTTGACACCACAACCGAGGTACAGGAGCCTGGAGCTCAGCCCGCTGAACCGTAACAAGGCGTGTGTTGGTCTCCCCTGCACTTGCCAGGGAGCAGTGCGGTTAGAGGGTCAAGAGATGACTGCGCGTTACAGAGGAGCTGCACCTAATGCAGTGTCCAGGTTGGCACTCTGGGCTACTGAGACGTGGGTAAGCAGGCCAGGAAGAGTCCCACCCTGGGGAACTGAAATCAGTGGCTCTCAGGTACTACACGGAGCCCAGCCTGAGGACTCTGGGCTGGTTATGTATTTCCTCACCAAGAGAGAGTAATGTGAAGGTATTACTGACCGTAATACTGCTGGAACTGCTTGGATGGGCAAATTCAAGGGAGATTCCTTAACACCAATCTTGAAAGCTGCACGCACCCAAGATGCTGAGCTGGCTCTGATGTGGAGCCGTGCTGATATAACAAGAGAAACGGATGTGCTCAACTTTCTGCAACCCATTCTGATACAGCCAGCCCAACTGAGCACTCCACGCATATCCCTGAGCCACCCCTGTGCCTTGTATGTACTTCTGAAGCAAAATAAGACGGAGATACACATTTGGCCTGCCAAGTCAGAAAGACTCAGCTTACCTTCTTACAGGTTTTATGAACTTCAAGAAGTTATTTAAGCTCTCTAAGTCTCAGGCTCCTCATCTGTAAAATGGGTACAATAATAGAACCTACCTAATGAAGTTGTTGTGAGGATGAACTGAGATACAGAACTTGAAAGATCACATGACCTGTGAGAAGGGGAAAATAAAAATCAGTGTTTATTACTCTCTTCTTGTTGTTGTGTAGTTGGTATGTCATGTCCAACTCTTTTGTGACCCCTATGGGCGGTAGCCTGCCAGGCTTCTTGATTTGTGGGATTTTCCAGGCAAGAGTACTAGAGTGGGTTGCTGTTTCCTTCTCCAGAGGATCTTCCCAACCCAAGGATTGAACTCAGGTCTCCTGCACTGGCAGGCAGGTTCTTTACCACTGAGCCACATGGGAAGCTGCCACGTATCTTACCCACGAGACTGGGTGATCCTAGCATGTGGGGACTATATTCCATTCCAGTGCTGCTAGGAGCAAGCACATTTCCCAGCACACAGTGGACCTTTTACTAAGCCTGGAGCATACGTGGCTGTGGGGATGCAAGTTGTCTGAGGAAACCAAGGCACATGGGTCACAGATGCAGCCATTTGGGTTTTCTTTAATTTTGTTTTCTTTTTTTATTATTTTTTTTTGGCCTCTTTCACTATTTATTTATTTCCATCCACCTTTATTCTTTGGCCTGTGTGGGACTCCCATCGCAGTGGCCTCTCTTGTTGCAGAGCCCCACCTCTGGGCACATGTGCTCCAGAACACTGGTTCCTAATTGGACACACCGGTCCAGCCGCTCCACTGCACGTGGCATCTTCCCGGGTCAGGGATCCAACTGGTGTCCCTTGCACTGCAAGGTGGACTCTACCCACCGGACCACCAAGGAAGCCCTTTCACTTTGTTTTCTTAAATAACTATTCATTTTAAATTATTTTGGGTTCAGTCATAAAATCCCTAATTCTTCTCATCTATGAATCAAATATCTTCTTTTGAGTCCATTTAAATGAAAATAAGCATGAAAGATTTCTTGTTTTAAAATAGTTTCTCACGTGAAGCATCAGATAAAACTAAAATACTAATGGAACAATGATGCACGTTAGGGACAATTACCCCAAGGAGGACCCCCCCCCCAAACCAATTCTTTTTTATTTTTTGCTGTTGTTACTTTTTGTTGTGTTATGTTTTCTTTTGTTGGAAGTCTTGTACAATAAAGAACTACCTGATTGGAGGATGAACTGAGATACAGAACTTGAAAGATCACATGACCTGTGAGAAGGGGAAAATAAAAATCAGTGTTTATTACTCTCTTCTTGTTGTTGTGTAGTTGGTATGTCATGTCCAACTCTTTTGTGACCCCTATGGGCGGTAGCCTGCCAGGCTTCTTGATTTGTGGGATTTTCCAGGCAAGAGTACTAGAGTGGGTTGCTGTTTCCTTCTCCAGAGGATCTTCCCAACCCAAGGATTGAACTCAGGTCTCCTGCACTGGCAGGCAGGTTCTTTACCACTGAGCCACATGGGAAGCTGCCACGTATCTTACCCACGAGACTGGGTGATCCTAGCATGTGGGGACTATATTCCATTCCAGTGCTGCTAGGAGCAAGCACATTTCCCAGCACACAGTGGACCTTTTACTAAGCCTGGAGCATACGTGGCTGTGGGGATGCAAGTTGTCTGAGGAAACCAAGGCACATGGGTCACAGATGCAGCCATTTGGGTTTTCTTTAATTTTGTTTTCTTTTTTTATTATTTTTTTTTGGCCTCTTTCACTATTTATTTATTTCCATCCACCTTTATTCTTTGGCCTGTGTGGGACTCCCATCGCAGTGGCCTCTCTTGTTGCAGAGCCCCACCTCTGGGCACATGTGCTCCAGAACACGGGTTTCCCCTAATTGGACACACCGGTCCAGCCGCTCCACTGCACGTGGCATCTTCCCGGGTCAGGGATCCAACTGGTGTCCCTTGCACTGCAAGGTGGACTCTACCCACCGGACCACCAAGGAAGCCCTTTCACTTTGTTTTCTTAAATAACTATTCATTTTAAATTATTTTGGGTTCAGTCATAAAATCCCTAATTCTTCTCATCTATGAATCAAATATCTTCTTTTGAGTCCATTTAAATGAAAATAAGCATGAAAGATTTCTTGTTTTAAAATAGTTTCTCACGTGAAGCATCAGATAAAACTAAAATACTAATGGAACAATGATGCACGTTAGGGACAATTACCCCAAGGAGGACCCCCCCCCCAAACCAATTCTTTTTTATTTTTTGCTGTTGTTACTGTTGTTGTGTTATGTTTTCTTTTTGTGGAAGTACAGTGAATTTTCAATGTTGTATCAGTTTCAGATGTATACCATAGTGATTCAGTTATTTTTTCCTGATTATACTCATTATGTTACTCTAAGATACTGAGCGTAATTCCCTGTGCTATACAGTAAATTTTTGTTACTTATCTATTTTATGTGTAGTAGCTTGTATCTGTTAATCCCAAACTCCTAATTTCTACCCCTTCGCCTCTTTCCCCTTTGAACTGTACGTTTGTTTCCTGTGTTGTGTGTATGTTCATTTGTGTTATTTTTCAGATTCCACATAGAAACGTCTGCTCAATTCTTTTTAAAGGAATACCTGTTTTGTGTGTTCCCTGACAGGTGATGTAACTCACCTAATGTAGGTGTGCATAGTCCACACTGTATTCCCTAGACCAGACCAGTGATTCCCAGACTTGCCTGCACAACAGAGTTACAAATGCAGCTTTTAAAAATCCCTCTGTCTAGTCCTACTCCTGGAGAAGCTTATTCAGCAGGACTGAAATAGACATGAGAGTTTACAAAAGTCCTCCAGATGGTTCTGATAAGCAGCCAGGGTTGAGATCCATGAGGCAAAACTTCTCCACTCCCAGCATAGTAGTAAAGAAGTTTCCTTCTCTCTGTTTTTCCTTAAATTTCCATATTCATTATGGCTTAGGTAAAGCTCTTCTTCCCGCCCTCTCCTCACAGAACAGGCGCATTTCACGTGTGTGCCGTGAAGGATGCCTGTTGTTGCTTCTGGAGGTACTTCTGTGAGATGTATGAAGATTTCCTGGAAACCCCCAAGTGCTCTGGAAAGTATGTATCCCCTTGTTTTTGATGAGGGAGTACTGACATCTTTGTGTCACCACCCTCTGTAAGACAAAACCCCTTGGTGCATATGAGCTAGGAAGATCGTTCTTGCCAGGGCTCAGTTAACTATTTGGCCATGTTCTGTCAGTAGGAAAACGATCAGTGCTCATCACTGTAAGGCAATGCATGGGGGAAACGTGGAACCATATCAGGGTTGTCAGAAGCTCTGGCAGCTGGGACTGTCTTGAGCAAACCCTTGTATGGTTTCCCACAAAGTGACCTCCAGCTTGGTCTTTGTAAAAGAGATGTAGATTATCAAGATCCACCAAAACGTTCATATAGTGAAAGGTCATAAAATGTAGTCGCCCTGTTCATCTGTGTTCTTTCTTTCCTTCCTTCATATCTATGTATCTATCCACCCACCTACCTAGCTGCCTATCTGCCCAGATACTTACCTATCTGGGTTTCCCAGGTGGCCCTAGTGGTAAAGAGCCTGCTGGCCAGTGCAGGAGACATAAGAAATGTCAGTTTGATCCCTGGGTCTGGAAGGTCTCCTGGAGAAGGGAGTGTCTACCCAGTCCAGCGTTCTTGCCTAGAGAAGTCCATGGACAGAGGAGCCTCGTGGGCTACAGTCCATGAGGTTGCAAAGAGGCAGACATGACTGAAGTGATTAAGAATGCACATACCCACCTATCTGCTTGTACCAAATGGCATTTCCCTTATATAATCCAGCCACTACCTTACCCCTCCCAAGGCAGCAGGTAGAAGATGAGGTGAGCAACCTGGATTGAACACAACTTCCATCGCAGAGCTAGGCTAGTAAAACTCAGAAAGTCTTATTAGAGGGAGAAGTTGGACAAGCTTTGGCATTTAAATGATCCATTGCTGAGCCTTTGATCTGAGTTTCTTGGAGTTGTGTTGGGGGAAGGCAGTCCTTTCTGGTTAGAAAACTAAGGGAAGAAATCAGAAGTATCCTTGCTGAGCTGAGAGATACTATTTGATCAGCTGAGCAAGCCTCAGATGCCTGACCCTGGGACAGGGTGTTCATCCATTTCTATGAATGAGAGAAGTCGTGTGGTCCGGTACTGTGCACAGGAACCCAAGTTGCTCATGCCTTCACTGACGGAGTCCACCTAGGCTTGGAGCAAGCCATTCATACTCACCACTCTGAATGTTCCCATCTATAAAATGGGTCTAGTCATTTATACCTCACACAGTGTTGGCAGGGGGAACTGATTAATTAATGTTTACCCTTGGCTTTGAACTTGAAAAGGATTCCCTCGAAGTTGTTATTAAGCCTGTATCATTTTTACTTGAGTCTTGGGGTGTGTCCAAACTGAAACTCAAAGCAAGCACCACAATTTGCTGCACCCCCAGAGGGGAGACAGAATGTAATGAAATTAAGACCAATTCCCTGGAAACGGCTACCCTTTGACCATTAGACCCTGTATTCTTTCTAAGGCTCCTGAAGCAATAGGAAGAGTGGAATAGCCACCTTCCATGCCAAGAAGCAGGCAGCCATTTTTCGAATGAGAAATGGGAAGCTGAGGGGGAGGGTTTTATTCTTTGCTAAAGGGAGTTGGTTCTCAGAAACTTTTGTTTTCAACCCCTCTGCCATCATTCAGTCCCTGAGGAAACCAAACAGAGAGTCTTCCAGGCAGAGGGTTTACGTGTAAGGCATTAAAGCATACGCAGTATAATTTAATTTCTAGCTCTTCTAATTTATCCTGTTGTCACTCAGCAACCAAACAACAAAATATAGACACTGGTTTGCAACCAGGTAATTGGGCTGTGTGCTATGAGGTTAGATTTGGTGCCAAAGTAACACATGCCAGAGAGCACGTTCATGGGCAATGGCTTTTCAGAGCTGGGGCTGCTTAACCCTTCTGTCGGAACACAGAGAGAAAGATGGATCTTTATGTGTGGGGGGAAAAGAAACATAATAACTGTATCCCATTAGAGAACCTCGGTAAACCATAAAGATATCAAGCCCATGCTCACCTCTTCAGTAAGCAAGATCAAAAATTATTAGCCACATCGATTGCTGAGCACTGACCATGTCCGCTGAATGCAGTTGGGGATCGCTGTTGCTTACAACTATCTGTGGTCTGTTATCAATGCCAGGCTGCACAGGTGCATTCGACTTTTCTTGCCGAAGGCGCTGGCTTGAGTTTTAAGCCAATCGAGTCTATACAACAGAAGCTTGTATTGACTGTTGGATTAAACATCGCATCGATTTAGTTTTCTGGGTTCAGTATTCAAGGATGCAGGCGAGCACAGAGATCCTCCAGATGTGCTTTTGTAAGGCGGCGGTAACCCCACTTGCGTTGTTGTGATGCATTGTAAGTCATTTGAAAGAGCACAGCACCCCCCTGGCTCCGCAGTCCCATAAGCCCCTTGACGATCAGCACTGGACTTATTCCCTGCGCTGGTGAGATTGCTGTTCGGTTCTCGCTCCTGAAGTGATGATTGGGGTGAACACTGGACTCAGCTGCGCCAGGGGCTCTCCGCACCTGGCCTCTCTGAGTAAATGTATGCTGTGCTGAGTAAGGGTGTCTGTGGGAAAGTGAAATCCCCCCATCCACTGTGATGAGGGCAGGGGATGCAGCTTTAATTTCTCACCCACAAAGGATCGCATTTAGAGAGTAGGCTATTTTAGCATCTTAATATCCAGGGGGAGTAGGCAGGTATGCCTTGTTAGGACTAGAAGTGATGAAGTGCACACTTGTTAAGTATTTGCATTGAATCAAGCTAAACTAAGGCCTAGGAAACGTGATTTGTCTCTGGTCACAGCTGGTTCGTGTCAAGCTGGGTCGTCAACAAGGGTCTCCCTATATCTAGGCCAGTGAGTTTTCTATGATTATCGTGAGGTTTTCTCCTGATGAAGAAAGAGATATTTCTATGTGTAGTTCAGGCATATGTGTTTCCTGCTGAGCTAATGTTCTGGGTTTGTTTGTTTGCTTTTTCAGCTTTTCACTTAAGTAATTGGAGTGCAGTGTACTTTTTTGTAGAGAGGACTAAAATGTGCCAATGCTTATACTTTGATTTTGTTTGGTTTTGTTTTTGCTGCCATCTTAAGGGGGCTCCAATGTTTTGGAGTGGAGAACTGTGTTTAAGAACTAACCACATTGATTCATTCATTGATGTAGTAAATGTTTACTCAACATGTGCTATTAACCAGGCACAACTGTAGGTACTAGGAATATATCAAGAAATTGAAACAAATATCCATGCCTTTGAGTTGCTTCTATGCCTGCAGGTAGGGGACATTAGCAAATACTGTAAGAAATAAGTAAATGATATTAGCTGCATTAGAACGTGTGAAGAGCTAAGAGAAGGAAGAAAAGGTAGAACAGATAAAGGGGAGGCAGGTTGCCGGTTTAAGTAGGGCGGTCAGAATAGACCCTCAGTCCTGAGACAGTGGTTTCAGTGTAGTCTCTGGACAGTGGTTGGCACAGATAATGGTTCAAAGGCTTTGCAATACCTCTACTCTCCAACTAGATCTGGACCCCACGCTTTGAGAACCTAGACCTCGTCTCTACCATTTGCATCCATGACTTGATTGTAAACCTTTAGGCTGGGGATCTAAGCTTGGCTATCCTGGTTTGGTTTGCTTAATTTAAAAGAGTAGGGAAAACACATGCATTTTAAGAAAGTGGGGTTGTGAAAAGTTGCTCCCTCCTTTCATTCTCCCCAGGACTCAACTCTCAGCCAGTGTTCCTAGTCCTCAGCCCTTTGCTCTGCACCTGGCAGCCTTTGGCATCTCCAAAGGGCAGGACAGAGTTGCCTTGCTCTATTCTCCTCCTCCTAGAGACCTTATTAGGAGATTACCTAGCCATCTGACAGACCTGTTTAAGATGAAGGGGATGTGGATAATACACTGTAACACATCCCTCCTAAGTGATATTTGCATGCATTTGAACAGTAATGACAATAACTGACACATACATCCCTTGTGGTGTGGGCCAGCTAGTATTCTCAATATTTTAGAATACTAAAAACATATGAGAAAGAGATTCAGTGCTCATTTTACAGTTAGTGAAACTGAGGCACAGAATAACTTGCCCAAAGTCACACTGCTTTTAAGTAGTGGAGCTGAAATTTAAAGCCCTAACATCCAGTCTTACTCACTGCCTTAACCTAGGAAGGTAAATAGAATTCAGATCCCGTGTCAACTCCAGTGGACTGGTAGTGACTGCTTGAAGTATGAGAAATGGGAAGATGTTCTGTGATTGATTAGCAATGTCTGCCATGGGTTCAGAATGGGGGAATTCATGGGTCCAATGGTGAGGATTCCTTAACTCAGAGGATCACTGGAATCAGGCCCAGGAAATGGCCAGTGAGGGAGGTGCTTATGGGCCAGATCATATTAAATTATATTGCAATGGATTGCAGCTGAATTTGATTAGGGGACATTAGCAAATACTGTAAGAAATAAGTAAATGATATTAGCTGCATTAGAACGTGTGAAGAGCTAAGAGAAGGAAGAAAAGGTAGAACAGATAAAGGGGAGGCAGGTTGCCGGTTTAAGTAGGGCGGTCAGAATAGACCCTCAGTCCTGAGACAGTGGTTTCAGTGTAGTCTCTGGACAGTGGTTGGCACAGATAATGGTTCAAAGGCTTTGCAATACCTCTACTCTCCAACTAGATCTGGACCCCACGCTTTGAGAACCTAGACCTCGTCTCTACCATTTGCATCCATGACTTGATTGTAAACCTTTAGGCTGGGGATCTAAGCTTGGCTATCCTGGTTTGGTTTGCTTAATTTAAAAGAGTAGGGAAAACACATGCATTTTAAGAAAGTGGGGTTGTGAAAAGTTGCTCCCTCCTTTCATTCTCCCCAGGACTCAACTCTCAGCCAGTGTTCCTAGTCCTCAGCCCTTTGCTCTGCACCTGGCAGCCTTTGGCATCTCCAAAGGGCAGGACAGAGTTGCCTTGCTCTATTCTCCTCCTCCTAGAGACCTTATTAGGAGATTACCTAGCCATCTGACAGACCTGTTTAAGATGAAGGGGATGTGGATAATACACTGTAACACATCCCTCCTAAGTGATATTTGCATGCATTTGAACAGTAATGACAATAACTGACACATACATCCCTTGTGGTGTGGGCCAGCTAGTATTCTCAATATTTTAGAATACTAAAAACATATGAGAAAGAGATTCAGTGCTCATTTTACAGTTAGTGAAACTGAGGCACAGAATAACTTGCCCAAAGTCACACTGCTTTTAAGTAGTGGAGCTGAAATTTAAAGCCCTAACATCCAGTCTTACTCACTGCCTTAACCTAGGAAGGTAAATAGAATTCAGATCCCGTGTCAACTCCAGTGGACTGGTAGTGACTGCTTGAAGTATGAGAAATGGGAAGATGTTCTGTGATTGATTAGCAATGTCTGCCATGGGTTCAGAATGGGGGAATTCATGGGTCCAATGGTGAGGATTCCTTAACTCAGAGGATCACTGGAGAGTCAGGCCCAGGAAATGGCCAGTGAGGGAGGTGCTTATGGGCCAGATCATATTAAATTATATTGCAACGTCAGCTGTCTGATTTGCCAGCTGAATTTGATTCTGTTCTCTTATTGGACATTTTTGCCCCATTAGAGTGGGAAGCTTGAGGTTGGAAATGCAGAGGAGATACTATGAAGCGCCCCCATGGGAAGTGTCAGGGGAGGAAGAGGAGGACAGTGACCGGGGGGGATGGAGTTGGGGGGTTTGGGGGCGATGCTTACTCCTGCAAGCTGGTTATAAGTACCCCCAGCTCAAGTTGGTTAATGATCACAATATCCTGGGTGCTGTTTGAACTAACTTCTCACTGAGCTAGCAAAATACCTTCCCCTTCAACAAAGTTTCAGGTTCCCATCAAATTACTGATAAGGACTAAGCCACAGAATTTGAGGTTGAACTAGTTCACACACCAGCATCGCTGACATGTGCAGATCTGACGCCTCCTCCAGCACTTGGGGATGGAGGAGATGGAGTCGAAGGAGTCAGAGCCCAAGGCAGGCGGCAGGTTCCCCGCCGGGTTTTACTCCGTAATGACCCAAGCGAGAAAGAACATGGGTGCTCTTCTATGTCAGAAACTTTAAACCTAAAGAGGTTTGATATCCCATAAGCATATTCATCTTTCCATGTTTACTAATTAAGCCCTCCATGAATCAGCTACAACACGCTCTTCATTAATAGGAAACGAGACCACTGGACCCTCAGGGAATATGTTAGCTCAGATCTGTTCCAAGGTAGGCACAAATGCAGTGTGTGTGTGTGTGTGTGTGTGTGTGTGTACACGTGCTTGTGTACACAAGTACCTCAAGTAGGGGTAATAAGGGAGGGATGAGGAGGAGAGAGGGTAAGTAAGAAAAGAGGTCTTCAAGCTTACAAAGAAGTATCCAAGAGGAGTTTTTAATCAGAACTAAATCTAAGTACTCCTCACGGAGGGCTTCACAAGATATTAGTTTTTATAGGGAGAAAAATGAACGTGTAATTTTAGTGTCTCCATAGGACAAAGACTGCAGATCTGTTCAGGAGAACCCTCCCATGCATATTTGAAAACAGCTTACACACAGGAAAATCAGAAATTTTTTTTTCTCTCTTCTAGCAACATTAACATAGTCAAACAACTGAAAAGAGAATTCTATTAACGAAGTCAGTCCCATCAAGTTAAAGCCTAGTAATACTGCCATGGGGGCTTGGTAGGGAATCTAATCATTTGCAGTTCGGACCAGAATAACGTGGGAATCCCATTCGTTTAGAGTCATATTGACTACAGGTGCCGAAGGCAACTCCCAGAAGTACATGTGAAAGGAGCTTAAGAGAGAAGGACTGAGAGAAGAAAGAGAGGAAAGATAGTTTGGCAGCCATGTGATTCATAGGTGAGAAATCTTATAGGGGTGGGGTGTCTCAGACCCCCCTGTTTCAGGACAGCTCTCCGTATTCAGAGAACGTTACAGTAACAGAATCAACATATCAGTCACAAAGGAAGTTGAGGAAATGTGTTGAGTAATCATGAATTGATACTACAATTACCCTAAATTTTCAAGTTTCCAGTTAAAGCCAATAGTTGTTTTGTAACAGAGTCTAAGGAACATGGCTATCATGTGGGTTTCATAGAGACAGCTTTTGTCCTCAATGCTAATGCTCTGCTTCAGGATGAAAATACGATTGCTGTGGGAGGGGGCCGATGAGAACGCTCAGAGACCCTAACTGACTGTGGGGTCCATTCAGAAATACGAATGGCAGTCGTGGCATGTCTCAGGATGTCGGTGTAAAGAAACAGAAAGGCTGGGAGGTACTGGAGTGACCTACATAGGGGTGCCTCTGTTGGAACTCTCGAGTGCCGCTAAGACTGTGACTCCTCACGGCAGCAAGCCAGGTCGGGAAAGCAGGAAGCAACTTTCTCTTGTCTGGGAGTAGAAGCAGGAATACCAACAACCAGATGAGGAGGAGGAGCCTTTAGAAGGGATATTTGGTGGAGGATCCAAGACAGAGATGGGCCTCCTGTGATCCTTCTGAGATCTCTGGTGAGAGCCTTTCAGAATTGAGCAGTTTTCAGTCATGGCTCCTAGATGAAGACATTCTCTGACAAAGACATCGTGAAATGGGGCCGTGCATCCGAGGATGAGGATTAAGGCTGACCTTGACACTGATAAACCCTGTACAGACTCATCAGACCCATGTACTCTGAGGAAAGCTAATTCCTCCAGAGCAGTAACAGGATTAGGTTCCCTGATGTATAAAGCAGGGGATTGCCTGATTAGGAATCTCTAGAAACCATGGCCATGAGCATCAGCCAGCTTCTCAAGTCTGAATCAGGCCAGAGGTACGTGGTATCCTTTGAGCTGTGTCGCACCTTGGTGGTCTTCCCATGGCTGCTGAATGCTCCTGACTGATACCTCCCCAGATAGCTACACAGTATTTCATAAGCAATTACTGTCTAAAACCTAAGACAAAGGATGTGAAATAGGTACAGCTCTCATCCTCTTTTTTAGACTTTATTATTTTTCTGGCTGTGGCGAGTCTCAGTTGTGGTGCATGGGCTCTTCCCTGTTGCACAGGCTTCTCTCTCGTTGTGGCCTCAGTCCCATGGTATGTGGGACCTTAGTTCCTTGACCAGGAATTGAACCTGTGTTCCCTGCCTTGGAAGGCAGATTCTTAGCCACTGAACAAGCAGGGAAGTTCCTATCATCAAGTTTTTATTACATGCCACATAAATGCCTGAGCACACCAATAAAAAAATGGGGGAAAAAAAGAAAAAAAAGAACCTCTTGGCCGCTGCCCTGGAGAAGTCTCCATATCTAGATAGGGCAGTGGTCAAGTCCAGTGGGGCGGTTGGCTCTGAATGTGTGCAGAGTCGAGGGTGACCTGGTCTTCCTTGACTCCGTAAGTTCTCATCCATTCAATGGCCAGAAGTCAGCCTTGTTGGCCTTTTATTTAACTACCTCTGCTCCGTCACGACCAGTTTTGAAACGCTTGTTAGCAGTGGCAGTTGTTTTCTTCAAAAGACAGAGGCAATGGGTGGGAGAGCGCTCCAGCCACTCAGCCCGCCCCTGCCCTCCGCCGCCCACCCCCGAGGTGAGCCCGTGACCCTGGGCCTCACAGCACACTGTCTGAGTGGCTCTAGCCGGACAGAAAAGCTGTCTTCCTGAGTTCCTGAGCTTGTCTTGGCTCTGCGGCCACTGTGGAACCTTCAGGTTGTTTCTCCTCTCTCTTTCTTCAAGACAAAGAGTTTTCTTACTCGTTCCTGAAAAGTACGATTTCTTCCTTTTGAACTCCACCTCTTCTTTTGGAACCAGATCTTAACAGATACCTAAGTATTACTCAGTGAGGCAGATTTCGACGTGACTTGATAGAGAAGATACAGTTAATGGTAGCCATGTCATTTATGAAGTAGATGGCTTTGGTTAGGTAAGAGAATGTTTCTTTTCTTAAGAAAGACACTAAAGTATTTAGGGCTCAAGGACCATGCCGTATATACCTTATCCCAGATAGCTAAATATTCATAAGCAATTACTGTCTAAAACCTAAGACAAAGGATGTGAAATAGGTACAGCTCTCATCCTCTTTTTTAGACTTTATTATTTTTCTGGCTGTGGCGAGTCTCAGTTGTGGTGCATGGGCTCTTCCCTGTTGCACAGGCTTCTCTCTCGTTGTGGCCTCAGTCCCATGGTATGTGGGACCTTAGTTCCTTGACCAGGAATTGAACCTGTGTTCCCTGCCTTGGAAGGCAGATTCTTAGCCACTGAACAAGCAGGGAAGTTCCTATCATCAAGTTTTTATTACATGCCACATAAATGCCTGAGCACACCAATAAAAAAATGGGGGAAAAAAAGAAAAAAAAAAAAAAAAAAACCTCTTGGCCGCTGCCCTGGAGAAGTCTCCATATCTAGATAGGGCAGTGGTCAAGTCCAGTGGGGCGGTTGGCTCTGAATGTGTGCAGAGTCGAGGGTGACCTGGTCTTCCTTGACTCCGTAAGTTCTCATCCATTCAATGGCCAGAAGTCAGCCTTGTTGGCCTTTTATTTAACTACCTCTGCTCCGTCACGACCAGTTTTGAAACGCTTGTTAGCAGTGGCAGTTGTTTTCTTCAAAAGACAGAGGCAATGGGTGGGAGAGCGCTCCAGCCACTCAGCCCGCCCCTGCCCTCCGCCGCCCACCCCCGAGGTGAGCCCGTGACCCTGGGCCTCACAGCACACTGTCTGAGTGGCTCTAGCCGGACAGAAAAGCTGTCTTCCTGAGTTCCTGAGCTTGTCTTGGCTCTGCGGCCACTGTGGAACCTTCAGGTTGTTTCTCCTCTCTCTTTCTTCAAGACAAAGAGTTTTCTTACTCGTTCCTGAAAAGTACGATTTCTTCCTTTTGAACTCCACCTCTTCTTTTGGAACCAGATCTTAACAGATACCTAAGTATTACTCAGTGAGGCAGATTTCGACGTGACTTGATAGAGAAGATACAGTTAATGGTAGCCATGTCATTTATGAAGTAGATGGCTTTGGTTAGGTAAGAGAATGTTTCTTTTCTTAAGAAAGACACTAAAGTATTTAGGGCTCAAGGACCATGCCGTATATACCTTATCCTCAGACAGTTCATAGAACAAAGTATGTGTATCCATTTAGAAAGAGAGAGAGAAGAGTTTAAGAAAAGCTCTGTGAATAATCAAGTCTAAACTGTGTGTATCAGAGTATCGTTCTTTAAGGCAAAATTCACCATAGACATTTAGAGCCAACAGCCCACCCCATAGCCCATGGCTATCTGTGCCGCAGCTTGCCTAGGCTCATCATGATGGATCAAGGCTTCATTGCCCCTCAGACGTCAGGTGCAAGCGAGCTGTCGGCGTGGTTCCGAGAGCAAGGAAGAGGCCAGGAGAGTCTGGATCTCCCATTTTCGTCAAGGAAACTCAATGGCACTCTCAACCCCAAATATTGCAATGATTCACCCCACAGTAATAGAGCAACCTTGGAAAACTCCCTAGAGGGATTATTCTTAATCGTCAATTAAGATAAAGTCAGGGCACATGCTAATCCAGGGCTTAATCAAAGACATTTTAATGTGCTCTGTGGTGTGGACGTAAGACTAGGTTTCCACTCACTGAGCCTGGAATGTGGGTGTGAGGAGGGGGGACACAGCTGACAGACAGTCGGCCCATCCAGCAGTGACGGGGGGGTTGGGGAGACCACGGGGCAGGCGTGGCTGACCGTGGGTGGCTCGCCATGCTGTCATGGCTCCCCAGTAAATGAAGAAGCCCCGCTATCTCTGTAGCAGTGTAGCCGGAGCAGAAAGGGCAAGCATGTTCCCAACAAGGTATCTGGGTCACTTCTTACCTGGATCCCTGCTCTGAGAGCCCTGGTCTTGAGGTGATCCGCGGCTCCCAGGAGGTGTGGCGACCACTGTGAATACAAGGAAAAGCAGAACTGAAAAACGAAAACAATACGAAACAGCTTTCAGAGAACAATAAAGCCAGTGTTATTGTTGTCTTCTTCCTGGAATTTCCTTTTCTGCATATTTCTAAATCCAGACCGTCATGCGATACAGTTTGAAAGTGTCATTTCCCAGGGGCCGTCACATAGGGCCCTTGCTTAGCCAGAGGATCCTAACACATGCTCTGTAGCTAAGAAAGACACTAAAGTATTTAGGGCTCAAGGACCATGCCGTATATACCTTATCCTCAGACAGTTCATAGAACAAAGTATGTGTATCCATTTAGAAAGAGAGAGAGAAGAGTTTAAGAAAAGCTCTGTGAATAATCAAGTCTAAACTGTGTGTATCAGAGTATCGTTCTTTAAGGCAAAATTCACCATAGACATTTAGAGCCAACAGCCCACCCCATAGCCCATGGCTATCTGTGCCGCAGCTTGCCTAGGCTCATCATGATGGATCAAGGCTTCATTGCCCCTCAGACGTCAGGTGCAAGCGAGCTGTCGGCGTGGTTCCGAGAGCAAGGAAGAGGCCAGGAGAGTCTGGATCTCCCATTTTCGTCCAAGGAAACTCAATGGCACTCTCAACCCCAAATATTGCAATGATTCACCCCACAGTAATAGAGCAACCTTGGAAAACTCCCTAGAGGGATTATTCTTAATCGTCAATTAAGATAAAGTCAGGGCACATGCTAATCCAGGGCTTAATCAAAGACATTTTAATGTGCTCTGTGGTGTGGACGTAAGACTAGGTTTCCACTCACTGAGCCTGGAATGTGGGTGTGAGGAGGGGGGACACAGCTGACAGACAGTCGGCCCATCCAGCAGTGACGGGGGGGTTGGGGAGACCACGGGGCAGGCGTGGCTGACCGTGGGTGGCTCGCCATGCTGTCATGGCTCCCCAGTAAATGAAGAAGCCCCGCTATCTCTGTAGCAGTGTAGCCGGAGCAGAAAGGGCAAGCATGTTCCCAACAAGGTATCTGGGTCACTTCTTACCTGGATCCCTGCTCTGAGAGCCCTGGTCTTGAGGTGATCCGCGGCTCCCAGGAGGTGTGGCGACCACTGTGAATACAAGGAAAAGCAGAACTGAAAAACGAAAACAATACGAAACAGCTTTCAGAGAACAATAAAGCCAGTGTTATTGTTGTCTTCTTCCTGGAATTTCCTTTTCTGCATATTTCTAAATCCAGACCGTCATGCGATACAGTTTGAAAGTGTCATTTCCCAGGGGCCGTCACATAGGGCCCTTGCTTAGCCAGAGGATCCTAACACATGCTCTGTAGCTGGTTTTCTCTCTGGTTGTATCATTTAAAAGACACATTTTGTCCATCGTTATGGGAAGATATAATGCTGGCATTAACTTGGAAATCCTCTTGAGAAACCCAAACATCTGGGTTGAACAGTATACACTTCAGAGAAGTGTATCCTGTGTTCCTAGCCTCATCACAAGGTACACGCCAGACACCTTGCTGTCTGTCTTTTTGCCAAGATCACGTGTATCTATCCTCAGGGCCTGGGAGGCAGGTGGGAACCAAGACCTTCTCCCAGATGAGGCATCTGATGTTGGAAGATGGAGTTTTGCATTGTTCACTCATACATCCGTGAGAAACGGATCTGGCCATAAATCTTGTCTGTGGCTGAATGCCTGTGTGTGGACTTCCTGTGTGGCCACTAGCTGACACCATGGAGGAGGCACAGTGCCTTCCCTCCATGCAAGCAGCCAAGGGAAGGAAAAGAGAAGCTACAGAAGACAGTTCATAGTCCCCTTTGAAACCACTAGGAATCTAGGGAACACTGAACACAAAGCCTAGGGCCGGGCCCTATGAAGCACACAGAAAGGTAAGGTCACTCTCTTGCAAGACCTTGTCCCTTTGGGGAAAGAATACCATATACAGGAGAAATGATTACCCAAGCTCCTCGGCGGTGTGTGCCAGGCACCACTGCATGGTCCAGAAAGAAACAGTTGGCTGATCTAAATGGCTCAAGAGGTTATTTGTGGCTGGGTATTCTGGGAAAGCTTTTTGGAGGAGGTGTGTTTGGGTAATCCAAGGAGAAAGAAGGAAAGGAGGCTTTCCAGATGAAAAAATAGCCCAAACTTAGAGGATGGTAAGTGGTGCACAGGAAGAGGGAGGAGAGGTCAGATACGAAGGAGAGAGAGAAAGGGTCAGAGTCTGTGTATGGAGGAAACAGCTTTCAGAGAACAATAAAGCCAGTGTTATTGTTGTCTTCTTCCTGGAATTTCCTTTTCTGCATATTTCTAAATCCAGACCGTCATGCGATACAGTTTGAAAGTGTCATTTCCCAGGGCCGTCACATAGGGCCCTTGCTTAGCCAGAGGATCCTAACACATGCTCTGTAGCTGGTTTTCTCTCTGGTTGTATCATTTAAAAGACACATTTTGTCCATCGTTATGGGAAGATATAATGCTGGCATTAACTTGGAAATCCTCTTGAGAAACCCAAACATCTGGGTTGAACAGTATACACTTCAGAGAAGTGTATCCTGTTTTCCCTAGCCTCATCACAAGGTACACGCCAGACACCTTGCTGTCTGTCTTTTTGCCAAGATCACGTGTATCTATCCTCAGGGCCTGGGAGGCAGGTGGGAACCAAGACCTTCTCCCAGATGAGGCATCTGATGTTGGAAGATGGAGTTTTGCATTGTTCACTCATACATCCGTGAGAAACGGATCTGGCCATAAATCTTGTCTGTGGCTGAATGCCTGTGTGTGGACTTCCTGTGTGGCCACTAGCTGACACCATGGAGGAGGCACAGTGCCTTCCCTCCATGCAAGCAGCCAAGGGAAGGAAAAGAGAAGCTACAGAAGACAGTTCATAGTCCCCTTTGAAACCACTAGGAATCTAGGGAACACTGAACACAAAGCCTAGGGCCGGGCCCTATGAAGCACACAGAAAGGTAAGGTCACTCTCTTGCAAGACCTTGTCCCTTTGGGGAAAGAATACCATATACAGGAGAAATGATTACCCAAGCTCCTCGGCGGTGTGTGCCAGGCACCACTGCATGGTCCAGAAAGAAACAGTTGGCTGATCTAAATGGCTCAAGAGGTTATTTGTGGCTGGGTATTCTGGGAAAGCTTTTTGGAGGAGGTGTGTTTGGGTAATCCAAGGAGAAAGAAGGAAAGGAGGCTTTCCAGATGAAAAAATAGCCCAAACTTAGAGGATGGTAAGTGGTGCACAGGAAGAGGGAGGAGAGGTCAGATACAGGAGAGAAGAAGGCAGAGAGAAAAGGGTCAGAGTCTGTGTATGGAGGAAAGATTAGAAGTCCTGCTTTAAGAGCTGAGGCTCGTCCTCTTACTTACTGCAGACGGGGTTGCCAGATTTAGAGAAACCCACCAAGCAAAACAGAGCAACTAGTTAGATTTGAATTTTAGGTGAACAGAAACTAATTCTTATGTCTCAAATATTGCATGGATACACTTCTAGAAAAATTATTCCTTATTTATCTAACATTCAGGTGTAAGTGGTATCCTCTATCTTACTGGGTCACCCTAAGTGTTTTGAGATAGAAGAGTCCTATGAAGATGAGTCTCTTGCAAAAAGAAGTCTAAAAATCAAATATAAAGATATGAGGTAGTATGCAACCTCATTCATCCCATGGATTCCTTTCTGGGAGAGCTCAGTGGACATTTCATGCCCCATCTAAGGGGCTCCCTGTGAAATGCATGAGTTCCCTGGTGATAAGACGTGCCTTAACATTTACCATGAACTCAACAGTGAGGCATCTGTACCTAGGAAGGCTGATTAGTGTCGAGTTGGACTGGACTTTGAAAACATCATTTCTTACAAAGCGCCCCCTTCTAGGCTTTCTCCACCTGCCTGTGTGTGCTGGACAGTAAAGAAAAAATTAGATCAGACATACTAGGTGTGACATACAAAGCATGATAGGAAAATAATATTGGACCGTTACAATTTTCATTAAAATCTTTTTTTTCTCCAAAAATATAAGTCATATATTTTTTGACCATTTGTAGCTTTTAGAATATTAATGGACAGCATTCAGAAACAACACCCCTTAACAGAGGTGTAAACTGTGCCTTTTAAAATGACTTTTCTTCCCTACCCTGGTACCCAAAGTAATGAACACTCCTACCCAATCAAAATAGGAAAACAAAAGTGGAGCTGTGTCAGCATCTTGGCTGCAAATAAAACTCAAAACAGGTTATAGTACATGCTAGGAATACAAAATAAGGTTAGAAATAATGCTTCAGCTGTGAGTTCTTCAGGCTGTGGAAATAATAGCGCATAATTTAGTAGAGGGGAACTAGGGAGTCAGCACACACAGGAAAAATGAAAGAAGCTAGAAAAATGCAGGGGGTACAAAGCAGGAGGGAGAGATCGGAGGAGGACACTGGGTGGTTTATTATTAGAAGGAAAGAAGACGAAGAAAGGCCAGCCTCATCAGAGAAGGCCCAGGAGGATAGAGGCTGGTTGGGTTGAGGCCTTTATTTGTTTTTTTAAATAATTTTATGTATTTATTTTATTTTTGGATGGACTGGATCTTCATTGCTGCGTGAGGGTTTTTTCTTTAGTTGCAACAAGTTGGGGCTACTCTCTAGTTGTGGTGCGTGAGATTCTCATCGTGGTGGCTTCTCTTGTTGTGGAGCACAGACTTCAGGGCAGGCTCCAGTAGTCATGATGCATGGATTGAGTTGCTCCATGGCGTGTGGGATCTTCCCAGACCAGGGATCGAACAATTCAATGTGTCTGCTGCATTGGCAGATGAAATTTTTTTTTTTAAGATATTATTTTTATTTATTTATTTTGGGGGAGTAGGGTGGGGAGGGAGGGGAGCTGGCAAGCTACTTCTATTGGTCTTTCATTTGTCTATTTTCATCCATCTTTGTTCTTTGGCCTGGGTGGGCCTCCCATCGCGGTGGCCTCTGTTGTCGCAGAGCACCGGCTCTGGGCGCATGCGCTCCAGAGCTCTGGCTTGGTAATTGGACACATCAGTCCAGCCGCTCCGTGGCACATGGGATCTTCCCAGGCCAGGTATCGAACCGGCGCCCCTTGCACTGCAAGGCGATGTCCTTACCCACTGGACCACCAGGGAAGCCCTGGCAGATGAATTCTTTACCATTGAGCCACCAGGGAAACTGGATGGTTGAGTGTTATATAAACTGCTCATAGTGAGTTTTCAAGATAACTCTCCATGGACCTCCAAGTAGACAAGGTTAGGTTTTGGACCATCAGTATCTGACTCTGGACAAGACCAGAAAGAAAGAATCCACTTTTCTTACCTGATGACTAGAGCATTCAAGGGCTGTGAATTCTGTTCATCTGAGATTATCCCCTAAACCCTAGCCAAATATGTACAGCCACCTGGTAATCATCTCGATTTGCATATTCAGATGTCAACTTGCCATGTTCAGTGGAATAGATTTGTGTTTTTTTTTTCTTTTTTGCAAATTTATCAAGATATTATTGATTCCAGAATATCCCTCCCTCACTTCCACCCCTTAAGAGTGCCTCAGCCTGGTGAGTGAAGAAGAAACAAAATAGTTAATAGATTTTCTGCTTTATAGTGTACTGGAAAAGACCTTACTGAGACAGTTATCTTAAATAGCAGCTTGCACATTTACTTTCATTCTACCTCAATTAAGGAGTATTTTTCATAACAAATATTGATCATGGAAGTTAATTCCCCTTTGTACTTTTACTTCCTGGCACTCACAGTGAAGAATCTGTTCCTAAGGGAAAATTAGTGGACTTTCTTTACCCTTAACACTAGGAAAAATAATTGAAAAAATGAGGTCTGTGCCACACACCGATCCACCATCCCTCCACTCAGAGAGAGGGCATCGACGACCTGATGATGAGGATGAGGATGACCATAATAACTCGGGCTGGGTTCACTACTCACATTTTAGAAATAACCACCCCTGCAGTGCACATTCAGAAAAGCTGTGCTCAGGATGGGGAACAAAATGTACCGATTAAAACTCCCCTCAGTGCCCTACTTCCTTCTCCTCCGCATCCTCTTTTGAAATCATCATTATGTGAGAAGATGTGTTTCTCACCTTTAATAATTTATTGCCAAAGTCAACTCTTCCTTCTTGCCTGGTCATTCTTTTCTCATGGTCTGCGTCTGATGAGTTCATTAGAAAGAATAAAAATTCATTTTTTCAGGCCACCCTTCCTTCTTTGTCTGTGTACCTGCTCTTAATACAATCATCACTTATGTATGTGTTGGGCATGAGATGAAGTTTAAACTTTGGCCTCTGGTTTGGTTTATTCCACACTCATGCTGCTCCATAAGTTATTTAATGAGGCCTTTAGTGGTTAGCTGTTGAGATAATTATTTTACATGTTCAGAAATAGTATGGGAGTAGAGCATAAAATTGGGAAGGTCAGTTGAGGCCAGTGATTCAGAGGGAAATGGTGTCTATTCAGTTTCCCATACCACATGTGAGAAAGAGATGTTCAGCCAGCCTCGGCTCACACCCAGGCACACCTGCCTACATTGTGCAGTGGAATAGATTTGTGTTTTTTTTTTCTTTTTTGCAAATTTATCAAGATATTATTGATTCCAGAATATCCCTCCCTCACTTCCACCCCTTAAGAGTGCCTCAGCCTGGTGAGTGAAGAAGAAACAAAATAGTTAATAGATTTTCTGCTTTATAGTGTACTGGAAAAGACCTTACTGAGACAGTTATCTTAAATAGCAGCTTGCACATTTACTTTCATTCTACCTCAATTAAGGAGTATTTTTCATAACAAATATTGATCATGGAAGTTAATTCCCCTTTGTACTTTTACTTCCTGGCACTCACAGTGAAGAATCTGTTCCTAAGGGAAAATTAGTGGACTTTCTTTACCCTTAACACTAGGAAAAATAATTGAAAAAATGAGGTCTGTGCCACACACCGATCCACCATCCCTCCACTCAGAGAGAGGGCATCGACGACCTGATGATGAGGATGAGGATGACCATAATAACTCGGGCTGGGTTCACTACTCACATTTTAGAAATAACCACCCCTGCAGTGCACATTCAGAAAAGCTGTGCTCAGGATGGGGAACAAAATGTACCGATTAAAACTCCCCTCAGTGCCCTACTTCCTTCTCCTCCGCATCCTCTTTTGAAATCATCATTATGTGAGAAGATGTGTTTCTCACCTTTAATAATTTATTGCCAAAGTCAACTCTTCCTTCTTGCCTGGTCATTCTTTTCTCATGGTCTGCGTCTGATGAGTTCATTAGAAAGAATAAAAATTCATTTTTTCAGGCCACCCTTCCTTCTTTGTCTGTGTACCTGCTCTTAATACAATCATCACTTATGTATGTGTTGGGCATGAGATGAAGTTTAAACTTTGGCCTCTGGTTTGGTTTATTCCACACTCATGCTGCTCCATAAGTTATTTAATGAGGCCTTTAGTGGTTAGCTGTTGAGATAATTATTTTACATGTTCAGAAATAGTATGGGAGTAGAGCATAAAATTGGGAAGGTCAGTTGAGGCCAGTGATTCAGAGGGAAATGGTGTCTATTCAGTTTCCCATACCACATGTGAGAAAGAGATGTTCAGCCAGCCCTCGGCTCACACCCAGGCACACCTGCCATCCTTTCAGGTATTTTCACAGATTTTTGGTAGCACTGGTCATTTCCTGATCGAGTTTACAACTGTATCATGATCCTTCAGGGCACAGATACCAGTTTCACCTTATTCATATGATAACCTGGCAAGTTTCTAATGTGTTTCCATTCTGAAGCCACTTGATGAACTTATCTGGGAATTGAAAGGTGTGAGTGTGTTCAGCCATCCAACACCAGGAGAGCGAGTGACAGTCTTGTTAAGTGTTTTGTGTGGAGTATAAGTCAGCACTCAGTGATGGGGCAGGAGAATACAAACTGAAACATGCATGAAATGTATTGTTGACTCTTCCAAGTTGATTTCACTTCCCCAAGGAGACCTTGAACAGGTGTATGGTCCAGCTCTCTCCACTCTCTCGACCACCCTGAGTTGAATGTTTACTTCTTGTCAGGCAGCACAATACTTACTGTGCTAGGCAGGTGGAATGCAGGGATGAATGAGATACGGTCCTGCCCTTAAGGATCTGACAGTCACCTGAGAGGAAACTCTGACCTTCTACCATAGGGACACTTAAAAACTAAGGATGAAAACTAAAGGAACACCAAGGTCAGAATGATGGACTCAGGGGTTCATGAAAACGTTCACACAGGAGCTGACTGAGTTTTGCCTGGAAATGAGGCATTTCCAGGTCCAGGAGGAAAGGTAAGGAGTGAGCATTCAAGGCAGAGGGAAAAGGCTATGCAAAGGCAAGAGGAGATAAAATGATCTGGACTCTCTGGAGTACAGTGAGAAGTTGAGTGTAGCTGAGCCCGAGCACTGCCAAGTGAGAGTGTGAGAGGAGAGGGTGGCTCTGGGAGCTCTTGATACACCCCTCCCAGGAAGGGTGCATTGCTAGTTGGAAAGAAGGATGCTTCAAAGCTAATCTCTCCAGTTCCTACACCCAACTCTTTACTCATCAGCTGTGTGAAATACTGCAAGTTACTTAAGAGTGTGTGTGTGTCTGTGTGTTAAGTTGCTTCAGTCATGTCTCATTCTTGGTGACCCTATGAACTGTAGCCTGCTGGGCTCCTCTGTCCATGGAATTCTCCAGGCAAGAATACTGGAGTGGGTTGCCATGCCCTTCTCCAGGGGATCTTTGCAACTCAGGGATTGGACCTGTGTTTCTTTTTTTTTTTTCTTTTAATTTTGGCCTCTTTTTATTGTTTTTTGTTTGTTTGCTTGTTGTTCATCCATCTTTATTCTTTGGCCTTTGTGGGCGTCCCATTGCAGTGGCCTCTCTTGTTGCAGAGCACTGGCTCTGGGTGCATTCACCCCAAGAGTGCTGGGATCCCGCTGGGCCAGGGATCTAACCAGTGCCCCCTGCACTGCATGTCAGACCATTTACCCACTGGACCACCAGGGAAGCCCTGAACCTGTGTTTCTTATATCTCCTGCATTGGCAGGCAGGTTCTTTACCACTGGCACCACCTGGGAAGCTCACTTATGAGCAGAGAGCCGCATTTTTCCCTTGTACATAATGGGAATTAGAATCCTAGCCTTGTAGATGCTTTGGGACAATCAAATGAGATGAACACCTTTCCTGCCAGTTATCATTTATCTGCCTTTGTGTCACCTGAGAGGAAACTCTGACCTTCTACCATAGGGACACTTAAAAACTAAGGATGAAAACTAAAGGAACACCAAGGTCAGAATGATGGACTCAGGGGTTCATGAAAACGTTCACACAGGAGCTGACTGAGTTTTGCCTGGAAATGAGGCATTTCCAGGTCCAGGAGGAAAGGTAAGGAGTGAGCATTCAAGGCAGAGGGAAAAGGCTATGCAAAGGCAAGAGGAGATAAAATGATCTGGACTCTCTGGAGTACAGTGAGAAGTTGAGTGTAGCTGAGCCCGAGCACTGCCAAGTGAGAGTGTGAGAGGAGAGGGTGGCTCTGGGAGCTCTTGATACACCCCTCCCAGGAAGGGTGCATTGCTAGTTGGAAAGAAGGATGCTTCAAAGCTAATCTCTCCAGTTCCTACACCCAACTCTTTACTCATCAGCTGTGTGAAATACTGCAAGTTACTTAAGAGTGTGTGTGTGTCTGTGTGTTAAGTTGCTTCAGTCATGTCTCATTCTTGGTGACCCTATGAACTGTAGCCTGCTGGGCTCCTCTGTCCATGGAATTCTCCAGGCAAGAATACTGGAGTGGGTTGCCATGCCCTTCTCCAGGGGATCTTTGCAACTCAGGGATTGGACCTGTGTTTCTTTTTTTTTTTTCTTTTAATTTTGGCCTCTTTTTATTGTTTTTTGTTTGTTTGCTTGTTGTTCATCCATCTTTATTCTTTGGCCTTTGTGGGCGTCCCATTGCAGTGGCCTCTCTTGTTGCAGAGCACTGGCTCTGGGTGCATTCACCCAAGAGTGCTGGGATCCCGCTGGGCCAGGGATCTAACCAGTGCCCCCTGCACTGCATGTCAGACCATTTACCCACTGGACCACCAGGGAAGCCCTGAACCTGTGTTTCTTATATCTCCTGCATTGGCAGGCAGGTTCTTTACCACTGGCACCACCTGGGAAGCTCACTTATGAGCAGAGAGCCGCATTTTTCCCTTGTACATAATGGGAATTAGAATCCTAGCCTTGTAGATGCTTTGGGACAATCAAATGAGATGACACCTCTTTATCATCTGCTGGTATTTCCCAAATATGCCAGTTATCATTTATCTGCCTTTGTGTGTGTCCTTACCGTGGGTCACCAACTCAAAAGGCCAGTGGCCCAGCAGGTAACATAAAGAGAACAAGAGAACCACGTCTGAGGTGCTTAATGTCATCTGTCACTCACCTCAGTTGAGAGAGAACATCTATAACAGGCCACATGCAGGTAGAAAGCCCTGTGCAATCACATCTTCCAATTTTCCAGGAGAAGCTAGAAGTACAGATATCTAAAATTTCCCAGCTTTCCTGTATATTGTCTACTAATCTGAATTTAAAACACAGTGCTGGCAAAACAGCTCTGTGGGCCATCCACGACCTGTGGGCCGCCAGTTTATGGCCTTTGATGTCTGTCTCCTCTCTCCCACCACATTACAGGTTCCTACAGGGCGAGGGCTGTGGTTGTTAATGATTTGTATTAGGCTGGCTCCTGGTGGATGCTCCATGGCCGGAGAGCTCCGAGCACATACAGACACCACATACAGACACCAGCACCGGGGTGAGGAAAAGCCAGCCAACAAGTGAGGTGTTCAAAAGTGCAGAATTCAAAGGGTGACCCAGTGCCATAACACAAACCCGAGAATGAAAAACTTTTAAAACTCAGCCCCAGCAAGAAGCTTCTAGGAGAGAAGCAGATCCTTGGGGGAAAAAAATGTGCAGTCTGTGAAGGGCAAAGTTTGACCATCTATTAAACAGCAAGGTACAATAGGCGAGTGTGGAGATCAGAGAAGACGGGATTAATGTACACACATCTATACAGGGAACTTTGATGCTTTCAAATGCCTGCTCGCCATCTGAAAATCAGGCAGCAGGCATCGCCTACATATTTCACAGCAGTCTACCTGTCTGGGTGTTTGGGCTTGACAGCAGGAAGCTCTTTGAAATGAGGCTGAGGCATTTCAAACACTTCTGCTTGAATATCCAGTTTGTATATTCGGGTGATGGCTTTTTAAATTTTTTTTATCTTTTTTATTTTTAACTAATTTTTGACTTGCTTATGAAGCCGGAAGTCTGCAAAAGAACAAATTACAAAGCTAAGATGCCTCATGTCATGTCAGTAATCAAATACAGACTTCCATGCTCACGCACCATCTCGGGTAATGAGGATGGAAGAGAAGTTTTATTCACAGATCAGAGCTGTTTTCAACAACAGTCCAGTAAAAAACGTGCCAAATGTTTGAACCATGTGACTCCTGCCCACATAATTTCATACTGGTTTAGGCAGGGATGTTTATGACTTTCGATGAGTAATAAATAATTTAGAAGCCACTCATTAAAACCTTCTAAATTACAGACACAGCCAGCAAATCCCTTCTTTTAAGAAGGAAAAGATGACCTGAAAATTGGTCCCCTGTCTCTTGCCTTCTCGCCTTTGATTCTTTTTTTTTTTTTTTTTTCATATTCTTCTTACTAGCAGAGTAAAATACCAGCCTTAGAAGGTTTACATACCTATGGTACAGGTGGAGGTGAGGCTGGGACACTCTGTCCTGGTGAGATTCTGGGTTGGGGGGAGCAGAAGATTTTAATCTTTAGTCTCAGGTGCACCCCTATCTTGCTCATCCTTCTTTTCTCAAGTTGAAATGGAGGGGCTGATGTCCTGGCTGTGAAGCAGAATTGGAGGATCTGCATTAGGGAGGTTCTGTGACTCAGGTATTCAAAGCTACTACACAGGAGACAAAAAATAGGATCCTTGTCCACATGGTCATGGAGGTGTGGTGGCTTGGCTCTGTCTTCTGCCACCACATCACAAGGCCTTCATGGTGGGGTGTGGGAATCTTGCACAAGACCTAACCAAGCCAGAGAGGATTAGTTTTCATTTCATTCTAAAACTGTAAGTAGGAGAAAAGGTTGTCAGTACCCTAGGGCAGTACTTAGGAACTGGTAGAAGTAGGCATGAGTTTGAAGAATGACAGGAAAACCCATGATTCTAAGGTGACCTCAAGTTCTCCCAGGCCCTGTTCAGTGGGTACACATGGAATTAATTTCCACCGGGTTCAGTGGGGGATCTCAGGATCAGGGACCCATAGATATCAAAGGTACAAAACCACACTGTTCATTTGGTTCTCCCATTTCACAAATAGCCTGTATCAGCAGAGAGAGAGAGGAATTATGAAATACACTGTAGGTCTAAGGATCTCCCCATCCCTCTCCCTAAGGTGAGCATCTGAGTTCCACTGCTTTGTCAGCCATATAGAAATTTAACATCCACATCCCCAGTTCAGATGGAATCGAGAGTACACAGGATCCTGTCTTTTGCAGTAATGATCTCTAGACTGCTTTCCACTCACTGAGGCAAGCCACCAAGAAGGTACACTTCTGGATCCAGGCACAGTCTGGCCATCTCAGCTAGAGGATGTTTATGACTTTCGATGAGTAATAAATAATTTAGAAGCCACTCATTAAAACCTTCTAAATTACAGACACAGCCAGCAAATCCCTTCTTTTAAGAAGGAAAAGATGACCTGAAAATTGGTCCCCTGTCTCTTGCCTTCTCGCCTTTGATTCTTTTTTTTTTTTTTTTTCATATTCTTCTTACTAGCAGAGTAAAATACCAGCCTTAGAAGGTTTACATACCTATGGTACAGGTGGAGGTGAGGCTGGGACACTCTGTCCTGGTGAGATTCTGGGTTGGGGGGAGCAGAAGATTTTAATCTTTAGTCTCAGGTGCACCCCTATCTTGCTCATCCTTCTTTTCTCAAGTTGAAATGGAGGGGCTGATGTCCTGGCTGTGAAGCAGAATTGGAGGATCTGCATTAGGGAGGTTCTGTGACTCAGGTATTCAAAGCTACTACACAGGAGACAAAAAATAGGATCCTTGTCCACATGGTCATGGAGGTGTGGTGGCTTGGCTCTGTCTTCTGCCACCACATCACAAGGCCTTCATGGTGGGGTGTGGGAATCTTGCACAAGACCTAACCAAGCCAGAGAGGATTAGTTTTCATTTCATTCTAAAACTGTAAGTAGGAGAAAAGGTTGTCAGTACCCTAGGGCAGTACTTAGGAACTGGTAGAAGTAGGCATGAGTTTGAAGAATGACAGGAAAACCCATGATTCTAAGGTGACCTCAAGTTCTCCCAGGCCCTGTTCAGTGGGTACACATGGAATTAATTTCCACCGGGTTCAGTGGGGGATCTCAGGATCAGGGACCCATAGATATCAAAGGTACAAAACCACACTGTTCATTTGGTTCTCCCATTTCACAAATAGCCTGTATCAGCAAGAGAGAGAGAGAGGAATTATGAAATACACTGTAGGTCTAAGGATCTCCCCATCCCTCTCCCTAAGGTGAGCATCTGAGTTCCACTGCTTTGTCAGCCATATAGAAATTTAACATCCACATCCCCAGTTCAGATGGAATCGAGAGTACACAGGATCCTGTCTTTTGCAGTAATGATCTCTAGACTGCTTTCCACTCACTGAGGCAAGCCACCAAGAAGGTACACTTCTGGATCCAGGCACAGCTACATGGCCATCTCAGCTAGAGGATGAGCACATTTTTTTTAAGATGTCCCTTTTATGGCCTCTTGCATGACAAGACAGTTTAAGCACAACATGATAAAGGGGCATGATCATAAAGTAAGGTGGTTGGGAAGGAAGGTATATGATATGAGCAGGAATGTCAAAGTGGAGCTTTATCAATGAGTAGAATTTCCTGTAAGTCAAAAGATAAATGAATTAGTAACTCAGAGTAATTAAAAAAAAAATACATATCCAGATGAAAGTGTGGATAAGTTTGATCCCTTTTAGCCAATGAAGTATGATCTCTAATTAGGTTTCCACGTAGACGGTACAGCCTTGGAGAACGTCTCTGAATCTAGTTGACCTTTTCAGCTGGAGAAGCCAAATGATTTCCATTCCATGCTCTTTAATTCTGGAGGAATTTCTAATTTGTTGCCAGAGATAAAAACTCATTCCAAACAGGAAAAAAAGTTTTAAATAGTCCAGAGACCCATTTATAGAATATTAAAATCTCAGAGCAGGGAGAACCCTAAGAGATCACTTTGTTCACTTTCCCGTATTGTGCTGAAAATAAAACTGAGGACCAGAGAAAATCAAAGACTGAGCCAAGGTTACTCAGGGATGGAGGACTGAGGACTCAAACCCACATCTACTGCTTCACACCCCAGACTCCCTGGGAGGCTGGTTACTCATCTGCCTCCCAGCCTTTCTGGAGTCGTCCTTAACGTTGTGACTCAAAGGTCCCTCTCTGAACTCCAGCATCGGGCCTGCTTTTGAGAAACTTCCACGGGCCAGCACCTACCCTCTTGCCTTTCTTAATTTCTTTTGGAAATTCTCTATTCTCTCACCTTATTAATGTTAAAACAAAACGGGTTCTTTTCTTGCCACAGGCAGCAGGAAAGTGAACTTCTTGATGGAGGGAAGTGTCTTCCCTAGTGAGAGCAAGTAAATTAGTTCTGAGGTCCTCTCACTCACTGTAAGTGTAATGAGAGAGACACCAGCCCTTCTTCATTAATGAGATGCCAATCACAAAGGGAGAAGCCTCGGAGAGCCTTTGGGGAGGGGATGGTTGGGGGTGGTGGTGATTGGCACTGGAACCAGAAGGTAGGGAGAGAACAGAAAAGCCTCCCAGGATGAGAAACACACGTGGATGATCTAGAATTGGAGGGGCAGGTCTGGAGGGAGTTGGCAGTGTTCCTGAATGGGCCCGCCAGTGTCGTTTATGGGGAACGTCTCTGAAACGGAGCAGAAGAACTGGGGAGCTACCATCTGGCCTGTGTCCCCACGCAGGCTTCCCAAGGCAAGGCTGTGATCATGCCAAGTGTGTCCCACCTGGGGACCCGTAGGATCAGTGCCAACTGGGGTTGATTAACGATGGGCTGCCTTGAAAGGTTGGCAGTGGCGTATCTCGTCTCTTCCTGGGTTCAGAACTTTTCAAGAGTTTGACATTCTGTGTAACCTCCTAAACTTTGAAAAAGAAGCTTTCTAACAGAAAGCTAAGGATGGGACTTCACTGGTGGTTCACTGAATAAGACTTCACCTTCCAATGTAAGTGTTGTGGATTCAATCCCCAGGTCAGGGAGCTAAGATCCCACATGCCTCCAGGCCAAAAAGCCAAAACATAAAACAGAAGCAATATTGTAACAAATTCAATAAAGACTTTAAAAAACACTTGAAATACAAAAGAAAGTTAAGGAGGAGTTTGATATTGAAGTAATCTCTTCCTTGCACGAAAAAATTTCCCTGATAGGAGACCCTGGATTTTTTTCATTTTTTGGTTGCTCTGGGTCTTCATTGCTACACAGCACGTTTTCTCTAGCTGCAGCAAGTGGAGGCTACTCGTCATTGTAACGTCCAGTCTTCTCATTGCAATGGCTTCTCCTGTTGCAGAGCATGGGCTATACGGCGTATGGGCTTCAGTAGTTGTGACTCTTGGGCTCTAGAGCACAGGCTCAGTAGTTGAGACACATGAACTTAGTTGCAGCTTATCATGTGGACTCTCCCCTGGACCAGGGATCAAACCCATGTCCCCTACATTGGCAAGCAGATTCCTAACCACCGCACGTCCAAGGAAATCTGAGACCCTAGATTTAAACTTGCCTGAAGACCAATTAATCCAGGGCAGGGGATACATCTAAGTCCTATTGGTTCAGCTCTCACTATCAAAAAATAGTTTGGGAATAAGTCTTGCCCCTGGCAAAACAATGTTGTCTTTCCCCATAGCTGCCCAGAACAGCATTTACCACATTGTCGAGACCATTTGCAAAAAAGATCTGTGCAAGTCTCCTAACTCAGTTTTCAACATCTGTAGCCTGCTATTGCTTTGGTAGGTTGGTGAAATTCTGTGCATCTTGGAAATGAATAGAACTTCCATTTGGAATTAAATGTCCTTTTTCCTCCAGTTGTTTTTTCCCTCAAAACATTTATTTTTTATGAATATGGGTCTCTCTGAAGGTTAAGAGACTTTCAGCGCTCAAAACAACTTAATAAAATGGCTGAGCACACAATTAGGCATGCTTATGTCCTTCAAGAATCAGGTAGCGGAAGTTCTAATTGGCAAAGCAGCATCTTGAATGTCATTTTCTAAACCCATTAGACCATGTCTAACAGAGAGAGAGAAGAGGCAGCAGCGCTTTACAAAATACCAATAGTGACTGTCTTAGAGATGGTAATTTTAGGGTAGCAGTTAGCTGGTATTGAATTTGTAAATGTTGCAAAAAACATAGCTACAGAACCACGATCACTTCAAGAAAAAGGCCATTTGTTTAGATCGTGTGCACGCTGACCTGTTCATAGTAATAGGAGTAAATATGCATGCTAACGAGCTGGAGACACTTCTTCACGCTCTGTGTTGGGGTACTTGTGCTTGCATTTCACATAATCTTTAGAGATGGTTAGGTGTTGTAATACGTCCTCATTTGGCTAAATTCTTGGTGATTTTTTTTTTCCATATTTTAAATCATTTCATGGTAACACAACCACCTCTGTCTGCCTTGAGCTATTCAAGCCTGATAGGATACCCATACCCATGGTTTCGAGACTATCACCTCAAGGTCTGACTGCTCCAGGTTTACCACCATTCAAATTTAAATTAAGAAGTACCAGGATTTTTCAATAAATCCAAGTCAGAAAGCCTCCTGGAGACTTTATTTTGCCTGGAATCCCTTCATTTCCTTTAGCCTTTTGGAAAATCTGGTGAGACTTCACCTAGGAATTCCATTCTTTGTTGAAGGCCAATAGGAGGAATCCATGGAAAATAAAGATACATAAAGCCAACTACGTTTTATTTTTGAAGTTTTGTTTCTGCTAGAAATCTTTTAAAAATAAACAAACAAAAACTTGCTTTCCAACACCTCATGTATGTATTTTTGTCTTCTTATAGTTTAGACACCTGGGTTTTTAAAGATAAAAAGCTCGCAGATGTTTCCGATTAATTTGTTTTCCAAAGTGCTCATGAACTTGATTTCCAAGGACTAGATGATTTTCTTCATTACCAGCCACTGTGGTTTTCAAGGAGGGAGAAAGTCTACTTGTGACTGACTTGAGTGCAGTAGAATCACGTCCTCTTGGATTTTAGGACCATTTGAAATGACATTTAAAGCACCCGTGTATCACCTGACTCTGATTATTTTTTTTTAAGATTTTTGTCAGCTTTGTTAAGCCAAATTATTTATATAGTGATTTGAATTGTAATTAGAGGCATATGTAGACAGTTGTAGGGAAAGGGTAGAAGTCTGCTCAAAGAGTGGTTCATAGGAAAATGAGGGAATTTCAGTTTGACCTATTCAGGCATACTGTAGAATGGGTATTTCTCCGAGCTGATCAAGGACCCATTTTTGCAGAGAATATAAGTAGTATAGTTTCAGCAAAAGCTTGAAAGCAGAGAAGGCCTGAGATAGGCATTATTTTTTTTTTAATTTTATAAGCGAATATCACCCAGCACCTTCTTAACTAGTACTTCTAGTGAACTGGCTCTTCCACACATTTACCAGAAAATAATTGATGTTTGTAATGCTGACCCTCAGGCACTACAGGATCCCAAAGTGC
The DNA here is from genome assembly GCA_022376925.1 of Tragulus kanchil. Lineage (NCBI taxonomy): Eukaryota > Metazoa > Chordata > Mammalia > Artiodactyla > Tragulidae > Tragulus > Tragulus kanchil. The sequence goes on from JAIOJX010000032.1 coordinate 288,155,149, forward strand.
CTTTTGAATCATCAAAGAATGATTCATTGCGTTCTGGGTGGTTTTCTTGTTGAGCGTATTTTATTGTTTACTAATCCCTTTGAAAATTGCTAACACACCTGTGACAGGTAGCAGGGGTGTGCAGTCAAGAGCAGGCAGCCACAGCTGGCAAGCGGGACGTTTCTTTGGTGTACAGGCTGAGTGTCCCTGCCATGTCCCCGTCCCACTGCCTTGGTGGAGATGACGCTGTCCAGGGCATCTGTGGAAATTGGTCTCAGTGAAGGCGTCCTTTCAACTCCCTCCCTCCACCCTCCCTGCTCCTTCTCCTGCACAGCTTGCTAGCTGGAGCCCACATGTAAACAGGATTCCACATTCCCACCCCTGCCTGAGCCCCAAAAGAGAAGGGCCAGAAACTTGGGGCAGCGTGAATTAGGTTAACCATATGAAAGTGCTGATAGTTTAGACACCTGGGTTTTTAAAGATAAAAAGCTCGCAGATGTTTCCGATTAATTTGTTTTCCAAAGTGCTCATGAACTTGATTTCCAAGGACTAGATGATTTTCTTCATTACCAGCCACTGTGGTTTTCAAGGAGGGAGAAAGTCTACTTGTGACTGACTTGAGTGCAGTAGAATCACGTCCTCTTGGATTTTAGGACCATTTGAAATGACATTTAAAGCACCCGTGTATCACCTGACTCTGATTATTTTTTTTTAAGATTTTTGTCAGCTTTGTTAAGCCAAATTATTTATATAGTGATTTGAATTGTAATTAGAGGCATATGTAGACAGTTGTAGGGAAAGGGTAGAAGTCTGCTCAAAGAGTGGTTCATAGGAAAATGAGGGAATTTCAGTTTGACCTATTCAGGCATACTGTAGAATGGGTATTTCTCCGAGCTGATCAAGGACCCATTTTTGCAGAGAATATAAGTAGTATAGTTTCAGCAAAAGCTTGAAAGCAGAGAAGGCCTGAGATAGGCATTATTTTTTTTTTAATTTTATAAGCGAATATCACCCAGCACCTTCTTAACTAGTACTTCTAGTGAACTGGCTCTTCCACACATTTACCAGAAAATAATTGATGTTTGTAATGCTGACCCTCAGGCACTACAGGATCCCAAAGTGCCTTTTGAATCATCAAAGAATGATTCATTGCGTTCTGGGTGGTTTTCTTGTTGAGCGTATTTTATTGTTTACTAATCCCTTTGAAAATTGCTAACACACCTGTGACAGGTAGCAGGGGTGTGCAGTCAAGAGCAGGCAGCCACAGCTGGCAAGCGGGACGTTTCTTTGGTGTACAGGCTGAGTGTCCCTGCCATGTCCCCGTCCCACTGCCTTGGTGGAGATGACGCTGTCCAGGGCATCTGTGGAAATTGGTCTCAGTGAAGGCGTCCTTTCAACTCCCTCCCTCCACCCTCCCTGCTCCTTCTCCTGCACAGCTTGCTAGCTGGAGCCCACATGTAAACAGGATTCCACATTCCCACCCCTGCCTGAGCCCCAAAAGAGAAGGGCCAGAAACTTGGGGCAGCGTGAATTAGGTTAACCATATGAAAGTGCTGATAGTTGACTACTTTCTGTCTATAAAAGCAGCAATTTCAAATGGACAGTTTCGGTGATGATGAATATCAGGTGCTTACTTGTAGCTATGTCTGCGTGTGTAGATATGCATATATCATTCAGTTACTCAGAAGATGCGATTAACAGGAGCACCAGAGTTCCACCAGATCCCACTGTTTGCTGTCTCCTGGTTTGTTAAGCAAATGGTTTTTCCTTCTGTGCTGTTCTGTAACCATTCCAAGAATGGAACCCCAGTGTGTCATAGCACCACTGTGGATTGGGCAAAAATGGCCTTCCTATTTCTTGGTATGCTCTGTTTACATTTTAATGCTGTTTACGAATGGAATATTCTATAAATATTCATACAGTAACTGTACAAAGGAAAGACTCTGAAGAGCTCTTTATTAACAAGCTCCCTCAAGTCAGGGGAACCATGGGAGGGAGGGCTTTAATCCATCCCCGTGATGTCCTTGCACAAAATCGGCACTACCCCCTTTACACATCACGTTAGGGTGACCTGGGAGTTACCAGCTAAATTCACAGCTGAAAGTGTCAGCTAATGAATTATTCCAAGGAAATTAACAGACCTAGGGAATCCTTTTTCAGTCCCATACCAGCACTCCTTCATTAGCGAATACTCCGAATGTAGGTGCCAAATCAGCGAGGGGCCCAGAGAATGTTGAGCCTACATTCAGCCCCTCCACTGTTTCCCATCCCAACAAAGTTTGAATTTTATTTTAACATCAGTCATCAATGAACATTAGTGAGAAAAACATTTTTGTCTTCCAAAGGACAGTTTGGAACATACAAAAAACAAATTTTTTCAGAAAATTCAGAACTCCTAATAAAGCAAACCAAAACAGCTCTCCTCTTGTGTGCTTCAAATTTAAAAGTATGAAAAAATAGTCCAAGTTCATATATTAAAAAATATTTTAAATACTGAGCTATTGGCTATTAAGTCTCAAATGCTCTCAGACTTATCTTTGAACCAAGAAAATTGAAACAAAAATAAATTATTTGGTATTTCCTTGATGGGAGGGGAATAAGACCTCAAGTAATAACATTTTTCCCTTATCTTTGTATCAGAGATGGTAAATTGTTCCTCACTTTCAGCCAGATAGGCTTGACTGACAGGATCATATTTGGGGGAAGTCTAGGTAGAAGGAAGAATGAAGCCGGCAGCCCCTGGGGTCCACAGGGCAACATTTGGCAGGTACTTCTTCAAGGCCTACCCAGAAGTGGTTAATCAGAGAGTAGGGCCAATGTCAGATTACATTAGAGGCAGATTTCTCTGTGTTTGTGGGCAAATCTAAGACGGTCAGACTTTCAGGTCTGGAGCTGCGGTTGCACGCAGAATGTGATCCTCAAAATGAAATGCCAGTATATAATCCTTCCAGCTACTCAGCTTCCTCATTATCCCCTTGTGGGAATTGTGGTTGCTACTGACTCAAAGCTGTCCTCCCGCCCCTCTGCTTGGTGATGTATTAATTGCTAGAGGTGGCCCCAAGGTTCACCTCAGCCTGGACTCCAGCGGAGGGTCCTATCGTGAAACTTCAATTAGTCTCAAGATGAAATCTAGTAGAAAATACTTTTTAAGCCTGGAAGCACAAAATGCTGTGTATATATTTATGTGTGATGTGATGTTCACCCTCCAAAACAGTCTGGACTGCCCTCTGTGGGTCAGGGCTCTCAGCGTGTTCCCTTGGGCCCTCCTTAGGGAATATTTCTTAGCAGAGCACATTTTTGTTACATGAGGCCATAGCTACATGCGGCCACTGAATCAACCATTTTGACGTCAGTTCTTTCCAGTTAGCCTAATGACTATTCATTGAACATTTGATTGGATTAGAATAGGTTGATATAGTTCAACTAAATCAAAGTATAGGAAGAAGAATTTAAAAAAGCAAACAAACAAACAAAACCCCACTACCTTGTAAATCTAGAGAGTTTTTCTCAACCTTAGCTCAGCTACTGACTTACTATGCGATGTCCTAATCTCTTAACCTCTCTGAATCTTTTTTGTTTGGGAGTGGGGATTTTTGGCTGTAAAGTGGTAATCTAGCCTATGTTATCAATCTTTCAGGGTGTTTATGAAGATAAACAAGTCAGTAGATGTGACAGCTCTTTAATCCATTTGAGTGATCAGCCTCAATTTCATAGTTAATCGGTGCAGTGCTATAGGAGAGAATTTGAGAATGGCTTTGCAGAGAAGTTCTGTGCCAATCAGAAAGCAATCTTCTAATATGCTCCAGAGACAGTAAGGAAATGAGAGTCAGTTGGATCTACCTGATCACCACTACTTTAAAGATAAGCAAAAAATAGTTGAGTCATGGTAAGGTCTTTGCATTAGCTGTTCCTAATGAAATGAAAAGAATTCCCACTCCCTGATTGTGTTTGAAAACAGAGAAGTCTAAATAGTTCAAACAAGCCACGGTGAGTGGACAGGATGTCCTGGAATGACACTCTAGGTGTGAATAAATCACTGGAACAGATGGCATCCGCCCAAGAGTTTTGAAGGAACTCAAGGGTGAAATTGTGGAACTGTTGGCCAAAATGTGTAACTTGTTACAAACAGGTACTGTGCTCCAGACCTGGCGAGTTGCCACTGAAAGTCTGAAAGCAGAGAAGGACAAATAGGTGAGTCTCACTTTCATACCTGGCAAGCTGGTAGGGACTGTCTGAGCGGATAGTGTCACTGAATCCATGCTTATCATGGCAAAAAGCATTTATTGAGCATTCACCTTCCCCCAGGCACAGCGCTAGACAATGGAGGTGAACAGATGAGGGTGGCTAGGAAGGGGCATGAAAGGGAGTCAGAAAAATCCAGGGCTGCAGGTGTAGATTTGGGAAGTCATGGGCATATAGATCAGAGAAGTAGCTTTCATCTGGAGGACAACTCCTGTCAGTGGGCGGAGCCTGCCTGGAGGAACGTGAATACTAAGACTAGAGTGTTTTGAAAAGAGAGTGGAAATCTGCTAGTAATGTCTGCCCTGGGCACCATTGTGATCCGTATTTTCCGTCTCCATATAGGTGGGTGTTGGAATACTGAGGGTGACTGTGATAACCCAAGGAAAGTGGGAAAAGGAGGAAGAGAAGAGGTTGGAAGGCAGACTCCTACACAAAGCAAGCAATTAAGGAGTGATTGAAGGAATAAGGAAGCAAACAAAGGAAGTTGAAACAGATCATTTGCCTATCTGTTCATTTATTCAACAAATAACTACTGAGCTCTTTCAGCGTACCAAGCACCATTTTACACATGGGGGTCACATCCAGAGAGCAGGCAATGCTCTCTCTTTGAGATTGTTCCAAAGTAAATCAACATCAGACAGTAGCAAATAAACACTGAGCATCAGAAGAGGGTGATGTGGTGGAGAGGGATGGGATAGCCACTTTAGCAAGGTTGGTCGGCTTGTCCGGAAGCTGGGAGCTGAACCATAGGACTCAGCCAGCTACATAAAGGACTAGGTGAAGAACATTCCAGGTGGCAGAGACAGCTAGTGCAAAGGCCCTGAGGCAGAGGACAGAGCAGAAAAGTATTCTCCCCTGAAGTGTGCCTCATAAATTAGCTACTCAAGGGGAAGATGGAGCCGAGGAGGAGGTTTCCTGATGCTTCCTACAGTTGGTAAACTGGCTGTTTACAATAGGGAAGCTCGGTAATTGTTTGTAGATTGAGGAAAAAAGAAAATGAACTGGATAAAACTGACTATTCAGGACAGAGGAAGGAAGAAAGATAGTGCTACAGAGGCCACTCATCTTGAGAAAGACCGAGGATGGTAAAAGCAGGAGCAGTTATAAAGCGTTTAGAACAGCATCCCCCAACCATTTTTAAATTTGTGACTTCATTAAAAATATATATTATTTGGAAAAATTTTTAATCATCTGATCATCTCACATGTAATACAAAATTAAATGATTTAATGTTTTAAAAGATATGGTTCACTTGAAATTGGTATATATTAAAGATTTTATTACAAAATTAATTGAATCCAATATTTACTAAAATTCTGAATGAGTTCCATCTCACAAGTGATGCACATGGTTTAATTTACTTTAATTATGTAAGAAATGACAATTTATAAAACATACATTAAAATGACATCTAATCGTGTGCTTAGTTGGGAAACTAAATACATTTTAAATTGTGGCTTGAAATTTGACCATGTATCATAACATGAACTATTAACAAAAACAGAAAAACCTGCTTTCCTCAGGCATGTTTGCAAACTTTGCATTTTGGGTAAAAAAAAAAAAACAAACCTGGTTTATTTTTATTCTTTGTCACTTTTATTTCTAAATACTGAAATAAAGATTTGTAGTCATTATTTATAAGCACTTATATATAAACAATTAAAACTAAATTGGGTAAATTCTCTATTATTAATATGTTTTAAAATGATAGAAAATTTTCAATGGGTTATATGAAAGGTCAATCGAAGGTAATTCTGAAATCTGGTGAAGAACAGCCTAAAGTATGTTTACAGAATTTCTAGCCTATGTATGAGGGAAATGGCTACCCACTCCAATAGTTTTGGGTAGAGAATTCTGTGGATGGAGGAATGGGGCTTCCCTGATGGTTCATCTGTAAAGAATCTACCTACAGTGCAGGAGATGTGGATTCGACCCTTAGGTCAGGAAAATCCCCAGGAGAGGGAATGGCAACCCAGTCCAGTATTCTTGCCTGGGAAATCCCATAGGCAGAGGAGCCTGGTGGGCTGCAGTCCATCTGGTCTCAAAGAGTCAGACACAACTGAACATTTATTCAGTTATTTAAGTAAAAATTAAGATACCCACCATTATTATCTATAATGACATGAACGCTCCTGGAACAACTTTGTTCCACTTTGCACTTCCCTCACACTGGGGACAACCCCTTAGGAGGAGAAGGTGGAGACATTGAGGGCTGATGAGCTCTGCGAGGGAGGAGACTTCATTTTGTTTGCTGCGGCATCTCCAACACCTGGAGGGGAACCTGACACCAAATAGACACTTAACCAATATTTCCTACTAAGTGAATGAGCAGATGCATGAATGTGTGGTGAAGAACAAGGCTGAACTCTTTGTGAAGGTGAGGAGTGAGGTGGGTGAGGGGCCTGAGAAACATGGACGATCAAGAGATAGAACCAGCAGGGAATGGGTAGCAAACAGAACATCCATAGGTAGTGATTTATCTCAAGCTATGTCCAGCTTGTGAAAAGAGTGCAATTTATAAAACATACATTAAAATGACATCTAATCGTGTGCTTAGTTGGGAAACTAAATACATTTTAAATTGTGGCTTGAAATTTGACCATGTATCATAACATGAACTATTAACAAAAACAGAAAAACCTGCTTTCCTCAGGCATGTTTGCAAACTTTGCATTTTGGGTAAAAAAAAAAAAAAAAACCTGGTTTATTTTTATTCTTTGTCACTTTTATTTCTAAATACTGAAATAAAGATTTGTAGTCATTATTTATAAGCACTTATATATAAACAATTAAAACTAAATTGGGTAAATTCTCTATTATTAATATGTTTTAAAATGATAGAAAATTTTCAATGGGTTATATGAAAGGTCAATCGAAGGTAATTCTGAAATCTGGTGAAGAACAGCCTAAAGTATGTTTACAGAATTTCTAGCCTATGTATGAGGGAAATGGCTACCCACTCCAATAGTTTTGGGTAGAGAATTCTGTGGATGGAGGAATGGGGCTTCCCTGATGGTTCATCTGTAAAGAATCTACCTACAGTGCAGGAGATGTGGATTCGACCCTTAGGTCAGGAAAATCCCCAGGAGAGGGAATGGCAACCCAGTCCAGTATTCTTGCCTGGGAAATCCCATAGGCAGAGGAGCCTGGTGGGCTGCAGTCCATCTGGTCTCAAAGAGTCAGACACAACTGAACATTTATTCAGTTATTTAAGTAAAAATTAAGATACCCACCATTATTATCTATAATGACATGAACGCTCCTGGAACAACTTTGTTCCACTTTGCACTTCCCTCACACTGGGGACAACCCCTTAGGAGGAGAAGGTGGAGACATTGAGGGCTGATGAGCTCTGCGAGGGAGGAGACTTCATTTTGTTTGCTGCGGCATCTCCAACACCTGGAGGGGAACCTGACACCAAATAGACACTTAACCAATATTTCCTACTAAGTGAATGAGCAGATGCATGAATGTGTGGTGAAGAACAAGGCTGAACTCTTTGTGAAGGTGAGGAGTGAGGTGGGTGAGGGGCCTGAGAAACATGGACGATCAAGAGATAGAACCAGCAGGGAATGGGTAGCAAACAGAACATCCATAGGTAGTGATTTATCTCAAGCTATGTCTTGAAAAACTAGTGTGTTTGAGCTTGTGAAAAGATGCTGTCGGATTCAGTGATAACAAATACTCAACCTTTGTCTTCTAGAAGTTCATCAGATTTACGGGGGCAATGAGGCAGATCTCCATTCTAGACTCCGTAGACACTATCCATGCCACCGATCTCAGGGGCAAGGCATAGGGATCAGATGCACACAGTGAAGACCTCAAGAATCAGGGAGTTGGGGGGACTTCCCTGATGGTCCAATTGCTAAGACTCCACACTCTCAATGCAAAGGGCCTAGGTTTAATCCCTGATCAGGGAACTATACATGCTACACAGTTCATGTGCTAAAACTAAAAGATTCTACATCCCACAAACCAACCAGAAAGCCATTGACCTCCTGTACTCCAGTCTTCTCATCTATATAAGAAGGAATTAGGACAGGATCTCTACTCAGGTGCCTGCCCAGTAACCTCTGACAATCAGAGTAGCAGGATGTTGGTGCTGGCAGAGGTCCTTTAGAAATGTGTCTTCAAGGACACAGGAGTGTGTTGACCTTGAAGAATGGTAGAAGTGAGGTGGTGAGCATTTCCTGCAAAAGGACTCTTCAAGGGCACAGGGGTGCATTGACCTTGAAGAATGGTAGAAGTGAGATGGTGAGCATTTCCAGCAAAAGGACTAACAGTGATCCTAGCCATAAGGGTAAAATGATACAAAAATGTTTCCAATGACCGTTTTATGAATTCATTAGAAGAGAGGTATGAACAAGCAGTGCCCTGTGCTGAAGTTGGAATGAGCACAAGTCTCTTTGTTACAATGTTTGTTGCTTACATACAAGAACCTCGAGGTTAGAATGATCTAACTGGAATAGATCAACTTTCAAACCCCCATGTATGGAAGAGCTAAGTCAAAGAATGCATGATGAAATCTCCATGCTAATGAATGATGATGGTGTTAACAAAAGATGATGGGAAATGTTACACATTTTTGCAAGGTAGAAAAGCAGCAGATGATATTCAAACTAGTGGACAAGTTTAAGATTACCCCAGGTTAAATTCCGTATGCTATTTCTACCTAAACATAGGATGTCATGGAAACCCAAAAGACTGACACATACAGACAACATCCAGAAATCTACTGAAGCCCAAACTGAAAACCCCAACATCTGAAAGGAAGTCGCGGGGATTGGGGGTGATAACTTCTTTTAGAAGTTCATCAGATTTACGGGGGCAATGAGGCAGATCTCCATTCTAGACTCCGTAGACACTATCCATGCCACCGATCTCAGGGGCAAGGCATAGGGATCAGATGCACACAGTGAAGACCTCAAGAATCAGGGAGTTGGGGGGACTTCCCTGATGGTCCAATTGCTAAGACTCCACACTCTCAATGCAAAGGGCCTAGGTTTAATCCTGATCAGGGAACTATACATGCTACACAGTTCATGTGCTAAAACTAAAAGATTCTACATCCCACAAACCAACCAGAAAGCCATTGACCTCCTGTACTCCAGTCTTCTCATCTATATAAGAAGGAATTAGGACAGGATCTCTACTCAGGTGCCTGCCCAGTAACCTCTGACAATCAGAGTAGCAGGATGTTGGTGCTGGCAGAGGTCCTTTAGAAATGTGTCTTCAAGGACACAGGAGTGTGTTGACCTTGAAGAATGGTAGAAGTGAGGTGGTGAGCATTTCCTGCAAAAGGACTCTTCAAGGGCACAGGGGTGCATTGACCTTGAAGAATGGTAGAAGTGAGATGGTGAGCATTTCCAGCAAAAGGACTAACAGTGATCCTAGCCATAAGGGTAAAATGATACAAAAATGTTTCCAATGACCGTTTTATGAATTCATTAGAAGAGAGGTATGAACAAGCAGTGCCCTGTGCTGAAGTTGGAATGAGCACAAGTCTCTTTGTTACAATGTTTGTTGCTTACATACAAGAACCTCGAGGTTAGAATGATCTAACTGGAATAGATCAACTTTCAAACCCCCATGTATGGAAGAGCTAAGTCAAAGAATGCATGATGAAATCTCCATGCTAATGAATGATGATGGTGTTAACAAAAGATGATGGGAAATGTTACACATTTTTGCAAGGTAGAAAAGCAGCAGATGATATTCAAACTAGTGGACAAGTTTAAGATTACCCCAGGTTAAATTCCGTATGCTATTTCTACCTAAACATAGGATGTCATGGAAACCCAAAAGACTGACACATACAGACAACATCCAGAAATCTACTGAAGCCCAAACTGGAAACACTAATCTCCACCTGTACATTCCCGCTGAAAGGAGATTGGTGATGGTGGGTAGGGAGTGGCGAGGGAGTAGCCCCTGACCAGTGTTCCTGTCTTCGTTGGTTCTAGGTCCAGTTTCGGCAGATTGCTCAACCTTGAATATTAACACTGTAACAAGGACTAAATGCTTTAAAACAGATGACGAGCTGGATTTGCTGGAATGAAGCAACCAAAATGTGTACACTGTGTCTGTCTAGAGTATGGACATCTTGTTGTAAACACAGTTAAACTAATTCTTTTTATGTGCAGAATGCTTTAGAGTTTATCGGATTCCAAAAACGTATAAAGGGACCTAGCATAGCTTTAAATTCAGGAAACCTCAATTTGAATTCCAGTCGAGTCACTTGCCAGTGTTACTTGGCATAGAGTTACTAAAAGTATCAAGCTCCATTTCCTCATTTGTAAAATGAGGAAAGGTGGGACGGTGATCCCTCCCTGGTAGGATGGTCGTGACATTTAAATATAGTCACGGATGAAGTGGGTGCCTGCCCAAATGGGCCCTCAGTGTACAGGAACTTTTAATTGCCACACTTCAATAGGATGTGCATTCCTACGGCAGAGACAGTGTCAGCTGGTATTCCCAATGGTCAGCACAGTTCCAGAGTTGGTGTTCCATCAGTATTTGTGGAATGGATAGGTGAACACCAACTCTGTAATAGAGATACTTTCCTGGGTAAGACGAGCTGAGCCTCAGAGACTTTAAATGACCGCTCAAGGGTTAGTGTCAGAACTGAAATCTGCAAGCGGGCATCTGCCCTGAGCCCTTTCTAGGCATCCATGTGCTCCTCTATTGTAAGTAATAAGAAGCAGAACTCATGTAATGAATGATGTGTGTTAACAAAAGATGATGGGAAATGTTACACATTTTTGCAAGGTAGAAAAGCAGCAGATGATATTCAAACTAGTGGACAAGTTTAAGATTACCCCAGGTTAAATTCCGTATGCTATTTCTACCTAAACATAGGATGTCATGGAAACCCAAAAGACTGACACATACAGACAACATCCAGAAATCTACTGAAGCCCAAACTGGAAACACTAATCTCCACCTGTACATTCCCGCTGAAAGGAGATTGGTGATGGTGGGTAGGGAGTGGCGAGGGAGTAGCCCCTGACCAGTGTTCCTGTCTTCGTTGGTTCTAGGTCCAGTTTCGGCAGATTGCTCAACCTTGAATATTAACACTGTAACAAGGACTAAATGCTTTAAAACAGATGACGAGCTGGATTTGCTGGAATGAAGCAACCAAAATGTGTACACTGTGTCTGTCTAGAGTATGGACATCTTGTTGTAAACACAGTTAAACTAATTCTTTTTATGTGCAGAATGCTTTAGAGTTTATCGGATTCCAAAAACGTATAAAGGGACCTAGCATAGCTTTAAATTCAGGAAACCTCAATTTGAATTCCAGTCGAGTCACTTGCCAGTGTTACTTGGCATAGAGTTACTAAAAGTATCAAGCTCCATTTCCTCATTTGTAAAATGAGGAAAGGTGGGACGGTGATCCCTCCCTGGTAGGATGGTCGTGACATTTAAATATAGTCACGGATGAAGTGGGTGCCTGCCCAAATGGGCCCTCAGTGTACAGGAACTTTTAATTGCCACACTTCAATAGGATGTGCATTCCTACGGCAGAGACAGTGTCAGCTGGTATTCCCAATGGTCAGCACAGTTCCAGAGTTGGTGTTCCATCAGTATTTGTGGAATGGATAGGTGAACACCAACTCTGTAATAGAGATACTTTCCTGGGTAAGACGAGCTGAGCCTCAGAGACTTTAAATGACCGCTCAAGGGTTAGTGTCAGAACTGAAATCTGCAAGCGGGGCATCTGCCCTGAGCCCCTTTCTAGGCATCCATGTGCTCCCCTCTATTGTAAGTCTTAGGGGAGATCACAGAGTATAGTGCACTGAGCTGTTTGTTGCCTCTCTTTTAGAAGAGCGAAGGCAGTACTATTTATTTTATTTATTTATTTTTTTTACAGAGGTTTCTTGTTTACTGCCACACATCGACCTGAATCCTCCATAGGTATACACGCATCCCCCCCCACCCCAGCCTCCCCTCCACGCCCTCCCCATCTCACCCCTCCAGGTCTCCACAGAGCCCCTGTTGGAGATCCTCTAGTCCCACAGCATATTCCTCTCCTTCACCCCAATGTCCGTAAGACTGTTCTCCGTGTCCGCCCCTCCGTTTAGAAAAGCAGAGGCAAGACTGTTTGCCTCTGCGTTTTCTTCTCTCTTTTTGTTTTGTTTCGTTACGATCGCAGCTCATGGGGTAAAAAATTCAAGGCAACTTTTTCTTTTCTTGGAAAATGGCCAAAAGAAAAGAAAAAACATAAGCACAATCTCAGATATCTTCAGTTTTGACAGTCCTTGGTGGGCAGGACGTAGCCCGAGAAAATAATCTTCACTGAAAGGTACAGTTTGTTTCTTTCTCCCACAGACGGAAATGTGTGTTTGGGAGGCTGATTCATCCGATGGCCCCCGTGCCAGGCCTGGGACCAGCACTTTTCATTATTTGCTCTGTTCCTCTTTCGTTTACAAGGTCAGCGTCGATGTTTTGGTTGTTTTCCCAACAGTGCTCTACTGACCGACTTCGCTCTAATCCCTTGATGGCACTTAAATAAACTCGAGGCGGGTGGGGGTTGGGGGAGCGATTTGAGAACTCCAATGATTTCCTGCCGCTGTTGTTCTCGGCGGCAAATTAATTTGATGCTGTTATGTAAGTGTAATCATCCTCTCTAATCACATCACAGGATTGGGAACTGCCAGAAATAACAGAAGGGAACATTCGAGGTATCAAAGGGGAGCCACTAAAATAGATTGTTTATTTAGGTACCAAATTGAAACGCTATTATTGGGAGATGGAAAACAACGCTCGCCACACTTTCTTTTCACACGTCCCTGCCTTTTCCATACTGTATTTGTCAGGGTGCATCATCCAGAAGTAAAAGGAGATACGAAATCCGAGCTTTCAGTTGTGCCGTGGGGGAAGGAGAGGCAGGGTAACGGAGGTGCCTGAGGATCGGTGTGTTTTTGTTGATGCCTGAAATTTGGGTTATGTTTATGCTGTTCAAAGCGGTTTCTCTCTTCACCTCTTAGAAAAAAGAAACAGGTTCTTTCTTTCTGTTTGACTCTATTTCTTATTTTCCCCCAGCCTGTCCCATTGCCTCTGTCTCCCCAGGTTTGTTTTGTTTTGTTTTGTTTTGGCAAGTCAGAGAGCCTCTGCCTAATTCCAATGATCCTTCTCCAAATCCTTGGTGGTACCCACTTGCTCAGCTGAGGGGCCGCAGGAGATATGCTACATATTTCAGCTAGCCTGTCTTCTAACACTCTCTGTCCATTTTTTCCTCCTCCCAGACTGTCCCTCAGCTCCCAACCGGGCATAGAGTCCTAGACTTGAGAGAGAGAGAGTCTAATTCTTATTTCAGAAAGGGTTTCTCAGGATAGACTAGGTGGCAACAGAAGAGTGCCTTGGAGTCCTGTGTTTTTGAGCCTCAGCTTTGCCCTTCTCCTGGCTTACTTCTGAGCCTCAGTTTCCTCATCTGTAGTGGGATGGCAGCACCCATCTCTGCCGGTTGCAACAAGGCTGCAAGAAGGTGACATCTATGAAAACCCAGCCCATAGCGGTCAAGGATGCCAGCTCTGGGGTCCAGAATCCACTGTCAGATGCTGAGAGTTGGGTCCCAACCCTACCCTCTCCCAGTCAATGACCTTGGTCAAGACACTGCCTTTGTGCCCCCACACCCCCATCTGGGAAGTAGAATGGTGATAAAACTGACCAGCAAAACAGAGGCTTAAAAAAGATTGCATATATTAAATGCTTGGCAGAGTGCCTGGCTTCCTAAGTGTTGGTTTATCAGCGTTATCATCATTCTCATTATTGTTATTTATTGTTACAATTGTGAAACCTAATTAAATGAAAATAATAATCATAGTGGTGATCCATGTCATGCTCTCCCTAGCTCTTATTTCCACCACTACTCTTCCCACAAGTGCAAATCACTCCTGACGGTATTTGCCATAAGTTGTGGAGAATGATGAACCATTGACTGACATTTTCACACGTTGTTTTTGCAGGGTGCATCATCCAGAAGTAAAAGGAGATACGAATCCGAGCTTTCAGTTGTGCCGTGGGGGAAGGAGAGGCAGGGTAACGGAGGTGCCTGAGGATCGGTGTGTTTTTGTTGATGCCTGAAATTTGGGTTATGTTTATGCTGTTCAAAGCGGTTTCTCTCTTCACCTCTTAGAAAAAAGAAACAGGTTCTTTCTTTCTGTTTGACTCTATTTCTTATTTTCCCCCAGCCTGTCCCATTGCCTCTGTCTCCCCAGGTTTGTTTTGTTTTGTTTTGTTTTGGCAAGTCAGAGAGCCTCTGCCTAATTCCAATGATCCTTCTCCAAATCCTTGGTGGTACCCACTTGCTCAGCTGAGGGGCCGCAGGAGATATGCTACATATTTCAGCTAGCCTGTCTTCTAACACTCTCTGTCCATTTTTTCCTCCTCCCAGACTGTCCCTCAGCTCCCAACCGGGCATAGAGTCCTAGACTTGAGAGAGAGAGAGTCTAATTCTTATTTCAGAAAGGGTTTCTCAGGATAGACTAGGTGGCAACAGAAGAGTGCCTTGGAGTCCTGTGTTTTTGAGCCTCAGCTTTGCCCTTCTCCTGGCTTACTTCTGAGCCTCAGTTTCCTCATCTGTAGTGGGATGGCAGCACCCATCTCTGCCGGTTGCAACAAGGCTGCAAGAAGGTGACATCTATGAAAACCCAGCCCATAGCGGTCAAGGATGCCAGCTCTGGGGTCCAGAATCCACTGTCAGATGCTGAGAGTTGGGTCCCAACCCTACCCTCTCCCAGTCAATGACCTTGGTCAAGACACTGCCTTTGTGCCCCCACACCCCCATCTGGGAAGTAGAATGGTGATAAAACTGACCAGCAAAACAGAGGCTTAAAAAAGATTGCATATATTAAATGCTTGGCAGAGTGCCTGGCTTCCTAAGTGTTGGTTTATCAGCGTTATCATCATTCTCATTATTGTTATTTATTGTTACAATTGTGAAACCTAATTAAATGAAAATAATAATCATAGTGGTGATCCATGTCATGCTCTCCCTAGCTCTTATTTCCACCACTACTCTTCCCACAAGTGCAAATCACTCCTGACGGTATTTGCCATAAGTTGTGGAGATGAGACACAGGTTGAGGGGATGAACCATTGACCACGTGGACAGGCCGTGGGCAGGGATGACCGCCACAGAGACAGAAAGCCAACCGCAGCTTCCCCCTGCCCTCCTGGCCTCTGCAGTCCTCTGCCTTTTCCCCCACTGCCTTTCTTCTCTGTTTGGGTCATCACTTCTCTGAAACGCCCTCCACCTCCAAAGTCCTCACATCAGAATGGAGTCATTTCTTTATCCTGGTGTAATGGCAGGGGACCAACCTGAAGATTGGGAAGTTTGAATCCTTTTCTGCCCTTCACCCATTGGGTGCCTTTGTCTGTGGGCCTTGAGAACTTTGTGAATGTGAATGGTAGAGGCATAGCCCATGTAACCTGAAGAGCCAGCCAACTCCCTGTTTCTGAAGCAACTGGTAGGATATGAGATGTTACTTTTTTTTTTTTTTTGTCTTTTGTCTTGCTTGAATGTGCTGCAGATTTTAAGTAAAAAATAAACATTCATTTCTAAAACTATTTTCTACAAGCCTATTTACAAAGGAAAAGAGATTACTATTTGTGGTCATCTTTCACTCTTTTTCCTCTAATCTAGTCTCAGATTAGATTTTCTACACAGACAGTCTAATGGTGAGGCCCTGAGGTTTGGTCACCATATCTGGACAAAGCTGAGTTCTGGAGCAATCAGACGAAGATAGGTTTGTAAAACTATATTGAAACTGAAATGAAAATGGGAGTTTTTTCTTTTCCTACAGAAAAATATCTGTATAATTATTTTCTTTGCACCACTTTGTTCTCCTGGGGTCCAGAATCCACTGTCAGATGCTGAGAGTTGGGTCCCAACCCTACCCTCTCCCAGTCAATGACCTTGGTCAAGACACTGCCTTTGTGCCCCCACACCCCCATCTGGGAAGTAGAATGGTGATAAAACTGACCAGCAAAACAGAGGCTTAAAAAAGATTGCATATATTAAATGCTTGGCAGAGTGCCTGGCTTCCTAAGTGTTGGTTTATCAGCGTTATCATCATTCTCATTATTGTTATTTATTGTTACAATTGTGAAACCTAATTAAATGAAAATAATAATCATAGTGGTGATCCATGTCATGCTCTCCCTAGCTCTTATTTCCACCACTACTCTTCCCACAAGTGCAAATCACTCCTGACGGTATTTGCCATAAGTTGTGGAGATGAGACACAGGTTGAGGATGAACCATTGACCACGTGGACAGGCCGTGGGCAGGGATGACCGCCACAGAGACAGAAAGCCAACCGCAGCTTCCCCCTGCCCTCCTGGCCTCTGCAGTCCTCTGCCTTTTCCCCCACTGCCTTTCTTCTCTGTTTGGGTCATCACTTCTCTGAAACGCCCTCCACCTCCAAAGTCCTCACATCAGAATGGAGTCATTTCTTTATCCTGGTGTAATGGCAGGGGACCAACCTGAAGATTGGGAAGTTTGAATCCTTTTCTGCCCTTCACCCATTGGGTGCCTTTGTCTGTGGGCCTTGAGAACTTTGTGAATGTGAATGGTAGAGGCATAGCCCATGTAACCTGAAGAGCCAGCCAACTCCCTGTTTCTGAAGCAACTGGTAGGATATGAGATGTTACTTTTTTTTTTTTTTTGTCTTTTGTCTTGCTTGAATGTGCTGCAGATTTTAAGTAAAAAATAAACATTCATTTCTAAAACTATTTTCTACAAGCCTATTTACAAAGGAAAAGAGATTACTATTTGTGGTCATCTTTCACTCTTTTTCCTCTAATCTAGTCTCAGATTAGATTTTCTACACAGACAGTCTAATGGTGAGGCCCTGAGGTTTGGTCACCATATCTGGACAAAGCTGAGTTCTGGAGCAATCAGACGAAGATAGGTTTGTAAAACTATATTGAAACTGAAATGAAAATGGGAGTTTTTTCTTTTTCCTACAGAAAAATATCTGTATAATTATTTTCTTTGCACCACTTTGTTCTCCATGAACTTTTCAATTTTAGTTGGATTAGCTGTGTGACACTGGACCAGTTAGTTAACTTCTCTGAATCTCAGTTTTTTCATCTGTCAAGATCCATAGGGATGCTGTGAAGACTGTATGAAATAATGAATGTAAAGATTTGAGACATAGAAAGGGTTTGCTTAACTATTACTGTTACTGTTGTTATTTAGATTTCCATCTTCACATGCCTAAAATCATGCAGGCAGTTTCCTCTCTGTCATACTCCTGATAAAGGAGACAATGTCTAAATTTTCTGACACCCTGAAACATTTATCTGGGCAGGCCTAGTTCCTATCCATTTGGCCCAAAAGGGTTATTACTTACGTGGCCACCAACTGTATTCTCCTTCTCTTAGATAGTGTAAAAATAGCCTTGAAACTAATCTCCTACCGCAGCTAAAACAACTCAGTATTTGAATATATATATATATATATATGTATATATAGAATATTATTTAGCAACATCTAAGCATTTACAGAAATCTCAGTAATTTGCATTTCATCCATTCTTCTTAGAGCAATTTGTAGTAATTCAGTCTGGATCAAGCTACGTTAATTTTTACATTTATGTTTTATAGAAATAATTTACTTAAAAAATTAACAGTGCAAATGAGAGCGTGGGGAATGTACTAAACTTTTTGTTGTTGTTTTAGTCACTAAATCATGCCCAACTCTCACAATCCCTCCAGGCTTCTCTGTCCGTGGGATTCTCCAGGCAAGAATTCTGGAGTAGGTTGCCATGTCCTTCTGCAGGGGACCTTCTTGACCCAGGGGTTGAATCTGAGTCTCCTGCAATGGCAGGCAGATTCTTTACCACTGAGTCACCAGGGAAGCCCACTTAGCTTTTTAAAGACAGCAAATATTTTTCTAACAGTAATGGTCTGTACAAAAATATAACTAGTGATTCATACATGGATGTTGTTCACTGAATACATAGAGCAATGTTTCTCAAAATTCCATCCAACAAAGAATCATGGGGAGAGAAAGTCCAAAAGTCCTGAACTGCACCCAAAATTTCTGAATTAGGGTCCTACAGGGAAGGGACTGGGGGTCTAGGAACATGCATTTTAGCAAACTCCTTGAGTGATGATTCACAGGTTTACTGAAGGGTAAGAACAGCCGTTTTTCAGAATATTGACAAGTCACTTACACCGTAACTAAAGTATCCCAGGAAATTCTTTCTAGCAGTTGAACAGAGCGCCTCTATTTTCTTGCTAGAAAACACCAGTATCTCTTCTGTTTAAAAGATTTCAGAATTCAGACTTCTTGTGCAGACCTATCTTCCCACATAACCAGGAGGAGCTACTAAAATAGACCCAACTTCCCGCCATCAATGCCAGACTCGCTGCATTCTAACCCTCAGACAGCAGAAAATTTAAAAAGTATGATGGTAAGATTGGGATTCAAGAAGATTAGGAGGCAAGGAGGGGAACCAGGCTGGACTCTGGGAGGCCTGGAAAGAAAACCAGGGTAGAACAAGACCAAGGGTCTGTTACAGAGTCAGGATAGACTTGGTCACAGGTCAGGAGTCCAGCGAAGGGAATGAAGGTTGGCAAAGAGCCTGCCTTGATTGCAGCCACTGCACAATCCATCCAGCCAAAATGACAGGAAAGCTTAGCATATCGAAGAATGACGTGAGGAATAGAGCAAGAATATTCCTCTATCTGCATATGACATTTTGAAAGCAAATGGCTTGTTCAATATTTGGACCCATTCCTTTGTTAATAAAAGAATTTCCTATGTCTGCATAAAAGCAAATTTATCGTTACGCAAGGGGAAAGGGTGGGGGAAGGGACAAATTAGGAGTATGGAATTAACAGGTGCAGACTACTGTACATAAAATAGGTAAGCAACGAGGATTTACTGTATATCACAGGGATTTATATTCAATATCTCGTAACAACCCCTAATGAAATATTATCAGAGAAAACTGAATCACTATGTACACCTGAAACCAACATAATATTATAAAGCAACTATATTTTAATTAACAAAATTCCCTAATGTCTGAAGGTCTTGGTTTATATCTCCTTAGATCTGTATTAACTAATTGTGCCAATATTGGGTTCAGACTATTTTGCTCACACGCACACACACTTCAATACAGATATGTATATAACTTAATTTAAGCTAGACTTTGACTCAAAACTGGATCTTTATATCTTTTTATGATGGCCAGGAAAGTACAGCAAATACAAAATTCACCCATGATTTTATGCCCCTGTTTGCTGGAGATTAAGACATGGGGTGAGCAGGTTTGCTTGTAACTAAAGCACAGAACTTCCAGGAAATTCTTTCTAGCAGTTGAACAGAGCCCTCTATTTTCTTGCTAGAAAACACCAGTATCTCTTCTGTTTAAAAGATTTCAGAATTCAGACTTCTTGTGCAGACCTATCTTCCCACATAACCAGGAGGAGCTACTAAAATAGACCCAACTTCCCGCCATCAATGCCAGACTCGCTGCATTCTAACCCTCAGACAGCAGAAAATTTAAAAAGTATGATGGTAAGATTGGGATTCAAGAAGATTAGGAGGCAAGGAGGGGAACCAGGCTGGACTCTGGGAGGCCTGGAAAGAAAACCAGGGTAGAACAAGACCAAGGGTCTGTTACAGAGTCAGGATAGACTTGGTCACAGGTCAGGAGTCCAGCGAAGGGAATGAAGGTTGGCAAAGAGCCTGCCTTGATTGCAGCCACTGCACAATCCATCCAGCCAAAATGACAGGAAAGCTTAGCATATCGAAGAATGACGTGAGGAATAGAGCAAGAATATTCCTCTATCTGCATATGACATTTTGAAAGCAAATGGCTTGTTCAATATTTGGACCCATTCCTTTGTTAATAAAAGAATTTCCTATGTCTGCATAAAAGCAAATTTATCGTTACGCAAGGGGAAAGGGTGGGGGAAGGGACAAATTAGGAGTATGGAATTAACAGGTGCAGACTACTGTACATAAAATAGGTAAGCAACGAGGATTTACTGTATATCACAGGGATTTATATTCAATATCTCGTAACAACCCCTAATGAAATATTATCAGAGAAAACTGAATCACTATGTACACCTGAAACCAACATAATATTATAAAGCAACTATATTTTAATTAACAAAATTCCCTAATGTCTGAAGGTCTTGGTTTATATCTCCTTAGATCTGTATTAACTAATTGTGCCAATATTGGGTTCAGACTATTTTGCTCACACGCACACACACACTTCAATACAGATATGTATATAACTTAATTTAAGCTAGACTTTGACTCAAAACTGGATCTTTATATCTTTTTTATGATGGCCAGGAAAGTACAGCAAATACAAAATTCACCCAGTGGTCAATTGTATGCCCCTGTTTGCTGGAGATTAAGACATGGGGTGAGCAGGTTTGCTTGTAACTAAAGCACAGACTCTTGGCTATTTGCAACATTTTAAATTTTAACAAGTGAGCGATGCAATATAAATGATGCTTTAAACATTTATGCATTGGGTGGGAATCTATATTAATTATAAAACAAAGGGCCAAGTCCTAGAAACAAAGAAGCATTAGTTTTTCCTTCCTGAGTTGCTTTGCTGAGAATTAGATCCCGAAAGGAAAGGCATAGAAAAAGGAAAGGTTCTGCCTACTTACCAACACTTGATTTGTCACTTACCTGGGAACCCAGGACAGCTCACCCAGGAGCTTGTGGTCTGTTGAGGTATTCTGTTCTGTGCCTTGCTTGTGCCCTCCAGCAATTACACCCTGTGTATCTGAGAACGCCTCTCCCTAAGCACAGCACTCCTTCTCAGGTTCCATATGGTAAAGACATGCACATTCTTTTTTTTAACCATTAAAAAAACCCAATTTTATTGGAGAATAATTGCTTTACCATACTGTATTGGTTTTTGCCATACATTGACGTGAATCAGCCACAGGTATACACATGTCTCCTCCCTCCTGAACTCCACTCTGTTCTCCCTCCCCTCACACCCTTCGAGATGGTCACAGAGCACTGGGTTGAGCTCCGTGTGTCACACGGCAAATTCCCACCTACTATCCATCTTACATACAGTAATCTATATGTTTCCAGGCTGTTCTGTCCATTTGTTCCACCTTCCCCATCCCCCACTGTGTCCCTAAGTCTGTTCTCTATGTCTTTGTCTCCATTGCTACCCTGCAAATAGGTTCAAATCAGTACTATCTATCTAGAGTCCATATGCATGCATAAATATGCAATACGTATCTTTCTCTTTCTGACCTACTTCACTCTGTACAATAGGCTCTAGGTTCCACCCACCTCATTAGAACTGACTCAAATGCCTTCTCTTTTCTAGCTGAGTAATATTCCATTGTATATATGTACTACAATTTCTGTATCCATTCATCTGTCAGTGGATATTTAAGTTGCTTCCATGTTCTAGCTCTTGTATAAAGTACTGTAAGAAGCACTGGGGTACATGTAAATTTTTCAGTTAGGGTTTTCTCAGGGTATATGCCCATTAGTGGGATTCCTGGGTCATATGGTGGTTCTGCTCCTAGTTTTTTGAGGAATCTCCATATTGTCTTCCATAGTGGCTGTATCAGTTTACATTCCCATTAACAGTGCAAGAGGGCTCCCTTTTCTCCACATCCTCTCCAGCGTTTATTGTTTGTAGATTTTTTGATGATAGCCATTCTATTATACATACTGAACATATATATGTTATTTTTCCAATTCTTTTCCATTATAAGTTATTACAAGATACTGAATGTAGTTCCCTGTGGTATATAGTAGGTACCTGCAGTTTATCTACTTTATATATAGTAGTTAATATTAGTATGGTAGGAGTTTTTAAATCCCAAACTCATAATTTATCTCTCCTCCACGCTGCTATCCCCTTTGGAAATCTTAAATTCATTTTCTTGTCTATGAGTTTATTTCTGTCTTGTAAATAATTTCATTTGTAGCAATTTTTTAGATTCCACATATAAGTGGTATCATATGGTATTTCCTTTTCTCTGATGTACCTTACTTAGTATGATCATCTCTAGGTCCATTAATGTTGCTGCAAATGGCATTATTTCATACTTTTTTAATGGCTGAGTGGTAACCCACTGTGTGTATATATGCCACATCTTCTTTATCCATTCATCTGTTGATAGACATTTAGATGCTTCCATATCTTGGTTGTTGTGAATAATATTGCTGTGAATATTTTCAAAGTAGAGTTTTCTCCAGATATATGCCCAGGAGTAGGATTCCTGAGTCACATGGTAACAAGCTTCTCCTATTCTGAAGTCCTGAGTTGATGATAGAGACAGCCTGAACTATAAGAAGTTTATAAAATGTCTCTAGAAGGTGATTAGGGTATGTTAGCATTTTTCTCTTTGTAAAATGATTGTTAGTATTAATATTTCTCCATTTAACAGACCAAGGTTGAATTGAAGAGATGTGGATGGTTTCCAGCCTGTGTCTTTAAGTTTGCTCCACTTCCCACCACTTGAACTCCTTAGCCCAGAGGAAACCAGGTGCCTCCTTACTGGTCTACCTCTTGAGAGGTTCTACCACTTAGCTGAAGTTGGTGCATGAGGAGGGTTGACTATGCCCGTCTCCCAATTTACAGTCTCTCTCTCAAGCTCATCGTGGTTCCCAGGTGTCTGACTTTTTTGGACTCTCCATATTGTCTTCCATAGTGGGTGTATCAGTTTACACTCCCCAACAGTGCAAGAGGGCTCCCTTTTCTCCACATCCTCTCCAGCATTTATTGTTTGTAGATTGTTTGATGATGGCCATTCTATTATACATACTGAACATATATATGTTATTTTTCCAATTCTTTTCCATTATAAGTTATTACAAGATACTGAATGTAGTTCCCTGTGGTATATAGTAGGTACCTGCAGTTTATCTACTTTATATATAGTAGTTAATATTAGTATGGTAGGAGTTTTTAAATCCCAAACTCATAATTTATCTCTCCTCCACGCTGCTATCCCCTTTGGAAATCTTAAATTCATTTTCTTGTCTATGAGTTTATTTCTGTCTTGTAAATAATTTCATTTGTAGCAATTTTTTAGATTCCACATATAAGTGGTATCATATGGTATTTCCTTTTCTCTGATGTACCTTACTTAGTATGATCATCTCTAGGTCCATTAATGTTGCTGCAAATGGCATTATTTCATACTTTTTTAATGGCTGAGTGGTAACCCACTGTGTGTATATATGCCACATCTTCTTTATCCATTCATCTGTTGATAGACATTTAGATGCTTCCATATCTTGGTTGTTGTGAATAATATTGCTGTGAATATTTTCAAAGTAGAGTTTTCTCCAGATATATGCCCAGGAGTAGGATTCCTGAGTCACATGGTAACAAGCTTCTCCTATTCTGAAGTCCTGAGTTGATGATAGAGACAGCCTGAACTATAAGAAGTTTATAAAATGTCTCTAGAAGGTGATTAGGGTATGTTAGCATTTTTCTCTTTGTAAAATGATTGTTAGTATTAATATTTCTCCATTTAACAGACCAAGGTTGAATTGAAGAGATGTGGATGGTTTCCAGCCTGTGTCTTTAAGTTTGCTCCACTTCCCACCACTTGAACTCCTTAGCCCAGAGGAAACCAGGTGCCTCCTTACTGGTCTACCTCTTGAGAGGTTCTACCACTTAGCTGAAGTTGGTGCATGAGGAGGGTTGACTATGCCCGTCTCCCAATTTACAGTCTCTCTCTCAAGCTCATCGTGGTTCCCAGGTGTCTGACTTTTTTGGACTCTCCCATGGTGGTTAAAACATGGCTGCCCTCCAGGAGGTGGACCCTTCTCAACTGGTCTTGCCTCAGTGGAAATTTCTCTGTTGGTTTCGTAGAGAAGAAAACTCCTAAGTAAGTTTTAAGCTGAGCAAGGGCCTTCTCCCAGCCTGGGCTGCTGCCATGCTTTGAGGGTGGGTCCCTAGTGGGAAAACGAAGGGAACACAGGGGAGGGGGCTATGGAAACAAATGGTCACCCACTCACAGTTCAGCCCAAGCCTGCTGCTAGCTAGAGTCAATGAGTGAGTCTGTGCTCACTAGTTTATTCAGAGTCATTTGATATGGAATTCAACTCCTCCTCACTGGAAACGAAGGCCCTAATTCCACAGGTTTCACTAAAGTAGGCAGCCGACAGTACAAAGTTAAAATAATAATCTGAGTTATTTTTGCAAAACCACCAAAGGAGAGAGATTTTTATGACCATGGGTTTGAGATGGTCTGTGCAGATTTAAGTGTCCATTAATCATACCGCCGGGTAAAATTTTCATCTTGTCTGTCCACACATAGACATAGTGGGCAATACTCACTCACAGTGAACTGAAGCTTGGAATCTTTACCTCTTCTGGAAAGTCAGTAGAAGCTTCTGTCTCCTTGAGTTTCTGTTTCAAAAAGTTTCAGTTTACTCTTGGGAAAGACTTGCAGGAGTCTGGATCATTGATCTCAGGTAGTTTAAGGTCAGAGTGTTTTCTCTCTCCTTTCCAACTTTCCACCATGTTTATACAGAGAGTTCTAAAGACTAGAATTTATGAAGCTCAAGGCTTTCCCCCCCTGTGACTGTACACATCTGTGGGACATACCCCTGTCAGTCTAGTCTGATTTTTTTTTTCTCCATTTAACAGACCAAGGTTGAATTGAAGAGATGTGGATGGTTTCCAGCCTGTGTCTTTAAGTTTGCTCCACTTCCCACCACTTGAACTCCTTAGCCCAGAGGAAACCAGGTGCCTCCTTACTGGTCTACCTCTTGAGAGGTTCTACCACTTAGCTGAAGTTGGTGCATGAGGAGGGTTGACTATGCCCGTCTCCCAATTTACAGTCTCTCTCTCAAGCTCATCGTGGTTCCCAGGTGTCTGACTTTTTTGGACTCTCCCATGGTGGTTAAAACATGGCTGCCCTCCAGGAGGTGGACCCTTCTCAACTGGTCTTGCCTCAGTGGAAATTTCTCTGTTGGTTTCGTAGAGAAGAAAACTCCTAAGTAAGTTTTAAGCTGAGCAAGGGCCTTCTCCCAGCCTGGGCTGCTGCCATGCTTTGAGGGTGGGTCCCTAGTGGGAAAACGAAGGGAACACAGGGGAGGGGGCTATGGAAACAAATGGTCACCCACTCACAGTTCAGCCCAAGCCTGCTGCTAGCTAGAGTCAATGAGTGAGTCTGTGCTCACTAGTTTATTCAGAGTCATTTGATATGGAATTCAACTCCTCCTCACTGGAAACGAAGGCCCTAATTCCACAGGTTTCACTAAAGTAGGCAGCCGACAGTACAAAGTTAAAATAATAATCTGAGTTATTTTTGCAAAACCACCAAAGGAGAGAGATTTTTATGACCATGGGTTTGAGATGGTCTGTGCAGATTTAAGTGTCCATTAATCATACCGCCGGTAAAATTTTCATCTTGTCTGTCCACACATAGACATAGTGGGCAATACTCACTCACAGTGAACTGAAGCTTGGAATCTTTACCTCTTCTGGAAAGTCAGTAGAAGCTTCTGTCTCCTTGAGTTTCTGTTTCAAAAAGTTTCAGTTTACTCTTGGGAAAGACTTGCAGGAGTCTGGATCATTGATCTCAGGTAGTTTAAGGTCAGAGTGTTTTCTCTCTCTCCCTTTCCAACTTTCCACCATGTTTATACAGAGAGTTCTAAAGACTAGAATTTATGAAGCTCAAGGCTCATAAACCACTCTCCACCCACCGTATAGATGTAAGCTGTGACTGTACACATCTGTGGGACATACCTGCCATGTTCAGCATCTGTAAAGCTACAACTGAGTGGCAAGCTGGAAAATCAAACCTCCATTCATTAAAAAAAATAAAATAAATGCACATGTGCCACCACCCCGACAGCTGGCAGCCTCTCTTTTTCCAGCTGGGTTTTAGCTTAACACCTTTGGGGATGTTGTCCTCCAAAAGGATATATTTGTGCTTTTCACATCTGACTTTTCAATTTCAAAAAAAGGAGCCCAGAGACTGTGTTGGACACATACTTATAAATCCATGAAGGCTTAGCCTACAGAAGTCACAGGAAATACTATGATATTTTGGAAAAGGTCGAGTTTCATAGATTCTGTAAGGCACTCAGCAGGTTGTAATTATTTTCTTTTATTTAAAAAACCCCCCAGTTATTTTTTTTTTTCCAGAGGGTCTCTGCAATTGAGGGCAGCAGACATTTTTTTCATACTGTACATTCTTTTTGGCCAAGTGCTGGAAATACACAGGAAATCAAGTGGTTTTGGAAGATCCAGCAGAGGCTGGGCCAAAGCATGAAGTCACTGAAACAAAATGGGAAATCTCCAGATCGGCAGCATCAGGTTTTGGCTGCCTCCGTCCCTCCCCTTGTGCAGGAAGGAAAAAATGAAGCAGGTGAAGACACTGATCTGTTGTGTTCTAACAGAAACCAAATGTCACCGCGTCCACGGGCCCGACTCAGCAGCTGGAATCATTCAAGGGTTTTTCGACACAGGCCGACAAGACAGATGCGTTGAGGCGGCCAGGGTAAAATTTTCATCTTGTCTGTCCACACATAGACATAGTGGGCAATACTCACTCACAGTGAACTGAAGCTTGGAATCTTTACCTCTTCTGGAAAGTCAGTAGAAGCTTCTGTCTCCTTGAGTTTCTGTTTCAAAAAGTTTCAGTTTACTCTTGGGAAAGACTTGCAGGAGTCTGGATCATTGATCTCAGGTAGTTTAAGGTCAGAGTGTTTTCTCTCTCTCCCTTTCCAACTTTCCACCATGTTTATACAGAGAGTTCTAAAGACTAGAATTTATGAAGCTCAAGGCTCATAAACCACTCTCCACCCACCGTATAGATGTAAGCTGTGACTGTACACATCTGTGGGACATACCTGCCATGTTCAGCATCTGTAAAGCTACAACTGAGTGGCAAGCTGGAAAATCAAACCTCCATTCATTAAAAAAAATAAAATAAATGCACATGTGCCACCACCCCGACAGCTGGCAGCCTCTCTTTCCAGCTGGGTTTTAGCTTAACACCTTTGGGGATGTTGTCCTCCAAAAGGATATATTTGTGCTTTTCACATCTGACTTTTCAATTTCAAAAAAAGGAGCCCAGAGACTGTGTTGGACACATACTTATAAATCCATGAAGGCTTAGCCTACAGAAGTCACAGGAAATACTATGATATTTTGGAAAAGGTCGAGTTTCATAGATTCTGTAAGGCACTCAGCAGGTTGTAATTATTTTCTTTTATTTAAAAACCCTCCAGTTATTTTTTTTTTTCCAGAGGGTCTCTGCAATTGAGGGCAGCAGACATTTTTTTCATACTGTACATTCTTTTTGGCCAAGTGCTGGAAATACACAGGAAATCAAGTGGTTTTGGAAGATCCAGCAGAGGCTGGGCCAAAGCATGAAGTCACTGAAACAAAATGGGAAATCTCCAGATCGGCAGCATCAGGTTTTGGCTGCCTCCGTCCCTCCCCTTGTGCAGGAAGGAAAAAATGAAGCAGGTGAAGACACTGATCTGTTGTGTTCTAACAGAAACCAAATGTCACCGCGTCCACGGGCCCGACTCAGCAGCTGGAATCATTCAAGGGTTTTTCGACACAGGCCGACAAGACAGATGCGTTGAGGCGGCCAGGAAAGTGGAATGAGTTGCCTGTGTCTTAATTCAAGGTCTTGGTGCCACTCTGGGCCCTGACTCCTGCTGGCCTGGCTCTGGGCGAGGGCAGAACCGGCCAGCCTGAGGCCAAGGAAAGCAGGCCAGCTCCTTGTCACACCAAGTCTCTGGGCTGCCTCTCAGGAAAATCCGTTGCAAGGATTCTTTCCTCAGACCATGGAGGTAATAGGCCAGGTCTTTGGTCTCAGCTACTAAAAACAAAAAAGACAGGGTCAGATTCTGAGGCAACAGGTAGGTGTGTGTCTGACTTCCTTTCCATAGGGAGGTACAGCTCCTGGGAGGAATGGGAACATATGGGGAGAGACCTCCACGGGAGGCGGCCCTCAGCTCCCGCCAAGCCCTCGCCTCTGTGGCTGGATGAGATTCTCTTGGAATCCTGGAAAGCAGAGAAAACTCCCCTGGAAACATACTTAGATTGTGCAAGGTCCTCCCTTGTTGCCGTCTCATTCATTCTTTGTGGCTGCTTTGGCCTGAGTAGGGTTAAACTTTGAGCAGAAAAGGAAAGAACTTCAGCCAGCATGAATGAAGGACTCCTAGGACAAGTCGCAGAATGGCTTTTCAGAGAGAGAGCTGTCCAATGAGATGGGAGCCAGCGAGTGAAGTCACCACCAGCACAGGGTGCGGTGGCCAGACAGAGACTGGACTCAACAGAATGCTGGCCTGGGCCCACGACGCCCTCCAGCATTTCCATTTAATCAGTGGTAGAGACTCTGGGTGAAATGAGGTAGGGAAGCTGTGAAGTTCCCAGTAGATTTCCTAGGACTGAGTTTATTCCTCCCTGGCTCCCAAGTCAGAGGACGTACCAGGAAGGGGTAGAGAGCACTCGCTAATAGCCCCGGGCAGAAGCAGTCCTGGAATCATTCCAATTGCTATTGTTTTTCTTTAAAAAAATATATAATAATAATGTTTTTGTTTTTTCATTGGTGGCTGCACTGAGTCCTCATTTGTGCACTTTCTCTAGTTATGGTGAATGGGGGCTACTCTTTCTTGGGTGTGGGCTTCTCAGGGCAGGGACTTCTGTTGTGGAGCCTGGGCTCTAGGTGCCGGCTCATTGGTGGTGGCACATGGACTTAGTTGCTCCACGATCCATGGAATCTTCCCATGAAATCAAACCCATGGCCCCTGCAGGCAGATTCTTATCCAGGGCGTCACCAAGGAAGTCCCCCAGCCACTACTGTTGTTATGAGTTACAGTGAGTGGCTAAATATCGTGTTGTACAGGAGACCTTACTCCGTGATGATTTGGGCAGCTCTTTAG
Organism: Tragulus kanchil; assembly: GCA_022376925.1. NCBI lineage: Eukaryota > Metazoa > Chordata > Mammalia > Artiodactyla > Tragulidae > Tragulus > Tragulus kanchil. The sequence goes on from JAIOJX010000032.1 coordinate 288,184,265, forward strand.
AGTTCACAGAACGTACTCATATATACTTATCTCAGACCATGGAGGTAATAGGCCAGGTCTTTGGTCTCAGCTACTAAAACAAAAAGACAGGGTCAGATTCTGAGGCAACAGGTAGGTGTGTCTGACTTCCTTTCCATGGAGGTACAGCTCCTGGGAGGAATGGGAACATATGGGGAGAGACCTCCACGGGAGGCGGCCCTCAGCTCCCGCCAAGCCCTCGCCTCTGTGGCTGGATGAGATTCTCTTGGAATCCTGGAAAGCAGAGAAAACTCCCCTGGAAACATACTTAGATTGTGCAAGGTCCTCCCTTGTTGCCGTCTCATTCATTCTTTGTGGCTGCTTTGGCCTGAGTAGGGTTAAACTTTGAGCAGAAAAGGAAAGAACTTCAGCCAGCATGAATGAAGGACTCCTAGGACAAGTCGCAGAATGGCTTTTCAGAGAGAGAGCTGTCCAATGAGATGGGAGCCAGCGAGTGAAGTCACCACCAGCACAGGGTGCGGTGGCCAGACAGAGACTGGACTCAACAGAATGCTGGCCTGGGCCCACGACGCCCTCCAGCATTTCCATTTAATCAGTGGTAGAGACTCTGGGTGAAATGAGGTAGGGAAGCTGTGAAGTTCCCAGTAGATTTCCTAGGACTGAGTTTATTCCTCCCTGGCTCCCAAGTCAGAGGACGTACCAGGAAGGGGTAGAGAGCACTCGCTAATAGCCCCGGGCAGAAGCAGTCCTGGAATCATTCCAATTGCTATTGTTTTTCTTTAAAAAAATATATAATAATAATGTTTTTGTTTTTTCATTGGTGGCTGCACTGAGTCCTCATTTGTGCACTTTCTCTAGTTATGGTGAATGGGGGCTACTCTTTCTTGGGTGTGGGCTTCTCAGGGCAGGGACTTCTGTTGTGGAGCCTGGGCTCTAGGTGCCGGCTCATTGGTGGTGGCACATGGACTTAGTTGCTCCACGATCCATGGAATCTTCCCATGAAATCAAACCCATGGCCCCTGCAGGCAGATTCTTATCCAGGGCGTCACCAAGGAAGTCCCCCAGCCACTACTGTTGTTATGAGTTACAGTGAGTGGCTAAATATCGTGTTGTACAGGAGACCTTACTCCGTGATGATTTGGGCAGCTCTTTAGAGTTCACAGAACGTACTCATATATACTTATCTCATTTGATCCTCCCAGAAGCCCATGGGGCAAGCACACATCACCATCATTGCCCACAGGGTACTTGCGAGGACACTGGACTCAGTGGGTGACGTGTCCCGGGCCACTTGGCTAGTTAGAAGGTGAACCAGGACTCAAATTCAGCTTCCTCCTCCAGAGTTTTGCAAATGATGGCAAATGCCTCCTGGGATATAGCCAGATCAGCTCTATGGATATGGATCCCTGACCTTTAGAAACTGAAAGCTCCAAGCAAACCACCCAGGTTCTTACATGGAACCCGTAAGACTAAGCTGCCTTGTGTCACCAGTGTTGGCATAGCATCACTTCCAAAGAAACACACTCTGCCTTCCCAAAGGAAGCTTTAAAAGCAATTTGTACCTTTATTACAGTTTTTCAGAAAACGCTGCAGGAAGGGTTCCATCTGTAGCTTACAGCAGATTTTCTGAAGTATTTTTCTGTTGTTGTTCAGTCACTAAATTGTGTCCAACTTTGTGACCCCAGGGACTGCAGCAGGCCAGACTTCCCTGTTCTTCATCATCTCCTGGAGCTTGTTCAAACTCATGTCCATTCATTCAGTGATGGCATCCAACCACCTCATTCTCTGCCACCTTCTTATCCTCTTGTCCTCTGTCTTTCCCAAGAGCTCTTGTTGGCTCAAAGTATTGCCATTCAAAAAAGTAGCCCGGGCAGAAGCAGTCCTGGAATCATTCCAATTGCTATTGTTTTCTTTAAAATATAATAATAATGTTTTGTTTTCATTGGTGGCTGCACTGAGTCCTCATTTGTGCACTTTCTCTAGTTATGGTGAATGGGGGCTACTCTTTCTTGGGTGTGGGCTTCTCAGGGCAGGGACTTCTGTTGTGGAGCCTGGGCTCTAGGTGCCGGCTCATTGGTGGTGGCACATGGACTTAGTTGCTCCACGATCCATGGAATCTTCCCATGAAATCAAACCCATGGCCCCTGCAGGCAGATTCTTATCCAGGGCGTCACCAAGGAAGTCCCCCAGCCACTACTGTTGTTATGAGTTACAGTGAGTGGCTAAATATCGTGTTGTACAGGAGACCTTACTCCGTGATGATTTGGGCAGCTCTTTAGAGTTCACAGAACGTACTCATATATACTTATCTCATTTGATCCTCCCAGAAGCCCATGGGGCAAGCACACATCACCATCATTGCCCACAGGGTACTTGCGAGGACACTGGACTCAGTGGGTGACGTGTCCCGGGCCACTTGGCTAGTTAGAAGGTGAACCAGGACTCAAATTCAGCTTCCTCCTCCAGAGTTTTGCAAATGATGGCAAATGCCTCCTGGGATATAGCCAGATCAGCTCTATGGATATGGATCCCTGACCTTTAGAAACTGAAAGCTCCAAGCAAACCACCCAGGTTCTTACATGGAACCCGTGTAAGACTAAGCTGCCTTGTGTCACCAGTGTTGGCATAGCATCACTTCCAAAGAAACACACTCTGCCTTCCCAAAGGAAGCTTTAAAAGCAATTTGTACCTTTATTACAGTTTTTCAGAAAACGCTGCAGGAAGGGTTCCATCTGTAGCTTACAGCAGATTTTCTGAAGTATTTTTCTGTTGTTGTTCAGTCACTAAATTGTGTCCAACTTTGTGACCCCAGGGACTGCAGCAGGCCAGACTTCCCTGTTCTTCATCATCTCCTGGAGCTTGTTCAAACTCATGTCCATTCATTCAGTGATGGCATCCAACCACCTCATTCTCTGCCACCTTCTTATCCTCTTGTCCTCTGTCTTTCCCAAGAGCTCTTGTTGGCTCTTTGCATCAGGTGGCCAAAGTATTGCAAATATCTCTTTATCTTGCCAAAATGCTATCCTTCACAGTATGACAGCTGCCCTAATCACCTCCCCCCCAAAAGGAAAAAAGAAGATCTTCAGGCTTTTTCTTTTTTTTTTTTTTAAGATTTATTTATTTATTTATTTAGGGTGGGGGTTGGGTTGGGGAGGGAGGGGAGCGGGCGGGCCACTTCTATTGGTCTTTCATTTCTCCATTTTCATCCGTCTTTGTTCTTTGGCTCCTGTGGGCCTCCCATCGCAGTGGCATCTGTCGCTGCAGAGCTCCGGCTCCGGGCGCATGCGCTCCAGAGCTCCTGCTCGGTGATTGGACACATCGGTCCAGCCACTCCGCGGCACGTGGGATCTTCCCAGGCCAGGGATCGAACTGGCGCCTCTTGCACTGCAAGGCGGTGTCCTTACCCACTGGACCACCAGGGGGAAGCCCTCTTCAGGCTTTTTCTCAAGCCTAGTTCTTACCCTTTCCTCACCTGCCTCTTATCTTCCAAGTCTGTTATTCCCTCTTTCATGAGTATGGTTTCTCCAGCGTCAATCAGTTGGTCTCAACACCTTTTAGGCGCCTTCGTCCGCAACCCGTTACTCTGACTGGAACAGCAAGGCCAAGGCTGTCTTCTCCTTGGAGGGGAGGAGGGAGAGAGAAGCTGTGGTTCTTTTATTATCCTGGTCACATATGCATATGACATAGAGGTGGTGGCCTCAGACATTCAAGGCAGTGCACCACTTGTGGCTGGCAGATCCTCTCACTAGCCTTGGACTTAGACGCATGTTCTCTGATACTGGGAAGAAAGACTGGCTGATTTACTCACCAGGCCTGCTTACACTTCTTGCATCAACCTCAGTTACCCGTTACTCTAACCAGTGTTTCCCACCTATGACTCACCAGTGTCTGCAGCAAAGTGATAATAGGATTGAACTTCACTCTCTTTTCCGTTCACAGTAGGTATCTTACTTCCGCTCCATGGTTTCTTTTTTTTTTCATATATTTTTTTATTTGTTTCTTTGTCTGTACTGGGTCTTAGGTGCAGAGCATGCAGGGTCTTTGAGTTGTACCATGCAGAATGTTTAGTTGCACATGTAGGATCTAGTTCCCTGACCAAGGATCGAACCTAGACCTCCTGCATTGGAAATGCAGAGTCTTAGTCACTGGACCACCAAGGAAGTTTCCATTCACTGTTTTCTTAATGGCAGTTCTAGTCAAGTTTAAGTTTCTGCTTAAGCATAAAAATGCTCTTTTCATCATTGGCGTGTAAACAGGACCAATTAATGAGTAGCTACTGACTCTTTGCTACAGTAATTAGCTATGTTTTTATCTATGTCCTAGAAGCAATATCCATCAAGGGTCAATACATTTTTGGAAAGAAGTGTTATCATGTAAGAAGTTGCTTCTGTATGGTGGGTTTGTGTGATTTTGTTTTTACATGCTTCAGATAAGTTTCTGCATCTGTAAGTCTTTTTAGTGTGAGCATCTTATGTTTTTATAATGGGCAAAACATTAATGTTATTTTCACTTTAAAAAAAAATAGCATCATTCTCTGGGTGTGGCAGAGAAAGGATACCTGGGAACTTGGTAGTGGCTAGGAAAACAACTCCTAGAAATAAATAGATAGGTAGATAGATAAACAGATAGATAGATAGATAATTTCAGTTTGGATCATGGGAATCATTTGCATTTCTCTAGAGTGGCTTCCTGGAGAAGGTTGGATTTCAGGAGTTACATACATGTTGTGAGAGAAAGTTTTGTTCAGTGGGGAGGGAAGTCTGAGTTCTGAGGAAGCTTGGCAAGGGGTGGCATGTTGGTTCCCAAGGAAACTTGTGCTGTTGGTGGGAGGCATGGTGGGGCCGTGGCCATGCAGGAAGTAGGGAAAAGAAGACAAGGAAAGTGAGGTTGCCAAGCCCTTCCACATGAATAAGGAAGAGTTGAAGAGAGTAAGATGCACCCTGAGGCTCTAAAGATGAACCTGAAGGGAGAAGGCTAGACCCCCACAGTCAAGCTCTTGGAGCCCTTTAGGTCGAGGAAGCTTGGCCCCTAAGTCTCTACACAGAGCTGAGGCTCCACACCTGCCCTCATGAATGATGGACTGTTGGCTCAGTACACCACATGTAAACTGCCACGTTTCCAGGACCAGACAGGGAAGAAGCAGCAGCCATCGCTGCCCTGGAACACTGCCCTGTGAGCAATGTTGATGAAATTTTTCAGTCATTCTGACCCTTTGCTTTATTCCATTCCTTAGAAACTCTTGCCCCAAGGAGGCAGTTTCCCATTTCACGTTGCCCTGATCCTGGTTATTCTAGCTTGTAGAAGGAAAGCCTGAAGCTGATGGCCTCATGAAAACAGTGTTGTGAGAGACTGTGTGGACAGAGGAAATTGTCTTATTCCTTTTCTGGGAGGGAGAAACATGGGTGCATAGGCAACCAAGGTAAAGGACTGCTCGAGGTCATATGACACAGCAGCATCCTTAGGACACTGTTCTGGGAAGTCCGTCCTGTATAGCATGAAGCTTCTGGCTGTAAGTGAAATTGGGGTCACTTGTCCAGTGAACATTCTCTTCCTGCCCACATGATTTGCTCGCAGTTGGTGTTGTATAGGATTAGTCAGCTGAGGCGTTTGGAGAGGACCTTGGGATATCAGCTAAGGTCATCCATCTGTCTATGAGTACGTTTTTGTTTGGCCGCACTGCACGGCATGTAGGATCTTCATTCACCGACTAGGGATCACACCTGTACCCCCTGCACCTTGACCACTGAACCTCCAGGAAAGTCCCTTGTCCTTTCTTTCTAAACCATGTGATTCCCACTGCCCAAGCAAGACAGGTGTGGCTTATATTTTGGGAGGTATTGGAAACCATGCAGGAAATAGAGATGCTCTGTGTGTACACCCTCAGAAGGGACCACAGCTTCTTTCTTACTGGGGTTTGCTCAGCCTCTGGGCTGAGTCTGGTAGGTCAGCCAACTTGGCAGACTAGCTTCTTCCACAAGTCACTGGGTCTTGTGTATGTTTGTAACTATATTGCTTTTTTTTTTCAGCTTAACTGAGACCTGAGAGATTTATGATTCAGTCACCCCTGCCACGATTTTATTATAATTTGTGCAAAGAGAAAAAGCCTTCCTAAGGTGGTAACAAGTGCTCCTCCATGGAAACATGAAGTGCTTCATGTTGGGCACACATACTCTCAAATCCATTGCTGTTATTTACCCACTTTAGGGTAACGTTCCCTCAGGGACAGCCCAGCTCTTGACACAGCCCAACTGGCAATATCCCGGGTGCCTTTAATGATGGCTTAGACTCCAGTTCACATCCAGAGTTCTGAATGGTGTTGGCAGACCCAATTGTGTGTCAGAGAATGAGCTGGAGTTTTTGCAATTTAAATGGACAGGCCAAGTTCATGGAGTGTTCAGTGCTCACTTTGTGGGCAACAGGCTGTACTGCTTCATTTGGCTGTTTTTGTGTGAGGTGAGTTTTGTGTGGGAGGGGGAAGGTTCAAGAGGGACAGCCAGCACTTTGTTTGGGTTTCTAGAATCCTTTGGGAATGAAACCATTGAACCACTGACTGAGAAAGAATTTGAAGGCCTTTGTTGCCATGGGCTGATAGTAACTTTAAAAATGAAGGAACAAAAGGAGTGATCATCTCTGGTATCCTTCCCAGTCTCCCTCAGTCTTTTTCTCTTTTTTTAATAGAGAAAGGAAAAGAGGTAGTGTCTGGGGTTGGGGGGTGGGGCGGGGGACAGTGGACAATCCTCTTCAGCTGGATCGTCTGTTAGCAAGTTGAAAGGTTCATGCAGGAGAAAGAAAAGGGTTAACTTGGGGAAACAAGCATAATAAGTGCATCGCCTCTGGGAAAAATCAGATTTAAAGCAAAAAACTGAAATTGTGTCCATCCTCAATTCCTTGGAGGGGGCAGCTCCAAGAGGCAAGTGGCAGACATGCAGGAGGGAATCCTCAGAGTGGAGGGAGGTTGCCTCCTGACCTGGAGCTCAGGCAGGATCGGGCTCACCTGGACTTATTAGGCGTGGGGCCTCGAGAGAAGTTACCTTTCCTCCAGATTGAGCTGACTCACAGAAAATCTCTCGCGAAGTGTTCTGTTTTAAATAATTTTATTTCTTCAAATTTTTATTTATTTATTTTTGGCTGTGCTGGAGCTTCACTGTGGCAAGAGGGCATTCCTTAGTTGTGGCAAGCAGGGGCTACTCTCTAGTTCTCATGGCGGTGACGTCTCTTATTGTGGGGCACAGGCTCTAGAGCACAGGCTCAGAAGTTGTGGCACACGGGCTGAGTTGCCCCATGACATCTGGACCAGGCATCGAACCTGTGTCCCCTGCATTGGCAGTTGGAAACTTAACCATTTCCCTGGTGTTTCAGATGGTAAAGAATCTGCCTGCAATGCAGGAGACCTGGGTTTGATCCCGCAGTTGGGAAGATCCCCTGGAGAAGGGAATAGCAACCCATTCTAGTATTCTTGCCTGGAGAATCCCATGAACAGAGGAGCCTGGAGAACTGCAGTCCATGGGGGATCTCAAAGAGTCACGCATGACTGAGGGACTAACACGTTCACCAGAGAAGTCCTCCCTTAAAGTGTTTTTGAATCCTGAAGCTTTTCCTTGAAAAATAGATTCAAACTATTACATGAGCTTTGACATGTGCATGTGATGTGTAAAGCCTTTTAAGTCTGTGAAGTTGTTTTTTTTTTTTTTTAACATTTATTTATTTATTTATTTTGGCGGGGGGTGGGTTGAGGAGGGAGGGGATGGGTGGGCCACTTCTATCAGTCTTTCATTTGTCTATTTTCATCCGTCTTTGTTCTTTCGCTCCTGTGGTCCTCCCATCGCAGTGGCCTCTGTTGTCGCAGAGCACCAGCTCTGGGTGCATGCGCTCCAGAGCTCCGGCTTGGTAATTGGACACATCGGTCCAGCCGCTCTGCGGCACGTGGTATCTTCCCAGGCCAGGGATCGAACCGGCGCCCCTTGCACTGCAAGGCAGTGTCCTTACCCACTGGACCACCAAGAAGCCCAAATCTGTGAAGTTTATTGTATGTCAATTATACAAAAAAACCCTGTTTACAGATTTTTTGTAAAAGAGGTTAAAACTAAATGTAAAATGTCTCTCTCTTTTATCCCTGGGCCTTTATTTTATTTCTGATGCTTTGGAAACCCCATGCTAGTGTCTCCCTTTTGGCATCCCAGAGGAGGTTTTGCATGGACAATTTCTCCAGCAGACATGGGGTACAGGCCCTGAGGTATGTTGATTTGTGTCCCCTCGAAATCCTTAATCCCCAGCACCTGTGAATGTGGCCTTATTTAGAAATAGGGTCCCATTCAGAGTAATTAAGACGAGGCCATATTGGAATCTGGTGGCCCCCCATGACATCTGGACCAGGCATCGAACCTGTGTCCCCTGCATTGGCAGTTGGAAACTTAACCATTTCCCTGGTGTTTCAGATGGTAAAGAATCTGCCTGCAATGCAGGAGACCTGGGTTTGATCCCGCAGTTGGGAAGATCCCCTGGAGAAGGGAATAGCAACCCATTCTAGTATTCTTGCCTGGAGAATCCCATGAACAGAGGAGCCTGGAGAACTGCAGTCCATGGGGGATCTCAAAGAGTCACGCATGACTGAGGGACTAACACGTTCACCAGAGAAGTCCTCCCTTAAAGTGTTTTTGAATCCTGAAGCTTTTCCTTGAAAAATAGATTCAAACTATTACATGAGCTTTGACATGTGCATGTGATGTGTAAAGCCTTTTAAGTCTGTGAAGTTGTTTTTTTTTTTTTTTTTTTTTTTAACATTTATTTATTTATTTATTTTGGCGGGGGGTGGGTTGAGGAGGGAGGGGATGGGTGGGCCACTTCTATCAGTCTTTCATTTGTCTATTTTCATCCGTCTTTGTTCTTTCGCTCCTGTGGTCCTCCCATCGCAGTGGCCTCTGTTGTCGCAGAGCACCAGCTCTGGGTGCATGCGCTCCAGAGCTCCGGCTTGGTAATTGGACACATCGGTCCAGCCGCTCTGCGGCACGTGGTATCTTCCCAGGCCAGGGATCGAACCGGCGCCCCTTGCACTGCAAGGCAGTGTCCTTACCCACTGGACCACCAAGAAGCCCAAATCTGTGAAGTTTATTGTATGTCAATTATACAAAAAAACCCTGTTTACAGATTTTTTGTAAAAGAGGTTAAAACTAAATGTAAAATGTCTCTCTCTTTTATCCCTGGGCCTTTATTTTATTTCTGATGCTTTGGAAACCCCATGCTAGTGTCTCCCTTTTGGCATCCCAGAGGAGGTTTTGCATGGACAATTTCTCCAGCAGACATGGGGTACAGGCCCTGAGGTATGTTGATTTGTGTCCCCTCGAAATCCTTAATCCCCAGCACCTGTGAATGTGGCCTTATTTAGAAATAGGGTCCCATTCAGAGTAATTAAGACGAGGCCATATTGGAATCTGGTGGCCCCCTGATCTGACATGATTGGTGTATAAAAAGAGGGGAGTCTGAAGACAGGCATGCGCATGCACAGGGAGAACCCCAAGTGAGGGTTGGAATTCTGCCGTCCCAAGTCTAGAAAGTGCAATAAGCTAGGAGAGAAGCCTGGACCCCTTCCTTCCCTAATGCCTCCAAAGGAAGCCTGGCCCTGCTAACAAGTTAACCTTGGACTTCTAGCTTCCAGCTCTCTAAGATAGTAAATTTCTGATGTTTAAGTCACCTACTTTATGGCTGGCTCTTTGTTACAACAGCCCTAGGAAGCTACGAACAGGCATGCAGCACTTTTAAGGACCCAACAACGTGTTTACATTTTCAGTGATTATTGTCATTGCTGTTCAGTGGCTAAGTTGTGTCTGATCTTTGCGACCCCACGGACTGCAGCACGCCAGGCTTCTCTGTCCATCACGATCTCTCTGAGTTTGTTCAAACACGTGCCCATTGAGTCACTGATGCCATCCAACCTTCCCATAATAATAATAAATATATAATCACAAAGCGCAACCTGGATTACCTTTCTCTTTATACCAACGGAGTCCTAAAATAGAGTTAAAATTTTGTTGTTGTTGTTGAGGAAAGGGCTTGTGAAGATAAAAGCACTCCAGGCCCGCCAAATGATGTGATTCAGCCCTGAGGCCTGACATGGATTTGAAAAGGGGGTTGAATTGAGAGGCCCCTCCATTGCTAGAGATAAGCCCTGGAATTTGTGGCTGGGAAGGGAGTTGGCCCAGGTACTGAAAAAAAAGATCAAACATCCAGTCACTCCTGTAACTGTGCTGTAAAATATTCCTGAAGCTTTGCTGCTCTGTCCCTCCTCCTTACCTCCAGCGTATTGAGCTGTTTTCACTTTTGATTTCTGTGGAAGGAAGAGAGACCCAAGAATGTCTCCATTTGGTAGATTGTCTATGTTCCACTACTTCTGTGCTGAAGCACAAAATGAAGCAGAAATCCACCGCGGTCTCGGCTGGTCCCCTGTGGACGGCTTGCTTCACGAGAATGAGAAGGTAGGGCTTCAAATTAAGTCTGGCCTCCCTTCTTTAGCTCCCAATAGGTCTTTCTTTTCAACCGTCTCTTCCCATTCACTTTCAAAGCTGTATGACTTATTTATGACCCAATCCAGTGGAAATAATATGCACTTAACTTGCACTTGTAACTGTTATCCTATTAATTACTCAGTTAAAATCCATAAAAGTGGAGGGCTGTCACTGAAGTCTCGCCTAAAATCCTCACAAAGGGGAACAGCTCTTGACAAATTCATTAATTAGGATATGGTATGACATATTTGACTTCTTGGGAGTCAAATAGCCTGAGCTGCAAACCTAGTGGCCTGTGAAAATTGTATCCCGTCTTCTCCAGCTGACAGTTCACACAAACTATGGAATTAAAGTGAATGTCTCTTCCTGACAAGCAGCAATAAACAGGAAGCTTAGGTCAAACTAAAGACGATTCTGCATTGACAAGTGACATGTGCACTTGACCCTCCCAACTCCCCATCTGTACACCAGTGGTTCTCAGACTCTCCTGAGCATCAGGGTCTCCTAGCGTGCACGCTGAAACACCAGTGGCTCCAACCTTCCCAACCTTCCCATAATAATAATAAATATATAATCACAAAGCGCAACCTGGATTACCTTTCTCTTTATACCAACGGAGTCCTAAAATAGAGTTAAAATTTTGTTGTTGTTGTTGAGGAAAGGGCTTGTGAAGATAAAAGCACTCCAGGCCCGCCAAATGATGTGATTCAGCCCTGAGGCCTGACATGGATTTGAAAAGGGGGTTGAATTGAGAGGCCCCTCCATTGCTAGAGATAAGCCCTGGAATTTGTGGCTGGGAAGGGAGTTGGCCCAGGTACTGAAAAAAAAGATCAAACATCCAGTCACTCCTGTAACTGTGCTGTAAAATATTCCTGAAGCTTTGCTGCTCTGTCCCTCCTCCTTACCTCCAGCGTATTGAGCTGTTTTCACTTTTGATTTCTGTGGAAGGAAGAGAGACCCAAGAATGTCTCCATTTGGTAGATTGTCTATGTTCCACTACTTCTGTGCTGAAGCACAAAATGAAGCAGAAATCCACCGGTCTCGGCTGGTCCCCTGTGGACGGCTTGCTTCACGAGAATGAGAAGGTAGGGCTTCAAATTAAGTCTGGCCTCCCTTCTTTAGCTCCCAATAGGTCTTTCTTTTCAACCGTCTCTTCCCATTCACTTTCAAAGCTGTATGACTTATTTATGACCCAATCCAGTGGAAATAATATGCACTTAACTTGCACTTGTAACTGTTATCCTATTAATTACTCAGTTAAAATCCATAAAAGTGGAGGGCTGTCACTGAAGTCTCGCCTAAAATCCTCACAAAGGGGAACAGCTCTTGACAAATTCATTAATTAGGATATGGTATGACATATTTGACTTCTTGGGAGTCAAATAGCCTGAGCTGCAAACCTAGTGGCCTGTGAAAATTGTATCCCGTCTTCTCCAGCTGACAGTTCACACAAACTATGGAATTAAAGTGAATGTCTCTTCCTGACAAGCAGCAATAAACAGGAAGCTTAGGTCAAACTAAAGACGATTCTGCATTGACAAGTGACATGTGCACTTGACCCTCCCAACTCCCCATCTGTACACCAGTGGTTCTCAGACTCTCCTGAGCATCAGGGTCTCCTAGCGTGCACGCTGAAACACCAGTGGCTGGGCCCTACCCCCCAGAATTTCTGATTCGGTAGGTCTGAGAGAGGGCTTGAGAATATGCATTTCTCCCTGGTTTCCAGTTGACCGGGATGCTGGTAGCCCAGGGCCACACTTTGAGAAGCCCTAGGCTAGACATCAGCCTTCAGTTGATCTTTGTGGCTAATAGACGGAAGAGAACACCATCCCACAGTTACTAGGGAGGCAGAATGAATTTTTAACATAGGAATGGACTGCCTGAGGTCAAGGAATCTTCTTTCCTGGAAACTGGAGTAGACACCGTCGCTTTCCCAGAAGGGTCTTACATAGTTTAGCTACAAGATCACACAGCAGGGATGACAATGTGAACAACATGAGGGTACCCTGCTCCCAGTTCATGCAGGCTGCTCCCTTCCTCCCTTCCCTTAGCATCCCCTCTAGATATGTGTAACTATTCAATGGTTGTGGCAGGGTGGTCCAGGATCAAGGCACTGAAGGGGTTCAGGTGTGAAATTATACTTGGTTGCTGAGACACTTAGAAACAGCTGCATGGCGTGTGTTTTTTGTGGGGGAAGGTCTAAGGAAAGGTAGAGAGGGTAGAAGTGGGATGGATCAATTAATAAAGATTTAGCAAGACCCTGTCTTCTGCATCTGGTGGAGGAGAGGAAAGAACCTGAATTCTCCCTGCTGTGTATTCATTGAACACTTTTGCTGGGCACATTTCTGCACTGGGCAGCTGGAGAGTGCCAAGGTGATTCATCCCAGGGGAGCTGGTGTTTCACTAAGGGAGAGTGAGTCAAGTCCACAAATCATACGGGGTAGACAGTGCCACCAAAGTAGACTCAGCTCCTCAAAGATGCTCCGGAAATCCTCATACCGCAAATGTAATTACCTTTCAGGAGGGGAAAAAAAAACCCGGAATATTAGATCAGCGTGTGTCTAAATCAGAGACTATCACATTAGAGATCCTGGACTGAGAAACAGAAGCCAAAACTCTTCAACTGAATGCTGGCATATGCCAAGGTCTTCCTCTGGGAGCAGAAGTCCTTTTTCTAATATCACTAAGTGCCAAAGGGCCCCTCTTCTCAATGCTTTTCAGAAGAGGGAGATAGAAGAAGGGGTTGTGCTTTGAGATTTGTTTTTCCTTGATAAATCTGACCTCCTGTCATGCTGCTGGCACCTGTCATCCGCCTTAGGTCCCTGTAACCAGCTGACATTGCAAAGACGAAAGCTCTTAGCACAACCAGGAAGTACTATTCCAGAATCTCTGGGACCTGGGGGGAAAGCAGAAGATTGAATCTGGGTCCTACACTTAGCTAGCAGTGAACTGACATGCCAGATCAGTCCCTCCAACCCCCACAATCAGCACAGCTCCTCCAGACTCGGTCTTTGTCTGTGATAGCATCTGTTTGATTCCTCAATGATAGCATCTGTTTGATCCCTGGATGACTTCTTAGAGGTGATGAGGGAGCAAGATAATTAGGAGCATTAACAGCTCAAATGTGACAGAGGATGCCCTGGCGTGAAGGGCATAGATAGTCTCATGTACTTTGTGTTTGCAATCTGGAGTGCAGGATTCAGCTGAGTGTGGACAATCAAGTCAGTACGTCTTTCTCTGATGGTGAATAATCCACCTTCCTATCCGTAATACACTGCTTCTTCATCCCACATAGATGTAAGGAGTTGAATTTTATTTTAAAAAAGGCTGATTCTTGTCCCGGTTGTTCTGTTTTGCTTGTATTTCCTGCTAAATTTCCTTATGAAGTTTTACTTTCTGCGCAAAGTTCATCTCTTCCATGAAACTTTCTCCTGCCACATTCTAGTTCACGTGAATCTTCTCCAAAACATAAGCAGTCAGTACTGAACTTCCGTGTGTTTTATGTCTTCTGGGAGCCAAAATGGTACCTGCCTTTCTTTTTTTCTTAAGGATGCTTGCCACCATTCTACAGATAGTAGGCATTCAGTAGTGTAACTGTTTTGCTTTGGTTTTGATTAAATAGCATTAGTCTCCGTCTCTAAATTGCAGATTAGTCAGATAGATGTAAGTGCGATGTACTTCCCAGATGCAGATTAGAATGATGTCTGCCACAGACTCAATAATACTAACTGATTTCTCTCTTCTTCAAAGAGCTACAGAAATAGTGTTTGGCAATATTTTATATATATATAAAAACAACCTTTATAAAGCAAGCTATTTTTAGTTAGGGGTCAGATGATGCTTTGTTCACTGAAAGACATTTCACAGATGTCTTTTATCGTAAGCAACAAATCTTATAGAAGAAGGGTTGTGCTTTGAGATTTGTTTTCCTTGATAAATCTGACCTCCTGTCATGCTGCTGGCACCTGTCATCCGCCTTAGGTCCCTGTAACCAGCTGACATTGCAAAGGAGCTCTTAGCACAACCAGGAAGTACTATTCCAGAATCTCTGGGACCTGGGGGGAAAGCAGAAGATTGAATCTGGGTCCTACACTTAGCTAGCAGTGAACTGACATGCCAGATCAGTCCCTCCAACCCCCACAATCAGCACAGCTCCTCCAGACTCGGTCTTTGTCTGTGATAGCATCTGTTTGATTCCTCAATGATAGCATCTGTTTGATCCCTGGATGACTTCTTAGAGGTGATGAGGGAGCAAGATAATTAGGAGCATTAACAGCTCAAATGTGACAGAGGATGCCCTGGCGTGAAGGGCATAGATAGTCTCATGTACTTTGTGTTTGCAATCTGGAGTGCAGGATTCAGCTGAGTGTGGACAATCAAGTCAGTACGTCTTTCTCTGATGGTGAATAATCCACCTTCCTATCCGTAATACACTGCTTCTTCATCCCACATAGATGTAAGGAGTTGAATTTTATTTTAAAAAAGGCTGATTCTTGTCCCGGTTGTTCTGTTTTGCTTGTATTTCCTGCTAAATTTCCTTATGAAGTTTTACTTTCTGCGCAAAGTTCATCTCTTCCATGAAACTTTCTCCTGCCACATTCTAGTTCACGTGAATCTTCTCCAAAACATAAGCAGTCAGTACTGAACTTCCGTGTGTTTTATGTCTTCTGGGAGCCAAAATGGTACCTGCCTTTCTTTTTTTCTTAAGGATGCTTGCCACCATTCTACAGATAGTAGGCATTCAGTAGTGTAACTGTTTTGCTTTGGTTTTGATTAAATAGCATTAGTCTCCGTCTCTAAATTGCAGATTAGTCAGATAGATGTAAGTGCGATGTACTTCCCAGATGCAGATTAGAATGATGTCTGCCACAGACTCAATAATACTAACTGATTTCTCTCTTCTTCAAAGAGCTACAGAAATAGTGTTTGGCAATATTTTATATATATATAAAAAAACAACCTTTTATAAAGCAAGCTATTTTTAGTTAGGGGTCAGATGATGCTTTGTTCACTGAAAGACATTTCACAGATGTCTTTTATCGTAAGCAACAAATCTTTCTGTGTTGGTGAACATCTCTGAAGCTGATGTCCTGTGACCCAGGGTGGAGGTTCAGCCTTTGTTCTGTGATCCATTTGCCTTCTCTTGAATTGCAGGCTCAGTGACTCAGCTTCTTTCTGTCCTCTACAGAGATATCAGTGACTGTTGTTTTGCTCTCTGATGCTTTATACCTCACAGGAATTTGCTTTTGTAAACTGTGTGACTAAGGTGCACACCTTAAATAACACCATTAAATAACTCTCTTTTATACCCAACTGTGCTGCCTACAGTGGTGTACAAGTCAAGTCTGAGTGCTCACAGCAAAGAACATGAAAGAATACAGGTAGTACAGAAATACACACCAGGGTGATCTATTGGGTTTCAAGAAAACAATTTAGTTAGCCACTGCAAAAAGTGTCACAGAAGTTTGTACCCCCTGCTATCACCTGAAAGTGGCCACATAATTATCATGACATTATACACACAGCTGACTGGCCTTTGGTGAGAGTGCACCAGGTCTTTCTGAAGTGTGGTACCAAGGTGTGGGTCTCTCTCAAATCACAGAAACCAAATTTTTGTTTAAGTGTCTGACAATGGAGGAGAACCTCCCTCCTCTCCAACATATGGAGAGATCTGGTGTCCAGAAGGTTAGCAGTAGATCATTATCTTGGTGACTCTCTTCTCTTGGCCAGGGATCAGCTTTCAGCCCCATAGGCTCAAAGACTTGTCATTGCAGTATTCAGGGATGTGAAGACAGATTAAAATCCCACCAGCTCTCAGACAGACGCATAAAACCAGAGTGTTCCTGCGTTTATGTAAATCAGAGGTTCCTCCAGCCATTTCTTCAGTAGAGCTCCAGATGCAGTAGTTGACTTGTGTTTAGGGTAGTGGTTCTCAAACGTTACCACACATCAGGATCACTGAGAGAGCTAGTTAAGACACAAATGGCTGGGCCCCATGCACAGACTTTGTTTTAGTAGGACGATGGGCCCCGTTAGTTTGGGGCTATGCGGATTTCTCTCTTCTTCAAAGAGCTACAGAAATAGTGTTTGGCAATATTTTATATATATATAAAAAAACAACCTTTTATAAAGCAAGCTATTTTTAGTTAGGGGTCAGATGATGCTTTGTTCACTGAAAGACATTTCACAGATGTCTTTTATCGTAAGCAACAAATCTTTCTGTGTTGGTGAACATCTCTGAAGCTGATGTCCTGTGACCCAGGGTGGAGGTTCAGCCTTTGTTCTGTGATCCATTTGCCTTCTCTTGAATTGCAGGCTCAGTGACTCAGCTTCTTTCTGTCCTCTACAGAGATATCAGTGACTGTTGTTTTGCTCTCTGATGCTTTATACCTCACAGGAATTTGCTTTTGTAAACTGTGTGACTAAGGTGCACACCTTAAATAACACCATTAAATAACTCTCTTTTATACCCAACTGTGCTGCCTACAGTGGTGTACAAGTCAAGTCTGAGTGCTCACAGCAAAGAACATGAAAGAATACAGGTAGTACAGAAATACACACCAGGGTGATCTATTGGGTTTCAAGAAAACAATTTAGTTAGCCACTGCAAAAAGTGTCACAGAAGTTTGTACCCCCTGCTATCACCTGAAAGTGGCCACATAATTATCATGACATTATACACACAGCTGACTGGCCTTTGGTGAGAGTGCACCAGGTCTTTCTGAAGTGTGGTACCAAGGTGTGGGTCTCTCTCAAATCACAGAAACCAAATTTTTGTTTAAGTGTCTGACAATGGAGGAGAACCTCCCTCCTCTCCAACATATGGAGAGATCTGGTGTCCAGAAGGTTAGCAGTAGATCATTATCTTGGTGACTCTCTTCTCTTGGCCAGGGATCAGCTTTCAGCCCCATAGGCTCAAAGACTTGTCATTGCAGTATTCAGGGATGTGAAGACAGATTAAAATCCCACCAGCTCTCAGACAGACGCATAAAACCAGAGTGTTCCTGCGTTTATGTAAATCAGAGGTTCCTCCAGCCATTTCTTCAGTAGAGCTCCAGATGCAGTAGTTGACTTGTGTTTAGGGTAGTGGTTCTCAAAACGTTACCACACATCAGGATCACTGAGAGAGCTAGTTAAGACACAAATGGCTGGGCCCCATGCACAGACTTTTGTTTTAGTAGGACTGAATGGGACCCCAGTTTGCATGTCTTACAAATTCCCAGGGGATGCTGATGCGGCTGGCTTTCCAAGGATCACACTTGGAAACACTGGCTAGAGGTCATATTGAATGAACAATAGCTTTATTTAAGCACTAAAAATCATTAAACTCATATAAGGCTCAAGAACTGGGGCTGGTTGAAGATTTAACAGTCACATCTCCTGTATCCATCTTCTCCCCCTTTCTCCCCTGCCTCCCCTCTGCTTTCCCCACTTCTCCTCTTCCTCTTTCTCAGTTCCCCCTCTCTTTCTCTTCCTACCTCCTTCCTTCTGTCCATCCCTCCTCCTCCCTGTCTCTCTTCTAACTCCAATACGTCATCTGGGTAGAAGTAGTTGAATACACATAAATTAGGCAACTCAACTCCTCTCCTTGCTACTGGGAGCAACTGATTGTGGCCTTCAGCCTGAAAAAGTCTTTAGAAGTTCATTGCCCAAGTTTGTCTCCATAACCTTCCTTTTATTCTGCTTTCAAAGCCAGACTTCATGGTCATACCTTCTTTTGATGTGTTTCTAGTTTTAAGCTTATCAAATTTTGTTTCCAGAGAAAGGCCTTTATAAGGTAACTGGTCAGTCTTAAGTAGACTCAGTATTAAGGTGAATTGACTTGGCCTTTACTTGCCCACGAGTCCTTAACCATAGGCTGATCATGCTTAGAGCACCTATTATGATCATACTTAGTTTGGCATTTATTTTTCCAAGTGGGCTCTCAAATCACAGAAACCAAATTTTGTTTAAGTGTCTGACATGGAGGAACCTCCTCCTCCAACATATGGAGAGATCTGGTGTCCAGGTTAGCAGTAGATCATTATCTTGGTGACTCTCTTCTCTTGGCCAGGGATCAGCTTTCAGCCCCATAGGCTCAAAGACTTGTCATTGCAGTATTCAGGGATGTGAAGACAGATTAAAATCCCACCAGCTCTCAGACAGACGCATAAAACCAGAGTGTTCCTGCGTTTATGTAAATCAGAGGTTCCTCCAGCCATTTCTTCAGTAGAGCTCCAGATGCAGTAGTTGACTTGTGTTTAGGGTAGTGGTTCTCAAACGTTACCACACATCAGGATCACTGAGAGAGCTAGTTAAGACACAAATGGCTGGGCCCCATGCACAGACTTTTGTTTTAGTAGGACTGAATGGGACCCCAGTTTGCATGTCTTACAAATTCCCAGGGGATGCTGATGCGGCTGGCTTTCCAAGGATCACACTTGGAAACACTGGCTAGAGGTCATATTGAATGAACAATAGCTTTATTTAAGCACTAAAAATCATTAAACTCATATAAGGCTCAAGAACTGGGGCTGGTTGAAGATTTAACAGTCACATCTCCTGTATCCATCTTCTCCCCCTTTCTCCCCTGCCTCCCCTCTGCTTTCCCCACTTCTCCTCTTCCTCTTTCTCAGTTCCCCCTCTCTTTCTCTTCCTACCTCCTTCCTTCTGTCCATCCCTCCTCCTCCCTGTCTCTCTTCTAACTCCAATACGTCATCTGGGTAGAAGTAGTTGAATACACATAAATTAGGCAACTCAACTCCTCTCCTTGCTACTGGGAGCAACTGATTGTGGCCTTCAGCCTGAAAAAGTCTTTAGAAGTTCATTGCCCAAGTTTGTCTCCATAACCTTCCTTTTATTCTGCTTTCAAAGCCAGACTTCATGGTCATACCTTCTTTTGATGTGTTTCTAGTTTTAAGCATGTATCAAATTTTGTTTCCAGAGAAAGGCCTTTATAAGGTAACTGGTCAGTCTTAAGTAGACTCAGTATTAAGGTGAATTGACTTGGCCTTTACTTGCCCACGAGTCCTTAACCATAGGCTGATCATGCTTAGAGCACCTATTATGATCATACTTAGTTTGGCATTTATTTTTTCCACTTTCTCAATATGGCACCCTGTTTATGGTGTACAGTTTAACTAAGTCAAATAGCCCCAAGAAAGCAGTAAGAAAAAAGATTGAAAAAAGAGTAGGGGAGGAGGTTACAAAGGACATTGACTAATGTATTTCCTTATTTAGCTCTATTTCCAAATTTAGGGAGCTCATAAGAAGTATAATTGAGTCTCCTACTTATAAAAGTTCTGAGCCAGAATTCCTCCAGAGGAACAGACTAATACCATCTCGGCAATAAAGGGGCCGATGGCAGAGCAGGTGTGTGCTTATTTTCCACATGGTCTCTAGGGCTTGGTGTTGATGAGACTGTCCCGTTAGAAGAAGGAGATTTCTATCAAAAGACAGCTGTTTTTGTTGAGAAGGAAATCTGATGGGGGAGGGCCAACATCCAAGTCTGCTTCTCTGGGGTCTGATGATAAGACAGAGTGTGGATGTATGAGTGAGTGAGTATGTGAGTAGATATGGATGAATGTGTTTGGATGTGGATTGGGAGTGTGAGTATATATGGCTGTGAGTGTGTGTTTTTGTGTGTAGCTGTGAGTCTATGTGGGTGACTGTGTGTATCTGTCAGTAAGTGTGTGAATAGATGTGAGTGAATGTATGTGTGAATGTGTGTGTGTGTGTGTGAATATGAGTGAGTATGTGTGTTTTTCTTTGTACATGTGTGTGAGTGTGAGTGGGTGCCTGTGTGTATGTGAGAGAGACAAGGGGATTGCTTATCCCATCTCAGACAGGCTGTACGACCTTGCATGACCTCCCTCTGCTGTGATGAACAAAACTGGTCAGATCAGGTGAAGCCTTCTTTCATTTGCTGGATTTTTTTCGTTGGGACAGTTTCTGGCCTGAAACTGCAAGAAGGCTTCCTAAGATGTGATGGCTAGTTCTTCAGTGTGTCCTGGGTGCAGGGCGCCAGGTTCTTGTTGAAGCCTCAGTACAGGGAGGAAAGCTTTGCCCTGACTCTTGAGGTGGCAACCACCTTCGCCACCTCTCCCCAGTCTGGAAGGTGCTACCCATCCATCTTACATTACCCAACAGCTAGTCACTCACATGCCCCTCCTGTCAGATTCCATTTCTGCTTTCCTTGATGAATGCCATATTTTAAACCATGGTATCGATTTTTAGACAAGACATCCTTTGTTGTATAACTGATTCGCAGGGGGTGGAGGGTGCATATACAGAGGCTACACTATCCAGACGAGATGTTTTAAAGCCAGCTTTTTGTTAGCTCCCAAGACCTCTTAGATCACGTGACTGCTGGAGATGTGTTCTGTTCCTTTGTATGCTTGATTTGGATGATCATTCAACTCAGTATCTGCTATGCATTGGATGTTCTCTTGGGCTCTTGAGGGACAAAGTCTTTCCCCGCACAGAGCTCCCAGTTTGGTGGGGAAGGATCCCAGTTTGTTAGTTCAGGGACCTCCTGTTTGTCCTGGGATGTGTCCTCTTCAGATCCTGACACAGAGTCCCAACAGTAACTTTAAGCTCATGCCATTACTCCTTGGACGGAAGAGACTGACAGGCTGCAGTCCATGAGGTCACAAAGAGTCGGACAGGATTGAACGCACATGCATGCAATTGCTGTTTGTGAAATTCAAGCCTGTGGTTGGTCATAATGGAGCCAAGGACTCCAGTGACTGAACGACCAACTAGCTTTCACTGGGGGCACCAACTAGAGTCACTGGGTAGCAGCTGCCTGGAGTGCTGAATCCAGAAGAAATCTGAGGCCAAGTCCTGATTCAGTGAGAAAGAATGCCATAGTAGATCAGTGATTTCTGCCCTGAACAGGAGTAGGGGTGTGGGCATGCTTGCTGTATTTCTCCACCTCTCCTCAGTTCTGGTCCACAAAGGAAAGCTACCACCTTCATAAAAGTATCCCTTGATTTGCTTGGTGAAATTAACATTCACTTATAAGCAGTTGGGGCCCATCTCTAGGCAGGTGACTGACATTTCACCTCATTTGGAAATCTTAAACAGGTTTTATTCATTTATTTTTTCTTTGAACACGTCTCCTCTCTCTTGCATCTACCCTCTCCAGTTTTACATACAATCCTCTCCCACCAGAAACACTCAACGTTTTCAGATTGAATCATGCTTTCTGGGAAGGAAGGCACCCAACCAAGTGGTTGCTCACCCAGAAAACATGCATGTTTAAAGAGAATGTTTAGAGTTAGTCATATTTAGACAAAAGGGATGGATTTTTATGGGTGAAATTCAGATGTACTATTTGACAGTTTGGGGCATATGCCTTTTCTTGACACTGTTCAGATGACCGTATTCCCCATCACTAATAGCTGTTCACCCCATATGGCCCACCAGAGTTCGCAAGTCTCAAGGTGAAAATGATGGATTGATTTGCTATTTGCTTCACCACTCGCTCCTGCTTCAGTTCAGTCTCAGTCATGTCTGACTCTTTGCAACCCCAGGGACTGCAGCACATCCCAAGACCTCTTAGATCACGTGACTGCTGGAGATGTGTTCTGTTCCTTTGTATGCTTGATTTGGATGATCATTCAACTCAGTATCTGCTATGCATTGGATGTTCTCTTGGGCTCTTGAGGGACAAAGTCTTTCCCCGCACAGAGCTCCCAGTTTGGTGGGGAAGGATCCCAGTTTGTTAGTTCAGGGACCTCCTGTTTGTCCTGGGATGTGTCCTCTTCAGATCCTGACACAGAGTCCCAACAGTAACTTTAAGCTCATGCCATTACTCCTTGGACGGAAGAGACTGACAGGCTGCAGTCCATGAGGTCACAAAGAGTCGGACAGGATTGAACGCACATGCATGCAATTGCTGTTTGTGAAATTCAAGCCTGTGGTTGGTCATAATGGAGCCAAGGACTCCAGTGACTGAACGACCAACTAGCTTTCACTGGGGGCACCAACTAGAGTCACTGGGTAGCAGCTGCCTGGAGTGCTGAATCCAGAAGAAATCTGAGGCCAAGTCCTGATTCAGTGAGAAAGAATGCCATAGTAGATCAGTGATTTCTGCCCTGAACAGGAGTAGGGGTGTGGGCATGCTTGCTGTATTTCTCCACCTCTCCTCAGTTCTGGTCCACAAAGGAAAGCTACCACCTTCATAAAAGTATCCCTTGATTTGCTTGGTGAAATTAACATTCACTTATAAGCAGTTGGGGCCCATCTCTAGGCAGGTGACTGACATTTCACCTCATTTGGAAATCTTAAACAGGTTTTATTCATTTATTTTTTCTTTGAACACGTCTCCTCTCTCTTGCATCTACCCTCTCCAGTTTTACATACAATCCTCTCCCACCAGAAACACTCAACGTTTTCAGATTGAATCATGCTTTCTGGGAAGGAAGGCACCCAACCAAGTGGTTGCTCACCCAGAAAACATGCATGTTTAAAGAGAATGTTTAGAGTTAGTCATATTTAGACAAAAGGGATGGATTTTTATGGGTGAAATTCAGATGTACTATTTGACAGTTTGGGGCATATGCCTTTTCTTGACACTGTTCAGATGACCGTATTCCCCATCACTAATAGCTGTTCACCCCATATGGCCCACCAGAGTTCGCAAGTCTCAAGGTGAAAATGATGGATTGATTTGCTATTTGCTTCACCACTCGCTCCTGCTTCAGTTCAGTCTCAGTCATGTCTGACTCTTTGCAACCCCAGGGACTGCAGCACATCAGGCTTCTCTGTCCTTCACCATCTCCTGGAACGTGCTCAAACTTATGTCTGTTGACTCAATGATGCATGCCATCCAACCATCTCAACCTCTGTCATCCCATTCTTCTCCCTTCTATTTTTCCCAGCATCAAGGTCTTTTCCAATGAGTCGTCTCTTTGCATCAGGTGGCCAAAGTATTAGAGCTTCAGCTTTAGCATCAGTCCTTCCAATGAATATTCAGGGATGATTTCCTTTAGGATTAAGTAGTGTGATTTTCTTGCAGTCTCCTTGTATAAAGTTACAGTTTACGGCTGACTGTAAACTGTATAAAGTGCTACTGTTTAGCCTTAATATATGCCTGATTATTCTCAAGAAGCAACGTAAATACTGTTCTTTCTGTCGAAAAAGTATTTCTTTCCTACATACAGTAGCTAACTGCTGAGACATACCAATTTGAATGTATTACACCTTTCAATTTATTCTGAGTACTTCTATACAACAGTTGGAAAGAATGATGCAAATATAGATATATCAACTTGGAAACCAATCTGTAATGTGTCATTCAGTAAAACAAGACAGTCACAAAACCGTGTGCAAACAAAAACATAAGTTAACACACGTATACATATATGTATATATATATATGTATATATATATCAAAAACCTATAAAGTCGTCTAGAAAGTTGTATATTAAAAACTTTTACCATAAGGACTTCCCTGGTGGTCCATGGAGTCCCTGGCTAGGATTCCATGCTCCCAATTCAGGGGGCATGGGTTCAATTCATGGTTCTAGAACTAGATCCCACATGCCTCAGCTAAGGCCCTGCACAGCCAAATAAGTAAACAAAATAAAATAAAACATTTTTTTATTTTAAGAGTTAGAGAATGAAAAGGTAGAGAATGTGGGGGCCTTTATTTCTTTTGATTTTTTATTTCTACGTCTGACTGTACTTTTCAGCCTTGGCTGCCAGCATGTATTACCTCTATATTTTAAAGAAAGAATGATTGAACTTAATTGGAAGAGAACAGTGAAAGAAATCAGGCCATAAAAGGTTAAGGCCATTGGACCAAATGCAGTTACCCAGAATGAGGAGAATGGTATTTCCTATTGTCCTTGATAACACTAAAGTTTCCAGCTGCTAACGATCAGTTCCCAGGGCTCTGTACACACAGATGAAACGAGCGAGGAAAGCCCTCTTCCTTTATCCCGATGAAGGCTTTCTAGCATCGTCTGCTTCAGGCCCTCTCCTGTGGTCAGCTGAAGGAAGCTAAGATGCTGGGGGCCTTGTGTGAAACTGCTGACTATTTTTAAAATGATATCAAGGTCTACTTTTTAAAAATTGATTCCACCACACTAGCTATTTACTCTTGTTTGTGGTTTTATTTTCCTACAAGAGAGAAATGTAAAGGGTGACAGGTCACAACAAGGACCAGTTTGATTCAGGGCTGCTCATGTTACTTCCCCAATAGATGAAACCACCAAAGAGGAAACCTCGCAATTTTTTAATGGTAAAGCTAAACCTTTTGTCAGGAACTGGCCTTAAAGCAGAGAGGCAAAATATCTGATGGAAAATGTTATATTATTAGCCCTGCCACTGACGGTGTAAAGTGCAGGTTGGATTAATTGCATAGTTAGAGGAAGAAGTTAACAAGTGACTGCCTTACATTATTACCATCCAACTGGGATGAATTCAATGCCATTTGTTGGCACAGTAAGATAAACCTACTCAAGGTATTATAGACAGGACTCCTACCAAAAAAAATTCCCTGCCTGTGACTAAAGCTCCCACCTACGATTACCTTAAAATATGTTCATATAACTCTTGAGAGCTTTGTATTACATAATATGTGTAGCATGGTGAGTCTGCTACTGTTGAATTTTAACAATGAAGGAAATATAGGCTCTGAGAAGTAAATAGTGTCAAAGGCCACTAGAGTGAGTGATTAATGTAAGACTTGAACCCAAAACTACTGACCCTACTCTCTCTAACTGTCCTCATAGGGAGTTTTCTTTTGGTTCAGGACTCAACTCCAGAAGACCTTGTGAAATATATATTATTGAAGATTGGAATAAGAAAAGTGACCAGTAGGTTGAACGTTCCCTTTTAATGTATTGTCCTCTTCATTGACATTTGTGGGGTTCCTTAGCAATGAAGTTTTGATGAAACAGAACTGAGAAGGAAGGCATCCAAGGTACGGTGGTGGGATATCTGGGAGGGAGGCCGATGTGCAATGCTGTATCCCAAAGAAAGGGACACTAAAAATTGAAAGGTAAAGATCAGCACCAGCTTCAGTTCTTCCTGTGGGCTTCCAGCTCCTACTGCTAATATTAATTAAATATAGAATAAATACCCTACCAAAGAAAGTTGTAAGTATCCCATCAACAGAGACTAGAGAGTCACTTTCTGTCCAGATGGATTAAGGAACCCCTGCCAGAGGAGATGAATAGTATTTTATGTTTATCTAGCACCTTCACCAGGACTTCCCAGGTGGCTCAGTGGTGAAGAATTCACCTGTGATGCAAAAGACACAGGTTCAGTTCCTGGGACAGGAAGATCCCCTGGTGTGGAAAATAGCAACCCACTCTAGTATTCTTGCCTGGAGAATCCCATGGACAGAGGAGCCCGGTGAGGCTACACTCCATGGGGTCACAAAAGAGTCAACCAGGACTTAGCAACTAAACAACAATGACAATTTCATCATTTTATAACTTTTAAAATCTGCACCTCTCTTACGATGGACTTCCCTGGTGGTTTAGTTGGTAAATAATCTGCAATGCAGGAGACCTGGGTTCTGTCCCTGCGTTGGGACAATCCCCTGGAGAAAGGCATGGCTGCCCACGACTTTCCACACTCTGACTTGCAATTTAATTATATGTAAGCGTGAATTGTTCCCTCTCAGTCACTCTCTAAGCTTTCTGAGGGCAAGATCTATGCCTGCCTCATTTTTAGGTATTGAGAAATGACTAGCACTCAGTATGAACTTGCTGAATTGATGAATGGACCAAGGATGTCAAAACAGATCTTTTTAACATTCTTTAGTGTATTATATTTGTGTATGCACATACACATATGTGCATAAATATTAAAAAGTGGAGATTCATAATCTATTCTTCATTATTAATCTGATTGTTCAATTTTATAAGTGAATTCTGTGTCTTTGCAGGTGTTTTGGACAAAAAGAATGATGATTTATTCAGTAGTGATATTTTAAAGTGCAAATGAACTAACGTCCTATGTTTGTCTGTATTAAAAATCTGTACCTTGCTGCTCGAACAAATACATAAACACATAGGAGCAACTAGTCCCTGCACAAGCAGGGACAATATAATCTGTATCTCATACTTCCTAGATCCCAGAGTAGTGGGCACATTAGAGATCATTAATCAGTACTATTGAATGGTAGGAGAACATTTGTCTCTCTGTTGTGGATTCAGGTTTAAAAAAAAAAAAAAACAAGTAAAAGCAAGGAAGCATCTTCTTATTGTATTAAATTCTACATGAAGCATAATCACCCAGATGGAAAGTAAAAGTAAGATTTTAGTTCTCGTAACATGCAAGAAAAAAATGGAAAAATTTCTTTGACGTGCCTTCTCTTTATAGAGAGGAAAAACACTGGGCTCAGTGTTTTACGGGCCTTGGTTTCCTAATCTCTGGTTAAAGGGGGCAGACAGCCTGTTGTGAGCAAGCAGACCTTTCAAACTCATTTAGTGTGTGTTTGCAAAGAGGAGGGGAAGGCAGGTCCAGGAGGACATTCAAAGAGGGGACGAATGCCTTCCGGGTGTTGTGTGTGTCAGGAGCCCTGTGAACCTCTCCTAGGGTTTCACTTGGCAGCCAGGCGCCCCATTGAAATCACTCCCTGGGGATCTCATGGGATCTGAGATCCTGCTCCTTCTCTTACTGGGTGGGATGAGAACACTGGTCGGTTCATGTGAGGACAGGGACAGATTCTTTTCTTTTTCATGCCTTAAAAAAAAAAAAAGGCCCAAGCAACCTATTCCAGGCCTTTTTCCTTTGCAGCACTGGTTTGAGCTGTCCTTCCTTGGCCTCTTTCTTCCCCAGGATCCCTGCACACACCTGAAGCACAGATCTGTCTGCAGTCCTTCCCTTCTCTGTTTTGTTTCTGAACTAGTTGACAGCTTGGAGCTTAGGTTCACATGAGATCAGCCGTCAAGGGCAAGGAATGTGAGGCTCTGAATTTGGACAGGATTTGGGCAGAGTCTGTCTGAATCCTTGCTTTTGTCTGGAAATGCTAAGAACGATTATAGCAATGTGTGCCCAGTGGCCTAGGAGTGGAGGTACATCCAAGCAGGGGTCTGTGAGCTCAGGAAGGTATGCTGGGAATTCAGTGGGTTTGCAACCATCGGGATTCCAAGCCCTAGTAAAGGCTCAGTGAGCACAGGGAAGCAATTACAAGGAAAAGACAGAACGGAGAGTTGTGCTTCAGGCTGTTCCTGCCAAGAAGGCGATGGGCTGAGTTCAACTGAGCAGGGGAGTTAGCTGAGGGCAGAAATATTTCTTTCTGGTTGTGGACATGTAATTGTGAGGCTTGTGGGAGAGGAAAAGCGGCCAACCCACGCGGGCTTGCTGCTTGTGAGGCGTTTACCGGAGTTTGTGATCCAAACAGTTGTGAATGTGAAAGTTATTACTGCTCAAAAAACACTTTATATCAGGGTTAATTATAAGGAGATTCTGGAGTATAATTAGTGTTCTTTCTATGGAGGATTAAGGGGCTCTCCTAAATGGCCTTTTTGATTGCCTTCTTCCCTTTTTTAATTTCCTCCTTGTCCTTTTTGATTATCTACCCCACGACCCTCAGGGCTCCTCAGTGTAATACAATTAAAATAACATTTTTGTGTTAGATGGTTTTATTTTATGAGCTATTCACCCCCTGCTTGCCTGCAGTCTGGTGACTGTCTGCCACACACCTCTGTCCCCAGACACCTGGCGTGTCTGTTGCCCACAGGGAAGGAGTTGAGGGGGCTGGGGACCAACTTCACTGGGTCTTTCCAGATCTGTTTGGATGCTGAATTTTGGGCAGAAATGGAAGGCAGAGGTAGCTTTTCCAGGTCAGCTGGCCTAGGTGCCAGTCAACAGCTGGAGAATATGACTTTCTCTCGAGTATATTCCACTCCGTCCTGGGGCAGATTGCCTTGCATACAATGGGTGCTCAAAACTGGCCAAGGATGACCTGTTGAGAATCATTTACCATCTTTGTTTTTGCGATCTTACTATGACCAGGGACTTAAACCTTTCCATTTCTCTTCCCTATTTGTCTTGAACTCCTCCATCTATTGGGCTTGCCAATTGAAGGAGGATTCTAGTTGGTGCATGCATTTCAGATGGAGGTGACTCTGGGAAGCTTTATAAAGGAAGAAGTATAATTGTGGAGTCAGATAAACCTAGAATCATATACCAACCCCACCACTGTCTGACCTTGGCTGAATTATTTCACTTCTCTGAATCTGATTTTAATCCTAGATAGAAGGAAAGGGCATTACATCAATATCTGAGAGTTGTTGTGATTATTAAGTGAAATCAAGTACTTAAAACACATAGCACAGTGTCTAGCTTATGTGGCCATTCAATGAATATTGAGTTTTCCCCTTACCAAACAACTTCTTTCTGGTTGTGGACATGTAATTGTGAGGCTTGTGGGAGAGGAAAAGCGGCCAACCCACGCGGGCTTGCTGCTTGTGAGGCGTTTACCGGAGTTTGTGATCCAAACAGTTGTGAATGTGAAAGTTATTACTGCTCAAAAAACACTTTATATCAGGGTTAATTATAAGGAGATTCTGGAGTATAATTAGTGTTCTTTCTATGGAGGATTAAGGGGCTCTCCTAAATGGCCTTTTTGATTGCCTTCTTCCCTTTTTTAATTTCCTCCTTGTCCTTTTTGATTATCTACCCCACGACCCTCAGGGCTCCTCAGTGTAATACAATTAAAATAACATTTTTGTGTTAGATGGTTTTATTTTATGAGCTATTCACCCCCTGCTTGCCTGCAGTCTGGTGACTGTCTGCCACACACCTCTGTCCCCAGACACCTGGCGTGTCTGTTGCCCACAGGGAAGGAGTTGAGGGGGCTGGGGACCAACTTCACTGGGTCTTTCCAGATCTGTTTGGATGCTGAATTTTGGGCAGAAATGGAAGGCAGAGGTAGCTTTTCCAGGTCAGCTGGCCTAGGTGCCAGTCAACAGCTGGAGAATATGACTTTCTCTCGAGTATATTCCACTCCGTCCTGGGGCAGATTGCCTTGCATACAATGGGTGCTCAAAACTGGCCAAGGATGACCTGTTGAGAATCATTTACCATCTTTGTTTTTGCGATCTTACTATGACCAGGGACTTAAACCTTTCCATTTCTCTTCCCTATTTGTCTTGAACTCCTCCATCTATTGGGCTTGCCAATTGAAGGAGGATTCTAGTTGGTGCATGCATTTCAGATGGAGGTGACTCTGGGAAGCTTTATAAAGGAAGAAGTATAATTGTGGAGTCAGATAAACCTAGAATCATATACCAACCCCACCACTGTCTGACCTTGGCTGAATTATTTCACTTCTCTGAATCTGATTTTAATCCTAGATAGAAGGAAAGGGCATTACATCAATATCTGAGAGTTGTTGTGATTATTAAGTGAAATCAAGTACTTAAAACACATAGCACAGTGTCTAGCTTATGTGGCCATTCAATGAATATTGAGCACCCACCACCCCTACCTTTACCGTCCGCTTTTCTTACCATTTGTATTTGACCAGAACCTCCACGGTTCTGCCTAGAATCTGCTCCATAGAATCTCCCTCCACTTCACTTACAAATATGGGAGTGGAGGACATTTCTACTCAGTTTATTTGTGGGGCATAACATTTTATGACATTCTATGGACTTTCCCAAACCACCATAGAGCCAATCCTGGAGTGACTAAACTCTGTGACAAGGCACAAGTCACAATGGTCTTTTGTCAAGAAATTTCCATAGAAGATAATCAGAAACATGGAGACCATGACCATGTGAGAGCGAAATAGCAAGGGAGCACAGTCTATATTTCTAAGTAAAACATGACTAATTGTTAAGTAGCCCAGGAAATAAAAACAAAGAAAATGAAAGAGAGGAAAGACTATCTCAGAGCAGGAGAGGGACATTTTTGGTGCCGGTGGTGTTGCTTTAAGAGGAATTGGTGTTACAGGTGGTGGGGACATGGCAGAGAAGATGTTGAAATGCCTGAACTCATAAGGATAATTAAAAATGCCCATTCCAATTTTAATATGGTGCTTTTGAATATGCTAAAAGTTAGATCAAAATCAAGGGAATTTATAATCACTAGTCAAGAAGACTTTTTTCTCTTTGTAAAATATGCTTCTCTGTGTTTGATAAGACCTGCATGCATGAGCTTTACAGCTCACTGATTAATAGTTGTTTAATTTTAGAGGCAGCACCTAGAGGGGTAGACCTATCCAAATACAAGCAGGTGAAGTTCCCAACAGTTGCCTTTGTGAACAGACAAGTGCGAGAGGGTGGGAGCCAGGACCTGTATGCTTCTCTCTGGGAGGGCTGTACAGTGTTTGTGAGAAATTGGTGGAGGCTTCATGCATTCAGTCAACCCATACCAGCTTTAATTAAACAGCTGCTGTGGCTCATATATGCTACCAGCCACTGGCACCTAGAAAGTGAGAATGCCTTCTCTCTGAGGATTGGGCCGCTGTAAAAACTTAAAACACATAGCACAGTGTCTAGCTTATGTGGCCATTCAATGAATATTGAGCACCCACCACCCCTACCTTTACCGTCCGCTTTTCTTACCATTTGTATTTGACCAGAACCTCCACGGTTCTGCCTAGAATCTGCTCCATAGAATCTCCCTCCACTTCACTTACAAATATGGGAGTGGAGGACATTTCTACTCAGTTTATTTGTGGGGCATAACATTTTATGACATTCTATGGACTTTCCCAAACCACCATAGAGCCAATCCTGGAGTGACTAAACTCTGTGACAAGGCACAAGTCACAATGGTCTTTTGTCAAGAAATTTCCATAGAAGATAATCAGAAACATGGAGACCATGACCATGTGAGAGCGAAATAGCAAGGGAGCACAGTCTATATTTCTAAGTAAAACATGACTAATTGTTAAGTAGCCCAGGAAATAAAAACAAAGAAAATGAAAGAGAGGAAAGACTATCTCAGAGCAGGAGAGGGACATTTTTGGTGCCGGTGGTGTTGCTTTAAGAGGAATTGGTGTTACAGGTGGTGGGGACATGGCAGAGAAGATGTTGAAATGCCTGAACTCATAAGGATAATTAAAAATGCCCATTCCAATTTTAATATGGTGCTTTTGAATATGCTAAAAGTTAGATCAAAATCAAGGGAATTTATAATCACTAGTCAAGAAGACTTTTTTCTCTTTGTAAAATATGCTTCTCTGTGTTTGATAAGACCTGCATGCATGAGCTTTACAGCTCACTGATTAATAGTTGTTTAATTTTAGAGGCAGCACCTAGAGGGGTAGACCTATCCAAATACAAGCAGGTGAAGTTCCCAACAGTTGCCTTTGTGAACAGACAAGTGCGAGAGGGTGGGAGCCAGGACCTGTATGCTTCTCTCTGGGAGGGCTGTACAGTGTTTGTGAGAAATTGGTGGAGGCTTCATGCATTCAGTCAACCCATACCAGCTTTAATTAAACAGCTGCTGTGGCTCATATATGCTACCAGCCACTGGCACCTAGAAAGTGAGAATGACACAGCCCATGTTCTTAAAGAGCTCACCCTCCAGAGATATAAGTGCTCAAATGTGGGGACCTCCTGCTAACCCAGTCACAAGGTCAGGGAGGGGTCACAAAAGACAAGGCCAGTATTCAAGAAGATAGGGCCCAACTTAATACACCTAGGGTCAAAAATCGGGTGAGTCAGATCAGTAAGCACCAAGTTTGTGTCCCATCAGGAGACCTGGAGGGCTCATGGAAGTAGGTAAACCACAGGGAGTCCTTTCATAAGCAAAGTGTGCAAGTGTGAGTCCTGGATTCACACCTCCTAGTACATTACATCAGCTCTCTGTGCTTCATTTTCCTCATCTGTTAAATAGAGATAATAATTACGACAGTCACATGATCATGAAGAAAAATGAGAAAATACTTCTAAAATGCTTGGAATGACCCCTGACATTTTCGGAGTCTTCAATGAACATTGCTTATGATAATAAAATTTACCATTGTTGTTATTATTATTACATGGTTGAGTAGGCTAATTGTATTTTTTTTTTAAGAAAAAAATTTAAGACCTTTTTATTTCCCAAGATGTTTTAAGGTGGCTTATAATGATACAGACAGTACACAAGATAAAAATTCAGTGAATCAATCAGGGTGAAAAGAAAACAGACATAAAATAATAAAATGAAACCAGAGGAAAAGTGTACAAATTGCATGCTATCAGATCTTGTTAAGCCTTGAGAGAATGAACACCTTTACCTAAGTACATAGCGTCTCTAAGACAAGGTCAAGGTCATAGACCTCCTTGGTCTCTGGGATGGTGGAGGAGACCCCTACAAATCTGTACATTCTCCAAACTGTTGCCCTTCTCTCACCCTCGTTGAGTACTGAGACCTTGCCTGCTCCATCTTATAGCCCCCAGTCCTCAAGCACAGGATCTTACACATAGTAAGCACTCGTTAAATACTTCTTGATATGTTATTTGAATGAATAGATACATGGATGATATTGAAGACAGCCCTGCCCTGAGCCATCACTCAGAGTCTGATTATCAACCCATACCAGCTTTAATTAAACAGCTGCTGTGGCTCATATATGCTACCAGCCACTGGCACCTAGAAAGTGAGAATGACACAGCCCATGTTCTTAAAGAGCTCACCCTCCAGAGATATAAGTGCTCAAATGTGGGGACCTCCTGCTAACCCAGTCACAAGGTCAGGGAGGGGTCACAAAAGACAAGGCCAGTATTCAAGAAGATAGGGCCCAACTTAATACACCTAGGGTCAAAAATCGGGTGAGTCAGATCAGTAAGCACCAAGTTTGTGTCCCATCAGGAGACCTGGAGGGCTCATGGAAGTAGGTAAACCACAGGGAGTCCTTTCATAAGCAAAGTGTGCAAGTGTGAGTCCTGGATTCACACCTCCTAGTACATTACATCAGCTCTCTGTGCTTCATTTTCCTCATCTGTTAAATAGAGATAATAATTACGACAGTCACATGATCATGAAGAAAAATGAGAAAATACTTCTAAAATGCTTGGAATGACCCCTGACATTTTCGGAGTCTTCAATGAACATTGCTTATGATAATAAAATTTACCATTGTTGTTATTATTATTACATGGTTGAGTAGGCTAATTGTATTTTTTTTTTAAGAAAAAAATTTAAGACCTTTTTATTTCCCAAGATGTTTTAAGGTGGCTTATAATGATACAGACAGTACACAAGATAAAAATTCAGTGAATCAATCAGGGTGAAAAGAAAACAGACATAAAATAATAAAATGAAACCAGAGGAAAAGTGTACAAATTGCATGCTATCAGATCTTGTTAAGCCTTGAGAGAATGAACACCTTTACCTAAGTACATAGCGTCTCTAAGACAAGGTCAAGGTCATA
This sequence comes from Tragulus kanchil, assembly GCA_022376925.1. Classification (NCBI taxonomy): domain Eukaryota; kingdom Metazoa; phylum Chordata; class Mammalia; order Artiodactyla; family Tragulidae; genus Tragulus; species Tragulus kanchil. The sequence continues at coordinate 288,218,060 of JAIOJX010000032.1, forward strand.
GACCTCCTTGGTCTCTGGGATGGTGGAGGAGACCCCTACAAATCTGTACATTCTCCAAACTGTTGCCCTTCTCTCACCCTCGTTGAGTACTGAGACCTTGCCTGCTCCATCTTATAGCCCCCAGTCCTCAAGCACAGGATCTTACACATAGTAAGCACTCGTTAAATACTTCTTGATATGTTATTTGAATGAATAGATACATGGATGATATTGAAGACAGCCCTGCCCTGAGCCATCACTCAGAGTCTGATAACCTCTCAGGAGGTTTTTTTAAGATATATGCATTTATTATCTTACTTTATTGGCCATGCCACAAAGTGCATGGAATCTTAGTTCCCTGAGCATAGACCAAACCCTTGCCCTTTGCAGTGGAAGTCTGGAGTCTTACTCAATGAATCACTGGGGAATTATGTCAGGAGTTTATACGATATTTATTTGCAGTATGAAAATCTCCAGGAAAAATTATTTGTTTAGAATCTGGTATCTGTTTTATTTAGGGAGATTCAAATCTTTTCTAGTCATTTTTCAATGTCAGTGAGAAAGCGCTCAACTAGTCCAGCCTACTGTCCTTTCCTTTTCTTTCCTCCTGACTTTTCAAAGCAAATGGCTGTGTGTGTGTGTGTGTGTGTGTGTGTGTGTGTAAATGGTTTGAGAGGCTCGCATTTGTCTATCTCTACCAGTTTTAAGGTTACAGATGGTCTTTATCTCTCTTTTCATTCAGTCCTTCAACCTATTTACTCATCTAAACCAAGGGCAGTTGCTATTCGTGAAATAAAAGCCCACATATTAAGCCATATATAGCTGCTTAACTATTAGGCTTTTAATCACATCTAGGTAGTTTTGGCACTGTCTTACTTGTCTTCCTTCCTTAGACAAGATCTGTAGTCTAAAAAAACTTATATGTTTTATTATGATTATTGGGAGAAGTGAAGTTCCATTATCTCCATACTCTTAAGGATCTCAGCAACTTGAGGACACAGAATCCAGAGCCTCTAGAGTTTCTTGTCGACTAGACTTGTCCCATCTTAGCAAAGATCTGATGAGACAAACTCAGTAGTCCTCAGTAATGTGTTCCTGGGAGGACTTCCTGTGGGTCTGGGTCTCCATATACCCTGATCACTTTTCTGGGAAATGTTCTTATTGTTTGCAAAACATGGAGAGAGAAGGGTAAGGAATGGGAAGGAGGACCCTTGGGTCTGATGTTGGACATCAATGATGTAGAACAAGAAGGTCTGCATCTGCCAAGGGTGTGGTCCTACTTTCCTGTATTCTTCTTGGATGACTGCAGGACCCAGCTGCCCATGGATGACCAAAGCCCAGCCTTGCTTGAGGGACCTGGTGTGTAGAGAGTTCAGGCCAACAAGGAAATGAGTCCATGGAAGTCAGCTGAACAACAGAGAAGTAAGTGGAGGCAGTAAGCTAGGTGGGCAGGGCCCAGAGTCCAGGAGGTCAGACGAGTGACAAGAGCAGTAAAAGTGAGCTACAAACTCTGATTCCTCAGAAGGCAGCTTTCTTCTGGTGCTGTCTGCCTCTTCCGTGTGGATCCAGGTCCCTTTGAGGTTGATGAGAGTCAGACGTTCAGAGAACTACAGGTGAGTCCTCTACAAAAGTAAGGCAGGACAGAAACACTTGGTTTATTTATACATATGTAATAAGTTCTAAGAAATAAGGTAGCAGATGACGGGAGGGAGCTGCCATCTCAGCTGTTCATCGGTTTGCTAGACTGTCTCTGTGACTTCATTTCCACTTCACTTGGCTCACTGCAGCATAACCTCAGTTCTTTAATGACAGATAATTTCATTATGTTGACAGCACGGAGACATTTTCTGGAAATTAGAAAAAATAAATGGTATTTGGCCAACTAAAAGAGAGTGGAGTCAATAGTAAGTGATAATATGAGCTATTGTTATTTCTTTGATAGGTTTTCCATAGAGAAGGTATTGGTATAATGTAGCCAGTGTAGTCAGATATGCTCTGGCTGGGCTAAATCCATAGCAAAATGATTTACTAAACAAGTGACTATAGGTGTATAGTTTGTTTAAACAATTGATGTGTTTCTAAAGAGTTGGTTGTATGTCTTCTATGGTGAATTCTTCTGTTACATATAAATCACCAGCATGTAAGGAATGACCCCCAAAGAATGAAGTTCTGTGGAGTGGGGATTCTCAAGTTCTTCTCAGAGAGATCTCTTTGCCAAAATCATCTTTGCTTGAACTATAAAGGATTTTGTCTTTTGTTTTAATCAGGAAGACCTATCCTGATTCATGTGTTATAGATGTGTTTCACTCATAAATGTTTTCTTTATTTGGTTTGTTTAAATAGCCTTTACAGATATTGGAACATAAAATTTCCAGCAATTATTCTTTCCTACCAGAAGAACACTTAAGAAAGAGCTATTTACCAAGTTCTTTGAAGATACCCAGGTCTGCCTTGCCTATGGCACGTTATAAATTGCACACAGTAGTATTCAATAAATCTGATTTCTATGAGTACATAAGTGTTACTTAAACAATATATGTCAGAATGCGTAAAGAAGAGTGTTATTGCAATGGAAGCAGAACCTCGCTCTCATCCGAGAGATACTTGGCTATTGCGGTTTCAGTTTCCTCTTATCTGTTTGCAAATCAGAACTTACACCAAGCAAATTTATTTGTCTAGCTCTTGAGACCGTATGTAAAATAACAAAACTATGTTTTGATCATGCAAAATTTTTGTTCCCTGGGACTGTCTGCACCCCGGCGATCAGTCCATCCTAATGAGGTGGGTTTTTTTGGGTTTTTTTGTTTTTGTTTTTTTCTGTACAAGCTAATCTCTCTGAGACACAGAGTCAGAGAACCCATGGCCTCTGTTTTTCTCTTCTGCCCCTGACTCATTCTGTGATCTTCAAAACGAATGCAGCGCTAGCTACCCCAGGAAAGGTGGTTGTATCGATTGCAGTTGAGAACTGAGGTTTCTGTGCTTCTCTAGTTGTTTGATTGATGATGTATGATGCAGAGAAGGAAAGCAGCGTCCAGGGAGACTCTCGGGTGTGGGGGTGGGAGGTAGTGAGTTCAAGAGTACCACAAAGTTCTCCTGGCTGAACTGAGAGCTGACTGGGGGTTTTGGTTAAATTGTGTTTGAAAGCCTTAGTGTCCCCCAGACGAACTATGGCAAATGGAAATGCAAGCAACACTGTTAGAAGTCATACCCACAAACTCTGGGAAATTACAGTAGACAGTTATTAGTCATTCTTACGGGCAATAGAGAGTGTTGTTCAAAAAAAAAAAAAAATTCAAATCTGATGCTGAGTAAAGAACTGTTCTTTCCTGGACCGGATAATAATATTGCCAGGATTGATTCAAGAAATTAATAGGAGACCTTGGTCTAGACTGCCAGAAAGCTTCCCTTCTTGTCAAGTTCAGCTGGCAGACAGGTGGTTTTTAGTGCGTGAGGAACCATCAATACATAGAATCCCAAGGTAGTCACTTATTTAGACAAAAAATGTAGATATGAAAAGGGGTTGTTAAATATGCTACTGAGAAGGATAATGGGGCCCAGTCAGACATTTTGGACTGGGGGATTTGGATCTTTCGATTGCCAACTTAGATCGTGTTGGTATTCTCTTTAAATTTTGCAACCCTAATAGGGCCCTTGTTTGCCATCTAGCTCTGGGGAAATGGGATTTGAGCCACCATTATGGTGGGAAGGACAGGAGTGTGAGGTGCTTTTCCCATGTGCCAGAGAGAGCACCAAACCTAGGTCATTGCCTAAGATTGATATCAGTGCACGGCAGAAGGGAGTGAATTCTAGGCTCCTGCGTCTTGATTGATCCATATTCCTCACTTTAAAATGCTGACTCCATTCAGTGTTTTGGGTAGAGACTGGTAGAGGAAAAAAATAAAGGGAGGCGAGTTTGTAGACCCATACCATTCCAACAAAGTGGTCTGTCCTACATTAGGTAACAGAGCTAGGCCCCATATGTTCAGAGCCCTCGCTCTGCTCCTGCCCACCATAGGACACATCTAGCTGACCTGTGAACCTCCACCCCGCCCCCAAACCAATGCTGCCAGTACCAAGCACCTCAACCAATCCTTGAAGTAGGCGTCTGCAAGGTGAATTTCCTAACAAGCTGACTTTTCAAAGGTTTTTCAGCTCTCGAAAACATGAAAGCCGTGTTTAAAAATTTAAGGGTCTGATATGTACCAGTTCTGTGGAGCAGCAGCAGGCCATAGTTCTTTGCAGCGCCACGATTCCCCAAACCCCAACTCTTTAAATTAAGATGTTTATGACAGTGACTCGGGCTTAATGGAATGCATGTAGGGTCGGCCATTAATTATGACTCTCGGGTTTCTGCACTTATTCCCTGTGTTTCTCTGCAAAAGGTGGTATTGTTGTGTAAACTGTTTTGAGTGCTTTTTAAAGAACCCTATTAATTTGGATGTGGATTTTTTTGAACCTTTATTGTAAAAATGTCCCCATATACTCGAGTTGAAAAACAATGCAGAGCTCCAATGGGCTCATCGTATAATTTCAATAACCATCAACGTGGAATCCATAGTTGTTTGATCTACTCCCCCAACTCAAAACACACATGCACTTTTTAATTTTTCTGGAGTATTTTAATGAAGGTCCCAGGCAGCATGTCATTTCAGTAATAAATATTTCTAGGTAGACATTCATTTTAAGTTATATATGTATATATATGTCTCCACAAGCCATTATCAAAGTGAAAGAAAATAATCCCTTAATGTCATATAATTTTGAGTCCATTTTCAAATTTACAAAGAGCTAAACAAGGAAGAAAAGCAGTGTCTTTTAGCAGCTTTAATTTTGTCTAAAAGTGCCACACACACATACACATATGTACAGACACTGAAACACAAGTGCATACACAGAGACACACATACACATGCACCTGTACAAACATACAGGCATGTGTGCAATATACACACAAGTAGGAACACAAACACAAGTACACACATACACATGTATACATACAAATACATATAGACACACATAGACACATACACACACTGCTGATCATTTTTTTAAAGCTCGAGAAAGGTCAGTCCTTGAACTCTGACCTTCACCCTTCACTTTCAGAAGGGATCCAGAGCCTGTACTAAACAAGCTTTGTGTTGGTGATGACACAGTGCCATGTATCTATTGTGGACATTCCTCAGCTTTGTGACAGACTTACATTATTGTGGTAAATAGTTGTACAGTTCCTTTTGATGTCCATTAGCAAAAGGCACATGGTCTTGGTGTGCCTTTGTGAGATCCCTTTTCCACATATTAATGACTTCCTCATTTGCTTTCTGCCAAGTTCTGTGCTTTGGGTTAGAAAGAGGTCAAGACATGAATGTTTAAATGAATTTCCTGCAACCCAGCTTTGTGTATTAAGTTCTCACTCTTTTAGTCGGGCTCTAGTTATCTTTTTAAAGTCTGTTTGCAACATGGCAACAATTTTGACAGGAAAGTCAAGCTTAACAAACCACCACTATTCACCTGAATGTACTTAAACCCAAGACTTTCATTCACATCCAGCCAGAAAACCCTCTTCTAAAGTGGTTTCTCCTAGTCAGTTTGTAAATCCAGCTGTTTTCATTTACTGGGCTCATTTGTATAAGTGGCCATCCCCCCCTTTTTTAGGTGTATGTCTTTACCTCTCTGCTGTCATATTCACCTTAAATTCCACCACAAGATAAAAACATTTAGAAAGTTGGCAGGTGGAGTAGCTACATCTGAGTGTCACATCAGGGCTGAGGTGAGATACTTGAGCATTCAAGAAAGATTCTTCCATTGGTGACTGATGAATGACCAGAAGGATAATTATATTTTCCTAGTGGTATTCAGACTACCACTTATTCTGCCTGTATGTTAAACTACTTTTTATTATACTAATTTTGCCATGTTGACCTGCCTTCACTGATAGGAAGGTCCCAGCTAGAGAACACCAAATACTACAATGCAAATGCAAGATGTTGATCAATTATCCAAAAATTTCCTGTGTGAAATCCAATCAATCTGGATTCTGGATACATTTGGAGGCTGCCCCTGAATATTTGATTTAATGTGTAGCACAGACTAGAAGCTTAATAAAAATATATTAATTGAGTCATTGATGAGCTCTAAAGATGCCACTTTAGGACTAGTGACAGAAGTTAAAGCAAAACAAAGGTTTTACTCTTACAGCCAGCAGAGGAAGATTGTACCTGTATTTCCACCCACTTTGTCTTCCAACTTCCAGTGTCATGAGCATCCCTTGATGAGCCCCCCCTAAAGATGCCATTCTGTGAGATCCCTATTGTGGACATTCCTCAGCTTTGTGACAGACTTACATTATTGTGGTAAATAGTTGTACAGTTCCTTTTGATGTCCATTAGCAAAAGGCACATGGTCTTGGTGTGCCTTTGTGAGATCCCTTTTCCACATATTAATGACTTCCTCATTTGCTTTCTGCCAAGTTCTGTGCTTTGGGTTAGAAAGAGGTCAAGACATGAATGTTTAAATGAATTTCCTGCAACCCAGCTTTGTGTATTAAGTTCTCACTCTTTTAGTCGGGCTCTAGTTATCTTTTTAAAGTCTGTTTGCAACATGGCAACAATTTTGACAGGAAAGTCAAGCTTAACAAACCACCACTATTCACCTGAATGTACTTAAACCCAAGACTTTCATTCACATCCAGCCAGAAAACCCTCTTCTAAAGTGGTTTCTCCTAGTCAGTTTGTAAATCCAGCTGTTTTCATTTACTGGGCTCATTTGTATAAGTGGCCATCCCCTTTTTAGGTGTATGTCTTTACCTCTCTGCTGTCATATTCACCTTAAATTCCACCACAAGATAAAAACATTTAGAAAGTTGGCAGGTGGAGTAGCTACATCTGAGTGTCACATCAGGGCTGAGGTGAGATACTTGAGCATTCAAGAAAGATTCTTCCATTGGTGACTGATGAATGACCAGAAGGATAATTATATTTTCCTAGTGGTATTCAGACTACCACTTATTCTGCCTGTATGTTAAACTACTTTTTATTATACTAATTTTGCCATGTTGACCTGCCTTCACTGATAGGAAGGTCCCAGCTAGAGAACACCAAATACTACAATGCAAATGCAAGATGTTGATCAATTATCCAAAAATTTCCTGTGTGAAATCCAATCAATCTGGATTCTGGATACATTTGGAGGCTGCCCCTGAATATTTGATTTAATGTGTAGCACAGACTAGAAGCTTAATAAAAATATATTAATTGAGTCATTGATGAGCTCTAAAGATGCCACTTTAGGACTAGTGACAGAAGTTAAAGCAAAACAAAGGTTTTACTCTTACAGCCAGCAGAGGAAGATTGTACCTGTATTTCCACCCACTTTGTCTTCCAACTTCCAGTGTCATGAGCATCCCTTAGTACCATGCTATAGGTATTAACAAACACCATCTCCTCTTCAAGTCCGTGTTGACCAGGCCAAGCATGAAGCTCTGATTCTGGGCATGACATTTTAAAGGAAGGATGAAAGGGGCCTGATATTTGTTGAAGTCCTGTCTTGTACAAGGCACTGTGCAGGAGTTCATACATTTCCTCATTTATTCACAGTCACAAGCACATGGGTGTGTATCTTTGCCCCATATAGCACATGTGGCTCGGTGATGAGAATTGCCTGCCTAGTAATGAGTGTTACTGCAACTCAAACCCAAGTCTGCATGTGCTTTTCCTTATGTCAGGACAATAGACTGCCTCCTTTATGTTAGTAACTGCAAGTATATTCAGAAGAAAGGGAAGGAAGGTGGTACTGAGGAGGTCCGTCAATGAGGGCAGATTCACAGGAACACAGTAGTTCGTTGACACCTGCTCTTCTGTAATTGTGTGTGGCCCATTTCCTTCCCTGGCTAGAACATTAAGTGGGCTTCACCTAGAAACATGTTTCCCAAAGTTTAGTTTACTTGTGGCATGACCTAGGAACTTGTAAGAAGTATAAAACCTCAGAGCCCACTCCAGACCTACTGAATCAGAATCAGCATTTTTAACAAGATCTCTAGGCAATTCATATGCCCATTAAACTTTGAGAAACACTAGCCTAGAGGCTTGTGGGAAATGATAATTAAAGATGCTGACTGAGTAGTTCTAGTGTAGCGTAAGATCATTTCTGGGTAAAGGCAATTCTCTTGCATTAGTCTGAAAGGGAAAATCATTATTTTTTTATTAAAAAAAAAAAGGTGTAACAGGACTTCTTCCAACTGTGAATCTCCAGATTGGTGGCTTGAACTAGGAAATAAGTCTGTCTCTCTTCTGGATACATTTGGAGGCTGCCCTGAATATTTGATTTAATGTGTAGAAAACAGCTTAATAAAATATATTAATTGAGTCATTGATGAGCTCTAAAGATGCCACTTTAGGACTAGTGACAGAAGTTAAAGCAAAACAAAGGTTTTACTCTTACAGCCAGCAGAGGAAGATTGTACCTGTATTTCCACCCACTTTGTCTTCCAACTTCCAGTGTCATGAGCATCCCTTAGTACCATGCTATAGGTATTAACAAACACCATCTCCTCTTCAAGTCCGTGTTGACCAGGCCAAGCATGAAGCTCTGATTCTGGGCATGACATTTTAAAGGAAGGATGAAAGGGGCCTGATATTTGTTGAAGTCCTGTCTTGTACAAGGCACTGTGCAGGAGTTCATACATTTCCTCATTTATTCACAGTCACAAGCACATGGGTGTGTATCTTTGCCCCATATAGCACATGTGGCTCGGTGATGAGAATTGCCTGCCTAGTAATGAGTGTTACTGCAACTCAAACCCAAGTCTGCATGTGCTTTTCCTTATGTCAGGACAATAGACTGCCTCCTTTATGTTAGTAACTGCAAGTATATTCAGAAGAAAGGGAAGGAAGGTGGTACTGAGGAGGTCCGTCAATGAGGGCAGATTCACAGGAACACAGTAGTTCGTTGACACCTGCTCTTCTGTAATTGTGTGTGGCCCATTTCCTTCCCTGGCTAGAACATTAAGTGGGCTTCACCTAGAAACATGTTTCCCAAAGTTTAGTTTACTTGTGGCATGACCTAGGAACTTGTAAGAAGTATAAAACCTCAGAGCCCACTCCAGACCTACTGAATCAGAATCAGCATTTTTAACAAGATCTCTAGGCAATTCATATGCCCATTAAACTTTGAGAAACACTAGCCTAGAGGCTTGTGGGAAATGATAATTAAAGATGCTGACTGAGTAGTTCTAGTGTAGCGTAAGATCATTTCTGGGTAAAGGCAATTCTCTTGCATTAGTCTGAAAGGGAAAATCATTATTTTTTTATTAAAAAAAAAAAGGTGTAACAGGACTTCTTCCAACTGTGAATCTCCAGATTGGTGGCTTGAACTAGGAAATAAGTCTGTCTCTCTTCAAATATTTAGGTTGCTTTTGGACTACTAAACCTGGAGTGTGTATGCGCCCGTGTACAGACAGAATTTGATAAAACTCGCCTTTGAATTTATTAGAAACTCTTGTTGGGCACTGTTTGCAGGGTTAATGGAAACTCAATTGTGTTTTCATTATATTCCCTTTCTAAAAATATAATTTGGATTTTATTGTTTTTCAACATGGAGAACTATTTGCAAAATTTGTGTGAATGCAAACCTTAAGGAACAAATAAAATTGTGGTTTTCATAGCTTGGTTTGCCCAGACTGCTTCCTATTCTCTTTAGACAGTCTCAAAGTTAGCTCCTTCAATCAGCCAAGATCTTTGGAAAAACATAAAGAGAGTTTACCACCCACCTGTTACCAGGAAGCTTTTCAAGGAAGTTAGCAAAGGAAAAAGATGTTTTACATCTTTTTTGAATGAGCCACATCAAGTTGTTGGTTCTCAGGATTTGGTGCTTTCAAATTTCCATCACTGCTGAAATTCTTTTTGCCCCATATTTGTACCTTTCCTCCTCATACTGTCTTGTACATGATTCCTGCTCTTTGTAGGTCTTCTTGTAGAAATGATTATACACTGGAGGCATGGCCAAGGCTGTCTATCACAGAGCCTACATGAGAAGGGATGAGGTGTGTTACATAGTTGTGGAAGCAGATCCTCTCTTGTAAGAAAGAGGTAGAATTAGAATCTTGCAAGGCTAACATTTTCTAGCAGCATCGTCAATCAAGTCAGCTACCAGAGGTAGCCTGTGAAATAAAACAGCTCATTTGACGGGAAGTCGCATGATGTGCTTTCTGGCCCCACCCTTGCCTTAAAGTAAAGAGATTTAGGTCCTATTTCTTCAGCTCTCAAGGGTTGGCTCTGGCCCTTTGGGAAAAAAAGGGAAAAACAAAAAGAGCTGGTACAGCCTCTTCTGGCTTTGGCATTTCAAGATTTCATTATTCAGTCTACAAAATAAGGAGACCATGCTTTGAGTGCTGCAGTAGGCTCATTTAGGTGGTCTTCTTTTCTACCTGGTCATGGATCCCTTCAGTATATTATCAAACTAGCCCATTTTGACACCCCAAGATTTCCCATACATACAAATAATCTGTGTGGGAAGAAGAATACTTTCAACAAGAAAGAATCGCCCTTGGGTTTCAGCAGGGTCCTGTTTTGCTAAGCGAGGCACCTCACTCAAAATGGCTGCAAAACTTTTTATTCCATGAAATCCTATCCTGAGAGGCTCCGAGTCAGTGGTCTCCCAGCTAGCAGCTTTTCTCATATATTGTAAGTCCTGTTATCAGGTGCGTGTCTGAGGAATTTTTCTGGTGCTTTTCTGTTAGAAAGGGCTAGAACTGCTTCCTATTCTCTTTAGACAGTCTCAAAGTTAGCTCCTTCAATCAGCCAAGATCTTTGGAAAAACATAAAGAGAGTTTACCACCCACCTGTTACCAGGAAGCTTTTCAAGGAAGTTAGCAAAGGAAAAAGATGTTTTACATCTTTTTTGAATGAGCCACATCAAGTTGTTGGTTCTCAGGATTTGGTGCTTTCAAATTTCCATCACTGCTGAAATTCTTTTTGCCCCATATTTGTACCTTTCCTCCTCATACTGTCTTGTACATGATTCCTGCTCTTTGTAGGTCTTCTTGTAGAAATGATTATACACTGGAGGCATGGCCAAGGCTGTCTATCACAGAGCCTACATGAGAAGGGATGAGGTGTGTTACATAGTTGTGGAAGCAGATCCTCTCTTGTAAGAAAGAGGTAGAATTAGAATCTTGCAAGGCTAACATTTTCTAGCAGCATCGTCAATCAAGTCAGCTACCAGAGGTAGCCTGTGAAATAAAACAGCTCATTTGACGGGAAGTCGCATGATGTGCTTTCTGGCCCCACCCTTGCCTTAAAGTAAAGAGATTTAGGTCCTATTTCTTCAGCTCTCAAGGGTTGGCTCTGGCCCTTTGGGAAAAAAAGGGAAAAACAAAAAGAGCTGGTACAGCCTCTTCTGGCTTTGGCATTTCAAGATTTCATTATTCAGTCTACAAAATAAGGAGACCATGCTTTGAGTGCTGCAGTAGGCTCATTTAGGTGGTCTTCTTTTCTACCTGGTCATGGATCCCTTCAGTATATTATCAAACTAGCCCATTTTGACACCCCAAGATTTCCCATACATACAAATAATCTGTGTGGGAAGAAGAATACTTTCAACAAGAAAGAATCGCCCTTGGGTTTCAGCAGGGTCCTGTTTTGCTAAGCGAGGGCACCTCACTCAAAATGGCTGCAAAACTTTTTTATTCCATGAAATCCTATCCTGAGAGGCTCCGAGTCAGTGGTCTCCCAGCTAGCAGCTTTTCTCATATATTGTAAGTCCTGTTATCAGGTGCGTGTCTGAGGAATCTGGTGCTTTCTTTAGAAAACT